>OX183134.1:45811327-47011327 GCA_945261195.1 Cryptosula pallasiana
AGTGAGCAAGTCCTTTATTCTGTGTACTTTTTGATTCCATAATGAACTAAAATACAAAAAATTGTTCATTACATAAATAATTTTATCGAATTTGAATTTTACTCTTAGGTACATTAGATAGTTTACATTATATAGAACAGGAAAATAGCTGACCAAGTTACATTGTTCAGCTCATTCTCTTTTGTAGGGAGGAAGTCCTTTATTATGCGTACTTTTTATCACATAATGGACTAAAATTAAAAGTTATGTATTAGAATAGTATGATTGAAAATTAATGTAAAATAATTATTAAATTTTGTCATTTTTTACAACTTCTATGTAAAAAAATACACTGATTACACACAAAAAAGTCCTTTTTTTTCATCCGGAATATATATAAATTAAAACTGTTTTACAACAAAATGTTCATGAGTTGATCATTTACGTGATAAATTGTTTCACTGTTGTTATTTACTTGAGACATTAAGCATTTTTGTAAAATAATTATAAACTTTTGTTTTTTTTTTCAACTTCTATGTAAAAGAATACACTGATTACACACGAAAAAGTCTTTTTTTTCATCTGGAATAAATATAATTTAAAAATTATTTACAAAAAATGTTCATGAGTTGATCATTTACGTGATAAATTGTTTTACTGTTGTTATTTACGTGAGAAATTAAGCATTTTCTTTTTGTACGAATTCACAAAATTTTCGCAAAATAATTTTTTTTAATTTATGTTAAAAATTATTAAAACTCACCTGTAGTGATATGATTCCCTTGAGTTATAGATTAGCCTCTCGAGCTCTTGTTCTGGACATTTTCTTTTCAGTATCATCAAAGTAGTTGAAAAAATCATGAGAGTTTAGATTATCAGTCAGTTCAGAGGCTTGGACGAGGGCTTGATGGGCTGCGAATACACTGATGTTGTAGAAAATTGAGTTGTCTGCGTTTCGACTTAGTCCCTTGAACAGAATAACTCCAAATCTTTCCGATGACACAACAGAAGCTATTTGAAGAGGAATGAGCATATCTCCGATCAGTAATTCTTCATCTACAACACTTCTGTAATGAACTAAAACAGTCTCTTCATCCCCATTCCATCGTCTGTCAGATTTTTTTATCACTACGGGTTTTGGAAACCTATGGCGCTATCTGTTGGAAAATCCTGGGGACGAGCTACCTTGAAATAAGCATTGATTTGTCTCATACTCTTCCCTGGTAATACATCAAATGCATTCTTCATCCTCAGAGTACATCCTGTTTCTGTAGCAGCACCAAAAATTGATTTTCCAGTTTTTTCAACACCCATGTAGATCAAAATCAATGGTCTTATTTTCGAAGCTTCATCAACAAGTAATCCTGCCTCCGATTGAATAGTGCTCTTCACTCTAACTATCTTTCCATCCTTTTTATAGTTGTAGATGATGGTGCAATTCATTTCATCATGGAATTCGACGGGTAACACCTGCATAACTGTTGGTATTGGTAAATCCTCAATTTCGACTATACTTTCAATGTTTTTTTCGGGAAGCCGAAGATAGAGTACTTAACTGAGAGGCGCTTTTGATGATGAAAGCTGACAGGGTATTGTCTCTGGCATTTTGAAAGGGAATCTTAGTGCGTTGAAGAAGTACATTGCCATCAACCACCATCCAGTCTTGTGGAGGTTCTTGCTCTTCATTCTTCAGCTGTTTTGTACTGTCTTGTTTCGAAATTCTGAAAGATAAAATAAAAATCTATGTTATGATTTTGATTTTTTTTTAAATAATTTGAAGATAAATATATATATATATATTTATATATACCCAATATCATACTGCCTTTAGAATCTAAATCAGTAAAAAACTAAATATATACTCAATAGTACAGCAAATTGATTTACCTTAATACAGAAAGACCTTCTATTAGTCGTAGTAGATGATGATGTAGTAGATCTTGCTCCTTCAGTTGCTAATGTTGAAGTGAATGCTTTCTGTGTGAAAACAGTGTTTCTTATATAGCTGAAATCATCCCATTTATCACAAGGTTACATTAATGAGGCATTGTTTTTACGGAAGAACACCAATGCTTTTGCGGGAACAAAAAAATTATTTTCACGCGAAGAAAAACCAATGTTTTCGCGGGAATCAAGAATTTATTTTGACGCAAATGAAAACCAATGTTTTCGCGGGAACACATCAGGGCCGTAGCCAGGATTTATTATCAGAGGAGGCAATCACCCACACAGGGCCGGGGGTCCAGGGGGCCGCCAAGGCCCCCGGCGGGGTCCAGGGCAGCGCCCCGGCCGCCAAAGCAATTTTACAGGTTTTACAATAAAAAGACAAAAAATCAAAGCATCTGCTAGAGGTTATATTATGAACAAATTTTGATTGATTTGAAACATCTATGAGCCAAGTTCATATGAATACATGACACGTATGTACATATGAGATATTTGTATGCCCACACAGATGAGATAACTTTCTAGCGTTGTTGTTTTACTACATACCAATAAATGAAGTTAAGCTGAGAGAGGAAAAAGCTGTGAAACCTCATATTACATAGGTAATTCAAGATCGAGTGCTCTATTCTGCAGTCATGAACCCGTTGCAATTAATTGGTTCCATCTTTCTCGCCAATAAAAAGAACTTGCAATGATGGTCATGTTAGACAAAGTTGAATGCGCTTTGACTGGCAATACCAGTAGCAATAAGTTTTTGTTAGTAAGTATATTTGTGAGCAATGTCTGCTAGTATAATTATCTCTTTCTTCCTTGCTGATAGCTATTTATCACAGGTGCCGGTACCCCATAGAGAGTGCCAGGATGTATGTAAGTTTCTACTTAGCATTTGCTAAGTGTCTCATAAAAATAACGTTTCTCCCTGAATTTTGTGTTGATGGTAGTGGTAGTTGCAGTAATAATAAGAACTATAATAATCGTTTAGTTACCAGTGGTAACAAATTTATTGCTATTATTAATGAAAATAACAAAATGGCAGGAAAATAATAAATAACGAAAACGTCAAATAACTCAAGCAAAGAAGGGTAGTAATTAACATGATTGTAAGATGTAGGTATATGGAAATAGTGTAACAATTTTCCTACCACCACTACTCAAGTATAAAAGAATGAATAGAGTAGCTTATCAAGTTGTGTGTTGCTGTAAAATAATTATTATTTATTATAATGATGATAATCATCATTTTTTTCATAAGTTTTATAATAATATAATATCAATATTATTGTTAGCTGTGAAAAATAATAATAGCAGGAATAAAAAATTATCATTATTTACATTATTATTAATTATAGTAATAGATTTATATAATGGAGCTGCTCAGTGAATTAAATAGGATAACAACTTTATCTCAGAGTCATTATTATAACAATTCAATAAATACTATCATTACTTTTTTGTAGTTTTATGTTAATGTTATATTATTTTTACACATTAAATAATATATTATTTTATATGATAAGTAAGTCATACATATGTACAGGAATTTTTGTCTGGGTGGTAGCCACCTGTACACCTTCCCGACGCGTTCTGCCTCTACCCTAAGTCAGCGTATAATAATGTGTTATTATTGTTAGAGTGCATGCATTGGTTTGTGCAGTTATGAGTGCGGCCGAATCTGGGGTGGAATGATTGCTGGCAGTTTACAATAATTATATTATAATTATTGGCTGCATCCGAACATGGCTATGTTCAACAATAATTGTGCTGTAATCATTGTTGAGTTCATAGTTTGTTGCGAACTGTTGCCACCGACAATAATTGTGCTGGAATTACTGTTTAGTTTAGAGTTTGTTGCGAACTTTGCCACCGACAATAATCGTGCTGTAATTATTGTTTAGTTTATAGTTTGTTGCGAACTGTTGCCACCGACAATAATTGTGCTGGAATTACTGTTTAGTTTAGAGTTTGTTGCGAACTTTGTCACCGACAATAATCGTGCTGGAATTATTGTTTGTCTACTTCGACTCAGTCGAGATCGACAATAATTGCACTGGAATTATTGGTGCGTTGTCTTGTCCCGAACTCTGGAGTCCGAATTTATTGTGAGTCGAACTATCAGGGCACCAGGTGCTTTGCGTCGCACTTTTCACCGTGGTGAGGGAATACGCATAGGGCGAACCGTTCTCACTTTCTGCCAAGCCTCGTGCTTGCCAATAGTCGACCAGGTCAGCGCTTGTAGTTATGTTGCTTCTAGCTGTGCTTGCTTTTTGAGAGAAAGAATCTTCTGAGAGCCAGGCTAACTCTGAACTTGATTGCTCAAACATAGATATTTATACAAAGTAGGCGGATAAAATCTGGTAAAGCCACGCCTGGGTAAAACCTGGTACAAGCCACGCCTTGTAAGCACCAAAATGCAATTGTATAATAAAAACCGTGGAAAAAGTATAAAATATAATAATAATAATTATTTGGGCACGTCATAGAACTGTTCTAGATAGACGCTTGTAGCACAGGTAACAATAGAACTAGGACAAAACATAGACAAGCATAAGCGAGTACATATTGAGATAATGTGTAGACAGTGAGTTAATATCGAGCCAATGCGTAGACGGTGAGATAATACTGAGTCAAAGGCTTAGGCCAAGTACGAGTAGTAAATAATAAATGTTTGACAAGTACTGGCGTCCCTCACACATATAGATATATATAACTACAAACGATAGTAGTTGGTGTTAGTGTTATTTATTATCATCATTATTATTATAATAATAATAACAATAATAATAATAGCACTAACAATAATAATTATTATTATTAGAACAATAATAATAATTATTATTGTTAACTGTTATTAATAAAATAATATTCAATGGTAATAATAAATAATAATTAGTAGGTATACAAAATAATGATTAAAAAAACTAAAAGAAAATATTGAACTAAATAACTATCTGTTGTTAATATCGACAAATAAAACTAAATAAAAAAATATAAAAACTAGAGAGAAAGTTATATTAAAGGAATTAGATGAATACCTAGCTTTTTATTTTCTTGAGTCCATATAATAATAATAATTATTAATTAATTAATATATCAATCACTTGATTATTATTACTAATTATTTTTTACTAGTTCTCATTATTTAAAAAAAAACACCTTTGCTCTGTACCCTGAACTCTCTGCAGTGGGAAGTGCTAACCATAACTAAAAATAAAATGCAGCAGACAACAGTAGTCATCCAGAAAAATTGAAATATACCTTGAAAAAAATATTTGGCAAAGAGATTATTGCAGTAGTAATAAGCACACAGGAAATGGTATGTTGTAGTTTGAGAGTCTAATGTTCGATTGGGTTTTTATGATAAGCAAGGTGATTACAGTAACAGTATTAGAACTAGTGCTACGTGCGTGCAATTAACGGTAATCCCTGTGGAAATACCAAGTACTGCTAAAAGGGCGAATTTTTTGGGAAAATCCGTTTTCTGAGTTGGAAATTCCCATTTTTGCCTAAACTTTCAGACGAGGCAAGAGCCTCGTCTTGCCTCAATGTGGCTACGGCCCTGCACATACTTTTTTTTTGCACGAACAAACCCAATGTTTTCGCGGGAATCAAAAAAAATATTTTTATGCGAAGAGAAACCAATGTTTTAGCAGGAATAAACAATTTATTTTGGCGCAAATAAAATCCAATGTTTTTGCGGGAATAAAAAAATTTTCTTTCACGCGAATAAACCCAATGCTTTCGCGGGAATAAAAAATTTATTTTCACGCGAATAAAAACAAATGTTTTCGCAGGAGTTAACAATTTATTTTCAGGCGAATAAAAACCAATGTTTTTGCGGGAATAAAAAATTTATTTCCACGCGAACAAAAACCAATGTTTTCGCGGGAATAAACGATTTATTTTCGCGCGAATAAGATACAATGTTTTTGCGGAAATAAAAAATTTATTTTCCGGCGAATAAAAAACTGATGTTTTCGCAGAAATGAACCATTTATTTTCACTCGAATAAAAACCAATGTTTTTGCGGGAATAAATAATTTATTTTCACGCGAACAAAAACCAATGTTTTCACTCGAATAAAACATGAAAAATGAACCAAATGTTCCTTTTTCACGCAAAGAACAATAAAAGTCTTCACGGGAATAAAAAAGTTTATTTTCACGCGAATGAAACATGAAAAATAAACCAAATATTTCCGTGAATAACACTTTCTTATTGAACTCAATCCGTGTCAATCAGTGCAAGTTTAGCTATTTAAAAGGCAAGGGTTTCAGACAGAGAGCATCCAGTTCAACAACGGTGAGTGAAGGAGCAACATCTACTACACCTTCTACTGCAACTACTAGGGGCTCTCTCTTCATAAAGGTAAGAGTAAAAATACAATTATTTCTGCTAGCTAACACAACTACCTGAAGGCTTCATGTCCTATTTATCTTTAAATTGATTATAAAGACTTAAACAATTTTTTTTGTTTTTTTTCAGAATGAATACTCTAGACAAAAGAAGCCAACCGTTGTATCTAGAGTTGGAATCTCAGCTTGACAAAAAGGTAAAAATTAATAAAAGTACTATTTAGCACTAGTTGAAAAAACAATTAAAAACCTTTAATTATTTTACTTATCCAATTATCACTTGTATTTTAGAAAAATACAACAACAAACTCAATCTACTTAAAAGATTTCCTTCCGGAAATGTACCATAAGTATGTGATAAATAATGATGTTGTTGAAGAAAAAGCTGTAGAGCGTTTGACATTCCAAGTTATAATATTCTGTATTACTAAACAGATGTTGAGTATAGGGATGCGATGTAGAGCACGACGTATCTACAGAACTTTTTGATGATATTATAAAAAGCGGTTTCGAAACTGTTTGGTTAATGATAGAAGTCCTAATTATTAATGATTTTTTAAAAGAAATTGAAACAAGTGCTTGGAATCAAAGAATTTTTGAAAAATTATATAACATGAAGTGGAAAACTTTTTTTTTATAAATTCAGAGAACATATTCATAATTATGTCTAAATAGATGAAGGACTATCTTCTTCTGTAGGTATTTTAGAACGAATGATAGAAGTGTTTCACACATAATTGTAAAATTTTTTTAGTTGTTTTCATAATATTTCATAATATTTTGTTCAACCTATTACACTTTATTTCTTACCAATTGAGATGCTAAAAGCAGTATGATATTAAGTAAATACATATATATTTAAATGTAGCCTTTGTTGTCACCACCTCCCAACAGACTAATAAATACACTCTTAGTCTACCATAGCTCTATGGACTTAACTGCTTTTGACGTAAATACATATATATATATATATATGTATATATATATGTATATATATATATATATATATATATATATATATATATATATATATATATATATATATATATATATATATATACATAAATATCACCTTTGTTGTTGTCACATGCCAACACTCTAATAAACACACTCTCGGTCACCAGTAGCTCTATGATCTTAGCCACTTTTGACACTCTTGCATACTTCATACCATATTAATAATAAACAACAATCTTTGTGCACTGAGAATTCTCGGTCCAAGTTTAATGTTTTCTGTTTAATCTTCATTTTTACAGTTGTGAGGCGAGCTGATGATTGTGTCTAAAATTATTTTATTTTTTCATCTTTTTAGCACATAAAACAATTTTTAGTCAGACAATAGTTTTATCTTACATTTTAGTACCTAAGCCTACCGATACTCTATCTAATAAATACAGCCATGCAAATATTACTGTTCTATTTTTAGAATGTTATGGATGATCTTTCTGAAGAGCTCCTTTGCACAGATGCATATCCAACAGGAAACAAAATGAGAAACAACAAATCAACTCCTAAGCGAAAAAAAACTGCTCCAAAAAAGCGAGTAGTAAGGAAACGAAAACGAATAGTGAGAAAACAAACTACTCCCGTTGATAAGAAAACAATGGAGAATGGGGCTAGAGCTCATTTAACAGTTGAATATCTCAACGAAAAGAGAGCAAGGGAATTGGAAAAGTTTAGAGGTTCTCAAGCGATTGACTAACCAAAGGCCCCGGTTTGCAAAACGTTTGAAGACCTTCCTATCCCAAGCATTATGCGAGTGTTTGATGTGATACATCCATCAAGTAAGAAGGAATGTAGATATTTTCAAGTCCGCTACAATAGTCCTTCAGATATAAATGAACTCGCGCCCAAAATTCTTTTCTGTCTAGTTGAAATAGCTGTAAACTTCAACTGTGATAATTACCCCCCTCCGCTTAACGTTGTATATTTGGGTAGAAAGGGAAAACCGAAAAATAAAAGTGTTCTTTGGTATGATGTCAAACGTGTTAGCATACATCCTCTAAGCACTGAGGATGCTGAAGAGGAATCATTATATTTGAGTACGTTGACTAAAGGTCAGCTCAAACGCTTCTTGAACATCAAGACCCTCAATAGTTTCCAACCTGGTGCGATTTTCCCTTACCGAGATGTTGTTAATAGATTCGTTCCTCATCGATTTAAAGGAGAACACTCGACTGTAAGTTGTATCCATTATACCATTGAAAAATTTGGAGAAACACTGATGAAGACGCTTGTCATACTAGACCGATACGTTGCAGAAGCTAAACAACATATTCAAGGCGTGATGATCTACAGAGGAAATAAAAAAAGCGGAAAATTTAATACGGAATACTGACTCGCATTTTTCTCTTCATACAGACTCAGTCTCATTGATTGGAGACAATATTGTGAACAAGCAAAGTGCAACAAAGAGATATTAGAATTTGATGATGATGATAATCTTGAAGATTTTCTATTTGGAGATTTTGAAGATTTTGAGACAGGATACGTTGCTGAAAAAGAGGACGAGGCATGCGATAGAACTCGGTGAGAGTTTTTCTTTTTCATTTAATAAGTTTTAACCATTGCAAATAATACTTCAACTCAATTTAGATGTAGTTGTAGTTATTTTTACCCCAAATAGTTTTAGCAATAGATAGCCTCCAATTCAAAAAACAAGTTGGACAATGTGACTTGGTGAGTTATTCTCTCTTTTTTATATAATGTACACTAGTCAATGTAACTATTACTACAATTAAAATTAGATAAATTTATTGATATGGTAATTTTTTGTTTTAGATACACAAAAAGGAAACCAAACAGAGAAGTTTCATTGAGAATTCTGTAAATTTTAACCATCTAGCAGACTAACTTGATGATTTTTGATTGTTTTTCTTAAAAAAAGGGCTTGGTGTTGATGATATGTAGTCTCAAGTTTATCCCAAATACTGTAAATTTTAACCATCTAGAGGACTAATTTACTGATTTTCCAAGATATTTTATAACATTCAATATACTTATTATGTAATAAATGTATATAATCATATGTTGATTCATTTTTATTCAATTTAGACATAAATATAGTCATAAATATGTACATAGTTGTACATATATACATAAATGGATGGAAACTAAAAAAAATTGTTTACACTCAAGATGTCATATGAGTTCGAATTAAATGTAGATATAAATATACCCATAAGTATGTACATAATTATCCATATATATATATATGAATGTATGGAAAACTAAAAAATTATTTACGATCAAGACTCCTCTCTTCTCTCCTCTCTCCTCTCTCCTCTCTCCTCTCTCCTCTCTCCTCTCTCCTCTCTCCTCTCTCTCCCTCCCTCCCCCCCCCCCTCCCCCCTCCCCCCTCCCTCCCTCCCTCCCCCCCTCCCCCCTCCCTCCCTCCCTCCCTCTCTCTCTCTCTCTCTCAAGATGCCATATGAATTCGAATTATGTAAAAAAAATATCAAAACTTAAATGCCATACATTCAAAATCTAAATGCCATATAAGTTCAAATTATACAAAAAAATTATCAAAACTTTATTGCCATACAGTATTAACTCGGCGACTCTAGTCAACGCCGTAACCCATTGCATTAACCCCGGGTATTAACCCCACAAAAAACACTTGGTAGGGAGATCTGCTCATATATTACTACTGTCCTGGATTCGTCTTCGTGCATCAATGTAGGCTGCTTTTGAATCCCTTGTCGCTGGCCCGGTTTGTCACTGCCAGGCTGGTAGGGGTCACTACCAGGTTGATAGAGGTCACTGTAGGGCCAATGGGTAAAGCTGCAGGGCCGGTACAGAGTCTGCAGGGCCGGTATAACATCTGAAAGGCTGATAACGTATTTCCTTTTCTTTTTGAGTGATGGCTGTTTGACTCACATCTTTGGAAGGCCTGTCTGAGTTATTACTTTAGTCGGAGTCACATCTATGTAACTATAAGTGTGCAGGGCATGTGTGCATGTATTAAAGTAGAATCAGTTAGCTGTAGACTTAGTTAGCGTAAGTTTAGTTTTTCGGAATAGTCAGATCATAATACAATCAACCAATCATGCTGATGTTGATAAGTAAACAAATACCCATAGCTAAAATTTATCAAAGATATATAGAACTTAGTGAGAAATAGGCTCTCACATCTTCCCAGTCAACGAAGCTGCCCAATAACCTTTCATTATTCAATAGGTTGCAGAACACCACCCTTACCCACTGTTGCATCTTCTTATGACATGACCAAACGAAACCTTTCATAGTCTTTTTTAACTCAGACCAAAAGGTTTTGCAAAAAATAAATGTCCGTTTTTAGTAACTGTTCTTAGTATGACTTTGGATGATTTAAGAGATGGTTTCAGTCCATGTTTCTTTATTTTCTTTTTAAGTTCATGATGCATGTCAGGCCAGTCTTCAGGTGGGACCAAATGGGAGCTCTTATACTCTTGTAATAATTTAGTAACTTCTACCATCTCACTCGCTACAGTTGTCATTGACATTAACAATATCAGCATGTGTGAGATTTTCATAAGTCTTCCAAGTTTGGCATCAAAATTTTGATTGCAAACGTGTTTCTATGAAGGATACATACCTCCAAACAGGGATGTGAATCATTTGCGTTGACCCTCACAGGAGTTAAAAGCATTTCTCTACTGTTGGCACAAGTGTTATAAAAGAAGGTAACAATCATGAAGTCTTCATTTCTACGAGTGTTCACATCACAATACATGTTTTCATTTGAACAATGTTGGAGAACCTCCCTTATAATCACAGCCTCAGGTTGTATGCTGTCGTTTTTCCTGCATGTGGAATCAAATTGATCTTAATATGATGGGATTTCCGACTGGTATTTATGATAGGTGGCATAATTCAGTAAGAAATACATTGAATTATAAAACTTGAAATGGTAACAAATTTAAAATTTCATGGGCTGCATGAGTGGTAGTAAAAGAGCTTATCTCTGTCATGGGTTCTAAGGATTAGAAGGTTCTCCTGGTTCCAAGTACTTGACGTACACCCCTGTTCCCGTGCGAAGCTGTGAGGTAGTTGTGCTGGGGGTTTAAATAGCGATTTTTTATGTCATTATATTATGAGTTTGATTGGTTTGGGAGGTCGTGGAGTCTAAGGAGGCTCTCCTGGTTCCAGGTGTACTTGAAGTACGCCCCGGTTCCTGTGAACCTGGTGAAGTGCCCTTTTTGTGTGCACCAGTTGTTTGAATGGGTGGTAGTTATTATGGTGTAGAATGTCGGTTTGGACGATGGTTTGTATGTAATGCGTATTTGTTGGATGTTTTGTAGGTTCTCCTGGTGCATTGTCTGGATGCCTGGTGCCTGAGGTGCCTTTTTGTGTGCACCAGGTGTTTTGTAATTTGTTGTGTTGGGTGAGGTAGCTTTTTTGTGCACCAGTGTTTTAATTTTTTGTGTTGCGTTTAGCTGGGCAGGGGGTTTATATTGCAATTTTTTATGTCGCTTGGCTGGTTTGTGTGGGTTTATACTGGGTTTTGAATTGCGACTTTGATTGTTGTATTAACATTTCTATATTGGTATGGTTTTATTATAAGAAAATTTAAGCTGTTTCCATACGTAACCATATACATAACCATGTACATATCCATGACCATATTCATATCCATGACCATATTCATATCCATTTATGTACATGAGCACATCTATGTCCATATCCATGTTTAGAAGAGCTCTGCAGCTTCATCATGTTTTCTGCATCGTGTTCCTATATTCAGCATGTGTTGTGTTATGCAGAATATGATAACTTGAAATGTCAAACTTTGTACAGCTTTTTCCTGAACAACATCATTCTCTCTCACATATTTATGATAAATTTCTGGGAGGAAGTCCTTAAAGTAGATTGTTTTTGCTTCCATATTACCCTAAAATACAAGTACATACAAGTATATACAATAGCAAGAAGGTGATGATTAAAGAAGTAAAATATTTAAGAGTTTTTTACTTTTCAACTAGTGCTAAATAGTATTTTTATTAATTCTTACCTTTTCACTAAGAGTTCTACTGATAGTTGTGTGATTAAAAGTGTACTAGATGATTCTTTAGAAGTCATCGCTGGAGATAATTATTTCTGCGTAGAGAGAGTGGATCTTGAATACTAAAAGTTACACCTACGTATTATCCTTACAACCAATGAGAATACTCGCGCAAAAAACCCCTTCATAATGATTTTATTTGCCCGAAAATAGTTGAACATATTATATATAGTGGCTATAGAAGCTATTTTTCCAGCGCAAGAATTTATATGTTACACAATGTTTTTTGCATTTTTCTGCGCGAAAAATATTCTTTTCTCAGTCAAAAATTTCCTTTTTTTCACACATCAAATGTTGTATTTTTAGCCAGGAAAATCTTTTTTTCGCACAAAAAATCTTGTTTTCTCAGTCAAAAAAATAATTTTTTTGCGCTTCAAATGTTAAATTTTCAGTCAAAAAAAAGTCCTTTTTCCACACGTATAGGTTATAGAGGGGTTTTTGGCATAATGCTTACACAAAAATCTGTTTTTTGGCGCAAAAAAATATTGCTTTGGTCAGAAAATCCCTTGTTTTCATGCAGAAAATAATGTTTTCTCCGTCAGAAAACTACTTTTTGCGTGTGACAAATGTCGTTTTCCCAGTCAGAAGAAAATATTTTTTGCGCGAAAAGTGTTGCATTCTCAGTCAGAAAAAAATTCTTTTTATGCAGGAAAACTGTATATGTTATAAGAGATATAAATTGTTTTTTCAGTCAGTAAATGCCTTTTTTTTCGTGTGGAAAGGACGTATTTTTGGTGAAAAAATGTTGCTTCAGTCAGAAAACCTCTTTTTTTGGGCAAAAAATGTTGTTTTCTAAGTCAGAAAATTCCTTTTTCATGCGACAATTGCTGTCTTTCCAGTCAGTGAAATAATTTTTCGCATGAAAAATGTTGTGTTTTCAGTCATAAACATTATGGTTTTCTGCGCGAAAATTGTATATGTTATGAAGGTCAGCCAAGATTGGTCGTTTTTTCAGTCAGGCTATTTAATTCACACTTTTTATACTTCACAAAGTTTTCACACAGAAAATTTTTTACATATGGAAAGTCACATATATTATAAAAAACTATCAGTATGAGTTTTCACACAAAGTGTTTGTGAGTTTTTTATTTCAGACAGAATGTTTTTTGTTTTTTTCTCTTTTTATACTATATAATATATGGTAGAAAGAATAGATGAAGTCCTCATACAAGAAACTGAGTTGCTAAATAAAATGCTGTTCAAAGGTAATGTTGAGCTGATCTGTTGCAAGTCATGAATAAGCCTCACTATCTCTCTTTCTCGGCATACATTCTTTAGTTACGTTTAGCAGTCATAGTAAGTAAAGAGTTTGTTGTACGTCAGCAGACACTTTAGCTTAGAAATCATTTTGCAATCTATAGTAAAACTAATCAAGCTTACCGTCCTTCATAGTGATATGATTCCCTTGAGTTATGGATTAGTTTCTTGAGGTCTTGTTTCGGACATTTTTCTTTTTTAGCATCATCAAAGTAGTTGAGAAAATCAAGAGGGTTTAGACTATCAGCCAGTTCGTAGACTTGGATGAAGGCTTGATTAGCTGTGAGTACACTGACAAATTGTTTGCATCTTGTTTTAATTCTTTGAACAAAATAACTCCACATATTTCCGATATCACAGCTGAAGCTATTTGATGAGGAATGTACATATCTCCATCTACGATACATCTGTATTGAGCTACAAGAAACTCACCAGTCTCACCCCAACGTCTGTCACGTTTTCTTAGCATTTCCGGGTTTTCAAAACATATGACGCTGCTGATGGGAAATCCTGGAGGTGAGCTATGTCAAAATAAGCATTGATTGGTCTCGAACACTGCCCTGGTAATATATTAATTTAAGTTTTTATCTTCGGACAAAATCCTTTGTCTTTGGCAAAACTTAAAATTGCTTTTGCAGTTTTTTCAACACCCATGCAGATCAAAATCGTTGGTTTTGTTTGTGTAGTTTTATTAACAAGTAATCCTACCTCAGTTGAAATAGTACTCTTCACTCTAACTATCTTTTCATCCTTTTTATAGTTGTAGATGATGCTGCAGTTCGTCTTATCATGAAATTCAATGGTTAAGACCTGCATAACAGTCAGTATTGTCAGATCCCTAATCTCAATGACTTTTTCAATGTTTTTTCCACAAGCTGGAGACAGAGTATTTAATTGAGAGGCACTCTTGATGATGAGGGCTGACAGGTTGTTGACTCTGGCATCTTGAAAGGGAATCTCAGTGTATTAAAGAAGTACATTGTCATCTACATCCATTGCATCTCTTTTTGTGCAGTTCTAGTCATCATCATATTTTTCTATCGCTTGAGAATGTAGAACTCTGTTTGAAAATAGATCGGTAATAGAAGGTGGAAAAAAACTTGTCCAGTTTCTGGCTTTTCATTCTCCAATGTATTGTCTTGTCTAATCATTCTGAAAAGATAAAATAAAAATCCAGGATATGATTTTGATTTCTTTTTAAATAATTTGAAGATATATACTCACAAGCGTAGTGAGTTGAATATCTCAGCTAGTGAAAAATTAGATGTATACTCAATAGCATAGTGAGTTGAGTACCTCAGCTAGTGAAAAATTAGATGTATACTCAATAGCATAGTGAGTTGATTATCTCAGCTAGTAAAAAATATTTAATTGTTATTTTTTACCTTAATACAGAAAGTCCTTCTAGTAGTTGCAGTAGATGATGTAGTAGATGTTGTTCCTTCAGTTGCTGAAGTGGATGGCTTCTGTGTAAAAACACTGTTTCTTAAATAGCTGAATTTGGACCGACTGACACTGCACTTTTTGCACAAAGAATAATTTTTTTTCCGCGCAAAGAGTGTTTGTTTTTTGTGAAAAAAATGAAGGTTTTCGCGCAGCAACTGTGTACACATGTATATATATATAATTTGCGCGGAAAATTTGTGGTTTATTTGCGTGGAAAATTATATGTTCCACGCAAAAAACCCCTGGTAATATATATATAATATATATTAGATATATATATATATGTATATATATATATATTAGATATATATATGTATATATATATATATATACATATATATATATATATATATATATATATATATATATTTTGAGATTTTTATTGATAGGAGTGCGAGTTGCTGTTGGCCTTATAAGAGGCGTGTACATATAGTGTATCGTTGGTAATGTATCATTTGATAGGAGGCGGTTCCGAAGCCTCTTGTTCGTTAAGAAATAATGAGACGACAGGTGTAAAATCAGCATTGAAGTTGCTTCCCCATTTTTTCATCTCAAATCTTATTGAATGATTCATAATTATAAGATATTTTTTCCGTTCGACATCATTTTCTCAGTCATTAAACTCATCCACAGAATCCATTTGAAACATTGAATTTTTACAAGTGCCGTTACTCTATCGAAAGACGGATTATTGATCAGAGCTGCTCTAATGAGCTTTAATTATGCAAGTATTTAGTGCAGGCTTCGCAAAGTTATCATACAGGGATTCACATGAACTCGAAAAAATTTTTAATTGTCCACTTTGATAAGTGCTTCAAACCATCACCCTCAACCGTATTGAAGATGTCACACAAAAACTTCATACATACAACCTTACGATTTTGTAAATATTGGTTAGTTGATTGATGAAACGTATTAGAAAAACTAGTCAAATCTTGAGCAGATCACACAGCATTATTAAGTCCAATATATAACATGTAGAACAATTAAAACTCACATGCATCTGTCAACGATAGCAAATAGATACTGAAAGGAATAGTTTACTTAATGGTCTCATGACTTCACATTTCTCTTCCTTTTTCCTATTCGACATTAAAACATGACACGTTCAGTTTTTTTTCTTACATGAAATAAAAAAGCAAACACGAAAGCCTCCTATATTGTATGTATATATACTTTAGACCTCCTATCAGTGGTTACTTAGCTAAACCAATGAAATGTATAGATTTTTGTACATTACAACAAACAAAGCTCACACAAAGGCCTCCTATTTGGTATATATAGATACTTTACACCTCCTATCAGTGGTTACTTAGCTAAACCAATGAAATGTATAGACTTTTGTACATTACAACAAACAAAGCCCACACAAAAGCCTCCTATATGGTAGATATATATACTTTACACCTCTTATCAGTGGTTACTTAGCTAAACCAATGAAATGTATAGATTTTTGTACATTACAACAAACAAAGCACACACAAAAGCCTCCTATATGGTAGATATATATACTTTACACCTCCTATCACTGGTTACTTAGCTAAACCAATGAAATGTATAGACTTTTGTACATTACAACAAACAAAGCCCACACAAAAGCCTCCTATACGGTATATATAGATACTTTACACCTCCTATCAGTGGTTACTTAGCTAAACCAATGAAATATATAGATTTTTGTACATTCCAACAAACAAAGCCCACACAAAAGCCTCCTATGTGGTATATATATATACTTTACACCTCTTATCAGCGGTTACTTAGCTAAACCAATGAGATGTATAGACTTTTGTACATTCCAACAAACAAAGCCCACACAAAAGCCTCCTATGTGGTATATACATATACTTTACACCTCCTATCAGCGGTTACTTAGCTAAACCAATGAAATGTATAGACATTTGTACATTACAACAAACAAAGCCAGCACAAAAGCCCCCTCTATGGTATATATATACTTTACACCTCCTATCAGTGGTTACTTAGCTAAACCAATGAAATGTATAGACTTTTGTACATTACAACAAACAAAGCCCACACAAAAGCCTCCTATACGGTATATATATATTAGGGCTGTCAAATAATCGCGTTATTTTAAAGATTAACCAGATTAATTGATTTTTAAGATCAAAAAGATTAACCTTTTATGACTCAGTTAATCGGATAATAAGAAACCTCAGTTACGTCTTTATAACACTGTTTATTATGCTAAACACGTCGATCAGTTTGTCTACACAAAGAGGGAGATGCCTTTTTGAGTGTTTCGTGACATAAGCTCACCTTTTTCACTATATTTCAATGTGTTATCCTGAAGAAAAATCATGAAAATGTCCATCTTGTCACTTAGAACAAGTCGATTTAACTGGAAGTGAATCAACAAGTTTTTAGGTGAGTGTTGTTGCGAAACGAGTAAACTATCACTAGCTCTCAGGCTATTATTTTTGTGTTGGTTGGAGTGCAATGGAGAAACCCTGAATGTTGTTATGATTCTAAACTAGGTTAGTTTTGGGAACTATTTTAGGGATCCAGATTGTCATCATTACTTTGGTACACAATTTGCTAAGATAAATCTCATTATCCTCCATCCAATGGAAAGTTTTATGATCAGAAATGCTTATAAAACACCTGGAATGTAATAAATAAATAATAATTAAAACTTCTTGATAAAATGATGATTGTATTGTTAGTAAAAATAATAAAAAAAACCTTCAATAATTAAATAATAATAATTAATAGATAAATAATAATAAATATGTAAACCACCTACATATCATTATTTATTATAGTTTTTTTTATTATTTTTACCAACAATACATGTTTTTATTATATTATATTTTATTATTATTTTCATTGGTCACATTTAAATGTGACCAATAATAATAATTATCATATTAATGTCTCCTTATTTAATAAAAACATGTAATACATACGATGTAATATGATTTATACTTTAAAACAATTTTCATATTACTGTTTTTATTCAATTTAATAACAAACAATCATATTTTTTTTAATAAATTGTTGTTTATTATTATTATTATTGTTATTCAGCACAAACAATACAATTAATTGATAACAACATGTTATAATTATTATTTAAAAAATTGAAACTTACCAGGCATATCAATTTTTTTAGTGAAGTGTCTATTAGTTATAACAATAAAATTGAAAAACAACAATAAACAATTATTGTCACTAGAATTCGCGGTTTTATTTATTATCCTAATCAAAGCTATTTATTTATATATAAACTATTGAGCTGCACCGCCAAAATAAATCACGATCAATTAACCAGGTTATCAAGAATACCTAAAGCAAATTCGTTTTTATTATTTATCCTGGTATATCCAAAGATTTCTTCTTCTTTCCCCATTGTGATTTTGAAGAGTAGCAGTTTTGTGAGAAAATAAAAAAATATTACACTATTGTGATCATATTATATATGTTATTTGTTCTTGGACTGATAAATCCAAATTGAGGTCTGCTAATCTCATTCTATAAGCATGCAGGTAGATGGATGATGACTTTACTGCCCCATCATTGCATTTGTATCACATGAATGCATAAGATTAAAAAATAAGATTAATTTAAGATTAATGGAAAAGATTAAGATTAAGATTAAGATCAAAAATTCTTAATCGTTGACAGCCCTAATATATATACTTCACACCTCCTATCAGCAATTACTTAGCTAAGCCAAAGAAATGTATAGGCTTTTGTACATTACAACAAACAAAGCCCACACAAACGCCTCCTATACGGCATATATATATACTTCACACCTCCTATCAGTGGTTACTTAGCTAAACCAATGAAATATATAGACTTTTGTACATTACAACAAACAAAGCCCACACAAAAGCCTCCTATACGGCGTATATATATACTTCAAACCTCCTATCAGCAATTACTTAGCTAAACCAATGAAATGTCTAGACTTTTGTACATTAAAACAAACAAAGCCCACACAAAAGCCTCCTATACGGTATATATATATAATTCACACCTCTTATCAGTGGTTACTTAGCTAAACCAATGAAATGTATAGACTTTTGTACATTACAACAAACAAAGCCCACACAAAAGCCTCCTATATGGTAGATATATATACTTCACACCTCTTATCAGTGGTTACTTAGCTAAACCAATGAAATGTATAGACTTTTGTACATTACAACAAACAAAGCCAACACAAAAGCCCCCTATATGGTATATATAGATACTTTACACCTCCTATCAGCAATTACTTAGCTAAGCCAAAGAAATGTATAGACTTTTGTACATTACAACAAACAAAGCCCACACAAAAGCCTCCTATACGGTATATATATATACTTCACACCTCCTATCAGCAATTACTTAGCTAAGCCAAAGAAATGTATAGACTTTTGTACATTACAACAAACAAAGCCCACACAAAAGCCTCCTATACGGTATATATATACTTTACACCTCCTATCAGCAATTACTTAGCTAAGCCAAAGAAATGTATAGACTTTTGTACATTACAACAAACAAAGCCCACACAGAAGCCTCCTATACGGTATATATATATACTTCACACCTCCTATCAGCAATTACTTAGCTAAGCCAAAGAAATGTATATACTTTAGTGCATTAAAACAAACAAAGCCCACACAAAAGCCTCCTATACGGTATATATATACTTTACACCTCCTATCAGCGGTTACTTAGCTAAGCCAAAGAAATGTATAGACTTTTGTACATTACAACAAACAAAGCCCACACAAAAGCCTCCTATACGGTATATATATACTTTACACCTCCTATCAGTGGTTACTTAGCTAAACCAATGAAATATATACTTTTGTACATTAGAACAAACCAAGGCCACACAAAAGCCTCCTAAGTGGTATATATATATACTTTACACCTCCTATCAGCAAATTACTCGGCTAAACCAATGAAATGTATAGACTTTTGTACATTACAACAAACAAAGAACACACAAAAGCCCCCTATGTGGTATATATATACTTTACACCTCCTATCAGCAATTACTCAGCTAAACCAATGAAATGTATAAATATTTGTACGATGCAATAATCAGAGCCAACAGAAGACCCTCCTTTCTATATTACTTTATGCCTCATTTCATCTGTTATTTTGTACTTTTCATCAAAAACATACAATTATGTGCATTTCTGTGTTACACCGTCTATCAAATGTTGTTTCATAAGTTAATCTCATATCACACACAACTCTACATGCTTCGATGGCATGCACCCCTTATAAAAAAAGTCAACGAACGACAAGTTTCTGTTTAAACTATAAAACACATGGCATAACACCAGTTGCCTTCTTACCGCTCTTTACGTAAAAAGTTCATTTTACTTTTCTGCAGCAGCAGCTGATTCACATTTAATCAAGTGATTCTCTGCTTCCAGTTAATCAACCACCTTCTAAAAGCTTATTCAGGTTTTAGTCGCTTTTACAAATAGCTACAGGACAACCTCCATACAAAACAGAATTTAGTGTTTCTATGCTTTTCTTATCGAAGTCACTGTACTATTGTCCTTTAGCTACTAATCTGATTACTCCATAGACCAATTTGCAACTTCAATGGCAATGGCAATAGTTGGAGGCATTAGTAAGTGAAATGTTTCACTTAAGCTCCATTGTAAATTCTTAAATTTACAACAACAAAAGAATAAACTCAGCAATGTGTCAAGTCAAGAACAAAACCATGTAGTTCAGTTTGGGGATAAAGTTTCTGCACTTGAGTAGCATGCAACTAGCACCACTGCAGTATGAGCTTTTTAAAGTCAACTGTCAGAGGTTAAGAAAACAGGTGTAGAAGGGTAAGTAATCAATTATTTCTGCCATAAAAAATTATAAAAGTGTCTTTGTTGTACAATTGTTTGATTTGCAAGTTTATAATTATATCTATGCGTTTTTCACTTTTATCATGAGGTAAAGAGTTGGCAGATTTTGTACGCTCACAACTGCTGCGAATCTCTTCCAAGATGTCACAACAATTTGGATACTGCTGCAAATATGCAAATGGAACAGTATGTCACTTATATTAATAGTCCAAATTATTTTGTGTGATTTTTTTTTTAAATGCTGGAGAAGAGTTCCAATAAACTAGTAATCTTGAAGAAGCTATAGTTAGATTTACAGTGGATTTTTTTTATAAAACTTTTTCTCAAGCCAATTTTTGCAGCTTCTGCAGTTCTACAATATTATGTTCTTTGAAACTGAACACTTTAATGACAAAAATATCCATTTGATAAATTAAAATGGATAATTTGAGCTTAATTCATTGCGAAAACCGATTATCTGTACCTCATTTTTAAATTGCTATCAAGAGTTGTGATTTCTTTTAGTTGTTGGATTCGCTCAGTATATCCACATCTTGATTAAAAAGACGTTAAAGTGAAAGCAGTACTTGCTAACATAGTTATTGGTAAGTCATTTTGATGGGTTTCTGTTTTAAAGGTTTTGCTAATTTTGAAAATGCTTGAATTTTGGGTTTAGATTGAAAGTTACCACATTTTTTTTATCAGCGAGTTGGCTGCTATTGCAGCACTTTTCCCGCTTTTACACTTGCTAAAAATACTTTTTTCGAAAGTTTCCATAACTTTCCTCTGATTCATTTTGAATTGAACTTGCCCTTTTTCAGTTATAGTCATTCTTTAACATTGATGTGCATTACATAGGAGCTACAAGTGAGAGTGAGTGCTGCTCCAGAATGGCAAGATGGAGTTTGTTACCAGGCAGCAGCCATATTTGTGTTACTTCCAACAGAAACAAAGTGAAGGCCAAGTTTGATTTAGATAATGTGGAGCACATCATTTCAGTGAGTGTTATTACAATTCAGGATATCAGCAGTGAGTATATTTGCTTGAGCGGCAGTTTTTGCTTGTCAATTTTGAGCTAAAATGCAAAAATAATACCTGAATTGATAAAAGACTGGTTTAGATAGAACACATAGTTGCAACACTTCATACATTCTATTTTGTAAAAGCGACAAACTGTTTTCTCAGACCACAGTACTATAAAAAGACTCATCGTTGTATCTGGAGTCCCAGGGATTGCAACTGCACTGTCAAGGGGAATGAGTAACCATGATTATGAGATTAAACATTGCAGAAAATATGAAAAAACAATTGTGTAACATGCATATAAAATTTGTTGAACATATATATATAACAGGCAGTTTGTATGAGGGACCCTGTGTCTAAAATAATTATTAGTTTTTTGATCAACTGGCCGAGCTCAACTGATTGATCTTGTTTAATATTTAACTTTTATTGGTGGTAGAGTTTAGGAAGCTTTGAGGTAAAACACATATATATGATATGTTTGGTCTCTATTCAAAAAAATCTCCCCGCTTAATTTTAGAATTTTAATTTGTTGCTACTTATAGGACTACTTCTTAGGAAAATAATCTTAAAGTGCTAAGTAGGCCTACGCACTTTGTAGTGTGAATGGTTAAATCCATTCACAAATTATTTTTACTCAAGTAATGGCACTGTTTATGTAGGTTCACAATCTTCACAATCTTTTGGCATGGCAAGGCGTCATTAACCTGCATGGCATGCGTGCATGGCAACAATTCATCCGCAAGACTCAAACCCTTAAACTAAATGATTCCACAGTTTTTCCAGTAGAGTTATTCTTTTTTCATCAAGTAATTCTTTTTTCTTCTGTTTTCATACAGAAATCGATGGTTTGACTTGAATGCCTCACTAAATCTAGTGCTATTCAAGCATAGTAGCAAAAGACCTTGTTGAAAGGTATTTAATACATTAGTAGGTGACTCCCCTATACTTTACAATAGATGTAAAATCGCATGCTGGAAGATATTGCCCGTTACCATTATGTGCTAAAAGACTTGTGAAGATAAATACCTAGTAATGATGTAGTTAATACTGCGCAGTACCAGCTACGAACATAAATAAATGAAAGATTTTATGATGCTTCTGTACTGAATGAAAACTTGGATGAAATGTTTCATATGACTAAATCTTACTCTGCTGGTCTTAAACTCCTCAGTTTAATCTACCAGCATTTATTTCTTGACTTTGAGCCGGTCACATTTGTAGGTGAGCTGATAACAATGATAACTTAATTATTAGGAAAAATTTCAAAAAATTTCAAAAAAAACAAAATCCACCAATTTAAGTCACATTGAAAATGTACAATAATTTCTTTGTGGGTGGGTTTGACGTGAGATAATCTGCCAATATTATATTTGTGTTGTTCAAATTTTCACTTGAATTTAAACTATGCAAAAGCTGTGCTACATGTGCTATGGTTGGATCAGTTTTGGAAGCATGTAAAAATGGACATCAAAAACTATTTGCATTAGTTTAGATGACTTCTTAACTACCCTAAAAAATGGTCACACATAAAGCTATTTGAATATGTCTTGTATGCTTAAACAAGAACTTTTCGATTAAAATGTATTACATTTTTGTTCAAGTATTATTCTCATGCATTTCGAAACTCGTGTAAGCACTTTCAAACTAAAGCTGGAGTTTTCCAAACACCAACTTTAGTTGACAAAATGAATTCATGTGCTAAAATCAGCTTTTGCTATTTCCAATCTCAGTCAGTATCAAAGCTACGAGTTGTTTATTCTAATTTATTTTGTCATTATGGCTTCAGATGAAGAGCTTATGTTTGCAGACGGACTGATTGTGTGTGACGAGTGTGTTCATACTAGTTGGAGGGGACCAGAAGCAAAGCATAGTGAGTTACAAGTCTTTGGCCACAGTCCATGTGAAACACAGACACAAAATGGTGAGTTCTACAAAAAACTTCACACAATAAGAGTATTTGCAACGTGTTCATCGAACAAGAAAAAATACATTAGGTGCACGTACTTCAACATTTATAGATAACCGAACAACTCAAAAAGAAAACCCCCATTTTTTTAAATAATCAATAAAAGGTGTTAACGGCATCATTTTCAACCAAATATATTTTCTACAGACATGCTTTTGATATAGAGGTTTTTATGACGATAGTTATATCATGTTCATAAAAATTATGGGGATATAAAATGGCTCTGTCAAAATAAGCAAAATAGACTCACTTCTTATAACTTATTTAGTGGCCAGTTTCATTTGCGACTCACAAACAATGTAATAATTGTAACATACTTTTTGATTCATTGAGCTAATTTTGTGGATAATTGAGTTAAGTACACAGTTATTATTTATTTGTCAAAGATATTGCCAATCCGACTACTTCTATTGCATTTTGTTGGGCAAACGTAGGTCGGGAATACTCTTGTTCTTGCGCACACATTTTTATATTCATGATATTTTAAAAACTACTTTACCAGACTTTGTAGTAAGCTATCAACAGTGATGGATTTTTGACTATCAAGTAAAACTATCTGATAAGCAATAAGTTTACTAATTAAAAATTGTAATTTCAAGTCTATGAAAAACCTTTAATGAAATCAAAAAAAAGCTTGAAGGCCTTCAATACAAAGATATAGTTTTGATGCAGTTTTTTGTGGTTAAAGATAATTTGGCGTTTCACATGAAATGATAAATATGCCATATCTGCTGTAATTTTATATTTGCAAATTACTTGATTGCTGAATGAATCAGACTCTAACCCACTGACTATTTGATTTTAATCTCACACCAAGTAACAGATATGTAAAACGGAACACTAAGTTAACTGGCGCTAGCAATACTTCAAACGACTTCTCAGAACATCACAGTGGGTTTAACTGTATGACCATTCATAAAAAGGTGTGATTTTTAACTGGTAAGAGTACTACTTCCGGAACTCACCAATTTTATACCTGTGCCTGTAATGCTACAATTGTTAAATAACACTTAAGTGTAACAATGTTCATTTATTCTGACATTTATAGCTCACTTTTGTTACTACAAGTTAAATTTCATGAATCATTCAAAAAGGGTCAATGAACTGCAATGGCTTTTTCTCTGCGTGATTGATAGCTTTTGGCGCTGTTCAAGGAAGTTAAAGTCTATGTTGTCATTTTAGATAATTTACTCCTGGCATTGCTTTTCCCAATTAAACTGAGCACAAAGTTGTTATTCCAAAGGTAAGTATACCACTAGGAATGTATTCTGCATAACCCGTAGCCCTCCCTGAAGTTTCATTATTAATGCATATTACTCATTTATAAGTTTCTTAGTAGTTGCAAAATTCCATTTTAATCACATTGCTTCGCAATGCGATTCGATGTGATGTAATGTAAATCTCCGCAGGAAAAACTCTCTCATACAGAAGAGTATTGTAAAAGGATTCTTGAGTGTTTTACTGTAGATGACTAAAAGAAAATTGTTATTTTATCACACAAACTTAATTTTTCTCTAAATTGTTACAAGACATTTTTAGCTTGAAGACTCAAGGTTTGTGTAGCAGCTGTTCAAGTGAAATGGCATAGTGTTTAGTTAGTCCTGCTTCTCAACATTGTAACTGAATGGCTCAGAAAACTAATTGGTTTTTTGACACTCTGATAAATCAATGATACTAATGATACAAGAAAAAGCTGCCAACACCAGATAATTTGACTTAATTCATTTCACAACGCTTAACCATTTTTTTCAGTGAGTCTTTGTTTATGAAACTGGTTTTTGACAATTCACTTCGGAAAGCTATGGTTGGCAACATATTTTGTAGAAGGAATTGCAATTTCAAAAGTTTCAAAACCCACAACTTCCTTGAAAGAAGAGATATTGCCTATAAATATATAAAACTGATTAGTTTTCTTTTATTACATATAGCAGCTATCGGTTTTGCTTCATACTAACAAAACAAATAATCTTGTTAGCCATGTGCATTAAACCATTATTCAAAAGAAGTTTATGGCACACTCAGCCAGTTAGACTGAGTTTCTGCTTACAAACCTTAAAAATTCTATTGTCTCGGCATTATAAATAAAAATGGCACTCGGGCTATTGGTTGTGAACGGAGGTTCAACTCATAACAAAGTTCATTATAAGCTATGGTGGACGCTGCCAAACAGCAGCACAAATACTCAAGAGAGATAGGAACATGCAGCTTAAAATGCAATAGCTTGTCCCAACATCATATTAATTTATATGCAACGTGTGGCTTAGCGTGCAAGAATTGTTTCATAGTTCTGTCTATGTTGTGACATACTGTCGCATGGACTATTCACATTATTTAAAAATATAAATATTTGCATATTTTGATAAATAAAACCGACACCAAAGACCCCTATACTTCATATACAAACTTTACACTTATATACATCTGCATGTAGAGATCAAAAACTAATATATACACATTTGTAAAATTTGATAAAAAAGCGAATACAAGATCCTCCTATATGGTATATGTATACTTGACACCTAGCATATGTTATTTACCAATCAAATAAAAACATTTGCAAATCTCAATAAACAAGCTGAACAATGAAGCTTCCCTTGTGGAATTTGTATTCCACTTACCTTATTCTGGTTGCAAAACCTAGCTCACAATACACGCAGCTCTATTTGTATATTTTGGCGGATTTTATTGTTTACCAAAAGGCACCAGTTTGAAATCAAATTTTTTTTAAAAAGTCAAAATGTATTACCTTAAATTTTCTAGTAGATGATATTTAGTCGAAGCAATGGAATATATCTCCTGTTGCACCAGTGGCTTTGTTTTTGGTCACCACTCTTTGCAAAATCATGCTTGGTTCTGTGCAGCAACAGCTCATATATGTATAGTCAAATAATATTTTTCGTATCTTAATTTTGTTGATGATTTGTACAATCTGTTATTCCTTTTCTACCTTAAGTTTTAATGCTTCTTTCTACTCTCATGGACATAAATGCAAGAATTTGCATGTTTTTTCTTTCAGAAAGCGACCACCAAAATTTTGTTTTTTCAAGGACTGAATCGAAATTGAAACTTGGGTTACAGCCTAAAGAAAATTGTTCTCAGAGTTTGGTGTTTCTGTAGTTTAGTTTTCTGACTGAAGCAGATACACTATTGTCTTCTAGCTACTAATCTGTTTACACCGTAGACAATTATGCAAATTTTCATTTCCAACTACAAAAGCTGTAGTAGGTGTTAGACATTGAGATGTCTCACTACACTGCACTGTAATCTCCGCAAATTACAACAATAAAAGACAGAACTAAGCAATGCCTCAATTCAAAATCTCACAATGAAGTATCATTGTGGAAAACATTTTCAATTTAAAGAGAAAGGAGTCTGCACCTTAGTCAGACCAGGAGAACATAGCACTGTGAGCACCTAAAAATATTTTTCAATTGCGGTATAAAACGGTGAGTAGTCAATTCTTTTTTCCAAAACTTTTATGTAGGTTCTTAGTTTTGTATTACAATTTAGTGTGATATAATTTCGAAGTTTAGAGATCTTGAAATCATATAAATGTGGTTTTTTATCCACCATCAGGTAAAAACGTTGTTAGAGATTGTCCAAATAACTAACGTTGTCTAACAAGATGCGGTTACTTGTGCTGCAAAATATCTTTTTCGTAGGCTTATAACTGTTGTAGGTTTCTACCACTATGTCACGATACTGCAGGAAAAGCTCAAATGGAACGGTATGTTGCTTTCGTTAGCAGCCCAAATTTTTTAGGCTGACGGCTCCATAAATGTAGAGAAAATGATGGACTACATTAGCCTTAAATAAAATTTTCAGAAATGTTACTTAATTTTTAATGAATCACTTTCCCTTGAGCAAGCTATTTCAAGCCACACAGTTTGTAAACATTCATTTTTTTAACTGAGCTGAATTTTTGAGCCAGGTTTTTTTCTAAACATTCTGAATTCTGCTTAATTTTTTATTTGCTGTAAATATTTTACTCAAAAGTGTCCACTTTATCAGAATATGCATTGCTTCTGAGGACTAACTGATCTCCAAAGCAGTGACTCTTTTGGAATCTGTTCAACATATTCACACTTTTCTCATTAAAAAATTTTAACTTGAAGCAGTACTTGCTAGTATTTTTGTTACTTAACCATTTTGATTGTTTTAATTTGAAGCTCTGGTTAACTTTCAAAAAGTTTGCATTGTGCGTTTAGATTGGAAATTACAGTATTTTGAACAGCAAGTTGCCTGTTCTGTAGCACACTTTTTCCTGTTTCTTGTTATATGAGAGGATTCAGGAAACAAATTTTTAATATCCAAAAATTGTTGGTAACTTGATTCTGCCCCAATTGCATTTGAATAATCATTGTTCAAATATTGTCATTCTTCAACATTCATGTGCATCACATAGGAACTACAAGTGGGGATGAGTGTTGCTGCAAAATGGTTAGATGGAGTTTTTTACCAAGCAACTATCACATCTATTTTACCTCGTGGGAACAAAGTGAGAGTCAAGTATGAGTTGGACAGTGTGGAACACACCCTTTCAGCAAGTGACATTACACCACGAGATATCAACAGTGAGTGTACTTTTATGAGCAACAGCTTTTAAAAAAATAACTGATATAAAATGTTTCTTTTTAACTGGTCTGACACACAGCACTCTAGATATATAAGAAATAGGTGCAACACTTTGTCGGTTCTATTCTATGTGTAAGACAAATTTTCTTCTCATATCACACAGTATTATAAAAATTATTTTAATAATAAACATCAACTTATCTTTGAGTTTGAGGCATTGTAACTGTCAAAGCTCACCTTAAACTATCATTTAATGGTGATATGCGGTTGAGACATGTAAAAATTATAAAACAATTGTTCAGGCTTGCTGTAATTCGTTTTTACTAGTGAAACGATATCGAAAAAAAATGCTTGTTTTTTGTGAGTTTGCTCAGCTCAGCTAAATGGTCCAGTTTCATTTTAAGCACTTATTAGCAGAGGAGTTCAGGGAGGTTTGCGACAAGACACGAGTGGCCTTGCAATTTTAGCGTGGAATGACGATGATGTTTTCATGGGTGAGACACATATTGATAAGGTTTTTGCCTTCAATGAACGTGAAACAAGCTGATTTTCAGCTCTGTCAAACTTTAAAACTTCAACTTTCTGGTGCATGTAACAACTGGTTATGCCGTTACGTTTAATGCTCTAAGTTTTAATCAAACATTTCTTATGCGTAATTTTTTTGATTCAACTGCTCTTCAGTTGCATTCAAGTTTCAATATTGATTGTGGAAAATTTCATACAGGCGAGGATTGCGAATAATTTTTGTCTGTAGATTATGTTTGAGATACAAAGGCCTTAATTTGAGAACAAAAATGTAGAATTTTTGTTGAGTATGCTAAAATATTGTGATTGGAACATCAAAGTAAGCGCTCAAACATTTTTTTTTCTAAAGCCATACACTTATTCAGCAGAAACATTTTTCGTCTGTAGTTGTGATGAGGTAATTGGTGTTTGACTCGATTGTACCATCAGAAATTTTTACAATCCTAACATAACAGAGATAAAAAGTGTATTCACCGGTCAAATCGATGAACAGCTACTAGCATTTACATGTGAAGACCACATTGGTGGGCTATTATATTTTATCATTATCATAAAACAATATATCTTTCGATGTGAATCAAGTTGTGGGGACATTAAATTTATGTGTGCATAATAAAGAGCAGAGTTATTTTCACACGTGAAAGCATTTCATCACGGACGCTTATAATTTCGTTAATTTTTTACTGGTACTAATAGCATGATGCTATGGGAAGTAGCAGGTAATGAGAACAAATCAAAAGATAACTTTACACTTGCCTGGGTGGTAACATACATTTCAAAGTAACTCATGATTGATTAACAATGAAAACAACAATCGTCTTCGTTGTTTGAATAAAATGACCCTCAATTTCATTGTGATGATCAAGTTATTTATACTATAGAATTATCGTACATAATAGTTAGAAATAGTGATAAAAAACAATAAATATAAGTTATACTATTAACAAATAATGATGCTGAGTATAAAGAGCTTTGAATTAATTGTCACTCACAGGGCTATGTGGACATTTTATGTGATGGGTTGTTAGTGTTCCTGAGCTATGATAATGTCCCGCCAGTCAATTTATTTTTTCCATCGGGGTGGTAATTTGCAATTGACTTAAAATATTGCCACTGACCTATCCGCATTAAATTAATTGCAAAAAACCCTCTCAATCTAATTTATTGTATGACTCAATCCTTCTGGGGATTACTCCTAATGTCTTGTTGAAGTGTCTTTAATGCTGTTGCAGATGACTATATTTCTACAATAGATGTAAGGTTATCAGCATGCCATGATATTTCTCCGGTTACCATCAAGTGCTCCAGGACTTACGAAGGTAAATTCGCAGTGACGAGAAACTCAATTTTCTGAGATCAATTTTATTTATGAGAATTGTTAGGCAGTACTACCATTCAATCACATACAAATGAAAGACTATAACTAAATGTTTCCATAAAAACAAGTTTTGATAAAACAATTTTTCTCACTAAATCATACTCTGTTGGCTTGGGACTCTTCACATTAATTTTCCGTATCCGTTTCTTGACATTGACCTGTTGAAATTTATAGGTACGTGGATGTCAATGACAACTTAGTTGTTATTTAATGTGTTTTAGAATGCAATAAGAAGCATATTCCAGTGATTCCGGTGACACAAATCACCTACACTACATGCTTTGTGGGTAAGTTGGACCAGACCTGATGCGTTCGTTGTATTTTTGTGGTGTGAAATTGTTATTTGAATTTTAAATCAGCGATAACCTAATATACAGCTGTTAGATCAAATACTAATGGATATAGAAAAAAATAATAAGGAACTATTACCATGAGTTTAAAAAGTCTCTTAATTGTACTAAAAAGATACTAACACATAAATTTATTTAAATGTGTCTCAAACTCTTACACAAAAACTTGGCTATGAAATGAAGTAAATGCAGAGTACAAATTATTTAAGGTATTGGTCTCAAGCATTTTGTAAGAAAAACCACATGTAAATGCCTTCAAGCTACATGCTGTAGGTTTTGCGAAAGCTTTCAATAGTCAACCACTTAAACCTCTGTGCCATAACAGATTTTTGCTGTTTCCAATGCTTGACAGAATTACAGCTTATGAGTCATTTATTCTAAGAACACTTGTCATTCTGATTTCAGATGAAGAGCCTAAATTTCCAGGGAATTGGTCGTGTGTGAAAAGTATGCTCATACTATTTGGTCGAAACTAGAAGCAAAGCATAGTAAGTTGCATGTGTTTGGTCTCCGTCTCTTTAAAAACCTGAAAACAAGTACCGCATCATTAAAAAACATCAACACATTGCTCCATGCACCTGCCAATAATCATGATTTTATGTAAAGGTACTATGTTAGTGCTGATAGCATCTTATTAATGGTGATCAATTTTCTACTATCAACTTGAAAATACCAAAGTAATGTAAAAACTGAAGATCATCTTTAGGATTTAATGAACTAACCCTTATAAACATTCAGACAATAAAACTTTCAGCTCCTTCAATACATAGATATGTTTTTTAGGCATTGGCTGCAGTTGAATAGAGTCAAATAAATATCTGCCATATCTGTTTCAACTATATTTTGCAAGTGGTTTGGTTGCAGTAAAAGTCAGATTGGAAACTGCTCATGAACGGGTATTGCAAGATGTGATCATGGTTTCACTCAACGCAACAGGTAAGTAACAAGTTACACTAAAATCACTATCACTAGGAAAAAATCAGAGTGCTGCAGAGAACATTAAAATTGAGTTTTCTGCATGATCATTGATGACAAAATTGTTGTAATCAATGAGAATATAATTTATGGAACTCGTATAAAGTTTATTTGTGTAGTTGGCACCTCAATTGTTAACAAGCACTATAAACAATGAGAGAGCATTTGTTTTAGAGATCAATTCTGACAGCAACTTGCATGTGCGTGTCTTAGAAAAAATGAACTTACAGCAAGAAGATTATGACAGCGACTTAGACCCACCATATGAAGAGAGCGAGATGTCTTCCTCTGACACTGAGGATGACTTTGAAAGTAAGCCGCAAGTGATCATTATACTGAACAAAGTAAAAAAAAAAGTTATTTTAGACCCTAAATCAAAAAAAATTTTGCTTCTATATTTTATGAAGCAAACTTGTCTTTCTTTACTGTTTCCATTACCAAATTATACCAAAAAATCAATACGAAAAATGTTATATACTTAGTTATACCTGCAGGCTCAATATGTAGCATATAACGTACCAACTTAAACCCCCAGGACTCAATGCATGACATATAATATGTCAACTTATAATTGCTGGCTCAATACCCAACATATCATACGCCTACATATGCTATGGCTGAACATCAAAAAGAGTAGTTTTACTGTCATTTCATTTGCTTATAGCCTTCATCGCTCAATACAATCTATAGTTTGTTGACGTATAAGAAAGCTTGAGTAAAGACATGCTTCGCGCATCAGACTTTCACCTTCCGGTGTTAACGTAGTATGTGGCAACATTAAAAAGCTGATAATTGCGCTTCATTGTATTATTTTTCTAATGCTAGTGCACAGTGTCAGACTTGTAGAAGGAGTGCAGTCTTTGTATTAGTATCAGTATCGCAGTATCAGTCTTTGTATTCATCTGAAATATCAGTGTTTTTTTGCGGCTTCCATCTGCTTATTGTACTTTTTACTCATCATGGCTGATCAACTGTTTTTATACAGAAAGTGAGTGCAAAGAAACTTCATCTGTTGATCAGACAGGTTCAGTGCCCCTGAAGGCGTATCAACAGTCGGAGGGTCCTACTCAATGCAATACTCTGGCTGTACCAGCTGCTTTCAGATGTATGTACTTACGTTGTGAATAGGATTTACATTTATTAAGTAGAGAGTTTCTGTGAAGTAGACTTGGTAACCTTGACATTCACCCTAATGATGGCTAAATACAAGTAGATTTTGTGAACAATCCAGTCTGAGCAAAAGATTTTGCTCACAATCAATGAATTTATTTGAGTTCAAGCATTTTACAGCCATCCTCTCGCTTCTACAAAAATCTGCTTAACTTAGTCTTGAAATGGGAATCTTTCATATTATTGCGCATAATCAAAATGATAATGTGAGTGAACCAATAAACAACCGTTCAGTGATGACAATTTTCTTTTCAAAAAAGTACCATAAAAACTAATTCTTGTTCCTAACAAATAAATTACCTGAAATCAAATCATTGTAACTTGAACCTTTCAGTTTTGGGCATTTAAAATGCATTTGTTTAAAGTTGAGCAGTTGGATGTTCAATGTCAATTTGTTATTTCCGTTCTATCGGTCTAGGTTAAAACGAAAAACGAGTTGCAGCTCACTGTTATTTGTGAAGTTGCCACTAATACTACTCATTAACTCTTCTTTTGCAGACACTGAAATTAAATCTCGCATGGCTAATGGTAAGTAGTACTACTACTGTTAATCATAATATCTGCATATAAATTGACAGCTTGAGTCACTGCTAGCAAAGCACTCATACATCAAAGTTACTGCATTAGGGCTTTTAAAAATTCATGCTTATATTGGTTCCAATTCTATGATCAAACTTTCACCCTTTTGATGTATTATTTCCTTTTTCTGCAGTGACAGTCCTGTATATGCAAGTAATGAAGGCAAGAAAAACTACACAAAAATACATTACTGTTACTTCTGTGAAAAATGCATCAAGTCAAAAGTAAGCAGGCTCTATACTGGGGTGCATGCCAATCAGCAAACAGTAAAAGAGCTACTGAAGTGCTCTGGAAAAGAACAACAAAACAACTTGTTTTCTCTTCAGAACCTTGGCAACCTGAAACACAATACAACGGTATGTGATGGAACTTGTTGGAGCAAAAAATTAATTTCAAACTTAAAATTTTTAATTTTATATTCATAGTTTCATATGCAACAAACAAAGTGCAGCTACTATTGCATTGTTATATAGACATTTATTTCATTTTCTAAATCCATTGATGAGCTGGACAAGTTTAAGCAGACCATCCTGCTGAAAATAGTAATAACTGATGAAACTATACTTCTTAGTAAAAACTTAGTAAGCTGTTACCTGGATAACCATATTTAGTTTTATTTGAGGTTCTGAAGAAAATTGAGTATAAGATGGTTTAAAATTCCTTATGAGTGAGCGTGCTTGTATTTTTGATGTAAAACTTAACTTTTCTGAGAAAAATTGGTGCTGTAAGAATCCAAAACGCGCTGTTTTCTTTTGTCAGACAAATGTTAGCAGAAGTGGATGCTTACTTTCTTGATGTCAACACCATTAACTTTTGAACTTAAATGTGCCCATAGTGTATTTCTCTCAGCAAATTATTTTACTTAAGTTCTGAGAATTATATTTGCGTAAGATATTCATTTTGCATTCCATGTCATATTACAAAAAAATTTAATAGAAAGCTTAATAACTTCTCCATCCTTATCACCCCATCCTTGTAACTGACTTTTCGTATTTTGCTTGTTCGGGCACAACAGAACGAATCCTTTAATACGGGTATCACTCTGATCAGCGATTGCTGATTTAATTTTGAGTTTTTTCCACAAAATTGAGTTTGACATCTACATTTTTTTCAATCTGTGTCAGTCCCATAGCAACCGGTTATGACACCTGAGTGCTGAACAAATTCCACTATGTTTTGTTGTTGACAAAATATAGTTTAAAAAGTTTGCTAACAACTCGTGGCTGGGAACAGTGAAAGTATTATGTGGTGGGTTCTGACCACATCACAATTAAACCATAAACAAAATTTTGTTGATTCTATTTATGCCCACAATGATGCCCATATATTTTTTAAGCAAAAATTTATCTTTCTTCTGATTTACATTTCATTACTGTAGCTGCTTCGAGTTGACAGATAGAAAATAATTTATTTTGCAACAAAAAACCCTGAAAAGCATATAGTAGGCAATGTGCTGAAAACCCTTTCCAAATTGCTTCCAAAATGTTTGCCAATTTGGTGGTTTGGATCCTGGATCCTTCTAACATAGGATGAGATTCCACATCAACTACTTTATTGTAACAAAGCTTTCACAGTCAAAGTTTTCAAGAACAGTTGGCAACTTCTCACTGGTAACTGGGGAAATTTCAAAGTCCAGTTGAATGTTATGTAACATAATCTTATTTAGTGACCTTCTCTTCTCATACACAATGAATAGAGTGAGACAATCTAGAGACAGCAGAGAATCATTGTCCCAGAAAATCTTTCTCATATTCTCAATAGTAACTTGCTAAGCAACTAATATCAGCCAAATGGAATTATTTTGAGTTGGTTGTTGAGCATTGTATGTTGCAAGTGCACTCACACCAGGCCATAATGATTATTAAGAAAATATCAAATAGGCAGTAAGATTATTTCTAGTATGAGCCCAAAATATCAAAGAGCTAGCATGTTTATCAGCTCAGCTAGTTACACTTTTTCTGTAAAAGTTTTATTTTGATTTTACTAAGACCAGTAACTTCCTCAAGCATCTTCCCAGTATGTTGACCAGTGGTCAGATAAAAACTTTAAATGAACTCGTTAGTAACTTATTAATAAGCGTTTTTCTGGGACCAAAATTCTTGAAGTAATATGTCTGTTTTAAAAGACGCTGAAATACTCCAACAAAAACTATTATGTTATAGCCTGCTATGTATATCGCTTACATTTGATTAGAGTAATTGAGTTTCTTTGCTAACCACAAATTCCTACACTTCTCCTTTGATTGTGCAATTCCTAACTTTGATTTTGTTACATGGACACTTGATAGATTTTTTTGTCCATAAATACTAGGTTAGAACACTTAGATCATGTATCAAATGGCGTATGTGAATTTATATCAGTTACACTTACTCAGAATGTATATTTCCAGCCAATAAACGCTTTGGCATCATTTTTCATTTACATTCAAAGAGCAATTTAGTTGACTTTTTTTACTGAAGTACATTTGACGTTGCTTTTCTCAGAGAATTGAAAAAAAACTACTCGTTATAGGTGCTCTCAGCCAGAGAAGGCCAGCTAAGCCTACCCCAGCAAGCAACGTACTGCCTTGTACATATTGCTACGGGTTCTATGCTGTCAAATCACTGAAGACACATGTGAACAGTTGTCCTGCTGGAACAGCTGCAAATAAAGACAGTCATTCAACTGCAGCAAGTAAAGTGTATATCATGTCCACTGTTGAATGCTTCTACAGATGATGATAAAGACTTTCAAGAACTGATAGGAGGGCTAACTGAGACCAAAGCAAATCCCGGTATGTGGCTATTCTCTATCCTTAGTTCACTTAAGAGTAAACACTTTTAAAATCCCATTGCTCTCAAAGCTGCAGCAAACCTGGTGTAATGTGGAATCCTTAACCCTCAAATATATAGAGTGAACATCACCAGAAAAGTTTCATACCTGTCATTTGTAGCCAGAACAGGCTATTTGCTTTGGTTGATTTGGTTATCGTAAGCTTTTCAACCTTTTCAAAGTCATTCTAGTTGGGAAATCAGTTGAACTTTAGTCATTCAAGATCAAAATTTTTTACTTGTAAAATTACCTGAAAAGTATTCTAGTTTCACTAATTCTCGTCTCAGGTGGTAGGTAACTTACCTATTTTGTTCTCGCTTTATCTATTGGTAAATATTTAGTAAAACCTTTGTTTAAAAAACTCTGAATAAAATTAACGGAAAACTTCGAAAAATAAATTTTAAAGCTGATTTAGCGATTCTAATTGTGACCTGTTGTATGCAGTATAGTACTTGCCCTAAGTATGTTTGTAATAAAAAATAAGTTCGTAATAAGAATCGTGAGAAAAAGTAAACAAAGTATTGGTTGACTAAAACGTTCTCGGGGATAAAAATATCTCTATACTTTGATCAAAAGAAGCTGTTAATTTAGTTTACCCTGGACATGTGAACAACAAATATCCCTGTAATGATGATATATTATACAATTTTTCAGGTTTAGTGAAGCTTATTAGAAATGATGAAACTATAGCTGCTTTTGTCAAAGGACTATTGCTGCGACTAGGAGAAAGAGAGCTTAGGCGACCTGGTACCACAGACATACCAAACATTCGAAGCAAAGTACGGAGTGTTGCACGCTTGCTAGCTATTTCCAGAAACTCAAGTAGGCAGCTGTTGTATTACCAGCTGCTGTTGCCAAGCAACTTCGACTTGTTGCTGCAATCAGCAAGAGAAATCTCAAAAACATGCCCTCAAACCGGTTCAACTATTGGCGGTTTTGTGAAGCAGCTGAGTCTGCACGTGATCAGCAAAGCCATAAATAATAATGACAATGATCGACAGCACCTTGCGCAAAACTTTAGATTTCTCTGTGACACTCACTGGAGAAATAACATCACTAGCGTTGCTGGCAAGCGGCAACGCTTACAAACTAACAGTACCGATCAAGCTCTCCCATTGACCCAAGACATGACATGAAACAGCTATCTACATTTCTTCGCACAGAGGTTGGAAACTTCCAGCAAAAGGATGCAGGCATAGTGGCCAAGTATGCACTGGCATATTTGGTTCTATTTAATAAGCGGCGCCCTATGGAGGTTGCTGAACTCAAAGTCACTCAGTTCTTGGCGGAAATGCGCAGAGAAAAATTGACAATGAACAAATAACAGCCTCTGTTGATCCTACTGAAAAGGCATTAGCAAAAAGGTATGGCTGGTTGATGGTTTAATGTGGGCCTGATTATTGACTCACGCGGGACTTCTATTTTGGAAATTATATAATTATTAACGCCAAAGTTCAACAGTTCCAGTATTTCATTCACAGTAAATTTTGTCCAAAATAAGAAATGGGTTTACCACAATATAAGTTAAAAGTAGCAGCAATAATACATTGAGCGGTTTTCTTTAACAACTTTTGTGACTCTCTTAGTTACTAAAGGCACTGTAATTCAAATTCTTAAGGTTACTGCAAAGTGGTTTATTGAGTTGCAATATATTCCGTCTAACCAAGTTGTGGCTTTTTGTGTAGTTTTAGCGATTTGAGTGTTTTCATTACAATGCTTGTCACATTTTTAGAATGAAAGCAGTTGAGGTAAGGGGCAAGTCGACAAGGGAGTTGAGAAAGGTCTTCGTGATGATTCCAGATTATTTACTGCCGGCTTTACATTTTCTGACAAAGCTAAGCAAGACTTTTTTATTTCAAAGGTGGGTTTATCATAAGAAATAATATTTATACAGCCATCTTTAGTGAGATAATAGTTGAAAGCGACCTAAATTCACTATTTAGCTTGATCGTAACATGTTTCTGAAAAACAAATATTGCTCACATACAAACAAATTTCATTAAATTGAAAAACTAGAGGTTTAACAGACAGAAAAGCAGCCTTTATCCCAACAGCATCAAGACTCACAATTCAAATCATATGAAATGTAATTAGAGCTATTTTTTGAAATTATTATTTTAGATCTTTTGCAAAAAAAATAAGGTTTAATTTTCCGTTCTAGCATGCTTTGACACTTTTAATTAGATTACAAATAGTAGGTGCCGATAAGTATGAAACTTACAGCTGGATTAATTCTTCTCACAAGTAACCCTCCTCTTTTTTTACTTCTGCAAACCTCGTTCAAACCAACCATTAAATGGAACAGCTGCAGTGAGAGAAGCTGTGAAAGCATGTCCTAGCTTGATGAAGCCTGCGTTGTTGCATGCTCAAAGATTTCGGAAGTATCTTGCTACAACTTGCCAGGTGAATGCAAATAGAAAACCTTGACACGTGCATTTAGTAGTTTATTTATATAAATGTATTGGTGTTTAACTTCATGGCTTGTTTGCAGGTGATAGATATGGATGCAGAGCAATTGAGACTAATTGCTAGCCACATGGGTCACAACCTCAGCATCCACATGAATGTCTATAGAGTACAGCAGAACCTCATGGAGCGCTCCAAGATGGCCAAGGTGCTGATGGCTGCAGAGCAAGGAACGCTACACACCCATAAAGATGCGACACTGGAATGCATCAACACTGATGACATAATTATTTATGGTATGTAACTGTCACGTGTTTGTATACTCATGGAGCCTCAGCGTACAAGCATAAAATTAAAAATCTAGTGAATAATGCTGTAAAATATTGGGATTGCCATTATAATTACAAATGATCCACAACAGTTTATTGACCAAAATGATTAAGATATGACAGGGATTACTTCAGTAATAAAAGAAACAGAAAATCAAAGTGAGTGTAAAAAATAGACAAGTGCGACTGTCGTTTACGTGCTTTGGTTATTCTCGACCTAAAGCAGTCTTTCCACCCATGTGGCGGAATGATTTTCATATCCTTTTCATATATTACAGAAAATAAATACTATGGTTGAAGCATGGTAGCTAATCATGAATTATTGCAAAAGGTATCTTGTGCAGATACCTAAAATATAACAACTATTGCTATTTTAAACTTAATATCTTACAAATTCGATGGCTTCAGTTTATGTATTCCTTTAAAGGGGGGGGGGACAAATAATATGCAGTAAATATTTTTTAGAAAACTTTTTTGCCCTGTTGAATTTGTTGAATCTGTTTCTTAATTCTTGGAAAATTTGAAACTTGATTCGATCAATACTTTCAAGCATAAATGTAAACTGTTCATGTTACAAATCGTTACGGAGAGTTTTATTTACTATTGCTTTTATTTCATCAGCTCAATTAAAAATAAAGTGCTTTGATTTTTTACACAAAATCACAATAGGTGTAGATGGTACCTAAAGCCAAAGCAACCAGCCATATCTTGATTTGAAGTTCAAGAAGTTTCAGCGCAGCTTGATGTAGTAAACATTAAACAGCGGACAGTCAAGGCATTGCCATGATGCTAAAAACAGTTTACACCGAGCAGTTGAACAAAGACATCATAGGGATTGCTGAGTCTAAAAAAGTGTGCTTCAATGTCTAGCTTGAAGATTTGATATTTTATTTTTAACTTTATTTTCAGGCAACAGTACAGAAACTGTCATTTCTGGCCAGAAAGCAGTCCCTCCATTGGCCTATGGCAAGAATGCTGAACTACCCGCAGAAGGTAAGCAGTCAATAAAAACACTTTGGTAATTTTCCAACTTTCGAAAACCAAATAAAACCGGATTTATTACAGATAGAGCATTTCATGACCTTAGAAACTGAATTACTATTGATCAGCGAAAAATTGGCAACGTTTTCATTGACAAACTTTTCTATGAGAGTACGGAAGTCTTTGGCCATATTAGTTTATTTCTAGACTTTAGAACAACTGTTTTCTTGTTCCTAATTTGAGATCAGTTTTGTTTTTGGTGTAAGTTTTGTGTCTTTTGCAGCTATTACCTGAAAACGTATAACAGCGTTATATTCGCCAGTTTGCTGGTAGGAATTTTTTTGCCCACAACATTGCTTTATGGTACAGCTTCTAGCTGTAATGAAATGATATTTTGCTCAATAACACAAGCGTCTCCCTCGCGTAAGTATATGCTCTCGGAAAGCACCTCTGTTTTCTCATTATGTTTTTTAGTTTCCAACACAAAACGTTAAAAGATTATCCACATAGATTAAAAAGGAAAAGCAAAGTTGTACGATTGCTATTAGACTGTTTGTTGCTTTCAATTTTTTTCATTCTTGGTTATTTTGAGTCTATTGCCTCACAAAAATTTCAACCTTCTTAATAATGTTTATCATGGCACAGAACTTGTGTGTTTTGCATTTCAAAATTTCTTAAATCTATCCATGGTGTCAAAGTTTTAAAAGTTTTTTTCAATTTTTGCAATGGTCTTTTCCCAAATTGAGTAACAAAAGTACTTTTTATGATTAAAAGTCAGTTTTGAGGCTTAATCAAACAAATGACTCTCTGCTTAAATAACCGGTTATCCACTGTCTCATATTTGTGAAAATTTTGTATAAAAGTTTGGTTTACGAGTAATGCACCCTGCCAACATGAAAAAAATTTCAAAAAAACATCTGTCAGTATTGCTACTGTTTAAACTAATTCAAAAAAGTTTCAACGTATGTAAGTAGTTCACGCTAATCTTGAAAATTTCTTACCATTTGCACTTTTCAAGTCACTTTACTTTACTCTAAATATTTCAAAGTAATATTAGAAAAAAATGGGATTAGCACTTTGTTGCCACAATCCATCACTTGATCTCAAAGAGTTCATCTTTTGGTGTAAACAGGGAAAGGCCGAAAAATACGTTGGGATGAGGATGAAGTGGAGAAGTTTTCAGCAATTGCTAAGCCCTTGCTGCAAGAGAGAAAACCCATCGGAGAATCTATGAAAGAGTTACAGCAACTGCTGCCGAATCGAACAGCAGCACAGATTTGAACCAGATATAGCAACTCGCTGCTAAAAAAGCAATAGACTTTCTATTGCTGTTCTTACTGCACTGTGTTAATGTACCGCTTTGTGTTACTAGACTGAACATTATAACTGTATGGGCTAACTGTCCTTGCTTGGGAAAACTATATAAATTAGCAAAGCTGATTATTGGACTCATTTAAAAAATTCTGCGGCAATATTCTCATTTATTTCACTGTTAGTAATAGAATTTTTAGAGGAGCAAGTTCATTCAGGCTGCAAGTTGGTCTTCAAGAAAGTTCTTAATAAACGTGTGAAAACTTGTTGCTAGAGGAGTTTTATTATTATTTCTCCAATTTTTCTGACAATAAAACAGTCGAAACTATGAGCAATAAAACGGCAAAACTTGATATAGTTTTGTGCGTGAACTTAACAACATACAGTTTTATAAGTGTAACAGCTACTCCTTTCTTTCTCCTTCTCAAGAAACGAAAGCTTAGAACAATCAACCATTCAATTTTTAAGTGAGCTCAATTTTGCCTTTGAAAATCCACAGGAAGATTGTGACTTAAACCGGAGTTGCTTCAACAACCAACATATGTAGGGCAACTCCAATAGAGATGTTTCAGCGTACAAACATAGTTGTTTAAACCATAATAGGAGGCTGAAAAACGTACATTAGTGCAACCTCCTACTGTTGGAAAATTAATGTCCATGAAATTGAGAGTCATCTTTCCATGAGTGAAAAAATGCATTTTTCAAAATTTGACCAATCTCCATAATGGCTCATTTTGAGTCTGTTTGGATGAGTTTTGTGCAGGCCTCCTATTGGCAGCCTCCTATAATCCTGCCACCTCCTATTAGGGTTTTATATATAGTGTACGCCTCCTATTGGACCATAGTTGCTTCTATATATATATATATATATATATATATATATATATATATATATAGAAGCAACTATGGTCCAATAGGAGGCGTACACTATATATAAAACCCTAATAGGAGGTGGCAGGATTATAGGAGGCTGCCAATAGGAGGCCTGCACAAAACTCATCCAAACAGACTCAAAATGAGCCATTATGGAGAATGGTCAAATTTTGAAAAATGCATTTTTTCACTCATGGAAACTTTGACTTATTTATATATATATATATATATATATATATATATATATATAAATAAGTCAAAGTATGACTGGGGCACAAGATGTGCACAGGGGCTTAGACTAAATAGAAACAATCAAATAAATAAATATTAAATAATTAATGATTAATATTAGTTGCCCGAGAGATGAAAAAACCAGTCCAGACTGAAGCAAGTAAAACTGTGCTCAACAAGAAAAAATCGAGGAGCTAGATACTAAAAGGTAAAATAGTAGAAGATGTTAAAACTATTGGCTGACTAAAAATTTTTTCATTTGCTAGAAAAAAGATGGAAAAAGAAAATAATTCTAGGCACAATCATCAGGTCGGCTCTCAACTGGTAAAAATGAAGATGGAACAGGAAACAGTTAGTTCAGATCGAAAATATTAAGTGCACAAGGATCGTATTGTTAATATGTTGGTAAGGGTGCACGGCGCCAAAAGAGGCTAAGGCCATAGAGCTACGCCTGGCTGAGAGTAAATTTATTAGAGTGTCGGCAGGTGGTGACAACTTCACTCCTGCTGTTGAGGGAAGAAAACTCTGGTTGAAAGATGATATAGAACTTTTCAGCCGGACAAAGGTGACATTTCTTATCTGTGTTAGAATACGCTCTGGCATGGGATAAAATTCTCCATTTGATGGTAAATTGGGTGGATGACTCTTTAAGTAACCAAATATGTTTGCTAAGCTTGGTGGAGTTTCTTTTGCTGGCAGTATTAAAAGATGTTTTGTGGTTTCTATATCTAGTTTTAAATTGTCCTTTGGTTAGGCCAACCTATGTTTCGACTTTGTTATTAGGTGTAACTGTAGCCTGGTAAATGATGCTTTTAATCTGGCAGTTGCCTTCGAGGGGATACTCAGCTCTATTTCTACAGATGCATTTATTAGTGGTGGTGTTGTTAGTGTTGTTAGAGATCTTATTATTGTGATCTTTTATGATTGTTTTGATATTGGGCATGCAGCTATAACTGAGTTTAATGGTGTCTTTGTTATATATATATATATATATATATATATATATATATATATATATATATATATATATATATATATATATATATATATATATATATATATATATATATATATATATATATATATATATATATATATATATATATATATATAGATTACCAGGGTTTTTTTGCGTGGAACATATAATTTTGCGCGCAAATAAACATTTACTTTTCTGTATGGCAAGTCGTTTTTAGTCGCGTGAAAAGAACTTTGCTTTATTCCCTCACAAAAGATGTGTTTTTTTCAACCTAAAATATTTCTTCAATTGCGAAAAATCGTGTTCTTCTTTCGCGCAAATGCAAAATTAATTTTCTGTATGCAAAATCACTTTTAGCCACGCAAAAAAAAAGGTTTTTTCCCACGCACGAAGGTTGTATCTCTTTTCAGCTGAAATCATGTGAATAACAACTAATTTTTTGGTACAAAAGTCATTTTTTCTGTCGTGCAACAAATTGTTTTTGCTTACGCAAAGAATGTGTTTTTTTGCAGCTGAAAATAGTTTTGCATTCGTGTGAAAAAGTGTTGTTGTTTCAAGCAAATAAACATTATTTTTCCGTACAAAAAGTTGTTCTTAGTCGCGTGAAAAAAATGTTTTCTCTGCACGTGAGGAATGTGTTTTTCCAACTGAAAATATTTGTACATTCGCACTCACTAAGAATTATTCTTTTCGGCGCAAATAAAAAAAAATTTTTGTTATGAAAAAATTGGTTTATTTGCTCGAAAACAAAGTTGTTTTCTGCGCGAAGATTGTCTTTTCTCACCTATAAAAATGTTATATAGTTGCGCAAATAAGGTTTCTTTTCCCTCAAATAAAAAGTCCTTTTTTAGTCGTACAAAAAACTGACTTTTGCGCAAAGAATTTGTTTTTTGCAGCTGAAAACATTTGTTCATTCACGCGAAATACTGTCATTTTTTCGCGCAAATAAAAAGTTATTTTTCTGTACGAAAAAATTACTCTCAGTTTCGTGGAAGAAATTTTTTTTTTCCATGCGAAGAATGTGTTTTTTCAACTGAAAATTTTCGTTCATCCGCACGAAAAAGTGATGTTTTCCGTGCGAATAAAAAATTATTTTTCAATGTGAAAAATTAGTTTCATTTACCCGAAAACAAAGTTGTTTTCTTTTTTAACAAGAAAAATGTGTTTTAGTCACGCGAATAAGGATTATTTTTACGTGAAAAATCCTTTTTAAATACGAACAAAAAACAACATTCACGCGAAAACCCTAGAGTATTCAATACATTTTGGCTATTTAAGAAGCACTGCTTCTAAACAGAAATCATCCACTTCAGCAATAGCATTCAAAGAAGCAACATCTACTACAGGATCTACTACCATTACCAAAAGCTTTCTCAGTAAATAATAAAAAGTCTCATAATACTAAGGTAAAACTTAATAAACAAATATCGTTTATAAAGCTTTGGTAATAGTCGACTAGAAATGATGTAAAGCGTCAAATAGTTGACAAGTAAGTTTTAATTACTTGTTTTTAGTTATACCTAAAAATTAAACATAATGTTTCAGTTGTTTGTATTATTGCAAACATTGTTTTTCTGTTTTTTAGATTATTATGGATGAGCTTTTCATGGGAATAAACATTATTTTTCTGTATGAAACAATTAGTTTATCCGAGTGAATACAGGATTTTTTCCGCTGAAACATTGCGAATTGCCAATTGACGAAAAAAGACCAAATTTTGAAAGATGGTGCATTTGGCTAACCTTCTAATTCGACATCATGACACGATGTTAAAAAATTGTTTGGAAGCGGCCATCTTAGATTTTTAGGAAAATTACAGTTTTTAGCATAAAACAGCTTTCCGCTAGAAAACCAAAAAGTCGGATCAGCTGAAATTCACAACAAACGTGCCATAGTGTATCGATGTACCATTTTGAACTTCAAAGCGATTGCACAAAAACTGTTCCAAGGTTTTCTATCTTCAAATTTGAAAATCTCAACAGAAACAGCACTTTTCAATGCTTTCCGAGACCGGAATGAAAAAAATCAGCGAAAAGTAAAAGATCATGCCACAAAGCCCCATGCCTGAACTTTCAAAAATTGGAGACCCCAATTTTCTCGCACTACCACCAACACAGCTATTCCATTTTCAAAAGCGGTCTTCCAAACTGAAAAATGACTTTAACTCAGGGACGGTTACTACAATTTGCATACGTTTTGCATGGTTGTGATTGCATTGTAACCTTCTTTCAGGTTAACACCCGTCAAATTTCCAATCTTTGGCAAAACAGTGAAAGCCCACACAATTTTCAATGGGTGAGAAGAATGTTCTTTGCTTATTGTTTTCACCGGGGAAAAATTTTTCTCCTTCAAAACTTTAGCACAGATAGAATTCATGTGACAAATTGAACAATTCTGAAAAAAAGTTGAAAACATTATGATTAGTATTCAGTGACGTCCTCACCCCAAAATAGTTTTTGTACGTAGGCCTTACTATCTTCTTTTTATCTTGAGCTGTTTATGAACCACATTCAAAATTACTAAATGGCTAAATGGTTAACGTGTTGACCTGCTGTTGTCAGGGTTTGGGTTCGATTCTCAGGTGGGGATTTATTTTTCGCATAAAAACAATTATTGTCAGAAGGGAGAGGCCAAGTCAGCATGATTATATGTAATAGCATGAGTGCAAGTTGTACTGGCAGTTGCGAAGCGTGTGCTTGTGTGGCCCCAGCACAAAATAGCATCTAGGCAGTTCAAAAAGCTGCTGTTTGCAAAAAGGAAAAGCTATCGCAAAACAGTTGTTATTATGTACTAAAATATATAGTGTATCAGCAACATGCCATTATAGCTCGATGGTTAAGGTAGTTGCCTGCTGTTTCAGGGGTCCTGGTATGATTCCCAGTGGCGGAAAGATTTTTTCACGTTTCAAGTCCTTGCAAGTACAACTTTACTGCCCAAGTATAATGTTCAGGAATAACGACGGTGTTACAATTGTGCTTTTCCAGTGAGAGGTTATTGGAGTAATTGGTGGAGTGTGTGATTTAACGCAGCCAGTACAGATGTTCAAATCCATTCAGTGTCAATTTTTATTTTAGAATTCTCTAAAATACTCTTGTTTTTGCTCGCAAACACAAATCAATATCTAGTTTATATCTTGTTATTTTCTTTGTTCATTTGTTTCCAGTTACTTGTGATTTGCCATGGCATACCAGGTCATTTTTTCTGTACCTATGCCTATAAAAAGCAAAGCTTTCTTGATGAACATCATTGTACTTGTATCAGCATTCTGTTTGTGATTACTCCAACCAGCGAGATACTTTGCCATTGTTACACTGCACTGGATTGTTGTAGCATAATATATTATGGTTGATACATGTGAAACACTGAGTTGTGAGTTTGAGCCGTGGGCTCTGTTACAGCTGTGGAGTCGGGGTACTACTCTATTGAAGTAGACTGGGCGATAACCGCTGGAGAATTGAGGTGTTGTTAGTGGTATTTTGGCAGGCCACCAAAATCCACTCCAGCTCCAGGGTTAGTTTAGAATCCTAGATAGTTTTTTAGGATCCTCGGCTAAGGCTGCCATCTTGTGATGGCCCAATATTTCCATACCAGGTCAGCCAGGTGTCACTGCCTGCTCTGCAGGGGGCAAGACCGGCACAGCAAGTTATTCTACTGGCCCAGCACCAACTTCCCAACTTCCAGAGCATCTTTGATCGATGTCTGATAGCAAACAAACAGTTTGTTAATGGCATTCACCAAAAACTATTACACTTGAGCAATAATTGGACATGGACATGCCCTTCTGTAATTTTAGTGATTTACACACTTCCATAATTCAAGCTCATCTGCACAGAACAATTTTACCTGTTCAATTTTCAAAAATAGCTCATGAAAGACTTTGATTTCATACAAATTTTGAAAGTAGAATTACTATTTGGTTTCAAAGTTTTGAAAGCTAAAACTAGTCCAATATTGTATTTAAATATCAGCAGCCAATCCATAATCATGATTATTTTGTGATCTGTCTTTGTTACAAATCCTTCATTTAACAACACATACTGGTAAATTCTTAACAACTGTTGCACACAAAAAGGTACCTCACAGGATCGCACGGGAACAGGGGCATACTTCAAATACCTGGAACCAGTAAAACCTTCTATTCCTTAGACTCCATGACAGAGATCTACTCCCTTATTACTACTTACGTGCGCATTGATATTTCCTTTAGTCAAGAAAAAGTAAGATGATGCAACAAATTTTGCTGTTTAATGTAAAATTATTGTTTCAGTAAAAACATTTTGCAGGAGCTCTGGAAAGTGTAAATTTGCGCACCCTAAGAAAAAAACCTTAGCTGTTTGAGGGGCCATATTATATTCACAATGTCCCTTAGCTCAATGGTGAGTTTTTACTAGTGTTGCTGCCTATTCTTTCTTTTTCCAATTATTTATGGGTGAGCAATTTTTGTGGTGATCATAAATTGGTGTGGGGGAAATTATCAAAATTGATTTGTGTGATGAGTAATGTAAGGGACTTTGCCTGCTCTTACCAAACTACCACTAGTGAGAGAGTACCCAGGCTGCAACAGCTGACGACAAAGTAAGCTTGCCTCACTATTAGCAACTCCACAACGCAGGGTAGCGGCTATGCAGGGCTGTAGCTGGGTGAGCAGAATCAACTCCTGACTAGAGAGCACTACTATAAATAGTAATGGCTTCTCTTTCAATTGATATCAGTACACAGAGTATGACTGGATCTGGGAGAACTCAGACAGTTTAGCTAGGCAGCCTGCCAGACTAAATATGAATAGTTTTAATTGTAAATAACTTTAATGTAGAACAATACATATGTTTACACAAGCAAATTTCTAGTATAAACTCCAGAACAACTCTGCCGCTCTGGGTTAATGTCAGCATAGTTACAGAAAAATATATGTAAATAAGGTAGATAAAATTCGACACAAGTAGTAGTATATGAGCAGATCTCCCTACCAAGTGGTTTTTTGTGGGATTAAATCCCGGTGTGAATGCAATGGGTTACGGCGTTGATTAGAGCAGCCGAGTTATTATTTTATGGCATTTAGTTTTTGAAAATTTTTTACATACTTTTACCTCTTATGGCATCGTGAGTGTAAATAATTTTTTAGTTTGTATACATTAATGTATATATGTATAACTATGTACATATTTATGGCTATATTTATGTTTACATTGAATAAAAGTCAATCGTTGTATGATAGTATCTATTTATTCTATAATGAGTATTGTATATATTGAAGATTATAAACTTGAAAAAGTTCCAACCTCTTTTCGAATTAAAAAAATAGATGAAGCTAGGCATTTATCTGTTTGTATATATCCACATATATCTGTTTTAAAATCAAATAATAATTCATCACTCCATTGAATTTTGATTGAACTTTGAGTGAGGCCTTCATCCCACGCTTTTCTTTGAGTTTTTTTTAAGTAGTTATTCATACTCACAGTTTTTGAGATTTTTAAAACCGTTTTAAAATTGTTTTTAATCATGAGACGAAAAATTTTTTCCAGGATTGTCAGTGTATTTATGAGTTGTGTATGATCGGTATTGTATAGGGGAAATCTCTCCATATAATGAAGCTGGATCAGTAAATGCTGTGTCATACATAACGCTACAGCTTGTTATGAAGTCGATATCTAGCCTTTTCCTGAGCAATAACATTTTCTTTGATGTATTTCTGATAGATCTCTGGGAGGAAGTCCTTTACTCTCACTGCTTTTGATTCCATAATGAGCTAAAATAAAAAGTTATGTATTACTATAGAAAGATTAAGCAGTCATGTAAAATAATTGCAAACTTTTTATTTTTTTAACCCCTACTCAATAGTGTTTTTATTAATTCTTACCTTATCACCAAGAAATCTGCTGTCAACTGTATTATAAATGCTGTACTAGTTGATTTATGGTAGATCTCTGGGAGGAAGTCCTTTACTCTTACTGTTTTTGATTCCATAATGAACTAAAATAAACAGTTATGTATTACTATAGAAAGATTAAACAGTGATGTAAAATAATTACAAACTTTTTATTTTTTCACTTCTATTAAACAGTGTTTTTATTAATTCTTACCTTTTTCGGTTTTTGCGTAAAGCCTTTAAAACATAAGACGGAACTCCAGCAAAGAAATTTTTTTACTATTTTAGTTTTCGCGTGAGTTTTCCGCGTAAAGACCTTTTTATATATTATGAAGGCTTTTCATTGGACTCAGCTCATGTCAATCAGTACAACTTTAACTATTTAAGAAGCACCGCTTTTACACAGAAAGCATCCACTTCAACAACAGTGACTGAAGGATCAACATCTACTACAACTACTAGGAGATTTTTTGTATTAAGGTAAGAAATAATAAATAATTATTTAACACTAGTTGAACAACTCAACTAGTTGCACTATAGAGTTACCCTCTTATTACGATATGGAGCAGTTCTCCTGACCATAGAAGTATCTCTACTAAAAACTTTTATGCTCATAGAATCTATCCTGTTTCCGTTCAAGATCGCAGTCTTTTGATATTGATTGACAGAATTGTCGTATGTCCGAGAGAAAAAATAGGTTAGCATTAAATGATGCCTTGAACTACAAGTCGATTTTAAACTTTACAGCTAAAAAATGATTAAAACTTTCAATACTGTATTATTTTACTTCATTATCAGCATAAAACAGTTATTATTCATTGTATTTAATATGAAAATAATTTTTACAAGTTTTGATAATAATAAAATCAAATGATGATTATTATTATGATGATTTCATTTGGTTCTCATTATTACTTTATTGAAGTTTGCTCAAATTTTGAATTGTATTATTCTTTAGTAAGATTTTTATAAACACTATTAAACTATAATGCTATCATATGCTATCATATGCAACTGTTTTACGCTAAAAACAAAGATATACAAAGTCGAAAGAGTGAGGTAAAACTGTGGTTCAAGGAATTATGTAACATTGATCCAAATAATACACTCACCTACTTGCACTGTGGAAAAAACAGTCTCCTACAACCAAATCAGTTCACTCTAAAGAATGCCAAGTCTTTGGATGTTGATAACATTTAGCTGGAGAAATGGCAATTTATTGCGATAATAGTCTTGGGGACTAAAAGTAGACAATTTTTGTTTGTTAGATAGGAAAATAACATGAGCTACAGCGCAAAATGGGCAGTTCTGCACTTGTTTTACAAACCCTGTCTTTGGATATCGATAAAAATGTTATCTTCTTTGAATTATGATTAAATAACAATAAATACCTCATATTTTTTAAAACATTTTTTTATTTTTTGTCTCTTTAGATTGTCTCTTTAGATAGTCAAGATGGCAAAAGTCAATTGATGATTGAATATTCAGAGATCTGGGAATTTTTTTCTCTACCTTCATCTCCCATCTACAATCAAAGAATGCAAAACCCAACCAAACAGAACTCTAACATATCAAGTAATGAAACAGCATACTGCTGATCTGAAAGACCGAAGACAAGATGATGAGACTATGGATAATGATGAAGACTTGAACTGCAAAAGAAAAGTTGTTATGTATTTTGAAGACAACACACTTTTCAGACACACCAAGAATCCTTTCAAGCTATCAACATCAACAACCTGAGATCCTTCATCCTCCACAGCACCTCTCTGCTAAATACTATGACCAAAAAGCTGTAAAAAACATCAACAAATCAAGATCTATCAACTTCCAAAAGACTCCATTCACACCTATTCCGATCGTAATTCAAACCTTTGATACGATTGATGTTGCACAACATAACGTTCTCTCCTACTTAGATGATACCAAACCAATTAAGACTCAAACCAAATGGATTTTGAAGACACCACACTTCTCGGACACACCAAGAATCCCTTTACAAAAACAAAACCGGCAACCAGCACCAAATCAAGATCTACCAATGATAGATGTTACACAACATGACTTTACTACTTAGATTATACCAAACCAATGAAGACTCAAACTACATGGATTTTGAAGGAAGGTTTCCTATGCGAAGATTTTGAGGCAGGATACGTTGCTGATAAAGAGGGCGAGTTGCGAGATATAACTTGGTGAGAGTTTTTTATTTTCTATTTAATAAATTCTAACCATTGTAAATAATACTTCAACTCAATTTAGATGCATTTGCAGTTATTTATACTCCAAATAATTTTTAGCGATAGATACCCTCTAATCCAAAAAAAACACGTTGGACAATGCGACTTGGTGAGTGATTTTCTCTTTTTTATATAATGTAAACTAGCCAATGTAACTAATACTACAATTAAAATTAGATAAAACTATTTATATGCTAATTTTCTTGTTTTAGATACACGAAAAGGGAACCAAACAGAGAAACTAGTTTCATGAGAATTCAGAAAAAACCCCTATAATATCATTGAGTCAATTAGTCCAATCCGACACTCAAACTCTTTGTTATCAAGTAGACAGACTTGATGTTTCTATTGCAATTAATTCCCAAATACTGTAAAGTTTAACCATCTAGAGGAGTAATTTGGTGATTTTGATGGTCTTTTTTTTAAAAAGAATGATGAAAACTGTAAATATAAATGATTTTTTTTTAAAAAAAGTTAGGAAAGGTGCGTAATAAAGACCTAACTCAAAGATTTACCGAAACCCACTGAAAAAAAAAATTTATCGTATCTATTTAGATATATGTAAATACATGCAAATAGACAGATGTCTAGGCTCATCTATTTTTTCGTTTTAAAATGATGCTGAAAATGTTTTCAAGAATTTTTATAATACTTATTTCATGTGATACTTATAACATTTAGCGAAATGAATTGAAAAAAATTATATTGAATCTATCCTCAGTAAAAACTCCTATAATATCATTGAATCAATTAGTAAGTTCAGTCGCTCAAATTCTTTATTATCAAAGTAGATATAATGTTTTCTATTGCAATTATTTCCCATTATTCAATGTAGATATAAATATACCCATAATAGATTATCATGTCAACAACAAAAAGCATAAATATGGATGTAGTCATAAGCGAACATGTACATAGCTATAAAATGTCAATATGGACATGAATGTGGGCATGGACGTGTACATAAGTATGAACATGGGCGTGTACATAGATGGACATGAATATGTACATGTACATGAATATGGACATGTTTATGAATGGATATGGATATGTACATAAATGGAAATGAATATGGACATAGATATGTACGTAAATGGATATGTACATGGATATGTATCTGGTCATGTATGAAAACAGCTTAGAAGATGCTATTGTCCAGGAGAAGGCAATGTACCGACTCACATTCCAAGCTATGCTATTATGCATTACACATATAAATATTGCCATAAATATGTATATTGTTACACATATATACATGAATGTATAAAAACTAAGAAAAATTATTTACACTCCAGATGCCATAAGAGATAAAATTATATAAAACAAAAATCAAAAAATAAATGCCATAAAATATTTACTCGGCTGCTCTAATCAACACCGTAACCCATTGCATTCACCCTGGGTAGTCACCCCACAAAAAAACACTTGGTAGGGAGATCTGCTCATATATTACTACTAACACATATGACTCAGAAATCAGCCCATACTGATACAAAATAAATGGCAACGTACATGAGTAAGCAGGCACATTATAACGATAGTCAATTGCACACACAAATAAGCTGGCGAATTAGTAGTTTAATGGATTTTTATGACCACTAAGTATGCGCAAGGTCCCCTTGACAACTGCAGAGTGTCAGGCATGCCTGAATTGAGCCTGGCACAGCCAGAACACTTGAGCAGAGGAATGATACCGGCACTACCGGCCCTGCAGTGTCACTACCGGCCCTGCAGCAATCACTAACAGCCCTGCAGCAGTTACTATCGGTCCTGCAGTATCACTACCGACCCCATACCGGACCGGGGAGGCAAGAATAGCTACAACCTGAGGACCTGAATTACCACCAGAAGACGCAAAAGCCTGAGTTTGCTACCTAAGCACCACCAGAACACCAAAGGCTACGGACCACAAGCCGTAGCAGTCAAGATCTGGAATTACGATTGCACCAACACTTCCAGAGCTGTATATTTAACCTAATCTTAGCCAATCTAATGTTGTATTATTTATATCTTGTTATCTTATTTGTTCATTTGCTTCCTGTTACTTGTGAATTGCCATGCCATACTACGTCAGTTATTTTCTCTACCTATGCCTATAAAAGGCAAAGCTTTCTTGATGAACATTGTACTTGAATCAGCATTCTTTTTGTGATTAACCCCAAGCATCGAGATACTTTGCCATTATTATACTGCACTGGATTGTTGTAGCATCATATATTATGGTCAATACTCTGAAACACTGGGTTGTGAGTTTGAGCCGTGGGTTCTGTTACGGCTGTGGAGTTGGATACTACTCTATTGAAGTAGATTGGGCGATAACCTCTGGAGAATTGAGGTGTTGTTAGCAGTATTTTGGCAGGCCGCCAAAATCCACTCCAGCTTCAGGGTTAGTTTAGGATCCTAGATAACTTTTAAGATCCTCGGCTAAGGCTGTCATCTTGTGATGGCCTAGTATTTCTATACCAAGTCAGCCAGGGGTCACTACTTACTCTGCAGGGGCAAGACCGGCACAGCAAGTTATTCTACTGGCCCAGCACCAACTTCCCAACTTCCAGAGCATCTTTGAGCGATGTCTGATAGCAAACAAACAGTTTACTAATGGCATTCACCAAAATCTATCACACTTGAACAATAATTGGACATGGTCAGTAGGCTATCTGTAGTTTTAGTGATTTGAGCCCTGCCATAATTCAAGGTCATCTGCTCAAAACAATTTTACCTGTTCAATTTTCAAAAATAGCTCATGAAAGACTTTGATTTCATACAAATTTTGACAGTATAATGTTTATTTCGTTTCAAAGTTTTGAAAGCTAAAACTAGTCCAAGATTATATTTAATTTTAAGCAGCCAATCCATAATCATGATTATTTTGTGATCTGTCTTTGTTACAAGTCCTTCATTCAACAACACATACTGGTCAATAACTTTTGGGTTATAGAAGCTGAAGTGCACAAATGAATGAGAAACAACTTACCCACATATCCATGTCTTTTGTGAGCATGACAAATCTATCAACAGTAATTGTACAAAGAAGTACAAATGCTTTAGCCACATAAAGACTTTTGGATTCAGATCAGCAAGTTCCCTATCAAATTTATTTTGAAAGTTTAAACACTTTTTGCACCTGTCTATGTGACCTATGTTGAATGTAGAAGCAAACTTATTGGTAAAACAATAGCACGCTCAACTCTTCAGCATCGTTTTATAAAACTTGTTACCAAAAATAATGAAAAGCAACCGCATTTTTCACGTGTAACAATACCTAATATGGTATTATTCACATAAAAATACCAGAGTTTATGCACTTTAATTTTTTCACACATTTATCAATTAAAAGCTACTTGCACACTATGACATAACTTGTATTGCATTATAGCTCAGAACCAGAAGTTTATATTTTGATGTTCAATTCATTAATGTTAACTTGACATTTCTAAACAAATTCATTTAGGGTAGTTTCAACAAGTTGATGCATCAAGAAGTTTGTCATATTTATGAGCTGTTGTTCAGTAAAAACCATTATTTTTATTCATAAGATAAAATATTTGAATAAAGTGTTTAAAAATAATAAAAAAAAGATTTGGTGATTTGACAACCCCTCGAATCAAAATTTTAGGTTTAATAATAATCATTTATTACCACGTATGCATAACATCGTACGGCAGTGATAGACGCACAAATATAATAGCCCAGATTAGCGCAATCCTGGCAATGCGATCCTACAAATCATATATCGACCTTGACATAATGGTATTCTATACTTGTGCAGTGTGTGTAGGCTGGCACTGTAACGAACGATTGAAAACTGCGGTAATTGTGTTTTGATGAAATATTTTATACAATCGGAGGTAAATTAAATTGGTTATAATTGATATCTATACACACCGCAGGTCAACAGCCACCATGTGACATGATGCACCAATGTGATTTTATGAAACAGCTGTTTCGCCAAATAATACTGATGCATCAGCTTGCCGAAATCACCCGTAGTCATGGAGTTTTTAATTATTATTCTTTAAGTCATCAGATAATCAGGATGTTCCACATGACATCTCTGTTTCAGTTCGAGTTTGCAGTTGCCCAGGGAAATATGGAAAGCAAAGCAAATTTTTATGCATAATAAACGTTAAAATGAGGTCGGTTTGTATAAACTCATTCTCTTTCCCTTTTAGTCTATCCGGACCAGTATCTTTGTAAATGCTTACTTTCTATTTTTACTACATAGATTCTTAGTGTGGATCTCAGAAGCAAAATTGATTGCGCTAAAAGAAAACTTTGAGACGAATGTCATGTGATCTATTCCTCTACTTTCCAAATGCTCAAACTGATGATTTGACATTTTCTAGTACCTGCCACATTACTTGTTGTGGCTTAGATCTGATTGAACTGACTGATATCACAGATTCCAGAAAAAAACCTAATCTAAACAATCGATCAAAAACAGGGGATGCCCTTTATAAAGCGCAACAAGGTTTAGAAAAATCGAGACAATGCTTTAATGAATATCTGCAAATTTTATGATGATCATTACTATCATGTCATTTCTAATGGAAAAGACTGGCAGCGGTAGCAAAATTATTTTTGAAGATATTTTGAGTCGAACAAATAAATAACGAAATGAATTCTATCTTTGAAAAAAATTGATTTCAATAATCGAAAGTAAAGGTAATTGAAAAACTTACCTATAAGTTGCTGAGAACCATTGGCAGACACATTATTTTCTGATTATTTAGGTGATTAATCCTGCGAAAAAAACGGGAGATAAAAAGAATTTGTCCTAAAGAAACAAAATTAATGTAATTACCCATTACTAGGTTGAATGAGTAACATCACTAGCACTGCTTAAATAATCTCAAAAACACTAGTACTTTGCGTGGAACATGAAACCTAAACAATTCTGACAAAAAAATAAATGAAAAGATTCTTCTTAAATAATTTCTCCTCAAAGAACACTTTTGAGCTGAATGAAAATAGAGGTGGCATCTTTGGTTGCCAAGGAAATAGATGCAAGAAAAGTTCAAAACTAGCTGCTGGCCATGAGTTATTGACCATTTTGAAAACTGGCTCGCTTTTTTTCAGATGAAACCTCAATGCTAGATCTTGTTTTTTTTGACTGTACAAATATTAGGATTTGGCAACTAATGGTACATTGCATATACTGTAAAGGATTTGTGCAAGACCTTTACCAAACAGGTAGTCGAGAGAGTGCCAGAGAAATATTGCAACACCAGATCCAAACTGTAACGAGCTGTACCGAGCTGTATCAAGCTGGATATCAACAATGGATAGTACTGCTGAAAGCCATGTCCACTTTGCTACAAACCAAGGAGAACAGTAGTAATATATGAGCAGATCTTCCTACCAAGTGTTTTTTTGTGGATTTGACTCCGGGGTTGATGCAATGGGTTACGGCGTTGACTGGATTCGCCGGGTTGATGTTGTATGGCATTTGAAAAGCATTTAAGTGACATTTGAGTGGCATTTAAGTGCGATTTGAGTTTTGATTATTTTTTTACTCAATTTGAACTTATATGGCATCTAGATTTCAAATGTATGGCATCTAAATTTTGAATGTATGGCGTTTAAGTTTTGATAATTTTACATAATTCGAACTCATATGACGACATTTTGATGAAGATGGAGTTGTAATTGCTACTGAATTGTTTTTGTATATTATGTATCTATCTACAACACTATAGTTATTGTTATAGTTTTGTTATTACATAATAAGTATTACATTATTTGCTTACTGGTGAATGTAATAAAATAGATACCATAATAAAGTGTAATAGGTTGAATATATAGTGTCAAAGTCTATAACAACTTTTTAATTTGTAAAGTATTTAATGACTTTACAAGAAATATCATCACATTCAGGTTCAATGATGATGAGAAGATTTTCTTTGAGTTTAAGTTTACTATCTTCCGATACAGACAGAGAAAGTTTTGAAAAATCCTCCAAATCATTATAACTAAAAACTCTATAAATTGGTGGTGTTGATTTTGTAATTGCTACTGAATTGTTTTCGAATATGATGTACATATCACACACGCAATCAGTAGTAGTTTCGGTTTCTTCATAATTGTATATAGTAGAGTTAGATGTTCCAAAATAAATCGACATAAGCCAGAGCTTGTGGAACAGATGGAATTGATGGTGATAAAGCTGGAACTACTGACTTGTTTGTAGTTTTTGTCATCGTTGAAGTTGTGGTGGTTGTCGTTGGGGTTGTTTTCGTTGTTGTCTGTGGAGTTGTGGTGGTTGTTGTAGTCGGGGTTGTTGTCTGCGGAGTTGTGGTGATTGTTGTCGTTGTATGCAGAGTTGCAGTGGTTGTCGTTGGAGTTGTTCTTCGAGTCGTAGTTAGTAATCCCTTATCGTATAAATGCATGTAATTTATAGCTTCAGCGGCTTTGCAAACAAAGTAGTGTTGAGGCCACATATCACGAGTGTCACAGCTTCTACGTAGGTGAGCAGGTTCCATGAAACATGTGAGTCCATATATACGATATTTTAAGTTTTGTCTTAAAATACGAGTTACTGAATTAACTGCTTCCATTGTAAGAATTCCCCAATAACATCCGGAAGTTGTATGAGATAAAGTGAATGGTTGAATCTCTGTTGCAAGACAATAACTGCTTAGGATTGGGAATAATAGAAAATAGATTCGGTATTTCATTTTTATTCAGAGAGAGACTTTTAACCTAGTTTATGCTTTCATCATCTAGAGTTAACTGTCTTGCATTTCGGTGGACTTTGGTTAATATGCTTCAACTAAAGCTCTATATATATAACCTTGGGATTGCATTTGTCTTTGTTATCTCCTTGACATGTGATACTGATGATAATCTTGTTTTGAATAGACTTCAAACTTTCAAAATTCAAAAATGACAAATTTACACCTTCAATACCATTGATGTTAGTGATGATAGTAGCTATTTTTAGCTTCTCGTTGGTCAAACGATTTCATTCCAAGCATGCAAAGTTGTCTGTCTCAAACTCTTCTGTTAGTGGACAGATCAAACGTGAGGTGTTGTATTCAAGTACGCATAATTCCCCATTCCAAAATAGATTTGTATTTTGAGTAAGTCCTTCCGTATTATTTTTAACTCCTATTGCACATTCCTGATTCAGAGTGTATTTTGTTGGAGTATTACAGGTCAGGGTATCTGTAGAAGTTTTTTTTTGCAGATCCAAGAAGCGTTTTGAGGGATGAAAAAACTGCAATGTAAATAGTCGGAAAGATAGAGTCTCACACAGTTTGTTCCATTTTCATCTTTATATCGAATACTCCTTTCAAAAGGTGAAAAAAATAAGACATCATTTTTTTCCATAACTCCATCTATACATTCATCGATTTCGTCGACATAAAATACTTCGCTGACATTGAAACTGTCAAAACTCGAAAATGACGAATTCACACCTTTGATATCATTGATGTTAGTGATGTTAGCTGGATTTGAATCCTCATTTACACCTTTGATATCATTGATGTTAGTGATGTTAGCTGGATTTGATTCCTCATTTACACCTTTGATATCATTGATGATAGTGATGTTAGCTGGATTTGATTCCTCGTTGATCGAATGATTGCATCGCAAGCATGCAAATTTGAATGTCTCAAACTCTTTTGTTAGTAGACAGATCAAACGTGAGGTGTTGTATTCAAAGGCACATAATTCCCCATTTCTAATTAGTTTTGTATTTTGAGTAAGTCCTTTGGTATTATTTTTAATGTCTATTTCACATTCCTCTTGATCCAAAGTGTATTTTGTTGGAGCTTTACAAGACACATTATCTGTAGAAGTTTTACTCTTACAGATCCAAGAAGCGTTTCGAGGGATGAAAAAACCACAATATGTATAGTCGGGAGGGTAGAGTCTCACACAGTTTTCCCCATTTTCATCTTTATATCGTATAGTCCTTTCAAAAGGTGAAAAAGCCAAGACATCGTTTTTTTCCATAGCTCCATCGAGACATTTATCAACTTTGTTGCTATAAAGCACTCTACTAGCTTTGAAACTGCCGAAACTCGAAAGTGATGAATGTACACCTTTGATGTGAGTGATGTTAGCCGGTTTTGGTTCCTTGTTGATCGAACGTTTGCATCGCACACATGCAAAGTTGAATGCCTCAAACTCTTCTGTTATTGGGCAGAACAAACGTGAGGTGTTGTATTCAAATGCACATAATTCCCAATTCCGAAATAGTTTGTATTTTGAGTAAGTCCTTTTGTATTATTTATAACTCCTATTACACATTCTTCCTGATTCAGAGTGTATCTTGTTGGAGTATTACAAGACACAGCATCTGTAGAAGTTTTGCTCTTGCAGATCCAAGAAGCGCCTCGAGGGATGAAAAAACCACAATATAAATAGTCGGGAGGGTAGATTCGCACACAGTTTTTTTCCATTTTCATCTTTATATCATATAGTCCTTTCGAAAGGTGAAAAAACCAAGACATCATTGTTATCCATAGCTCCGGCTATACATTCATCAATTTTGTTGGTATAGAATACTCCACTAACATTGGAAAATGTTAGTGCCAATAGCGAGATAAATACGCAGCTCATTTTGTTTAAATGTTTTTGCGTTCAGTGTTGGAAGTTAAATACTTTCTTTCTTGATGTTCTTCCTATTTATACGAAAGCGACTAGTGGCTTATTCAGCTCTCTCAGCTGATTTTGAAGATGTGAAACAATCCCATCAAAGTGATTACCAAAATGTAAGTATGGTCCCAATTGAGACTGAGACAAAAGAACATGTGTTCCTGTCCAGGGAGATGAAGTCAAACCTTTTAAAATCGAAATATCTATCGAATCACCTAGTTCAGCATCTTTCAAACATTGCTTTATATCAATCAGTTTGATCGCTTTTTTGAGATCTTCGAAATCTATCAACTTGTCCTGCAGACAGCAGACTTTTGGATCAAAGCTCTTAGAACAGTTTAAGCATTCGAGAGGATTTGCTCTTGAAATGCAATTACAGCTCAAAAACATGCTTTGTATTGATTTACGAACTAGATTGAATCCTAACACAAAATAAAATACTTCTTTGGTGATGAGTTGAACAAAAAGAGGAATAGAACGCTCTAAAGAAATGTGTTCAAAATGAGTCCTCATGAACTTAGGAACAAAATCAGCCAATGTAGCAATTGACTCGAATCCTTGAGTTTTTCCACTCAAGTTTCTTCCGCAGTTCAGAGATAAATGAAGCAACATTTTTTGTAGCAGTTCTTTTATGAGTCATCAGATATATTTGTCGAATCAATAGTTATTACCGGGTTGCTGAGTCTTCTTTTTCATCAGGAGTATGAGCATATGGATATCCTTCCGCTATCGCAAGCAATCGATCTTTTCGACGTTGATAAGCCAGTTTGCTCTGACTAACAGGCAATAGGTAGGGATTTAATCGTGCTCTCAAAGTTGTTAACAGAAAAGGAGACTTCAAATGATCGGAGGAAAGATCCAAAAAAGCATTAATCCATTCATCATGCACCAAAAAACCATTTCAGCGTTTTTCGAAACTTGTCTTCTATCAATCCAGTCGATAGCATCGGCCAATTCTTGTTTGGTAGGTATAGCACCTTCAACCATTTCAGCATATCTTTTACAAGTGATACATTGGTCATCAGCGTGTGAACAGTAACAGTTTAGTAGTGATAGATTGGTTGCTTGCTTGTAAAAACTTCCTCCTAGTACACAGTATACACATTCTTCCGTAAAACAAATCCTCACCATTTCATCAGAAACCTCAGCTAAAAAGCCTTAGGTCCTATAGCATTGGAAGCTTCTTGGTGAGCAAAGTCTTCAACACGTAACATATTTGTGTTTATTCCGTTGAGTTACAAAACGAGAATGATTCGTTTTCAAATTGAAATACCTATTTAATCATTCATTATTTTTTTTTTTTTGAGGTTAATTATTGTGCTAGCTCATGTAGATCTTCATAAATGCTTTAATTTCAACCTGACAACCATCGATCGGACAAGGTTTTGTTTCTGATGAGCATTCAGTAAGTGCTTTTTCCTTACACTCACTACAGTAAATGAGATGACCGCATGGAAGAGAGATATGATTTGCGAATACTTTTTTTTTCATGTGACTCAGACACACATTGAGCGAGTTTGCTTTGCTTTGTCTGATCTTTATCTTTTTTTAACGATTTAATTGATTTAGCATCCTTTTTTGACAGTGTTGACGAATTCTCAACAGATGTAAAATCATTTTCAAAAGTATGTAAGGCTTCAATCATAAAACCTATTCGCTCAAAAGGATTTCCATTTAACACTAAGGCTTGTTCGATATCGTTTTGACCGTATCCTAGTTTTTTGCAGATAAGTTTCATTTCTTCGGTGTCATCGTTTTGTGTTATTCGTTTCACTTTTTCTCGATATTTTTCAATCCGTCCCTCACACCTTTTGCCTTTTTCCGTTCGTGCGTAAACATCCTCAACATACTCTTCACCTTTACTCCCAAGTAAAAAAGAACAGTCTGGAAACCATCGACAGTGTTGCTCCCACGGTAGATCACTCACTTTCCATTCTTTAAGTTCACCCGAGCAAAAAAAGCATTTTACACTATCTCCGAACTTAGTATAGTAAAAACCTGTGTTGGAAAGGAGTTTCATGGAAACTTCACCCTTCCATTGTTTGAAACTGTCTTCTCTTGATGTTTCAGTAGTGAAACGAGGTGCACCATCACGATCAATCGAGATACCTAGAGGTAATACTTCTGCAGTTAAATCTCCTCTTCTAGTTTTTTGTTCTTCCATCGTGTAACTTTTGACAATCGAGATGTTTTTCAATTCATCTGCAAGTAGTTTCCTAGGTCTATACACACAATTGTGAGTGTTAAATCCTCTAACAAATCGACAAAACGGAAAACTTTTAGCATGTTCTTTCAGCGGATGTTCATCTCCATCCTTCCAGTTTAGTAATACCCCTTGGCAAAAAACACATCGAACAGCGTTGTCTTTTTCAAGGTTATAGAAACCAGCTCCAGCCATGTTTTCACCACTATGTCTACCCACACGTCTCCAGTTTGTAAGAAATGATTTTCTTCGATAACTTTCATCAAGCATTAAAGTCTCTTTTTCATAAAAAGAGAGTTCATCCACAATGAACTTGAAAAAGTCGTTTGGGGAAAGTTCCGCAATAGTTTTTTGTAATTTTAATGACAAAAGACTACAGTGATTATCCGGATAAGTTGCGACGACATAAGTTATTGTAGTGGTATCAGGAAAAGTTTGTTGTACAAACATCGAGGAAGTAACGAGTAAACTATCATCTATCCATCCGATGGAGTCTTTAGTATTTTCAAAACAATTCCGATTTTTTTTTCATTTCTTTTTCTTCATTATAAATAGTGTTTGTTACATACCTGTTGTTTGTTACCCTACACATTATTTATATACAATATAAGTAGTAGCTTCAGTTATTACTCAAGTTGAAGTTTTTGTTGGAAAGTTCTTTCCCTCTGACCTAGTTTGTTGTTATTCTAAAATAAAAATGATAATGCTTGGTAGCAAAAAACAAAAAAAGACTAGGGTTTCAATTTTTTTCAATATACATCTGCACTTGAATTGATTACTATTTTAATAGAATGTGAATACTTACGTAACAAATGAAGACTTGTCTTTCTTTGAATTAGATGAATGATATTCATAGTTGTTTGAACTTAAGCTGCTTCCTATAAAATTTGGATGAAGAAGGAGTACTTTTTTCATTTTGAAGCCCTGAAATAATAATAAAATATAATTCAAATTTACATACAACATTTTTGATGACTTAAATAGTAAAAAATTATGTTTTTCAGAAAATGTCTTCACGTTTCGATTGATTACAATTGAATCAAAATGTAAATACTTACATCACAAATGAAGGCTTGTTTTTCTTTGAATTAGATGAATTATACACATAGTTGTTTGAACTTCAGCTGTTTCCTATGTAATTCAGATGATGAAGAAGGAGTACTGTAGTAGATGATGATGTAGTAGATCTTGTTCCTTCAGTTACTAATGTTGAAGTGAATGCTTTCTGTATGAAAACAGTGCTTCTTATATAGCTAAAGTTGCACTGATTAAACCCTATGAATACCATCACGTACCAACCTTCCTTATAATATATCTATGAATCAGCATTTTTTCACGCGAAGGAAAACCAATGCTTTCGCGGGAATAAAACAATTATTTTCACACGAATGGAAACCGTTGTTTTCGCGGGAATAAAAAATTTATTTTCACGCGAATAAAAACCAATGCTTCCGCGGGAATAAAACAATTATTTTCACACGAATAAAAACCGTTGCTTCCGCGGGAATAAAAATTTTATTTTCACGCAAATACAAACCAATGTTTTTGCGGGAATAAATAATTTATTTTCACCCGAATAAAAGCTGTTGCTTTTGCGGGAATACAAGTTTTATTTTCATGCAAATAAAAAACAATGTTTTCGCGGGAATAAATCAATTCTTTTCACGCGAATAAAAACCAATGTTTTTGCGGGAATAAATAATTTATTTTCATGCGAATGAAAACCGTTGCTTTCGCGGGAATACAAATTTTATTTTCATTCGAATACAAATCAATGCTTTCGCGGGAATAAATAATTTATTTTCACCCGAATAAAAGCTGTTGCTTTTGCGGGAATACAAGTTTTATTTTCATGCGAATAAAAAACAATGTTTTTGCGGGAATAAATCAATTCTTTTCACGCGAATACAAGCCAATGCTTTCGCGGGAATAAATAATTTATTTTTATGCGAATAAAAACCAATGTTTTCGCGGGAATAAATAATTTATTTTCATGCGAATGAAAACCGTTGCTTTCGCAGGAATACAAATTTTATTTTCATTCGAATACAAATCAATGCTTTCGCGGGAATAAATAATTTATTTTCACGCAAATAAAAACCAATGTTTTCGCGGGAATAAATAATTTATTTTCGCGCGAATAAAAACTGTTGTTTTCGCGGGAATAAAAATTTTATTTTCACGCGACTACAAACCAATGCTTTTGCGGGAATAAATAATTTATTTTCAGGCGAATAAAAACCAATGTTTTCACGGGAATAAATCAATTGTTTTCCCACGAATAAAAACCGTTGTTTTCGCGGGAATAAAATTTTTGTTTTCATGCGAATAAAAACCAGTGCTTTTGCAGGAACAAAACAATTATTTTCATGCGAATAAAAACCGTTGCTTTCTCGGGAATAAAAAATTTAATTTCACGCGAATAAAAACCAATGCTTTTGCGGGAATAAAAAATGTACTTTCGCGCGAAAGCTTTGGTTTTCCTTCTCGTGAAAAAATGCTGAATCATAGATATATTACAAAGAAGGTTGTCACGAGATGGTTTTCATAGGGTTAATCAGTGCAACTTTAGCTATTTAAGAACCTGTGTTTTCACACAGAAAGCATCCAGTTCTACAATAGCTAGCGAAGAAGCAACATCTACACACCAACTACTACATTTACTTGAAACGATAGAAAGACTTTCAGTCAATAAGATGAGAATCACTAAATAATTCTTTAACATGTATTGATAGAAAAGTTTAACTAGTTTTGCTATAATGCTTCAGAAAGTTAATTTTATGTTTTAATCCTTTGTTCTTATTAATAAAAGATCAAATAGTTTCACCATAACACATCAGAAAAATTATTTAGGTTTTGATTATGTGTTTTTTTTATAAATATCTAGTTAGTTTATTCTTTTCAAATAGTTTTTAAATTCCAACCATCTGTTACATAGTTTTTTACTTTCTTTTCAGTTCAACTTCTCACTCAGTGCTCTGAATATGAATGAAGACCACAATACCTCATTTCTCTCAACATTCGAACCATACTCTGATGATAAAGAAAATATCCCTCCTGATGCACCTATAATAAGGAGGAAACTGAAAACAGTTCGACCAAAGCCATGGGATTCGGATAGAAATAAAACGATTGACTATGCTTGGACTTTAAAAGCACCATCTAATTCTCATCTTTCCTGCCTGTCGAAAAATGCTGATAGTTTGCTCAATTCTTGCGATACCAATGAAAGAGTAATGATTGGAAGGTTTCAACCGTTTCACTTAAATCCAACACCATCGCTTCTCGAGATAATCTCCCTCGAAAGACCAGCTGAGGATGTCTATAAAAACTTATGTATTATCCGCTACAATGTCAAAACATTTGGCAACAGACGACAAGTGAGGTCCATGGTTAGAAATGAGGATTACAACAAGTTAGCTCCAACACAACCGGATGTTCCAAAACTGGTGGTTTTTATGGGATTCGATTCAGACAAGCATCCAATCTTTCACCAAATCAACTTCCCATCCGATATTTCCCTTGAGCAAGCTAAACAGCTAACTAGATTAATAAAAGAAAAACACCTAGTCAGTTGATCAGTATGGTTCGTATCGCAACACTCTTTCAATTTGCTGTTGGAAGTGTAATCAGTTTTGAATCTCTTCAAATATCAGCTCAGTTAACATTACCTAATGGAGAAGTGGTGATGAATGCGCTACTGGTAAACTACAGATGTTTGCAATACGATGGTTTGATGATGGGAGTTCTATATTTACCTGAAAAACATGCTAGCGAGGTCAAACGGATTGGAAAAGGAGTCATGCTTGTAAGAAATCGGGAAGTTAAGAGATTCGGTTATCATCAATATGATATAATCACATTCACAGCATTACAAGCAATAGAAACAGCTCAAAACCTATCCAACAAACTTGATGATTCCAACCAGATGAAGTACTTTACTACAGATGAGGTTGTTGAGAACAAGGTCTTAGTGCTTTCAATGGGAGTGGGAAATTCATCTTCTACGTCTTTGAGAGAACCAACACCCCCTGGTGAAAACTATACTCAAGAAGAGCAAGTCAGACAATACGACTCAGTGAGTGTTTTTTTTATTTAATGTAAACTAACTGATGTAAGTAATACTTCCAATTAGATAAAGATTATTTATAAAGCAAGTATTTTTTGTTTTGCTTTAGATACAACAGAGAGAATCAAAAGTACTTGATAAAAATTATGCTCAAGAAAGAACAAGCTGAACAATATAACTTGGTGAGTTACTTCCTTTTTCTATATAATGTTAACTATCCAATGTAACTAGAACTATAATTCAAATTCATGTAATTAGTTTACATTTTTGTTTAATCATCCTATACTAATACATAACTTTTTTATTTTAGTTCATTACGGAATCAAAAGTACATAGAACAGAAGTCTTCCTTCCTAAGATAGAACATCAGTACATCAATGACGTCATTGTAAATAAAAAGACCATGTATTGATTGTCATTACAAGTTGTAGTGCTTTGTATTACTTAGTATTTACTAACTCTAGCTATATTATACAAGGATATTTTCCCTACTTATTATGTAATAAATGTATATAATCATATATTGATTCATTTTTAATCAATGTATTTATTCAATGTAGATATATCTCCTCTTTCTTCTCTCCTCTCTCTCTCTCAAGATGTCATATGAGTTCGAGTTATGTAAAAAAATTATCAAAACTTAAATGCCATACATTCAAAATCTAGATGCCATATAAGTTCAAATTAAGTAAAAAGATAATCAAAACTCAAATGCCACTTAAATGCCACTCAAATGCCACTCAAATACCCCTCAATTGCCATACAATATTAACTCGGCGAATCTATTCAACGCCCTAACCCATCGCATTCACCCCAGATATTAACCCCACAAAAAACACTTGGTAGGGAGATCTGCTCATGTGTTACTACTGAGAACTGACAAAACAGTACCAAATGAGACTGAGTTGGGTTTCCACTGTATAATTAGCAAGGCAACCTGCCAAACTAACAAGCTTTAGGTTTAAGTATATAGGAGTTATCTTTCCCTATAAAACAACTAAGGTGAACAATCCTGTGACGGTAACAATACTCCAGTTACTCTCATGTACAGTGTCCAACTAGTTCTGCTTTGCACACCAAACACCAGCTATAGAGTGAACAGTCTCAAAGTATGTAAATGTGTAGTTGAAACTGCAGTGTCTAATAAAAAGGCTGAAAATAATACAAAAATGAACAGTTGAAAAGTACGATCAGTTCAATGGCTACAAACAATCAGGTGCAATAACAATATAAAACTGGAAATGACATGGACAAGCAGAGGCGTTAATAATCAGTAGTAGTTGGCACAATTCAAATCAACCAATCAGAATAAGGAAATCTATGCCGGCTGGGAAAGTCAATGTCCATCCTTTTCGGTGCATACAACCTAACTCCAGCTAGTAGCGCTATCAACGAGCTTGTTCCCAACCTTGATAATTCATTCTAGATGACATATTTTGTAGTCAGCAAAAATTTAGCAGTGAGATTTAGCTAGCAGCAGCAAATGTCTTTTGTGGTAGGTGCACACGGCGCACAATAATAGAGGCCACGCTATGCAATTCCATTACAATATTACTCCATCATTTTACTGTTTTATGAGTAATGCAGTAAGATTTTGCAGCACTTGAAAGGCAACCCGTATGATTCTGTCAGAACAACTTGACAGTTAAAACCGTTACTAGAAAGTCGAAATCTGTCACATTTATTTTACATCTCTACAGCCACCCAGAGAAATAATTGCTGGATTTAGGTTCTTGTTATTTCATTAATTCAGAATCAAAACACTTACTATAAGATTAAGTCCACTCAGCTGTAGGTTGAGTTGAATGAACAAAACATTCTTAGCTGACTGTTGATTGTTCTCACTAATTTAAGGAATGCGCAAGTTTTTTTATGCAAAAGAATAAGCAGACAACCTGCTGAATAAGTGTGCAGAGATCAATTTTGCTAAAAAATATATCAGTGGATTAAATTTTTAGGATCGCAATTAGGTGTTTCAATAGTACTTGGTTTCACCGCCTTGCTTTGATTTTGAGAAGCTAATTTGGGTGTTTCACAATTACTTTGTGTTTATATGTAGAAGAGTACATTTATGATGAGGCTTTAGGCATTTGAATTTCTGTTGAGATGCAATAATGTGGAAGATCACTGAATCGGCTCTAAATGGTACCAAAGTATCAGTGCCAGTGATGAATGGTTGTTGCATTGTCTTTTGGGACAAGCAACTGTCAAAACAAACAAATATATTGTATTGGAGGTTGCATAATGTAGCCCCTAGGTGTCGGTATGCATACACAGGCTCTCTAAAATTTGGATAGCAGAATAGAGCCATGAAAATTATGGGTCTCACGGAAACTATAATGTTTTTAATAGAGAGTTGTTGTCTTTAATAGCATATTAGCCCAGAGTATCGACAAAGTTGGTGGGCAAGTTGTCCTAAGCACTATTTGCATTATGATGAATGACAACAAATTGACAAGTTGGCAAAGTATGTTGTCAAATTAGATCTCAGGGAATCATGCAATTTCCATGTAGTAATACAGGAACAGATCCCTGACATGGAGTATGAGGACAAGGTTCTCCTGGTTCCAAGTGTACTTCAGTTGGCACCAGTTACCCTGAGAACATGTGAGGTACCTTTTTTGTGTGCACCAGGTGTTATAATGTAATTTGTGCATAATGAAGTTTGTTTTTATTGTGATTTGTATGTTGATTTAGATGCATGGGTTTGATTATTTTATAAACACGGTATGAGAACTTGGTTACTTTTTTTCTTTAGTGTTCATTGTTATTTCGTTTGTGATTCTATGATTACTTAAGTATTTATTGTGCAAATTTTGTATTGTAATAGTTTTTTGCGTTACTTGCCAAAAGATTATCACTGGTACTGCAAGAACTGGTTGTTTTGGGCTACTCTGTGCTCTTGTGGTAGCGTGGCTACAGAGTGCAAGGTGATCTATTATCTCTCCGTGCTGGAAGAGATAGAACACTGCTTAACCGCAGTGACAACGGAGGTTGGCTACCGGCCAAACTAATCTCAAGTAGTTGAGAGGGTGAATACAAACTTTATTCTACACTCTCCTAAAACTAAATGCTTTAATTTCAACCTGACAACCATCGATCGGACAAGGTTTTATTTCTGATGAGCATTCAGTAAGTGCTTTTTCCTTACACTCACTACAGTAAATGAGATGACCGCATGAAAGAGAGATATGATTTGCGAATACTTTTTTTTCATGTGACTCAGACACACATTGAGCGAGTTTGCTTTGCTTCGTCTGATCTTTATCTTTTTTTAACGATTTAATTGATTTCGCATCATTTTTTAACAGTGTTGACGAATTCTCAACAGATGTAAAATCATTTTCAAAAGTATGTAAGGCTTCAATCATAAAACTTATTCGCTCAAAAGGATTTCCATTCAACACTAAGGCTTGTTCGATATCGTTTTGACCGTATCCTAGTTTTTTGCAGATAAGTTTCATTTCTTCGGTGTCATCGTTTTGTGTTATTCGTTTCACTTTTTCTTGATATTTTTCAATCCGTCGCTCACACCTTTTGCCTTTTTCCGTTCGTGCATAAACATCCTCAACATACTCTTCGCCTTTACTCCCAAGTAAAAAAGAACAGTCTGGAAACCATCGACAGTGTTCCTCCCACGGTAGATCACTTTCTTTCCATTCTTCAAGTTCACCCGAGCAAAAAAAGCATTTTACACTATCTCCGAACTTAGTGTAGTAAAAACCTGTGTTGGAAAGGAGTTTCATGGAAACTTCACCCTTCCATTGTTTGAAACTGTCTTCTCTTGATGTTTCAGTAGTGAAACGAGGTGTACCATCACGATCAATCGAGATACCTAGAGGTAATATTTCTGCAGTTAAATCTCCTCTTCTAGTTTTTTGTTCTTCCATCGTGTAACTTTTGACAATCGAGATGTTTTTCAATTCATCTGCAAGTAGTTTCCTAGGTCTATACACACATTTGTGAGTGTTAAATCCTCTAACAAATCGACAAAACGGAAAACTTTTAGCATGTTATTTCAGCGGATGTTCATCTCCATCCTTCCAGTTTAGTAATACCCTTGGCAAAAAACACATCGAACAGCGTTGTCTTTTTCAAGGTTATAGAAACCAGCTCCAGCCATGTTTTCACCACTATGTCTACCCACACACCTCCAGTTTGTAAGAAATGATTTTCTTCGATAACTTTCATCAAGCATTAAAGTCTCTCTTTCATAAAAAGAGAGTTCATTGTAAATGAACTTGAAAAAGTCGTTTGGGGAAAGTTCCGCAATAGTTATTTGTAATTTTACTGACAAAAGACTACAGTGATTATCCGGATAAGTTGCGACGACATAAGTTATTGTAGTGGTATCAGGAAAAGTTCGTTGTAAAAACATCGAGGGAGTAACGAGTAAACTATCATCTATCCATCCGATGGAGTCTTTAGTATTTTCAAAACAATTCCGATTTTTTCTCATTTCTTTTTCTTCATTATAAATAGTGTTTGTTACATATCTGTTGCTTATATACAATATAAGTAGTAGCTTCAGTTATTACTCAAGTTGAAGTTTTTGTTGGAAAGTTCTTTCCCTCTGACCTAGTTTGTTGTTATTCTAAAATAAAAATGATAATGCTTGGTAGCAAAAAACAAAAAAAGACTAGGGTTTCAATTTTTTTCAATATACATCTGCACTTGAATTGATTACTATTTTAATAAAATGTGAATACTTACATCACAAATGAAGACTTGTCTTTCTTTGAATTAGATGAATGATATTCATAGTTGTTTGAACTTAAGCTGCTTCCTATAAAATTCGGATGAAGAAGGAGTACTTTTTTCATTTTGAAGCCCTGAAATAATAATAATAATAATAAAATATAATTAAAATTTACATACAACATTTTTGATGACTTAAATAGTAAATAATTATGTTTTTCAGAAAATGTCTTCACGTTTAGATTGATTACAATTGAAACAAAATGTAAATACTTACATCACAAATGAAGGTTTGTTTTTCGTTGAATTAGATGAATTATACACATAGTTGTTTGAACTTCAGCTGTTTCTTATGTAATTCAGATGATGAAGAAGGAGTACTGTAGTAGATGATGATGTAGTAGATCTTGTTCCTTCAGTTACTAATGTTGAAGTGAATGCTTTCTGTATGAAAACAGTGCTTCTTATATAGCTAAAGTTGCACTGATTAAACCCTATGAATACCATCACGTACCAACCTTCCTTATAATATATCTATGAATCAGCATTTTTTCACGCGAATACAAACCAATGTTTTCGCGGGAATAAATAGTTTATTCTTATGCGAATAAAAACCAATGTTTTTGCGGGAATAAATAATTTATTTTCATGCGAATGAAAACCGTTGCTTTCGCGGGAATAAATAATTTATTTTCACGCGAATAAAAACTGTTGTTTTTGCGGGAATAAAAATTTTATTTTCACGCGAATACAAACCAATGTTTTCGGGGGAATAAATCAATTATTTTCACACGAATAAAAAGCGTTGTTTTCGCGGGAATAAAATTTTTGTTTTCACGCGAATAAAAACCAATGCTTTCGCAGGAATAAAACAATTATTTTGTACAGGTAGATATACTGAAGAATGCATCTACATGTAAATTATTCACAGAAGTACAATCTAATTACCCAAAAAACATTTTAACCTTCAAGCTTCACATGCATGCACAATACACATACAAGCGCAATAAACATATGTGTACAATATACATATATGTACAATATACATACGCGTACAAGACACACACGCATGAACAGTATACATAAGTGTACAATAAACATATGAATACAATATAAATACATGTACACCTTACATATGTGTGAAGTATACACATCTGTAAAGTATACATAGTCGTACAATATACACACGTACATACTATACATATGTGAACAGCATACAAACCTTACAGTATACATTCGCAAACAATATAAATACATGAAAATATGCATACATGTACAATATAACCAAATTTACAATATACATACATGTACAATATACGATACATGATATACTTACATTTACAGTATACCAACCTGCAGATACTTTATAAATACCTGTACAATCTATCTGCATGTAGAGTAGTTACACATCAACTTGGTATCACAAGCTTGTTCACTTGTAGAATCACTGAAGGTATTCAATCTTGTTTATCACTGCCGCAGGTAATTAAACAATACACTTATTAGTTGCTGAGCTGCTAGATATGATTAAATAAGGCTTTTCATCTCCTACTTGCTAATAACTTTACAGATTTCAAGTGAACAAAAGATTGTTGCTAGCAAGAAATACTTTAACAGATTTCACACACTAGACAGTTCACAAATACTATGTTTCCACATCATGACAAATTGGCGATACGGCCGGCGATAAAGGGAAATTCCAGTTGGAAACAGCATTGTCGACAAATTTGTCGTGAGACTTGTCGACAAACATTTGTCGCTCTCTGAAAGCGAAAAATTGGCGATAAGCAGAATTCCAGATGTTTTTGCTATTAAAAACGCTAATGTCGCCAAAGGCGATAAAACCAGGCATGCGTAATAAAACAGGAAGCCACAAACTATCCATTGTAACCGCATGGCATCGTTGGCTAGTGTGTGTTTATATTTAACTAACGAGGATTGCTTGTGGTTTATTACACAGTTATTTATGAAACAATACAACTGATTCGAAACGAATGAATCTTAGCTGCTGGTAATTAATTATTGCAGTGGTGAAAAACAAATGGTAGTATTTTTTTCAGCAAAAATTCACTTGGTTCTTTATTATTATTATTATTATTTATTTATTACTAACTAATAATAATAAATAATATAATTTATTGAATCATAGCCAGTGTGCTACTAAAATTCTTTGTCACCACACAGCTTCCTTAGCTAGCCAACAACTCAGTGATATTTTATTCATATATTTCACAATATAGGAAAATAATAATAAAAACAGCCTGCAACGCTAGTAGGCTAAATTGTACTCAACAGCACACTGACTGCAACTGCCTCTGTGAGCGTGGTTTAACCGACGGCGATAAACTTTGAGTTGTGGAAATATGTGCCCTTGTCGCTAATTATTTGTGGTAGCAAACCACATAGATTTGGCGATATTTTGTCATGATGTGGAAACATAGTAAATGCCCACTATGCATCAATGCATTAGTCAGGTCTATTTCATCATTTAGTAGCAGGGCTCAGTGCCAATCACACAGAGGCATTTTAATCTTACCCTGTGGTTCATCTGTTTGTCAAATTCAAAAGGTTGGGCACCTCCAGGTATGATATGTATTGTTGCTTTATATTGAGAACAATTTTGAGAGATTGCAAAAAAAACCAAAAAGATTGCACCAGATATCAAAGGAATAAAAACAGTGCTAACAGACAATGAATAAAAACAAATAAGAATGCTTGAACGGTCACTAGATTTTCTTCAGCATTGTTTTCAACTCTGTAATAGCAGTGAATGATAACAATTTACAAAAAAACTAAAACCCCAACTTCACTGTTGTAGCAAAATATTTGCAATTTATGACAACAGGAGTTAGTATAGTGGTATTCTAGAAAAACTTTGTCATAATTTGCCAAGTCTTTGTAACTACAGTAGCAATTTCCACCTTAATTGCGTTTTTTTTGTAGACAGGGGCGTTTTGCGCAACTGAAATAAGTTTATATTCTGATGTACCCTCACGGTCCATGCTGGAAAATTTATGAGCACTATTGTAAAAATTGGACAGTTTTTTTTCCTGTTAACTGTAATGAAACTACAACTTTTTGCAGAAAGTTGGCATAAAATTTGAGCCTTAAAACCTGATTTTGATTAGCACAGCTAAAACATATTTATAATCTAATATAGAAATCAGTGCAGGAGCATATTCAAATGAAAAAACAGATTTGAAGTGCAAAAGTTTGACAAAACTTGTTCAACAACTCTCTAAATTTTGGCTATGAAGTTGGAGGGCAATAGTGTCACTTGCTTTGTTACTTGTAGAAACCATCAATAGTGCTGGCACTAGTAACTATTATTTGTTATCACCACCTATAATTATAACAATCAGTAATTAGTTGCTGTGACATAAGGTGCGACTACATAATACCTATCACCCTGTGCATATAGTGAGCATACAGTTTCAACTGACAAAAATATTGGAAGTAGCACAATTCATTTAAAACCAGTTGGCAAACTCGGCAGTTGAAAACTAGTTACGCCTTTACACGTGTCAGCTATTGTTTTTGTTAAATTGTAACAGGTCTTCCTGCATACCAAGTGAAAGCAATTCAAGGCTATGCAACAGGAGCACTTTTCATTCAGCTATGACAATCACTGTTTATTTTATTTCGAAACCAGTTGGCAAAGAAATTGAATACAAATCGAGAAATCCGAACAAGTTTCAATACAAATGAGAACAATGAACTTACCGTATCCATACAAAACATTAAACTCCATTAAATAATACACAATCTGACAAGAAACTGCTAAGGGCAAGCACAAAAAAGTGGACTGAAAATTGTGAGGCGTTGGTTTCTCCAAACCAATAAAAAAGTTCATTGCTACAACCTACAACAAACTGGGCATTCAATGTGCTGAGAAAACTACTGGATACATCATAGACTGCAATATTTGACTACAAACTAATCATAGACAAAAAGCATGTTGAAACACCAATTAAGAAATTCAATATTTTGTTAGTCAAGCAATGAACAAAAAGCAGGTTGGCTAACAAAAAGTGAGAAAACAAACAATGCAAAAGCAGACTGTTATGAGTGATGACCGCAGGCTGACCATTGCACAGCAAAAAGTTTTCAAGAAAAGATTGAGTAATGAAAGAAACATCACGGAAAAAGAAATAAGTCAATGGGTTGTCAAAAATTATCCCTGCCAAAGTCTGAGTAGGTTATGGTAGATAATGTAGAGTGACACAAACGCTGTATCAAAAGTGTAAAATAGACAATTTGGAAGTCATTGAAGGACAAAAAAAAACAGTAAAATTGAGACAGTTATAAAAGAAACTAAAATTTGTAAGATCCGATGTTTAAAAAATGTTATCATCAGGAGTGATACTGTTTCTTCACATCTAACAGAATTTATAATAAACATGTAGATTTACAGAACAAGAAGTTTCGTAAACAAACAAATTATCTACCTTTGGAAGTTAGAGTTGGATAGATAAGTTGTGTCTTTACTAAGCATCACTGACCGAATGAACTGTGGTGGAGATAAATGTACTTGCCTAGTAAGTGAAAGGTGCCTGGAAGCATTGTGTGACCAGTATTGCCCAATTAACAAAGAGCGTTCGCCCAAGTGCAAAGAACTACGGGAGCATATCTCCCCAAGCAATGACGACGTGAATTGCTTAACTCACATGATACACATGATACATGATACCTATGATACACAAAATATCCTGTGATGTATTAGCTATTGAAGATATTCGATGGAGATTGCCAGCCTTTCTCTATTTTTAATAAACTGCTACTTTTTCATTTAGTTTTTTTTTACTCAAGTGGATACCAAGATGTTTGGATGAGTGCGAAGGAAGTTGGAATTTGATTTACTTTAATGAGTAAGTAGTTTGATTTCTTGAGCGGGCTAGAGGAATAAGCAGTTTTGTTGGGTTATAGTCTAGGGGCCTACACAGCCTGGGAGACTGTTTGTTGCTCCACTATTGTTATATCATTTACAGATGAGTGCCGTGAAATCATACAGGCCTGTAACGGATCGCGCCAGTAGGGCTCTTACTACCGCTCATTAACAAACAGCCGTTCAAAGCCCGTAGCTCATGGAACAGCAAAGAAACACCGCTCTCAGAGAGGCAACGCGGGGTCGGTCGAACCTGCCGGTCGTCACAACTTGGATTGGTCTCCACCTGAATATTACTTCTTCACTTCATATGCTTTTTATTGTCTGATCATATCTCATTAAGTGTTATGGAGCCAAGATCTATTCATATTAACATATTACGCGTATAGCTAATACTTGCTGCTTTTGTAACACGTGGCAAATATCATTGGACTAATATTACACCATTAATATGTGTAATCATTTTACATATGTACTGAGTGCCAACTTTTGATCCATCGCTCCATACTTCTACTCCTGCTCCTGTTACTAAATATACGGATGACACACCGGGTACAACCGAGAAGTTGACCACAACTTCACTACTAGTGACACATTTTGTATAGTTTGAGTAATAGAATACATTTATTCGTCCACATATCATGCTCTAGGGAAGCAATTCCCTAAAGTAGTTCGAAACAGCAGCAGTATGTGATAAGTGGCAATGAACACATCTAAATCCACCCTTCTATAGACTGGTGGCAGGAAGTACATCATACCATGCTAAGTTATCCATTTATACATGACAGGAATTAAAACCACCAATAGGAATAATGATGCATACAATGTAGCAAAAGATTAAAGAGATAAGGTGCCTACTGGCAATGATTAATACTACAACATCAAGTCATCGGTCTTTATTAGCCTTACAATCCAGATAGATGAGAGGTATCTGTTGATAGGTACTGGATTCGTCCTCAAAATCAATGTAGGCTGGCTTTGGATCCCTGGCCACGGCGGTCATCTTGTTGCCGGCATGGTACGCCACCGCAGGGCCAGTAGGGGTCACCCTCGAGTCGGTAGAGGTCACTGAACGGCCGGTAGGTAAAGCTGCAGGGCCGGTATAAAGTCTGAAGGGCCGGTATATCATCTGTAGGGCCGGTAAGGTACTTCCTTCTTCTAGATTGGTATATCTTTAGTGTACCACTTTGGGAAGCTTGTCTGACTTATTGCCTTCGTCCGAGTCACCTTTAGGTTACTATAAGTGCGCAGGGCATGTGCACTGCTAAAATCCACCACATACCTCTCTCCATTAAAGACGGTTATGGAGGACGTCGTTAATAATAATAAACAGCAAGCTCACATGGGGTAATTCCATACCCAGGTCTATATATTTACATTTACATAATATATACGGATACAGTATACATATAATACTTGCTTTTTAATTAAAGCGAGAATTTGATCATGCTTGAAACAAATATACTCACAGGGTCTGCTCCCGCTGCCTTAGTCTGGCTATCTCACTAATGACGAACTGAGCTTCAGTTTTGGCCACTTCTAAATCCTCGGCAGCAGCTGTTGCTCGATAGAAATCTGCCTCCTTCAGGCTACCATTTAAAGTCAGTGTCTGATTCTCGATCAGCCTGGCAAGACAATAGCTCTCTTTTTGGAATTCCAGAGACGACTTTGGCACAGAGCGTTGAGGTGGTGGGTTGCTGACAACAGGGTCCATGGGCACCTCAGGGGATGCTGTAGGTGGCTCCGTCCTAGCTGTATGTGCAGTCCATCTTGGGATTTGGTAGGGCGCTAGTGGGCGAGCGTTGTAATAGGTGTCAGTCAGCGATGATAATTTGGCAGGGGCTTGGGCGGGCGATTGGTATATCCTTTTCTTGGTGGGTGTGTCTTCAGTCATTGGTAGTTGGGTAGGCTTGCACCGCTTGAATTTAGGGGGTTCTTCCCAGCATACAAGTTGGCATAACTGACTATAGCTATGTCGGTTCACGGTATAAATCGTACCAGTCTTTTGATAGTGTACTGAGTCTCCTGGGAAGTCGAATTTGACTTGGTGGGAGTATACAGAGTCCCTACTCTCACTAGCGTGTTTACACCAACTATAATGTCATATATGTTGCCAAGCCAGGTTAACCCTCAATTTTTGTGGTTTCCTGGCTGTATAATCACATTTGGTGCAAGCACAGCTGTCAGTGGCTTTAAGGAGGCAACCGAGTCTCTTATCTATTTCATCTGATACCCATCAGAGCATTCTCCACCTGGTGGGGTGGCATTTTCCTTCTGCAGACCAGGATGTTGTGGGTTCTTCATCAATGGTTGGAGTGACTTCTGTCACTTTGCCCTTTCTAAGGGGGGAGTTGTCGAGGTCCTCACCAGGTGCACCACCAACTTGGGTTTTATGTCAACACTTGACGTAGAATCTGCAATGATAACATTACGATCAGTCACACATATCTTACCCAATGATATTTTGGAGTGACTGGGTGATTCGGGAAGTACAGGAGTTCTTGAAAGTGCCCTGCACCTGCTGATACCATTATCTGGGGCTTCTAATGCCGCAGAACTGATAGCATAGTGTTGTCGGTCTTTGCGGTGTTCTCCCTTTCTCCTGCATTTTCTACAGGAGCTTGGTCATCAATGCAAGCTGTAGTGTGATGTTTTACACTATGAGGCCCTGAGTAGGAAGGGTCAGAGGTTGTGGGGCCTCTGCGAGGATGAATGTCAACAAAAAGTCAATTAAGGTTCCGTAAAGGGTTGCGATATCCTTTTCAATTGCTGACTGGCTCTTTCCGAGTTGAATGCTGGCCTTGTGCCATCAAAAACTTACCCGGGGCCGGTTATGGAGACCCCGGGTCAGTAGTAGAAACCCCTGGGCCAGTAGGCAACTGTCCCAGGCCTAGATGGAGTTATTTCGTGTAGGAAAGTTGTTCGTTTCACTAGAAGTGCTGTCTACAGAGGTGTAGAGAGCGACAGCTGGAATTGTAGGCAGATTACTATCATTTTTACCAATCTTATGTGGTAAACTGCCCCTGTGCTTGGGCTGCAGGGGTTGAACCTGCTAGAGGGCTGTCATTACGCAAAGATAGTGGGTCTTGCCAAGTTCTATGTTTAAACGCCCACTTAGTCAATCATTCGTTAGCAAGCTCAGCCTCATTAACTGTGGCAGCAGGCTGGCTTGGTTTCTCTATAACTGGCTCCAATGAACACTTGAATAACTCTGAGATAGGCATGGATAGAATAGTATCCTCAGGCAGCGTCGTAGGTGGCTGATACTCAACTAAGGTTTGCTTCTATAAGAAGCTGTTTTCTGGCTATCCTTGAGCTCTATACAGTTCACTGTATCCATGGTGCTGGCCAATTGTTTAGTTGTAGGTGTAGGTTTTCTCAGGTGGCTTTCACTGGTAGAAATGAGCTGCACTTATTTGCTTCCAGCTCTCCTACACTTCTGAGGCATTGTGTCTGGAGTTACGGGGAGTCCAGGAAGTATAGGAATCGATTGGGTACTAGGGCCTTTTTTGGGTCTATGCTTACAAATTGCAGCTTACAGGGAGCCGACTGAGGTGTTTCCTTTGGTCCTTCTGAAACTAAATTTGACAAGGCTGGGTCAATCCGTTCAGGAGTCACGGCCGTTTTAAGTGTATTCTCTTCCCTCCCAACTTTCGCATTCAGCGAATTCCCTTTCCTTGATGCTTTTGAGTGCTTGCGCAGTGGCTGTTTACTCTGCACACATGGCTTTTGCTGGTTTAAAGGCATCACCTTTTCTCTTTTGCTACATGAATGTTCTTTCTCTGGCATGGTCATAGCCAACTGTGGCGTAGGGGTAACTGAGACGCTTTCTTCTCTAGCAACCACAGTTATGGTTCGTTTGGACAAAACTTCTTGGAGACATGTAAGTTGACATCCTCTTCCTATTGGGCAGGGTTGTAAGCAGCTAGCTTTGTCCTGGGAATTCTCAAAAAGGAAAGCTCATGCTGGTCAAGGGGTGAACCTTGGTGCTTGGTACGTGAAGACATTTTCCCACAGACTTTTCATGCACCAGTCTAGCACTGTCATGCTGTAGCCTTCGATGCTTGTCAGTGCATGGCTTTGCGTGGCTGTCAATGATGACTGTGAAATCCTGAAAGTTCATAGCTCACTGGTGCAACGTCAGGAACGGCATGCCAGTGATGGCATCATCATTAATCTCACTGATAACAAAGTTTTTACTCACCTGGAAATTACAAAGTTGCAATTACACTTGAATTGTGCAATAAAACGGTATCTTAGACCCGTCAGCGATCAGGCCATGAGACTCGTCGTTTTTCATCGTGTTTTTGATTGACTGTGGCAGTCTCTGATAGGTGTGTACCAACAAAAAGTTTGTGGTACAACTAGTGTCCTCTAGTACAGACACTGGTGTGCCTTCCATCTCCCCAGACAAAAAATAGCTTGCCTGATAGGAATGTGTTGGGAGGGATATAGTAGTAATGGCTGTCTGCTTCTTCACAGGAGTTGCCTACTCTCTTGGGTAGGTGGTCGGTCTGCCCAACTGCAGTTAGTTTTTGGTGGGCCTACTGCTGGCACCGGTCATTTCCTGTCTGTTCACTGTGAGGAGGTTGGCTGTTTGTTGGGTGCGTGGACAAGTACCCAGCATATGGCCGAATTTACCACAGCCCCATCACCGAGGTGTGGTTGTGGTTTCCATCAGGGGTGGTGGTGCAGGCTATCTCTGTTGATAGATAACATACATCTTTACTGTCAGAGTTTCCATGGCCGGCATGACTGCGGCAACAGGGTCTTCACCAGGAGTTGGGGGTGTACTGTATACTTCCTGGACAAGGTGATGTAGGAAGCTGTTTGATGCGGGCTTCTAGTGGTAGGTCCTCTACACTCTTCTTCTTCTCCTTCTGAGTCATCATTTATAGCTCTCACATGGGTGGAACAATCCTCGTAAGTGACTTTGATTTGAAGATATTCATTTCCCACTTGTACAACATTCGCTAGATCAGCAGCTTGCATGGCCGGGAGAGGTTTTTTTTAATAGGCATTGCCAATTGTAATGCAGAATGCATCATTTGCTGCATTAGTTTTGGGGGGGAGTTCTGCATACGCTTTATGTACCAAGCGCTCAACCTCACTTGCATGCTCTTGGAGGGTCATTTTGTATTGTCTGCACAGATTAGTCAGTCGGGACATCGCTTCCCTTGGTGGCAGACCAAAGCGAGCTCTCAATGCAGCAAAGATACCTTGGAGTTATGGTGGCTTCTCACACTCTAGCGCACCGCGACGCAGTGAATCACGTAGATATGAAATTGCTACATCTTTAAGCCACTCATTGGCCTATGCCACTTCCACCAACCTTAAAATAAAGTATTCCACCTCACCTGTGCCTTCATAATTGGTCGCCTTAAATGGTGTTTGCATTGCCAGAGAGCAGTTGAGCACAACTTCACCACTAGTGAGCCCTAGGCTCAGACAAACTAGATATAGTTTAGGTAATAAAACTCATTTATTCGTTCACATTTCATGCTCTAGGGAAGCAATTCCCTAAAGTAGTTGACAGCAGCAGTATGTGATAAGTGGCAATGAACACATCTAAATCCACCCTTCAATAGACTGGTGGCAGGAAGTACATCATATCATGCTAAGTTATCCAATTATACATGACAGGAAGTAAAAAAAGCAATAAGAATAATGATACATACAATGGTGCATAAGATTAAAGAGATAAGGTGCCTACTGGCAATGAGTAATACTAAAATATTGTAATGAAAGTTGCCTAGAGCGGCCATGCAGTAAGGTATTGTGCATTCTGGCGTGATTTCTAGTAGTTACAAATGAGCGAGCATTGGGCTGCGATTAAACATGCACAAGCTTGTTCAGTGGATAACATAATACCTTGCACCGATGACACAGACAATCCAGGAGCCCTTACTGAGTCAAGATCAAGCGCTGAGGATTGCCAGATACGTACAATGGTTTGACGCCATCTTGTAACGCTTATTAATTAGCACTTGGATATCGGCGGCTTGCCAGGTTCTCATTCAGCTAGCTATCCTTGTGATTTTTTATGCCGAAGCCGACCTACTACGAATCATATCTATAATGCGCAAGCTAATTGTTAAGCCAATTATTTGTTGTCATTTTTAACCACAATCCTTTTCTATAAATAGTGAGGCAGTTCGCCCAACACTCAGATTTGTTTTAGGTTTGCTTAGAGTTAGCCAGAACTAGTGTTAGCTCAGGCTGAGATAGTATCTAGTCTATAAGTGTCAGCGATTGCTTGTGCCGTCTTAGTGTTGGATCTGAGAAGTCAAGTTACTGCACACTTGTAAGGACTAGTTGTCTGGCAAGCTTTTGTGTTTTACTAATAAATTATTATTAATTTGAACCATGTGTGTTTAGTGAAACCAGTTGCCTGTATCACTAAAGTTCGCATACGTTAATAACCGGATCTGTCCGCTATACAGGTCTCCTACAACAGAGAACCTATACTACCATCCGGTAGCAACTGCTGGTCGTATCTACTACCTTCCACGGTGGAGAACTTTTAATACCATACTGGTAATGCTTGATATTTATATTAATTGCCTTCCACAGAGAGCCGATACTACCAGTCTATCTGCACTCTACAGCACCATATTGTTATTAAAATACAGTACAGGAGTCTTTCTAACAGTTGTCAGTGAAAGTTGTTTTGAGACCACAACAAAATCTTCTACAATATCAAGTTATCAGTCTTTATTAGCCTTACAATCCAGATAGATGAGAGGTAAAGGTTGATAGCTCCTGGATTCAACCTCGTCAATCGATGTAAGATGCCATAGGATCCCTATCTATGGCAGGCATTGTTTTGCCTGGTATGTCACTGCAGGGCTGGTAGGGGTCACTCCCAGGTTGGTAGAGGTCATTGCAAGGCCGGTAGGTAAAGCTGCAGGGCCGGTATAGAGCCTGCAGGGCCAGTATAGCATCTGCTGGGCCGGTGAGGTAATTAATCTTTTTCTGGAGTGACCGCTTTTTGGTGTACCACTTTGGCCAGTTAGTTAATTCGTTTTTGTAGCTTGATTGTTTGCTCGATTAAAGCATACCGGCACTTATCACTTTTTTGTTAAGTTTCTGAATATTCAAGTCTTAAGCAGCAGATTGATGTATTAAATAACCCTCTAGGCCTACTCAGTCATGATTTACAAGCTTGCCAAAAAGTAATTGTGTCAAATGCTCGTCGCATCAGCTGAAACTTAGCTTACTATAACTTCCATTGATTATCGCATACGCCATTTTCGGGTTGTGGGCGTGGTCAATTATAATAAATAATGGCAATTTTTATAAATGAAATTACATCGTCTGCGTTTAAAATGAAATCTGATTGGGCCATTCATTTAGACTTAGGTCTACTGAAGGCCATTGCAACAGGAATAAAGAATCCTTACGAAGACACCCCATCAAAAACTGATTCTAAGATTTAATGTTGAGATTTACTGTTGCGCACCATTTTTCACATGGCTTCAATTTGCACGCTGCACGCATAAAGTTGGAATTAGTGGTTTCTATCAATATGGACGCAATTAGTGCACACGCTTAGTAAATGAAATCAACGCTTGTTTGTTACGCAATTTTAATATGTGAAATGGCAACAACAAGAGACGATTGCGGGATTTGTCAGGTTGTCCAATGTGATCACCATCACAAACAAAGGATCATCTCATCTTATACTCTTTACATGAACAGGATAAAAAAATTGTGCTTATTTTGGTGAGTAAGGGAACAATAAATGGTATTCATACAAGAATGGACACTTTGGACAGTAGTATGTAGGTAGAATAATAATAATAAATAAAATAATAATAAAAATAAATACCGGGATCTGATTGGTCAAATAAATGCTGCGACGTGAAAAAGTTACTACCCGAAGATGACGTCAATTTTAAGCGGTGTAAAAATTGGCGAGCATTTCTGGAAAAGGAGTATCTTGCAGGCTTGTAAATCAGCACTGAGTAGGCCTAGAGGGTTGTTCAATACATCAATCTGCTGCTTAGACTTGAATACGCACAAAATCAACAAAAAATTGTTCAATGCTGGGATACTTTAAAAGGCTATTAGTTTATTTAAATAAGTTTGCTGAGAGTCTATCCATTAGGCAGGGTTAATACTCAGGTCAAGAAAGTTTGAGAATCAGAGTTGACTTTGTTGCCTTTTATCATCTATTCAGTGAAGTTTCTTTTTCTTTTTTTTCAATATGGGTTCTTTGTTAGCAATAAATGTTTGTAATACCTAATGGTAGATCAACTGTGAGTGAGTGGTTAGTGTTTATAAAAGTTTAAAACCTGAAGAAAGTTGGTAAGATTCAATTTTTTGGCGCATTCGCCAGAAAGCGTCATCAAGTAACTAGTTAAGGTAGTATTAGATTAGGTGCTCTCAATGAATTGTGACTCTTAAACACCAAGATAAAAATGAACACTTAAGTTGAAATTTTATTTGCTTATTTCTAAAGAAAAAATGACCAGTTAAAATGGGTTGGCTTCCCTGGACTTCACATAACAATTGAGAACTAATAGTGATTTGTAGGATTTAACAGATAAATGGTTAGTTCAATTCCAAAAAAGGAAAAAGAGAACCTATAAGTCAAGTGATCTCAAGATGACAAACATTATAATACCAAACTCTTTGAAGCTTTAACATATCAACTGTTTTTTGAAATGCAGTGATGATAATAATAGCTCACGCAGCGGATTTTTCAAGATACATTTTTATTTTTATAGTAACAGCCGTACGAGTATTCTTCTTCGGAGATTTTCGTCAGTACAACGCCATGTTTCATATCATTAGGGTTCTTCGTAGAAGAATCGTCTACTAGACTCTGTCACAAAATTCATACAAGCTCATGTGTTGTTGACATTGGTATGTTTCTGAATGCATTAAAAATACATGAAACAGATATAGTAAAAGTAGTATATAAGGGGAAGGTTTTTTATAATCAAATTTAGAACTATTTGAATGTGAAGAATGTGAAAAAAAAAGCTGAAAGCTTGATAAATGAGAACATAAGATAGTTCTGAAAAACTATTCTAAAAAAGGAAAAAGAAGCAAAAAATAAATGATCATGAAAGATCTGACACTTTTCAAGAGTTTGTAAGAGTTTGTTAGAGATAATTCATAACACCTGCTAATTATTTTTATTAGAAATGTGAATAGGTACAATACAAAAATGTTGCGAAAAGAATAAGAATATTTGTTTTTGTTTGTCGATTATGTGAAAATGTATAGAGTTAATTCCATTACAGACTGTTTGTACAGCACCTCCCACAGTTATGTGTCGAGTTTAATTTGGTGAGTCGGTAACGTGAATTCAAGTTTAGTTGACTGTATAAATGTTTTTTGATTGTTTAAATGTGTTTTTTGTATTTGTTACAACGGTTTAAATTAAAATATAGATTCAGGTTGGTATATCTGATCAAATATATGGTTGAATGTGCATTGTATTTTATCATGTCTTTTGATTATACATTTTATTCCCCCCTACAACATTTATAGCGGTAACCGAACAAATTCGAATTACCCAAAAATACCATATTTTTAGTCGAACAGATGATGCTAAAATAGTACTTAGGACCAATTATAAAGAGTCAATGAAACTAAAAGTGTTTCTAATTATACCACAAAGATATTTGTCATGAACATAAGATTGGGTACTATGTTTGCATCCATTCCGTCCGAAAGAAACAAACCTAATAGTTAGATATGTTTATTTGTATTTTTGTACAATAGTTAGACTTTGATGATGGAAAAAGAGTTTTTAGGTAATCGCTGATAATTCGTTTGTTTAAATAGGACTGTATGTTGCTATATTAGGTGGACAGTACGCTTGAGATTACTTATACTGTTTATTAAGTAGCATATTCTTAGTGCTAGATGTTGAAGTCTGTGGTCTAATAAACCGTAAACTGAGGTAATAGCATTTCAAAGCTCCCTACATATCTTGCAACAGACATAAGAAATGTCATATCTCCCCAGTGAATTGTTTATCAATTGATATTTACATTAAAAATAAAAAAACTTAGAAGTTAAAATTGGCTTTCAACATACTGAACGTCTTATAGCTAAATTTTTATATTTACAACATCCTTTCATTTTCACGTCGATATATGCTGTCATGATCTCACACCCTAATATGTGTTTTCCTATGTCCTCAAAACAACTGCAAAGAACTGATCAGTTACCTCCAAAGTGATTTTTAAAATTTATTTTTGTCGACATGTCGAAAAAGAGCATCGGTTGTTAGATGTGCGGCATTGGATAAAATGTTTTCTCACCAAAGGTCTGCATCAAAGTTTCCTGTCAGGTGAAAACATGGCTAAAGCCGGAACTTACAACTTGGCGCATGAGGACGGCGTACGTTACACGTTTAGCAAAGGAAAACTAGTAAGTTGGAAAAAAAACGATGACAGGCACCCTTGCAAAAATGTGCCGAAAATTTCCTGTTTTCCGAATTTATCAAAAGGTTTTGACTCAAGACAGAGAGCACAGGCCAGAGAAGTTGACTGCAGATGAACTCAAGGAAATGATCATGTTTAAAAGTCTAACATTTAGGAACGACGAGTGCGACTTAGTGAGGGATTAGCAGCGTAAGTTTTACCATTGGGTGAAATAATTGATTGCACCAGCTCAAATGTATCTACCATTAAAGGGAGGGGAGGGAGATCCTGTCATCTACGGAAGGGTGTGCTTCCTTCTGGTTTTAATCTGTTTTTTGAGGCCAGTTTTCTACAGCACCGGACCTCCTAATGCTGTGACACATTTCCTTTGCGCCGGTGAGCTGAAGGAAAGAAAAGAGGATAATATATCGTAAGAGGAACATGCAATTTGGCTTCCGGGCTGTTTAATTTTTCTGATGAAAAAGGGAGACAAAAATGTCAAAAAACTGGACAAAAGAACTGAACAGTCAAAAAAATGTCTGCAAGGGACTGAAAAAGAAGAACAACTCGATGATAGTTATTTGCAATAAATTGGCATATCACCGATCTGATATAGAAACAGTCTTGGCACTGAATGAAACATCTTTCAATTGTATAAGAGATATTATTGAGGCTTTACACTCGTTGGAAGAAATGAGAGATATGGATGAAGTTCCTCAGGAAGATCTTATCAACAAAAAACTATAGTGACGATGAATTATATTGAAAAAATAGAAGTCTGAAAAACAAGACATTTCGAGACAACAAGACAGCGGTCAATGACTAACTGAAATTAATCAAACTAAAACACTCACCACTCACTTAGGAAATCTTTGTGGTCATTTCCTCTACTGCAATGAAGGTAAAGAAAAAATTTTGTTCAAAGTCAAAAGAGGAGATTAAAAAACTTCCTATTCACGATTGTTGACTCGAACTAAACAAACTCATAAAAATGTACGTGACCTAAGTGAAAAGCAAAAATAGTTAACTTCAAACAAACAAACAAAAACAACAACAAACAAGGATAAAAAATCACAACTCATTTGACAAAACCTCATCTGTGATTTATCGCTTTGAGAAAGAACAACATGGTGTGTTATGCATTGAAGATTTTGCTCATGAAGAAACTTCCAACTCTATGGGATTAAAGACAATTTCGGCAGAGGTTTCCAATGAAACATCAAGGACTTCTATCACAAAGAAATCATTGACTGCGTACTCAGCAGTAGTTATTACAAGCAAGCTACCATTCTGTCACTATTGAACTGCCAATTTTCAATTGAAAGTTTTCAATTTCTGATGTGTGAAAGATACGTGGTGATGGTGGACGGTGTAACGCTAAGCCAACATTAACTGTCAGATACGATAGACCGGGTGAAAGGAGGAATGGCTTTAAAAAAGTTGAAAGTAGGATTTTTGGTAACAGAAGGATCAATAGAAGGATATGTTCAGTTTCTTCAAGTGGTCCGCAAACTCATTTTTTATAATGGAAAATTTTTGCGTCAGATTGAATCCGTATCTATTACCTTCAAATCAGAAAAAGCTAAGCCAGGGTACCACCTTTATAAAATTTTTAAATCACTTGGATATAAGCTTTGAGTATCTACAAAAACAACTAAATAACATGAGCACCCCAACAGTCATTCATGTATAAAAGAAAAAATTGATGTCGGTCGGAAAAAATTGAGAGATGAAAACATCTCAAAATGCAAACACCTTGGAAAGAACATGTATGATCGAACTACAAATAACAATCATCTTATTCAAATTAAATCGATTGGTTTACCCAAACACTGTTGATGAATACATTGATGGAAGTATGGAGAGACAAGCTGTCTTATGCTAAGCACCTTTTGACAGAGTGTATTATACAAGAATGAAAATAGAGAAAGTTCCGCGAGAATCTATCGTTCAAATAATTCGTATTGTGCAGTATTCTTACCTCGAAAACCTTTTTTGAATTTGCAAAAGTCACGAAAACCCACGAACATTTCACCGAATAATATTCCAATGAAAGACAGACGAAATGAAGAGGGCTGCCTGATTGGTGCTAAAAATATTACAAATGGATTTACTAGAAATGTAAAAGTGTTGGAAAATTAAACAACTATTTGGATTCAACTACAGTTCATCACATTTAATTTCTCCCCATCTAAAAATTATGAAGTTCTAGAGTTTGTATGTGAGAGATGCAATCGTTCTACTACTGTCGAATAGAGGATCATTATAACTGATGTCGACAGTGTAAAAAGTGTATGTCTGTCATTCTCAAAATTTGAATATCTGAAAACACTTCAAAACAAGTTTATGATTAGGATTTCATGTTGGTCAGATGTTAGGGACAGGTACGGGCTGAAGGTTCTGCACACAGATATATGATTAAAAGATGTCGGCCCTTTACAGATTTAGTTTGTGCCAGTTCCCTTTAGGCTTCGGGAAACTAATCTAGAGGAAATATTCTCTAAGAAAGATAAACTACCTACTTGGATTCCTTGTACTGTCATCTAGCTTTGTTCTTTAAGTAGTGTCTGAAACTTTCACGTGCAATTTATCTCTAACGTCCTCAGATTGCTTGAGGAGCTCACAACATTCCAAATGTTCAAATAGTAACACGCCTTTCAAACCAAACTTTAAAATGACAATGTAGGAAATTCACATGTTCTGTGAATCCTCAAGAAATTCTAAAAACCTGTTCTGTAACACATTTGATTATTACCAAGTCATCTGCAAGACCAATAGATCTACGTATTGTCTTAGAACTTCTAGAAATGTCCCCCCAACTACATTCCCGACGACAACAAATGCACATTTTCCATTCATTTTATCTCCATCGACAGCTAATTGTCATCAAAGAATTCTACATTATATGAATCTTCATATACGATCGCTTATTTTAAACCAAATTTTAAAGTTCCAGTAATGCTGTTTCACATGCTGGACATTCCTGTTAGGGGAGGTTTCGCCAGCAAAACTGGCAATGACCTTTCGTGTACAAAGCAATGAAATTTAGAATATCTCAGGAGATACAGAACTACTCCAACAACATAAGCTTCAACAAACTTCCAGCAAACAACACAATTCCAGAAACTACGACTACTACTACGACTGCAGATCCAATAACAATAAAACTCAACAGATAATTACAACCACATCGATGGTTACAAGTTCAGCAATAAGTACGACTCTGGAGACAATTACAAAGCCATATAAAACTGTGTCATGGATTTTGGAGGCTGAAAGCCACTAATTAGTGTCCGTAGCAATCTGTCAAGCATGCTACCACCAGCTGTATTTTATCCTGTGACAACAACAGGTCGGTATGATACCGAGAGATGTGTAGAAGAGTATTCCAAACTCTACGGTTAGTAAGGAGCCCCCGGCTCAGGCGCATAACTCAATGCTGTTGTGAGTATCTATGCATTTATTCATCCAGGAGAAAAAAATTAGTAAAAGGCACATTACAACTGATGTAACAGAGCACAAGTTCTGCCTATTATAGGCAATTTACAGGAAGTGGCAGAAAGTAATTATCAGTGGTAACCAATCGTAGAAGAATAATGCACAATAGATGAATGAACAAACTAAATAATTAGATAACAAATCATATGGATGATATATGGCTAAATAGTTATGGCGCCATGTCGGAGTAGGTGGAGTTACAAGCTACTGAGCCAATCACAGTTCTAGATACTTCCTGTCCCTGGTCTTTGGTCTTTACTAGCCTCCGTTCTTGTTCTTTCATCTGGTCATTACCTCCTGTATATGGCTTCCTTCTTCTCCCAGGCTACTTTCAAACTCTCAGTCTATGCTGAGTCACTTCCTGCTGGCCCTGCCAGGTGGGTAATGACTCTTACTGGGTCGCTACTGCTCCGTACATTGTCGGTACTGCCCCATACAAGGTCGGTACTGACTCACTCTCAGAGTCGGTCAATTTAGTTTCATTGATTCCAACCATTCTGGCCATGTAATGGCAATATGAGGATACCAGAATGTATTGTAATGTAAATGCACAGTGTTACCATCCATCCGAAGCCAGCGCTACATCTATTTACTCAACTATTTAATCTACTACTTATCCAAGAATGAATCATACGCTTGAGCGCCCACAGCAGTGCTGTTGCACTATAGTTATAGCTCAAGCCAGCAGACGAGACGTTCCCGCTCTTTTTGTTATTTATAGCATTGACATGTGTTACATGCGGTGTTGTTTATGTATGCCTAGCCAATCAAATATTTACACACTCCTGTGATTTTGTTGCTGATATTTAAGCACTTGCATGTAGCCCAGCCAGACAGTTATTAGTATGATTTAGTTAGAGTAGTGCTTGATATTATATTGTAAGCAACTGCTAGGACTTGTGGTGCTTTGCGTTAGCAACACAGCTGCGAGACATTCACACTACCATAGAGAAGGTCCCACAAGTGAGAGAAGACACTTGGACACTAGTAGGAATCCACACCAGCTCAAGACTATGCCAGAAGACACCCAACTATCAGCACAGGCAACAGTATTTCAGAGACAGTACTACTACCTTTGCAATTACTTCTAACAGTAATTTTGTGCGTACTAATATAGTGAGGAATAAAGCTTTTGTTCACACTTTCAATCAATTGAATTCAGTTTGGCCGGTTGCCAACCACCGTTGTGACTGCTGTTAAGCAGCATTCTATCTCGTCTAATACAGAGAGATACTAGACCTTGCACTCTGTAGCCACGCTACCACAAAAGCACAGAGTTAGGCATAAATCAAAAGCTTCTTGCAGTACCTGTGGCAATCTTTCGAGCATTGAACACAGAAAACCGTTACAATATATACAGTGTGTGCGCAGAAGTGATAAAATTAAAATCCACAACAACCGCATGTCTGGATGCGATGATGACTAGCAATTTGCGTGCGCTAAAGTTTTTCCATCATATCTAAAATTTCACCATCTAAAGTCTTTAATTAAATCGATATAGAAGATGTCTCGGGAATGACTGTCTGTGTCAGAAGCAAATGATTTGATAAAAAAATTTGTCTCATCATCATAAATCTGAATTGCAACAATATTTCTTTCTAAGTGTTTAAATATCCTACAAAAAAAACTGAGTAGTAGTTAATGTTCAAAAGCAATATTACTAACGATCTATTATACGCTTTATCTACTATACACAATACTGTACTTTGTATACCTCTTTAGTCTAATACGAAACTGTTATATTGGGATAGATTTCTACGCGTGCCCGTTCATTTTATTTATCCTTAGTAAATAAATAGACTAGCTGAGCACTAGCATGTCATTCCCCTACAATACATCTTGGGATGTACCAGCAAGACAAGCATGAACTTGCCCAGTCGACAGCTCTAGCCTTACGCCTAGTAGATGAGTCAAACCTTACGCTTAGTAGATGAGCCAAACCTCACTCTTAGTAGATGATCCATGCCCCATGTACTCTTATGGACTTATTGGCAATTTTCCATGGTGTAATGTGCTTTTGAATTCTAGCGGTAACTAGTTCTGTTGTGCCAGCCTCTGCTTGCAAACATTTCATAATCATTCTGTTGCGCCACCTATGTATTGACCGATCAAGAGTAAGCACTTTCAACCGTTTTTCAACCACGCATGTTTAGTACAAATAGAGAGACTTTACGCCCACTGGGCAGACTTGTTTTTGCGCTTGGCCAGAGAAATAGTTCCTACAAGCTTTGTGTATTCTTACAATAAATTTTACAACTTCTGCTTCTCGTAGCAAGTTTGGCAGGTTGCCAGATTATTGGTTGTTCTTCTGTGCTCGGTTGAACAGTGGTGTACCTCCATACATGCATACTCAGAATCCAAGAGTCATTCCTACTGGTCTCGGTAGTGCTCCCGACTCAGTGAGACTGCAACAGTTGCTACCGTTTGTCTCTATAAAGCACAGTTGATAAGATAGGCTTGCTAAAGTTGACGGACCCTTATGTACGGTGAACCTCTCTTTAGCAGGCGTCGGTAAAGGCAAACATAACAACAGAAGAAACCTTTACAATATGCTATCCACTTTAAGAGGGCTATCTATTATATAACTTATTGTTACTACTGATGTTATCTCATTTAGAAATTGGAAGTGCTACTATATATTAGAAGAATTTTAATCAAAATTAAATTATCCCATTCAAATCATAATACAAAATATGCTGCAAACAAGCACATAAATGTAAAATTTAACCTAGTAAACAAAACAAAAAATACCTGAGTTTTTCCAGTGATCCATTCCAGTCAAAAAACCCCCAATTAACTCGCACTCAAAAAACACATTCAGAAAAAAATCCACTGTCTTTAAGATTAGTCAAAATCTATACGAATTCTCAAAATCAATTATACATGAGCATCACAATTCATAAAAATCTACACAACCAGGAATCTAAACACCTACCGAATAAAAATAAAATAGAGTATGGGGTAAAAGAAATACAAGAAAAAGTAAAGGACAAGTCTGACAACAATGAACATATTATGTTGGCAGGTCTGGGTTTTTCTTCTTCTTAAAACTGGCTCCTATTACACTACTTATAAGGAAACAAATTCTTACTCATGTTCAAAAGAAGGAGCGACCAATAAAGCGCTTGTATAATTTTTACAAACTTTCTCATTTCGATTATTTACATTTGTAACCAAAATTTTCTAACACATAAATAGATATATCGAGCAAATTTGTATGCATTCTAAAACACTTTCCCGTCCCTTACAATCACATGTATTTTACAATTTTTTTTACTTGTTTTTTTGAAAACTTTCTTATGTTCTCATTTATCTAATTTTCAATGTTTTTCACATTCCAATGAGTTCACATTATTTTTCTAAAGAAGATTGGACCCTAATATACCATCAATACATATAAAAAAAAAATGTTATCGTAAAGCTGGCAACTTGTGAAATTTCTGTCACAAAAGGATTCGGTCTAAACTAACAAATGGTATTCTACCAAAATGAATGTCTCTTGAGTTAGAAACTCAAAAGGCAAAGGTTGAAAATTTTACTCGTGAGCAATAGTGTGATAGAAGCAGATTTTTAAGACATTTCTTAAAGAAAATTGCGTTTCATGGGCGCATATGCTTTTTGGAGCACTAGGTGGTAGCAGGAAAACTCATTGGGCCAGTGTTTTGGCGAAGAGTGTTATATGTTCAATGGTTGTGTCATGGATGGATTGTGGTGTAAATATATGTAGTAGTATTATAGATGTAGGCAGTGCAAGTTGGCCGCACGAGCTATGTGAGAATCAATAATCTCTTTGATTGATAGAATGAAGGTGGGATGTTTGCTGTTGTGCTAAAAGTAGGTTTAAATTTTTTTAAATTAGTCAGGACCTAAGGCTCACAGAACAAAAGTTCAAAGTGCATTAGATGCAGAACACCGGAGTAATAATTTCACCCTCAACTTTCTTCTGGAAAACAGCATGGTACTGGTGTGTATTATTTTAAATGATCTCTCAAATCGCTAATTTCGCAGCACTCAGACAATTTTCTCCATGTTTTGAGCCGACAAAGTCTTTGCCATTTTAACGATGAATCTATTGGTGTGTTATTTATTTGTGTTTCATTATTTGATATAATGTTTTAGATTTTTTCGAAAAAAGATGTTTTGCTGTAATTTTTCTCCGCTTACAACATATAAGCCGGAAATCATGTACCATAAAACAATACGGGCGGTATGCGTGCTCAGTGTTTTGCATTTGGTGAATTTTTAATGCATGAAGCTATAATAAAACACTCATCAAATAATTATTGTTATTTACTATAAAATATAGCATAATTTCAATGGATAATAACAACAATTGATAAGAATAATGAACAATTTTGTTTTTGATGGATGTTTAAAAATCCTTTAGCATCAATTGTGGCAAATAGGATTTACATTTATCATGTAAAGAAACTTTTCTTGATTATAAAAAACTTCAAAAATGACAATTTGTTTTATAATAATAATAATGAGTAGTTACAGTAGAAAAAAAATGTCTGTTTCTGCGCTCTTTTTCTTATGGTCTCTATGTTGTCCTGTAAAATATGGAAGTATAATAATAAATAATAATATTCTTTGACATATTTTCTCAATCATTATTATTATTACTACACAACAACTAAACAAGGCCCGGACGCTTTTATATATAGGGTCACGCTTAACTAATCCGCCTGCGTGACCTCAAGATTTACATGGAATTGTTGCTGTTGGGTCTATTTAAAATTGATTCCTAGATTTAAAGTAATGCTACACTGAGAAATTTGGTAGCATTCTGGTGACAAGACAACATGGTACACTCTGGTGTTATTTTTAAAAAATTAAAAAAATTTATAAATTTTTTTGTGCTAGATAATAGATGGTAAACTGGTCTAAAATCCCAGGTTTATAGGAAAAAGAGCCTTTTTGAACAAGACCTGGTACATAGTGCATTTCAATATCGATGTACATAATCCTTTGAATATTAGTTTAAATGTAATCATATGTATGTACAAAATGTACAAAAGCAGTTATGTGTTACCGGACTATAACAAGATTAGTCATAGTGTAGTAGTTTTTACACTGGCTACCAGACACAACAGGGTCATTCCAACAACTTCTGAATATTACTTCGGAGTCACTCCGAATCAACGCTACCAACTGACGGGGTCCTAGACCCAAACACACAATGACAAAGGTTTAATTAACAATACTTTATTTATGCACAATCCATTTAGCAAGATACAATGGTATCTAACAACTCCACAAGACTTCTGCCCCAAATCATGCAAGAGGGCTCCTTTTATAGGAGAAAGGGAGGAAAACTCACCCCCTTATTTGGGTGAGCCAACCATACAACACAATAGTAAAAACAATCAAATCACAATGCAGTATGCAAGGTTATTTTTAAAGTTGACCAATTAAAGTCTTGAGCACATGGTGCTTTGCTTTGGGCACTCTTTGCCGCTCTTTTCTTTAGCTGGTAATCTTCCAGTCCTTATTAGGACATGCTGGTACTTGGCTTGCTCTCCTGGTCTTTGTATTTGTCCGATTCAAATTCTGATTAGGGCATTGGGTTCCCCAGGCCCCAGGCTACTTCTTCCATTTTCTTTTGATCCCGACCCGGGTAGCTGACCCGGGGTAGATCCCGGGTAACCCGGGGTAACTTTTAGGTGTGGCATAATCTCTACACAGGGTCTAGGTCTTTGGGGTTTGATTTCGTTGGGGTAGTTTGCGTGTAGGTGAAAGGAAAAGGGGTTGTAGGTTATGTTTAGGGGGTGTAGACAGCAAGGGTTGGGGGGGTATGGGGTGGGGGGTATGGGGGGTGGGGGTGAGGGTGGGTACTTCATACAAATCTCTCACAATGGTAATATATACCGTGCATACAATGAAGTCAAGTATTGAAAAAGGCTCAATAGGCACTTCCGCTTCACATTCTACTGCATAAGCAGCAGTACCTAATTGTATGTGAACCTATATTTGTCATTTTGTCAAAAAATCATTATACCAAATGAGCAATAACAGTTAATAGTACTCAGAGCAAATCAAAGGACTGAATCCCTTTAGTTTTTCTATTTTTCGCGCCACACATCTACATACAAAGTCGAACCATTTCCCTTATGTTGTGATCCACGGAATAAAATTGTCTGATATATCACTAGCTGTACCAACCTACTTGAAACCAGCCCATGAAGCGTTTTGGGTTTTTTGTTAGCAGTGGGTATGAAGTCTATGCAGGAAGCAAGGTGTATTGCTGGTGTGTTGCTAAATTTCTATGTTAAACAACCTCATCGGTGCTAAATCTTACAAAACATTAACCATATGGTAATCAATACCACCAACAATAAAAAGCAACTCGTTACATAACGAAGGCATTAGCTCAATACACAAATCCTACGAAGCAAAATGCAGTTAACACGCAATATCAAGAGCGTAGTACTGTTGTCGTTTTCAGTTCCATTTTAATATTTTGGTTGTTATCTTTTATCTGGATATAATTTTCAATTTATGCCTTTCCTTCCGGGAGCAACCTGCAACTGTAAACTGTGATGAACAGTTGTTAGCTCATGGTGTTTTCTGCTGCCCACCCAAGTTAAGGGTAAAGACTACTTGATGGTAATCACATGTGGCAAGTGACAACTGACACTTGCCACCTGACGCGACATGCCAGCGGGTCACAGCCAGCCCAGCATGCGACAACAGCTGACAACACGCAAAACATGGAAGCGCTATCTGGAAAATGAGGAAAAGCAAATAACACTTTAAAGTTACACTGTTTTTTTCTGTTCATTCTGGAATGAAACAATAACAACGTATCTACCATGTAAATAAAAGTTAATTTGAAAAGCACAATAAAAAGTTGATACTCCTGATTGATAATAATGTAAGTAATATAAAAAACTTACTGAATATCTAAATCAAAGTCCAAGACCACCTTAGTAACAGCAACAGTAGTGAGTAAAACAGAATTGGATGTCTGATAGCACGGAATTTAACGGAAAAAAGAGCTTTCTGTTTTGAGAGAATTCATGTTAAATTCGAAGAATTTTTCAACCCGTAGTGCAAAGCTAAGCTAAGCCAAAGCTAAGCTTAACTTAAAAATGTATAACTTTTGGTTCTTTGATCAATTCATATATATCAGCACAATGATTTTGCAGTCTTGAGAGCACACCTCAAAATTTCTAGCCGTCTCTCATTCTCCAATCCAAACTACATAACTACTTTGAACTATGACAACATTATAAGTGGAGTTCTGTGGACTCTCTAAGAAACCCATTTTTACCAAGCAGATGTTGAAGTAACTGCTCATAGCTTCTAAGTGATTGTCAATCTTCAATGCAACTACCTGATCTCTTTAACTAGTCTAAAATAGCAGTGTATGTAGACACACACGTTGCTGAGCATCGAAGAAAATGTTGTGTGACTAAAAACGCTGGCTCTTGGATAGCTAAAGTAGCACTAAGTAACATGCCGTGTAGCCAATAGGATTTTCTTTCCAATATTTTATAAAAAAAATAAGATTATTCGATTCTGAAAAACAATTGAAAGCATATAACTTTTCCTACAAGAAAAAGTATTTCTTAGATTTATCAAACATAAACCATGTGTTTTTGTATGTTTTCGTTGAGTAAAATATTCCAGAAGTTTCTGCATTTTATAGCATGAAAAACCAATGCTTCTGTTACCTTATTTAGGAGAAAAAAATTCCATGTGTTAAATATTCTATATGCGCAAAAATACTCACCTCTTTTTATTATTATGCTCGAAATGTGTAAAATCTTAGTTTTTTTATGTTCCTGAAAATTGGCTGGTTTTTCCCCGTCTCTGAATAAAAAGTTTGCATATTCTCAACTTGAGATTCTTACCATTTCTAAGCTTTATCTGCTTGAAGCAAATAACGCACAGAAATTGTAAGAATTTTGTGTGAGAAAATGCAGCTGTTTATTATTTTGTTTGAACAAAAATTTCATTTAATTTCAACCTCATGTCTACGTAAAACATTATTCAGTTATATTTTTTATTTAAACCAAGAACTTTGAATTTTTAACCATTTTATTTGAACAAAAACTCTGTCGTTTTTGGCTTTTTTTACTCTATAAGTCTTACATAATATATTTAACCAAAGCATGAATTTCTCGTCATTTAATTTGCAGAAATAAAAATTGTAGTTTCAATCTTTTGTTTATGCAAGAGAATATCGGTCTTTATCATTATCTTTGCACAAATTATTTTTGCATTTTCAACCGTTTACTTGCCTAGGAAAGCTTTATCTTTGTGTAGCTTTCTTTGTGCAAAATTTGTTTTGCAATTAAGCTTTTTTGTTTGCCCAAAAAATCTGCGGTTTCTTTCTGTTGTACTCATGCAAAAAAAATCTAATGTTTTTAATGTTTCATTTGCTAAAAAACAGGTCTGTTTGTCGATTTTTTGTGTGAAAAATGTATCAGAGTTTCAGTGTTTTCTCACACCGAAAAGCACAGCTTTTATTGTTTTCTCTCACCGTAATAAGGTTTTTTTGTGTATTTCTTTACCACGGACTCTCGTTTGACGGAAGGGTTGGTAACTTAACACAACCTAAAATTTCCAGCTTGATTATTCTCAGTCTCAGAGCACTTTTCTGCATCAGCAATTAATCTATCAACATCTATTGGAACTGCTTAGTATAGAAAAGTAACTCCTAATAAGTAAATACTTTGCAAGAGTTGGAGAGATTAATCAGCCTTGTCAACAATTGAGAATATCCTAGAATTTACAAGGCTTGCTCTGGAGGCTTTAAGGTCTTTGCGTTGTTGAAAATTGATTTATCAGCGAGTTTACTACACTCTATTTATTGTATTGGAAATTAAAAATTTTCTAGAATCTAAGAAGTTTGCTTTCAAGATGTCAGTCTTTGCATTGATAGCCACAAATTAATCAGGGAGCCGACTAGATTGTATGCTTACTTAGTACTGCTTTTTTGCTATTATGTGCATTTATCTAGCTGCAGATGAAAATTTAAAACTTTTCAGAGCTTATGGGTGTCGCTTTCGACGCATGCATTGCTATCTACAGTGTTATTTGAGAGCGAAAAAGGTAATGTTCATTAGTACATGTTGATAGAAATTGGGAATATTTTAGAATACTGTTACTAGACAGTTTTATGGTTTGACGTAGTTATAAACCTTGTGCCGAAGATTGAGAATCTCTGATAGGCCATGAGGCTTGCCTCAAGGCTGCAAACTATTTGTGCTTATGAACATGCTCTGATCAGAGAGTCAGCTGGATTGTGCTTACTATGTAGTTTGTGCTGGGTGCTGCAAATTGTAAGGAATTTAAGAGGGCTACCCCAGAATTTGTATTGATAAACACCCTTTTATCTGAAAGTCAACTGTATGCTATTTATTATCATAAATAGATTTAAATATTACGGAATACAGTTACTTACAACTGTCACTTTTACATGTAGTTGAAAAGTCTTAGAACTGCTGTTGTTCCCAAAACTATACACTTAGCCTTTGAGGTAATAACTTGCATTTCATATTATAGCCAAAAAGGTTCCATTTATTTTTAATATTCATGTTACACTTATGTTAAATGATTTGCGTTTATCATGTAAAACAAATATAACATGAATAATTATAATCACTATGAATTACTATTCTAACTGCTTATTTTTTCAAATTGTCCCAATGATGTGAGTGAAACTTAAGTGGTAGTCAATGTTCCAGCGACCCAAAAACTGTTTCATTCTTTGCTTCTGCCACCCAGGGACAAGAAAAAACTTGTTCTCAGTGAGTTGGCATTTGCCAAACGTCTAATATACTTTCCATTGGCAAATACTTTATTAAATACTCATAATTGTCGAAGGAAGACAGAAATTTTATTTAAATCCTGAAAAACATTTTAACGCGCAAGAAAAAAATTGATGGATGGCAAAGGAACAAGATGTAGCTTATTTGGTAGCCAAGATAATGTTTTGAAAGTCAATATCAGCGATTCGGAGGCTATGAGTGTGCACAAATTTTCCACCATTCACGAAGATATGGAAGTTCAGGAATTACCAGTTTGCGCCGTGATGGAGGCAAGTCCAACTTAATCGCAAAAAGGGCTTGTCTGCAATAATCTAGTACTATCAAGAAAATGAAACGGCGAGGTGAGTGAGTGGTAAAGATGCTACCAAGACAGTTGTTACACATCCCCAACATTATTCCTTGTTAGCTTTGCAGCCCTAAGCAGGTTCTGGCTTGTTTGGTTTTTTATGGTTTGTAAATATTTTTAGAGACTCTGGGTGTGTGTTAAACCATAGGCGCTATGGCCTTTTCTCCCTAACATGTTCTGTCAGTATGTCTTTTCCACGTTCAAATGGTATCTGCTTAGCACAACCATTGGTTAGAAGTACTTGAATCAAATTGCTACTCAAGGATGCCTCATCAACGTAAGGTAGAGGTTTTTGAACTCTTGTTTAACCCTCGGACTGGCACCACTATTAGAAAAGTTCCAGTTTTATCTTCAATCATTCTAGTGTACAGGGTGTTAGAGTAGACATGTAAAGTCATCAGAACGCGGTTCATATCTGGTGGTGTAAAGTTGTTGTATCTTCTTCATGGATGCACCACTTTCTATTCGGTTCAACTCCAAATATGTAGGTTATGTCTTCAGGAAAAGCAATCATAATATTGAAGTTTTCTAACAACCTGTATCCATTTGCTGAGTATTTTTTATAAGTAGAAAACATTAAGTTAACTTTTATCGTTGTGCGTCTCAAAGATACAGTAACGTTGTTAGCAGTTTCATTATCTGTACTATTAATGGCACCTTTTCACTGACCGCTCTAATCTCCACGTCTTCTTCATGGAAAATCTCACTTATTAATATTCTGGCATTGCAATTACATATCAATAAATGTGTTTTGGACAAAATCGAAAATTACATATGCTGAAATATGTACCCATCTATACAGCTAATGTTAATGCCAAGACAGTCTAAGCTATCACATATAGTTTTTTACTGAGGTATGTTAGCTTTCAAATCAATATGCTCCAGCTTTGACAGAAATCTTGTTAACACTTGGTACAAAAAAATAACACCTGACGAGTTATAATTTTTGGTTTCACAGGGTACTCTAAGGTCCCGTTTACACTGCGCACAATAGCGTAGTTGCTCACCGCTTACAAATGTGAACACTGAACTGCGCAGCGCAAACGCCAGCAGATGGGTTAGTGCCGATACTGGGTCCATATCCTGTCAAAACTGAAATGGAGCCCAAGGTGTATTAATACGTTTACATAACAATGCGCTACACAAACGATCTTTTAAACAGGAACTTTGGTGCGGGCCAGCATAGAAACATAGATTTTAAAATTTTTTGCCACATTTTGTAGCGTACTTTTGTAAACTGAGCGTAAAAGACATATGCACCCATGGGAACCTAATTTTCTTTAAAAAGCCTTTCAATATTTGCTCCTATAATACTATTATTCATTGCTAAAATCAAAGCAATTCAGTCAGTAAAAACTTTAAAACCTGATTTAAAGACTGCGCAAAAGATCAAATGTTGAACTTTCTTCTTATGATCAGTAAGTTAGATACTTTGAGGAACATGTATATGAATGAAATCAATATGAATTTTAACCAAAATGATAAATTGATGAACCTTGCTCTTGTTTAACCAATAAACCAAAACTCTCCGATACATTCAGCAGCAAAATATTTAATAATTAAAAAAGGGCTCACCCCTAAACTCCACTATTGCTGCGCACTCACGCTATATCTTACCTTTACAGTACCAGTTCTAGCTTGTGGTCTTACCTAATAAAAACAGTTACATAATCATGTGTCAGTTTAAGTAATCGATACATTTTGAGAAATCATGCTTTCATCAATACAAAAATTTAGAGTAATTATGAAACTAATACAACAGGTGTATGAAATTCTCCTAACTAAACATGGTTATAGTTCCTATAAAGAGGTTTATAGAACTTACTTTTTGCACATATTTTTTGTAAATCTGTTGTTGTACAAGCCCAGCTAGAAGTATCAAAGCTAGCGATATGAAACCCACTGCTAAGTAAGTGGAGTCTGCAAAATTTGAACGAAATAGTTATGGATGCTTTTTAATGAAACATGCCAAGAGACTTTGTAACAGAACTACTTGCATGAAGTGGTTTTTTGTGTTATACTGAAAGTATTACGCTTCCAACAACCACACATTGATTATTGGTCTATAAACTGTTTCATCAAAAACCGGGCAATGTGCGTCAATATTTTTTTGGTTGTATTTGGAGTGTAGCAAAGTTATGCTGTGAGATTAAACTAGTTGTGATGGGAAAGCCCATTTAGACACTTTTGTTACATAAAAATTAAAATAAATAATTCAATTGTAAAACTAACAATTGTTCAAAAACCCTTAAATATTAATTAACAGCAGTGCTATTTATTTTAGAAAGAGATCAAAAATACAGTTAACCCCTTTTTCAATAAAAGCTCTGAGCAACTATTGCCCAAATAGCAATTATATAAATTAACTTTGTTAGAAACTTATTTTTATTCCATTAATATTTTCTTGGATTGGACTAGCTACATTTATTTTTTTTTCTGACAGTTGCCTATCATTAAGCAATGATGACATAACTAGTCTTAAAGCTGAACGCTATGCCACTTAGCCATTATCCTGATTAATGCAGATTTGTTACCCAGTCAACTAGATTCTAATAATGTAACCTGCAATTCACTAACTTTTGCGAAAATCAGTTTTGTAAGAAAACAATTTCAGTTTAATTTTTTTGTAAAGACACCATTTTCAATTTTCCTCTTTTAGGATAATCAGGAAAGCTGTATTTAAACTTCTTGGTGTAAAGTCAAATTAGCTTAACGATGAAAGTTTAGGTCCAACGGTACTTGAATCTAGAAGGTCTGCTTTTGACTTCTGACAACATGAATGAGGTAAGTTTTTAAGTTTTTAAACTCCTTACGTAAAACTATAAACCTCTTACTCAAAACTTCTCGAATAGGTAAAGTTTTTCACCGATTTACTTTCCAATAAATCACTTATAACTCAAGGACTGACAAGTTGTATACTTGTGGCAGGTATGATATAACAAATAAATTAGCTATTCTTAAGCTAATAACAAATAAACTAGTCAATAGTTCGGTAGACTGTCAGCTTGCACATTGAAAACTTGTGTTTAAACTTCAGAAAGTTCTTCAGTGTATCATGTAGTGTATTATTATATATAACTATTTTAGCTGTATTTACATGCATGTTGTGGTGGACTCCACCGTCCACACAATAGGTCCACTAACTGGTCTCCAACAGGTGAATACAGGCAGACACCCTGTCTGCCGGCACAGCAACTCAGTGCTCCCCTACAGGTCTGACTACAACTACCTCCTCTCACCAGAATAGACCCTGGGCCAGTGTGGCTCAAGGTAACTGTTATGGAGGAGTATCTTAATTTCACAACTAATGGTGAGCTCTCAACTCAGATGTATAAGTCAGTGCTTTCAAATCTATACATTTATTGTCTCATACAAATCCCAGTATAAGAGCAATGGTAGCAGTGGCTACAAATGGCAAAGGCGACAGCATTTGGCAAGTGGCAAAGAAAAGAAGGCTAGACAGGAATTTTATAGGCTAAGCCACAGGAATCACACAGAAAGTATTTGGCTTACTTTAAGAGTAGATCAATCAAGCATAATACATATAAGGTAAGAGAAAAATACACACAAGTTGTTTTTATGTACCAAGAAAATAACAGGTGTAAGGTTAATCATAGAATTATACACAGAAGTAGGGGTGGAGATAATAGTTCTATAAACTTTGGTGAAATTGAAGGAGCGATCACTATTGTTGATTTTTGTGAAATTGATCCTGCCGCGAACATGTTTGTCCTAAAACAACCTTCATTGCTCCTATTACTGCTACGAACATTTACTCATTGGGTCTACTATAAATTGTACTTGCTATACTTATTACAATCAAATAAGAAGTCCACTTTTACTTACTAGTTTTGTTGACCGTGTTTTCCAAGAGATCATTAAAGAAAACCAATTGTTAAGCAATTGAGGCTCTAGGCCAGGTTTTGTGCAAGCAGTGTTTGGGATTTTTAGAGCCCACAGCGAGAGTGGAGAAGAAAAACTTGGCATGAAACTATTTAAAAATGAGAAGGCCATAACGCGGTACCGTGGGAATTTACCCCAAGAGAACCGACATGTGTCAACAGTGGGTTTGGTAGATCCATATGGAGAGAAATATCCTTGTGTTATAGCAAGAGACTGTTTGTTTTTAGACCCAAATCTTGATGAATTTGATCGATAGGGTATAGCAAGTTGTTATGAAAGCTGCTTATCGTGATAGTGTGCATTGTTTTATTGTCTTGATGCTCTGTTCAGGATGGACATAAATGCGAAGCCAAGTGTCCAAAATTACAAAGGCATGAGTAAGATATGGCAGTGTTCATGCAAAGTCTGAGAAAACAAGTGGATGTGGTCGAACAACCTTAAATTGACCAATTCAGTTTTTATGCCTCGAGTAGTTGGATGCACTACTACACAATATGCTGCAATGGGGTCCCAGCATGTTTATAGGTTGAACATACCAGAAGTTCTATTCCTGCGATACTACTACGCTAAAATACTAGTAATGGTAATGGAAGTCTATATTTCTTATTCAGTTTTATGAAATTGGTGATTAACGATTCTATAAATACAGGAAATGTACGATAATAGCGCTGCACCATTCACATAAAGCGATTGAGTAAGTCCCAACTGTGTAACCAGGCTATGACAAGAATGCATCTACATTTATTCATGTCAGCAAACCGAACACGAATAAAAAACCTGTGGCGTTGGTGAGCAGTATATAAGAGCATATTGGTTGATTAATCTTCTCAAGCTGCTAAATCAATGTTTTCGCAAGAAAACAAAAGATGTTCAAAGGCTTCATCCCTTGAGCTCTCTCAAAAACATTATTTTGGCCACATCAAAGCTCAAATATACTCTTTTATAATGGCTGATGTCTAATGATGTCCAAGGCTCTAGCTCCAAGAGGGAGGAGTCCCAGACCCCCTCAGAGCAGTGCCAGTTGGGCGAGTCAGATAGAAGAGGTAGAAATGGTAACCGGTGGCAACACCAGTGTCAAGGTTGAGGTTGAGCAGGAGGCGCATAGGGAAGATACCGTGAGGGTTGACCTTAGTACGAAACTTCACGGGGAAGATACTGGGCAGAGAATTGCTCTGGTTGACCCTACAGGGAGTGGAGTACCGGAGCAGTCAGGTTCGACTGCTTGAAGGGAGAGTGGTGGAGATGGTGGAGAACCCCTGATGGTTGAGTTGGTGTTGAAGGATGTGGCTCGGACAGGTGTTTGAGGCGTAGTGATGCCGGAGGACGAGCAGATGGAAGTTGGTGACGGTTCAGAGGAGGTATAGTGAAAGTTGTGGGATTGACAAGGTAACGAGGGACAGGTATGGTATGGAGGTAAAAGTATTAATAAGGTAGGTATTTATCTGTTACAGGTATTTATCCCAGGTATGTATGGTGTGAGGCTGATTTTTACCCCTGGTATTTAGGCTTGACATATGATTTAAGGCTAGTGCTTCAGCTAACCATGATTAGTTAGGCTTGATCGCACGCAATGGTAATTGGTTCCATGGTATGTCAGTTTGATTGTTCACTGGGTTTATCAAAGGGGGGGGGGCATGTTGGATGACAAGTTTGTGCGTTACAGGAAGTTCATGGTTATAAAATAGGTTCTATCGGTATTGGCTCAACCAAGCATTACGGGTACACACACGGTTACGGGAACTTAGGTTAATTGGAGAAGATCTTCTGGAGTTACGGTTTAGAGGTGAGTGGACGTGTTTTAATGACCGTGGAAATTGTCAGAGTAATAAAAAGTTATTAATTTACAAATAGTTGCCAGCAGGCATAATGGATATTGTGGTAGATTTCAGTGCACTCTAGTAGTAAACGGGTAGTTTACACTAGAAACCTTGCGAAGCAATGCGCTAGACTTCTGCCCACAGCATTTGGTTAATAGCTGTTGGGTAGGAAGTCATACTGTGCCGGTAGCATAGTAAGCAGGGCCGGTATTGACCCCTGCAGGGTCGGTAGTGACCTCTACCGACCCGGTACAGCTGTACTGGGCCGGCACAAGATGGCCGCCTTAGACGAGGATCTATGAAGATGTCCAGGAACTTAGTCAAGGTCGTAAACAGGAAGTGCCTACCCCTAAAGTACCAACTTAGTGGACCTAATTCTATATACAGCCTGGGAACCCTGTAGGAGCCGTCATTGGACAATTAGGAGAAAGGACTCCGCCCTTAGCCACTTGGCACCTCCTTGTATTATCTTGCATTGCATTGTGATTGGTTGAGTATTTATATAATTAATGTAATTGGTTCAATTACTTCCTGTGCATTGTCTCTTATATGTTTTGTGTTCATTAGCTCTCCTATAAAAGGAGAGCTCCTACTGATAATCTGTGCATTCATTACAATGAGCCATAGCATGTATTCTTATATTGCTAAACACCTAGAGGAATAATTACCCTCAGGACAGCTTTGTAATAAAGCCATTATAGCAAACACTACTCGGTACTGTTTGTCTGAGCCATGGGCTCTTGCCTTACCGGGTAATTCGGTTGCCCTATACAGTTGTCACTGTCGGTCAGTACAGTGTCCCCTCTGGAGAGAGGTAGAATACTCGAGACTAGTGGATGTCCGTGGTAACAGACCGGAATCCATTACAATATGTTGATACATATAATAAAATAGGCTAGTAGCGTATTTTCATGTGTACAAGATAGAATAACGTCTTTAATTCTTTTAGGAAGCCATGTAATTAAACATCCTTTAAGCTAGCTCTTTGTCGATAGATGGTTTCGCAGATTTAAATGTCTTTTATGATATGTGACAAGATGACAGACTCAGTGGCAAGGTATGAATGAGATTGAAAGAATGACAAAATCGATAATATTGCGGACCAATTTTAGATTGGAGAAACATTTTTGAATCTTCTCGCCTCGACCGAGAACCCAACACTTAGGTTTTGAAAACTTGAATGATGTTGTCGAGTTAGTTTCAGTTGCTTTGCAGATTGAAATAAGAACTTTTAAATGAAGTAATGGTACCCATACAGTAAACATATATGTGTGTATGAATCTGAAACATGATATTTTATATTCCTAGTCCAAACTGGTGTCAAATAACAAATTTATAGTTCTAACTTACTGTCCGTTTCCTGAAAGTTTTTATTGGTTGTTGTTCTTTGGCCTACAAAAAATGAAGTATTGTAAAGGATTTTGTCAAATGCCTTCACCAACAGCTACTAGAGAATGAAGCAAACCGGCAGAATCAACTAAATGCATTGTATTGTTCTACTGTGTAAGTGGAGATGGCTCTTATGTAACGATCTGTTTGCCAGACAGATCCGGATGCTACTAGCTCTTCTGTTAATGATCTGTATAGTAAGACAGATCCGGATGCTACTCGCTCTTCTGTTAATGATCTGTATAGTAAGACAGATTCGGATACTACTGAGTGTAAGCAATTAATAATAACAGGCAACCAACCTCACTAATCACACAGGATTGCAGGTTAAATATCACTTTATTGATAGCAAGATACAAGAGCTTTACTAAGGACCTTCTTAGTGGAGCACACAACAAAACTCTGCCCATTGGGCTAACTACCTCTATATTTATGCAAAAATACAAGTAAATGCGCAGTTGAAAAAGCTATACTACAATTGGATATAACAATAATAGGTCAAGCTACTATGACTAATCTAAAAACACACAAATGGACAAACGCTACACAGATTACTAATACATATATAAAAATAGCGACAATGTGCTAGATTATCGAAAAATAGATGTGGGGAAACTATACAAGCGAAACAGAAATTCCCAGCTACAGTCTTCTTCAGTAGGTCACTTCTGCTTGCTCAGCCAAGGGCAGTCAAGCGTAGCAAGCTTAACCTTCTTCCATACGCATCATCGCCAGTAGTTACTAGGCTAGTCAGGCGGCTGATCGACTCACTCCCCACATTATGTGAATTCCATTACAGTTTTTAACAATAAAGTTGTGAAACAAAAATGTTTTTGCTGATCATTGTACTTGTTACACTTTGCAAACTGGTTAGCTGTTGGTTTATAGGAACATTTATTTTTTTTCTGGCATGTTGTCTATTTAATTTTTATAGTTTCTAGACAATTATAAAAAGCTCTAATGATGCTCAGTAAATTAATGCCCAAAGCATGGCTATGAGTGAACACTTGCTCATATTGCGATAATACCAAATCTGCCATTTTACAACATTGATGACTTTTTAGCATCTATCGATGACCATGAGACTGCTATGGCTGATTGTAAGTCAAGTGAGATTGGTTGCCCTTTGACAGCGAACTGTGTACTAATTATAGATGAATACTACAATCTCCTTATCATAGTTCAACCGTAATGTGATACTTGACTCCACTTCGCTCCATTCAGCACCCAAACAGTTTTAGTTTAATAAGAAACTACAGTCAATACAGAGGAAAAAGCAGACTACACCAATTCATTACAATAGACATTGTGGTGTCATAGACAGCCATAAGTACAGAGAAACATTATCAAAATTACGAAAGCCGATGAGGATTGCCTGCTATTCATAGCAACATCAATAATTATTCCCTCACAGCTAGGTTTGTGAGTTATATCAACTCTTATAGAAACCACAGTTCAACTACAGACACTTATTCAGTGACTAATAACATCTCAGTTTGTGGTTCCATAGCCAGGCATCTCAGCCTTTTTAAAAAAAATATCTAAATTTTTGCTAGAGGTTTTACCTGATAAACCTAGCATATAGCACATTTTTTCTCTCTATGAGACAATGTTGTACTTGTGATTGATTTGGATACCAGTCCAATTTCTTTCTCACTCGCCTGGCCTCACCTTTGTACACTTAATCTCTTCTCCTACTATAATCTCCAACCTTCTTCCATCAACATATTAATCGCACCAGCGAACTACTGCTTATTACATGAAGTCCAAAGCATGTATCAAGCCACACCATCCGAGCCAGCAAAGAGCAGCTAAACCTAAAGTTGTCCACCGTTTATACCTTTCACTTGCTCAACCTTTTATTTGCTTAAGTGAGCTATTACCACATTTTCCTATCTCAATCTGATTTTTGCTTCTAGAAGCCACCCCAGAAACAAATACAAAACAGCAAAATATGGGGCTTTTTTTTTCTTACTGACCTGGTTTTGAAGTTTTAGTGGGAAATTGGCCATCATTTTAGAATGAGTGAGCTTCCAAAAACGGAATGATGCTCTCTTTTGAGACAATTGCTTTGAGATATTATTTACTACAGGTTTTAACATTTATGAATCAGCTGAAACAATACCCAGATTAAGGGTGTTTTCGGCGGCGTCGCATTTGGTAATAAATGAATTGTTAAAGCGACGGCATTCGGCGTGCTGTCGCATTTGTAATACAAATGCGAGATCGTTCGGCGAACGCGTCGGATTATTTAATAAATGCGAGGACGTTCGGCGGAGAGGTCGCATTCAACATAATATGCGACAGCGTTCGGCGAGGTGTGCCGAATCTTTTCTGTAGTGAATATTTTCTATTATTTTAATAGCCTAAACGAATGCGGCGATTTGTCGCATACAGAAATGACTTTCATTGTATTTGACACCGTTCGGCTGAGAGTCAACGAGTAAATGTTTTAGCGCAGGCACATTTGCGACAGGTACACAGTGCTTTAGTCATATGAATTTACATCTTCAACCTGTTGTATCTCACTGTATAAAGTCTATGGGTAGTTCTATGGTGTGCTTACTTACCTGATGTAATGGCGTAAGAGGTTTATGATGAAATGTAGACCGAGATATCTGAAGCTGTCATTGATGTGTGTCGAATTACTGTCGGCCCAGTGTTTATGGTGTGCTTGGTTCCAAGCTATGTGTATGCATGTCAAGGTCGTCAATTATTTCTTTTTGTTTTATGCGACTGGTTATTATTTTATTTTCTGTGTAAATTGATATGTGTGGCGTTCGGCCATATGCGACATGACATTATTTTTTATTGTGCAGCTTATCATGTGCCGTATTCTTCAGGTAAATAATAAGGTCGTTTCATGCCCAAGTAATTAGTTATGTAGCGTTTATTCATGCATTTTTATTTATATTTTATAATTATTATATTTATATGTGACCTAATAGAAATAAATTTAAATGCGACGCAGCCGAAAGCACCCTTAAACTCTTCCATTCTCATCTGCTTTATGCCTGAGTGCATCCCACGGTTTCAGGTGGTTTGGAGAAAAAATCGTAGTTTTCAATAACTTTTTTAAAACCAACTGTTAATGTCACAGTTAAAAAGAACTTCATAACACTCGCCAACACCTATTCTATAGGTGAATTTTCAATTAAAGCTGATTCTGTTCTGGTGAATGGGAAAAATAATTTTTTTTAATGATATACCTATTTTTAAACTTTTCAAAAATTGGCATTAAAAAGTCATCAAAAGTAAGGCTCAAAACAAACAAACTAAGACTACAGATGAAGAGACAATTAAATTTTGATATTGGTAGATACTTTTAAAGAATAATGGGCACCAAACATTGGCTAGAACAAGACAATGAAAAGTGGGGATTGTATTGAGAAAATCCTGGAAGATTTTTAAAGAACAATATTAATTTTTTTAATAAATAAGATACAGCCATAATTTTTACACCAATGAATAAGGAATTTTAAGTGCTATCTTCTGATATTGTAAATGTTTTCGTTGTGATCTCGAAATCTTTACCGAGACTGTAGAGAGCAGCCCGTATTGTAAGTGGAGACAACAGTTTTTAACCATGAAGCATTAATTGTATTGGTTGTAAGAATAGGCAAGCTTATGTACAATACAAAAGCTGTAGCTCTAAAGATTTCTTTAACCCTATCAAAACTAAATAAAAAAAAACATTTTTAATATTTAACATACATTCAATTACAATGTAACAGCCCACTTACCAATAATGACTTTTACGGTGTCCTTGCCACTAATTATATTGCTGGAAACAGCCCACACTGAAATTCTTGCAATGTCATAGATGCCTTGAAATTGCCGATTGTAGCTATTTAGTGTTCCAATAAACACATGCTGCCGATTAGTACTGTTGATAGTGAAAGAAACTTGGTGAGTGTCACACACATCGTTCAGACATGCTTCAATTTCAAAGTACTCCTGTACACTCAAGTTTGAAGAATACCACATACAATGGAGTGAATATCCAGATGTCAAAGCTGAAACATTCACTTCCAGTCCCTGAGGGCTCAAAGGTGCTGCAACAAATTAAACTTTCTGTTGCTAATTTACAAAGGTTCATCAATTTTTAAATTAGTGCACTTAGTTTTCTCCTGATAATCTGCATTAAACATGGCTGCATAATCTTTTTACAGATACCTTTTTAGTCTACTACTAGGCATAAGACAGTATTTAGCACAACTAAATACAATTATGAAGAAATTGATGGTTGAAAATCAATTTGGATACGTTTATCAGTACTTGGGTTTTAAAAGTATCAGTTCTCTAAGTTCCTATACAACATTTTTTTATTTCTCATTGCAGCAGACCACAAAATATCATTACTTCACAACTTCAAAATAATTGTATTAGTATAGGGCAATGAATTAATGGCCCATGGGCAATAGCGGTCGGGAATTGAGTTGCAGAATATTGAACTTTTGGATAAATTTTTTATTACGGCCTACATCTTCTTGATCTTAATAAATAAAATGAACAGCCATTCACTATTTGTTGTATGGCAAACATCATCATTATTAATTATCGTTAAGTTGGTTATTGTTCATTTTTTGGAATTCAACCTGTGTACAAATTACTTTTTATAATACTAATAGTAATTGCGAAAATAATTACAATTACCGTGATTATAGCTTGTAAAAAGTTTTACATCTCATGTCTGTTTAATATTACCTTTTCCAATAGAAGAAGAGATCATGGTGTAAGTATTTTTTAACTGGTGTACTAAGCATTAGTAAATGTTGTAGTGGTAAGAAAATTGACCATTAAAGTTGTCTTCAAAATCCGAAACAATCATGAATGTATACCATGAATTCTCAATTATAATACTAGTTTTGTTACTGATTTATTGTCAAATTTAACAATGAAAAAAATGGTAACATAATAATCACCTGTTAATTTTCCATCCGTTTTATTTTATACTATTGCCAAACACTAATATTTTAGTGGATTTTGGGGCTGAAACCCACTAGCTGATGTTGGCAGCATGCTGTCACCAGTTGTCAGTTTTACCTGTTACAACAACAGGGTCAGTAGTGCACAGAACAGATGTAAGACAGAGTATCCCAACTCTACAACCAGTAAGGAGCCCTTGGCTCAGACGCATAACTCAGTGCTATTGAGTACATATGCATTTATTCCTCCAAAATAAAATGAGTTAGTAAAAGGCACATTACAACTGACTAATGCAGACAAAGTTCTGCTTTTTATAGGCATTGAACAGGAAGTGAATAGCCAAGCACAGAATAACATTACAACATGCACCAATGAATATGAGTATATAAATACATCACGGATAAAAACAATGATATGAGCTTAAAGGGAATAAGCGCCCTGTAGTAGTAGGTGGAGTTAGAGGCTAATGCACCAATCACAGTCATTCTTTTGGTCCTTGGTCTTTCCAGCTTCAGTACTCCATCTTTTGTAAGGGTTAGGGGTGGAGATCTCTGGTAGATGGCTTCCTGCCCTCCCAGGGTACTTCTGAGTCCTCAGGCTACATTGCCTCACTTCCTCCCGGCCCAGTGAGGTTGGTATAGGTCGGTATAGCTCCATACAGGGTCGTCGGTATAGACATAAGTATAGTTCTAGTCTATTCAGTGCAGCTGTTTCTGGTCATTCTGGCTATCCAATGGCTATTATAAAGATGCCAGAATGTGATGCAATGTGTGCACAGGCTTAGTGAAAACTAAAATCCACTAAAATATTGCAGGAGTGGCAAGACTGGATTTATATTGTACATTTATGAAAGATGCCAACAAATGTAAAACTTTCTCTTCATGTACATCTGTGCGTAAGTAGCATTAGGATAATTTCATGAGCCTAATAAATTTTTTTTTATTGCCAAACACAAGCTCGCCAGATTTTTGACCAACGCTTGTGGATATATCTTGCTAGTGGTGAGTAGGTCAACAACAAAAGTTATACATTAGCTATGGATGCCTATACAAGTATAAGCAGTTAGTTTTTGCACCTTCGCAACTTGTAAAAAAATTTATACATTAAGAGTATTCGCGACCTGCTCGTCGGTCAAAATACAAAAAATAATAGGTGTTCGTAATTCACTATGTCGAGTATGCAACGGAACATTAATTTAAAACAACATAATGTTCAATGAATTGTTATAGTTGACCAAGCAAATCATAAAGAAGATCACTCGCAATTTTTTAAATGATCACAAAAATAAAAAAATTTGAACTGCTACAAACTTGAATAGTTTGTCAAGCTGCCTTTCAATTTAGTAAATTCTGAATGCTTGCAATCATTCCTAATTATTTTTCAATGATATAAAACCGTTCTATGAGAAGGAAAAAATCAACTTGCTCATTATTAGTCATTTAGTGTTCAGTTTCATTCGCGACCTGCGAACAATATATATAAATACTTGTTATTTATTTTTTTATTCAGTGAGCTACTTTTTGTTGACCCACAAGTTCCGAGCAAAATGATTATTTATTACATAAATTTATGGCCGGTCTGATTATTTTTATTGCAATGTGTTCAGCGAACAGAGGTCGCGAATACTCTTGTTAGCTGTGGCTGTCTATACAATTATAAACAGTTAGTTTTTGCACCTTCGCAACTTGTAAAAAATAAAAGTATCATTCTGCAGGAGTTTAGGCTGCCGCAGAGACTGTTTAAGGTAGATTACACAGACACTTTCCTCAGAGCTAGAACTGGGGCTGGCAGGGCAATGTGAGGCACCAGTTCAGGTGTTGCTGTTTAGTAGTGATGTCATGCTGTATCTGGACAGAATGTTTTTCTGTACTCCTGCTTTTGGGCCTTGCTAAGCAATAGTAGTAGTACTGTTGGAGCAAATCTTTGCCATGGAGTCTATGGACAAAAGGTTCTTCTGATTTCAAGTGCCTTTTTATTGGCACCAGTTACCATGAGAACCTAAAAGGGTATTTTTTTCAGTTCACCAGTTTTTTCGGTATTAATTTTGTTTGTAATTGTATGATTATTTAGGTAGTAATTGTGCAGGGATCGCTTTTATTAGGGTTTGTATAGTGACTCAGATGGGAGGTTTGAGTAGTTTATAAAACTGAATTGTTGTATTGTTGTATAACTTTTTATATGAGAAAAAGACGATCATAGATGTGCATTAAATAGTTCTACCATTATTTCAAAAGAACGTACAGGAGTATTTAGCTCACAAATATATAACATAGACCAAATAGGAAATTAGTGTAGACTGTGTTATAACTTGTCTGTTTTATCTTATAGACTGTTGCACCCTTTGACGATTTTGTGTTTTTCAAGTTATTTTTTTATACGAATGCTGCTGATAGAAACGAACATTTAGCAAAATTGTTTGTCATTGTTGTAGTACTTGAGAATGTGTTTTTTTGAATCTTTGTTGTGGTATCAGACTTGATCTGATCCTCATACGTACATTGCTCATTTTGGAGTTATGTGCCCCATTGTTCATGCACTGCCGTTGCTCGTTTTCAAAATTGTTGGCTTTTCAGAAAAGATTGCACCTGTTTGTGAAGATTGACAGAGATAGTTCTTATACTGACGTATAGATCAGAGTCTTGCTCTTTTTTTTAAGACCTTATGACTTTCTAAACGGAAACAGTTTCAAATCTCCTTAACCCTATCAATTCCTGGATTTATTCTTGGTAAATTGTTCACAATGATGGGCAGTTTTTTCCTGGTAAAGAGCTAGCACATTGATTTTTTCTTCTGATATAATTAGTTTATTATTATCTTACCTTGTTTGAAACTTCGGATTGTGGAAGCGAAGGTTAGTAAGCTGTTAAATAAATATTTAAAAACGGGGAAGTTAATATATAAATAGTTTTAATTATTTTTTATGATGGTTGTAAAGTTGTTGGTTGGTACTGATCTTCATATCAATATGTAGTACTATATATTCCTAATTCTTGTATATAAAAATGGGGGCTTTATCTTTGCTAATAACAGAATTTTTATTTATTTTCGGTAGAATAAAATTGTGAAAACACTTGTCGTACTGGTGAGATGAGAGAATTCAGTTTATCTGGAGTAATAATCTGTAGCGATGGTTGCCACGGTCGGTCTGGAAGCATGGTTGGGTTGAGGGGCTCGATGCGTTTTGGTTGATTTTGCTGGCAGGTTCTGCAGTTTTTCACCATCTCAGCTACTTCTTGCAATAGTCCAGGACACCACGCAGATTCGCAAGCTAATTTTCGGCACTTATGTATTCCTAGATTACCAGTGTGTATACATTTTAGAATATGCCTTCTTTCGCTGATCGGTATCACTATTCTCTGGTTGTGCGGTAGTAGGTTGCTGATTAGAGTAAAGTCGGCCTTACCCTACCAGTATGGCTTGAGATTTGTTTCAACATCTGAGAGATAATTGGGTCATCCATAGTGGGCAAAGTGGATCACTTGTTGTAGAGTTGTGTCCTTCGATTGTTTCATACTAAGGTCTTGAAGTCGTTGTTTACTAACAGGGCGTGACATGATTGTGGTTACAACGGCAATTTCTATCTCTCTGGCGAGTTGCCTGGCCTCAGAATCTGGCTGAGATAGGGGTTGTCTGGACAGTAGGTCGGCAATGTTGTTACATTTACCAGGTATATGTTGTACAGTGAATGAGTATTTTAGTGTTCCGAATTCGTTGTCTCTAGATTCTGGTAGTTAGGTGTTTACGGCTTTTGAGTTGAAGATAGGCATTAGAGGTTTGTGATGTGTTTTGATTGTCACATCTGTGTGTCCTAAGATGTACATTTCTAACTTAGATCATAACCATGCTATCCCCAAAGCTTCTAGCTTGATAGGCTACCATCTTGATTCAGGATCAGTTAGATTTGTTGACTTAAAAGTGAAGAGACTCCGCGATCCATCTAGTTGCACTCGAAATAACACAGTGCCTAGTCCCTGGTTTGAGGCATTGCTCATGATGATAATCGGCTTATTGACGCCATACCACCCGAGACAGTGAGCTTTAGAGAGTTCCAATTTTATGTCTTTTATAGCCTGCGTCATTCTAATGTTCCATGTCCAATGTTGCTGACTGAGTAGGACTCCTAGTGGTTTGGTTAGGTCTGACATCCTAGGAGAGAATTTACCAAGCTGATTCACAGATCCTAGAAATGACTCCAGTTCTTTTATAAATGTAGGGTTGGGTAACTCCAAAGTGTCTTGTATGCGGCTAGGGTCAGGTTTTTTATGCCTTGTTCGTCGATGATATGACCTAACAATTTTACTGAAACCTTATATAATACACATTTCTTATGGTTTATAGTCATACCAGAACCCTTGAGATGTTTTAATACCTCGCGTACTTGATCATCATGCTCCTCCTCACTCACAGTGCTGTGTACTAGAAATCATCCATGTGGCATTGACACCATCAAGTCCATCAAGGATATTGAACATGCACCGCTAGAGGACATCTCCGGAGCTGACAGAGCCAAAAGGTAACAATATTACCCAAATGGAGTGATGAAAATTGCGAGTAATTGAGAGTCTTTGGCTAATTGTATCCGATAATAACCTGAATTTGCATATAGTTTACTTATGAACTTTGCTACTGTTATTTCGGCTAAAGTGTTGTTGAAATGAAATATTGTTAGAGAGGTAGATAAATAAAATTTATTATTTTTATTACTGGTAAATGTACTTAGCTAACTTGTGCTACAGAAGGTTGTCCGCTTAGAATCTAAGAGAGTTTTACTCTACCCTGCATATTCATTGGGCATTGATAACTACAAATTTATCAGAAAAATAGCTGGATTCTATCCGATATTGATTGTATTATGTCAATAAGGTTTTAACAGTTAGTTATCATTGTCGTTTTTTCTAGTTAGATATAAATAACTACTTATGATCTTCTATATTTCATGTTAGATCATGATGAACATATTGTGGGAGATTTGCATGATGAGTAAATGGTGTCAACCCGCCAACCCCCCCCCCCCCCCCCCCTTTGTACACCCCTGGTGCCCTTGACATGAGTTACCACCCCGCCAGAGCTCTACCTCCCCCGTAGCTACTCAAATTCCCCTGAAAAAGGGATACCGGCTACCTCGGTCGGTATCCCCCTGTAAAAATGAATGTAAGCTACCCCAAACCTACCCCGGGCCTACCCGGGGTCAGGACCCTGACCCTGGGTCCAACCACAGTGATTACAAGAGCCTGTGCCTCCCTGAAGTGGATAGCCTTTGCAGAATGGAGACCGGAGCCTTCCTTCTCTCAGAAGCACAGCCTAGGATGTTGTCTATCCTTATAAGGAATGGAAAGTTGTGCTGGCAGAAAAGAGCGGCAACTAGAGCCCAGTCCAAAGCTACCATGTGCTCTCTAATTGATTGGCTTATCTTGTTATTGTGTTTTGTATTCTGTGTTATAATTGGCATTTTCCTCGTATTGTATGTCATCATTTGTCGTACCTTATACGTAACGAAACTGTTATTTTTACTCTATATATAGAGCTGCTGTACCTTGGGCAGACAGTTGATATAGTGTAAGCACCCTTTTGTTTGTGTAGTAATAAAGTATACTCATTGATAGAACACTAGTAATACGTTTGAGTCAAGGACTCTGTGCAGTTGTTAGCGCCTGTGGAGATTGACATTGAAGTGAGTGGAGAGAGAGAAGAGGAGAATCCGTTGAATCAGTAATAGAGGACGCAAATCTATTACAATATTGGAAAGAAAGTAATACCTTATAGATTTCCTACTAGTGGCCAATAGAGGACTAGTACGCCATCATGTTTTGATCCCGAGCTCGATGATGTACTAAACAATGCTGATCTGCGTGACACAATACCTGTTGGATATGTTGGAGTTGAAGCAAAGGGAGAGTTCTCCAACAGTATTAGACCCAAACAGCATTGATTTTACAGCTTTGCTACCCATGTTGGAAACAATAAATGTTTCCAATTGTTTAAAAACGGAATAGAGAACATTCTCACGGGATAACCAACCAAAAGTGGCCTGCCGTATACTTGACTCTAATTCATAAGCGAGTCAAACCAGTTATTCATGAAACTTTACACAAACAAGTTGCTGTTTATGCTATAGGGAGGACTTTATATGAACTGATCCAGTATTATCCGTAACCAAGATTTTTCTTTACACAGAGTGTTGCTTTCAAAAAGCTTGTTATAAAAGTTAACTCAAAACCATTACTCCGAACTTGGTTTATAGTGAATAATCACAACGGTTTGTACCAACATATGATATTATTCAAAAAATAATCAAAACAATGATAAAAATCAGAGAGTCAAGCCTACCAATTGACTCGCTGCAGCAATTATTTGGGTAAATTTCAAATCTTAAAAGATAAAATGGTAGCTGTTACGGATTTAGCCAGGGACAACAGAACTTGTGTACTTTAACTGAGAGTGATTTCAGGGCTGAGGGAATGAATTGACTATCTACAATGAGCTCGTTAACAGCTACTGTGTAGCATGGATTATCTCTCAAGTTTCAACAAAATTGCAATCTTCCTTACATCAAAGTTGTAGACAGATTTATCCCAAACAGACTCCAAAGAGAAGAAGTTGGAAATCTTTGCAATTGATATGTCTTAAAAAAAGGAAACAAAAAGTAAATATACTTCTTATACCAAACAATTAAACTGAAGATGCTGAAAAGTGTGCTTCACGTGTCACCATGTACATGTCCAAAAGCAAAAAAGACTAATCCAATAAAAATTATACAATAATGCACTCTTCTTATCTATACCAAGCTCTCGTTGGAAAGAAAAAACAAAATCAAAGCAGAGTATGGCTAGAAAATCAGAATCAGGTGAATACAAACATATTGTGAGTTTGTAAGACGGTGACTCTACTGAGTTTAAAGGAGCTTTCACAGTCGATGCGTATTTGTGTCTTTTACTAATTGTATTAAAACAAAACTCTTCTTTACTATGGATATTATAAGTACTCACATGGTAACTATCATGTACTTTATCTTACATATTTTTCTGTTAAAGGCAAAATAGTTCAGCAACTTGGAAGAATAACAATACTATAGACTAACAAAACCTTTAACTACCAGCGGGAACAAGCGGCTACCTTCAAATTGAAAACCAAGTGCCAAATGGAAGCTTTACTTGATTAGTGCACATTTTTGAGAGAAACATAACATGACACGAAGTTAAAAGAAAGGTATCCAAAATTGGTAACCAAGTACCACTTATTGCCAAAGAAAAACTTTGGCTGATAAACTCATGGAAGTCCTGGTAGCAGCCTCTGGAGATTTGCCTGTAATATACTGCTGACAGTTATATAATATAAACTAGATATCTAATTGACAAAGTACTTAAATTAACTGATAGACTTTCCTGTTAATCTGTACTAAAGCAATTACCAATGCTCTGAAGAACATTCTGACTCGTAAATGACTGTCAAAACTTACTATTTTTATTTTAAGTTTAACTGTTAACAAACTGTAGAAACAATTAGCAGACCTTAACCGTTGGTCAATTTTTCAGCAGATTATTATCTGGTTGTATAAGCAGCAGCTCACTTCCCATTAGCTCACGACAACAACACAGCAAATTCTGGTAGACTGGGGCAGCTTGCTGGCCTACATACCAGCCACACTGGCATATTTGTAACCATATAAGGCACTGGTCAATCGTTTTGTATAATTAGGTTGCAAAATTATTTAGCATATCCAAAATATGATTATTTCACCAAGCCACATAATGCCAGTGCATATTTCCTTCTGTCTAGTAAACACACGAGTACTTAACTTCCCCAGCCGGCTGATCACTACATCAAAATTTTCAAAAGGCAACCGCGTCGATTAATCTAGTAACAAAGAAGTTTACAATGATTTGGAGGAATTGAAAAAAGTAATTATTATGTTCTAACTTGAACAGTGATCTTGTTAAGGAACAGTAAGAGTATTCTAGTTCCTAATTATGTGCAGCGTATTAAATGATGCGCATCTTAAGGGATCATTATTCTGATTCCGATGAAATCCCTATTTTTTCTTTGCAGTCCCAAGCTATGAATTGAGCCTAAAGTTGCAAAATCTATTGTAACACTGGTTGCAAAAAATTTGGGTAAAAACAAAAGTGATAATGGAAATTCTAGGGCATGAATGCTCACCATTGAATCCAGTAAATATTTGCGTTGTGCCGTTGGAAATTTCATTTAGTAGTTCATATATAGCATACGGTGTGATTTCATATCTTTCTCCTTTAGTCAGAGGGCCACTACTACACTCATAAGTAGGATCTTGTGTATCTGTAGCAAGAAGAATACAGAGCTTCAAGTGCAGCTGTGTGTAACAGAGAGCAAGAACATGTTTTACTTGCCTCAGTGCATGTAACTGTACCTTGTGACTTAGAGTCACATATAATGTCACATTCTAAACCAAAGTCTAGACCTCTACAGAATACACCAGCAGCAATTGGAGGTCTCTGGGTTATAGTGATGAGTACTGTAATTTTGTCTGATTCATTGCTTATTTTCACTGACTCTGGTGGCATCGGTTTAACTAAAAAATAAATGGTTGCATCAACTTTTTGCTCAAGCCATCTGATGAAAGCTTTAATACTGTACTTACTACTGGATTGTAGAAATATTTTTCTTTAACTTGTAGTAGCATAGACCAAAAGTTTTAATGTGTTTTCAAAAACGTAGTTTAGCCCTGGAGCTAAGAAGAACATTAGGTTTTTTTGGCCAAGTTCCCGCAAAAACTTGTGCAAGTTTTTCAAGTGTTCTAAAAATGGAAGTCTGCAAATCTGGCAAAACATGTAGCTGTCCATAAAAACAAATTTATCGAGTTGTCTTCCCTTACAACAATGATACGCCGCGCAGGCTAAAAATTGAAAAATTAATAATAACAAAATAATATTTATTACTATTAACATCACAAATAATTATTTCTACTAAAACAATAAAAACAGATAAATAATTAATTTTAGCACAGCTAATTAATTGTTACTGTAACTCAAAGAAATTCTATACATATTGAGTTACTATAATTATTATGGCCTTGCATCAACGATTGTTGCTTGTACTTGATGACTCTTTGTTTTTGTTGTTAGATGCGAAACAGAAATATTGATTGTCATAAAACAACTCGGTAGTTAATTGCCAAACATAAACTTAGATAAAACAACTCCTGAGTTTCAAATCAGCATTGCTTTTGTTATCACGTTGCTTTGATTTTCTTGTGAAACAAAAGCGTGAAGAAATATTCTTTTGCATTCGCCGAAACAAGATAAATACGCCCATTTGTCACAATTGCATTTTTGCCCGAGTTTAGTTGAAAACTCCCATGTATAGTGGAAGACTAACAAAGTCATCATTGAGCATACTTTTATGTATAAAAACTCAAAATTGTAACTGAGTGCAGAAATTCACTTTTAAGTTCTTTGCAAACTAGTAGCTTAACCACTCTCATCAAATTGGCTCCAAAATTTTCATTTAACAAACCATTTCTATGTAAACCTTTTCAGGCAATACGCTTTTTGAAATACTTGAGAAACGAAACGTGGCTTTTATAAGATTAATTATTTGCATCAGCTTTATTTTCACTAGCTCAATTCAATGTCCTTGGATAAAAAGTGAGTTGGAATGCAAATACAAACTTAACAAAACATGAACTTTTCTTACCAGCAATAAACTGAAGAGTATCTTTTTCACCAATTATGTCACCAGAAACGGCCGATATGGACACTGTCACGTTTTTGTCATAAATATCCTGACCATATATGTATGTTGCATTCAGCTTTTCTGATGGCAATTCTTTTTGAATTGTATGATTTATTGAATGAGGAATCAGATGTAGCTGACTTTTTGAATCGTAACTGTTTTCAATCCTAAAGTACTCTTTTACGTCATCTGTAGATGCATACCAAGTATAACGAATTGCGTATCCATTTACTGCAGCTGAAAAAGTCACTTCTGTTCCCCAAGGTTTCAATGGTGCTGCAACAATATGATTTACTGTTGTCACTTAGAAAAAAACAACTCACCTTTCTTATTCTAATAGTTTATGTTACAGATTTAGCTTTTCTCATGTTCAAATTTGTGAGTTTGATTTGCTATTGAAACAAATTATTGAGTCTCTCCCCTTTTGACAAAATTATTGGGTGAAATTTTCAGCCAGTTTTATAGCAAATGTTTGTAGCCAGCACTACCATCGCAACTATGAAAAATAAAACACAAATACTCTTATCTCAAAATTGAGGTAGGTGGGGGTAGGTGGGCTAGCATAGAGTATTGTAAATGAGTAGCACAATAGCCTTAGTGGCATAATAAGTGGCTAGTGAAAGAAAAGATACAATACAAATGTCATGTACGCAAGTTTTGTATGGTTAGCTACACTGAGCAGTGTTTGTTACTTTTCGCTATTTCTCCTGTAGGCTTGTAGATAGGATTTGTCTACTTATGATAGCGTTACTCAGCATATCGGTTGGATAAGAGCCATTTCCTGTACAATATTCTTAATTATTTTCAAGTAAAACTACTAATAATAATGTATATATAAAAAAGTAGAACAAATATTATAGCAATAATTATCATGATAATTTATGATAATTATTATCAATTGAGTGCAGAATATAAATATTATTAATGATGGCACTCATTTTCGACACTTTTAATATTTAACCCATTGAGATTTACAGTTGTCAAAACTTCTTAAGAAAATAATAAAAAATAAGCACAAACAACATTATTAATCATTATTGTAATAATATTTAATATTAACACTCATTTCAGTGAAGGTTATTATTATGTACTGGATGACCTGGATGTCGCCTTACGCTAGTACTGTACTTGGGACTTGGCCTAATCAGAATTGTAATACCCTGCTGGAGCTCTATGTCAGAGAAGCCAAAAACGCCAGAGCAGTTTTGCTACAGATCAAGCTTCCACCCAGAAGTCTTGAGCAACCTGGTACATACACTGGTATGTAACCCTTGATGCTTGATATGTTAACTTATTAGTTTCCTTGATGCTTGATAAAATCTTGCTGCTTAATCACTTTAACTCAGTGCAATCTATACTTTGTTAGCTATAAGTAGTAATATATGAGCAGATCTCCCTACCAAGTGTTTTTTTGTGGATTTGATCTTGGGGGGTTATGCAATGAGTTACGTCGTTGGATGAATTCGCCGAGTTTATATTGTATTTCATTTGAGAGGTATTTGAGTGGCATTTGAGTGGCATTTAAGTGGCATTTGAGTTTTGATTATTTTTTTACTTGATTTGAACTTATACGGCATATAGATTTTGAATGTATGGCACTCATATGACAACATTTTTGACGGAGTTGTAATTGCCACTGAATTGTTTTTGTATATGATATAACCATCTACAACGCTATAGTTATTGTTATAGTTTTATTATTACATAATAAGTATTACATTATTTGCTTACTGGAGAATGTAATAAAATATATATATCATAATAAAGTGTAATAGGATGAATATATAGTGTTAAAGTCTTTAAAAACTTTTTAATTTGTAAAGTATTTGATGACTTTACAAGAAATATCATCACATTCAGGTTCAATCACGATGACAAGATTTTCTTCAAGTTTAAGTTTACTATCTTCCAATATAGATAGAGAAAGTTTTGAAAAATCCTCCAAGTCATTATAAATAAAAACTCTATAAATCGATGGTGTTGAATTTGTAATTGCTGCTGAATTGTTTTCGCATATGATGTATCTATCACACACACAATCAGTAGTTGTTTCGATTTTTTCATAATTGTATATAGTAGAGTTTGTAGGGCTTGGGTGTTCCAAAATTAAATCGACTAAACCCAGAGCTTGTGGAAGAGATGAAATTGATGGTGATAAAGCTGGAACTAGTGACTCGTTTGTAATTTTTGTTGTCGTCGTTGTCTGCGGAGTTGTGGTGATTGTTGAAGTTGTTCTTCGAATCGTAGGTAGTAATGCCTTGTCATATAAACGAATGTAATTTAAAGCTTCATCGGTTTTGCAAACAAAGTATTCTTGAGGCCACATATCATAAGTGTCACAGGTTCTACGTTGGAGAGAAAACTGCATGAAACATGTGAGTTTAAGCATATGATATTTTAAGTTTTTTCCTAAAATATGAGTTGCTGAATTAACCGCTTCCATATTAAGAATTCCTGAAAAACATCCGGAAGCTGTTTGAGATAAAGTGAATGGTTGAATCTCTGTTGCAAGACAATAACCGCTTAGGATTGGGAATAATAGAAGATAGATTCGATATTTCATTTTTATTCAGAGAGAGAGAGACTTTTAACCTAGTTTATGCTTTCATCGTCTAGAGTTAACTGTCTTGCATTTCAGTGGACTTTGGTTAATATGCTCCAACTAAAGTTCTATATATATAACTTTGGGATCGCATTTGTCTTTGTTATCTCCTTGACATGTGATGCTGATGATAATCTTGTTTTGAATAGATTTCAAACTTTCAAAACTCGAAAATGACAAATTTACACCTTCAATACCATTGATGTTAGTGATGATAGTAGCTATTTTCGGCTTCTCGTTGGTCAAATGATTGCATTCCACACATGCAAAGTTGGTTGTCTCAAACTCTTCTGTTGGTGGGCAAATCAAACGTGAGGTGTTGGATTCAAATACACATAATTCATCATTCCATAATAGTTTTGTATTTTGAGTAAGACCTTCCGTATTATTTTTAACCCCCATTGCACATTCCTCCTGATTCAGAGTGTATTTTGTTGGCGTATTGCAGGTCAGGGTATCTGTAGAAGTTCTGCTTTTGCAGATCCAAGAAGCGTTTTGAGCGATAATAAAACTGCAATGTAAATAGTTGGAAGGATAGAGTCTCACACAGTTTGTTCCATTTTCATCTTTATATCGAATACTCTTTTCAAAAGGTGAAAAAAATAAGACATCATTTTTTTCCATAACTCCATCTATACATTCATCGATTTCGTCGGCATAAAATACTTCGCTGACATTGAAACTGTCGAAACTCGAAAATGTTGAATTCACACCTTTGATTTTACTGATGTTAGTGATGTTAGCTGGATTTGATTCCTCATTTACACCTTCGATATCATTGATGGTAGTGATGTTAGCTGGAATTGATTCCTTGATATCTGTAGAATCTTTACGCTTACAGATCCAAGAAGCGTTTCGAGGGATGAAAAAACCGCAATATATATAGTCAGAAGGATAGAGTCTCACACAGTTTTCCCCATTTTCATCTTTATATCGTATAGTTCTTTCAAAAGGTGAAAAAACCAAGACATCGTTTTTTTCCATAGCTCCAGCTAGACATTTATCAATTTTGTTGCTATAAAACACTCCGCTAGTTTTGAAACTGTCAAAAGTCGAAAGTGATGAATCTTTGATGTTAGTGATGTTAAATGGTTTTGGTTCCTTGTTGATCGAATGATCGGAATGAACACATGGCATGCATGCAAATTTATATGTCATAAATCGTCTTCTCATTGGACAGATCACACGTCCGCCAATGTATTGAAATGCACATAAATTCCCATTTCGATATACTTTTGTATTTTGAGTAAGTCCTTCCGTATTATTTGTAATACCTAGTTCACATTCCTCTTGATTCAAAACGTATTTTGTTGAATTACCACAAGTTGTGCTCTTGCAGATCCAAGAAGCGCTTTGAGGGATGAAAAAACCACAATATAATAAGTCAGGAGGGTAGAGTCGCACACAGTTTGTTCCATTTTCATCTTTATATCGTATAGTCCTTTCGAAAGGTGAAAAAACCAAGACATAATTTTTATCCATAGCTCCGGCTATACATTCATCAATTTCATTGGTATAGAATACTCCACTAACATTGGGAAATGTTAGTGCCAGTAGCAAGATGAATACGCAGCTCATTTTTTAAAATGTTTTTGCTTTCAGTGTTGAAAGTTGAATACTTTCTTTCTTGATGTTCTTTCTATTTATACGTAAGTGGCTAGTGGCTTGTTCAGCTCTCTCAGCTGATTTTGAAGATGTAAAACAATCTCATCAAAGTGGTTACCAAAATGTAAGTATCGTTCCAATCGAGATTGAGACAAAAGAACATGTGTTCCTGTCCAGCGAAATGAAGTCAAACCTCTTAAAATCGAAATATCTATCAAATCACCCAGATCAGCATCTTTCAAACATTGCTTTATATCAATCAGTTCGATTGCTCTTTTGAGATCTTCAAAATTCATCAACTTGTCTTGCGGACAGCATACTTTTGGATCAAAGCTCCTAGAACAGTTTAAGCATTCGAGAGGATTTGCCCTTGAAATACAATTACAACTCAAAAGCATGCTTTGTATTGATTTACGAACTAGATTGAATCCTAACACAAAATAAAATACTTCTTCGGTGATGAGTTGAACAAAAAGAGGATTCGAACGCTCTAAAGGAATGTGTTCAAAATGAGTCCTTATGAACTTAGGAACAAAATCAGCCAATGTAGCAATTGACTTGAATCCTTCAGTTTTTCCACTCATGTTTCTTCTGTAGTTCAGAGATAAATGAAGCAACATTTTTTGTAGCAGTTCTTTTATGAGTCCTCAGATATACTTGTCGAATCAATAGGTATTATCGGGTTGACTGAGTCTTCTTTTTCATCAGGAGTATAAGCATATGGATATCCTTCTGTTATCGCAAGTAATTTATCCTTTAGACGTTGATAAGCCAGCTTGCTCTGACTAGTAGGTAATAGGTAGGGATTTAATCGTGCTCTCAAATTTGTTAACATAAAGGGAGACTTCAAATCATCAGAGGAAAGATCCAAAAAAGCATTAATCCATTCATCATGCACCAAAAAACCCATTTTAGCGTTTTTCAAAACTTGTCTTCTGTCAATCCAGTCGATAGCATCACCCAATTCTTTTCTGGTGGGTGTAGCACCTTCAACCATTTCAGCATATCTTTTACAAGTGATACATTTATCATCAACGTGTGAACAGTAACAGTTTAGTAGTGATAGATTGGTTGCTTGCTTGTAAAAGCTTCCTCCTAGTGCACAGTATACACATTCTTCCGTAAAATAAATCCTCAACATTTCATCAGAAACCTCAGCCAAAAAAGTCTTAGGTCCTATAGCATCGGAAGCTTCTTGGTGAGCAAAGTCTTCAACGCGTAACATATTTGTTGTTAGCCCGTTAAATTACAAAACGCGAATGATTCGTTTTCAAATTGAAATACCTATTTAATCATTCATTACTTTTTCTTTTTTTTGAGGTTAATTGTTATGCTAGCTCATGTAGATCTTCATAAATGCTTTAATTTCAACCTGACAACCATCGATTGGGCAAGGTTTTACTTCTGATGAGCATTCAGTAAGTGCTTTTTCCTTACACTCACTACAGTAAATGAGATGACCGCATGGAAGAGAGATATGATTTGCAATTATTTTTTTTTCATGTGACTCAGACACACATTGAGCGAGTTTGCTTTGCTTAGGTTGATCTTTATCTTTTTTTAACGAATCAATTGATTTAGCATCATTTTTTAACAGTGTTGACGAATTCTCAACAGATGTAAAATCATTTTCAAAAGTATGCAAGGCTTCAATCATAAAACCTATTCGCTCAAAAGGTTTTCCATTTAACACTAAAACTTGTTCGATATCGTTTTGACTGTATCCTAGTTTTTTGCAAATAAGTTTAATTTCTTTGGTGTCATTGTTGTGCGTTATTTGTTTTACTTTTTCTCGATATTTTTCAACCCGTAGCTTACACCTTTTGCCTTTTTCCGTTCGCATGTAAACATCCTCAACATACTCTTCACCTTTACTGCTGAGTAAAAAATTACAGTCTGGGAACCATCGACAGTGTTCCTCCCACGGTAGATCACTCTCTTCCCATTCTTTAAGTTCACCTGAGCAAAAAAAGCATTTTACACTATCTCCGAACTTAGTATAGTAGAAACCTGCATTGGAAAGGAGTTTCATGGAGACTTTACCCTTCCATTGTTTGAAACTGTCTTCTCTAGATGTTTCAGTAGCAAAACGCGGTGTACCAGCACGATCAATTGATATACCTAGAGATAATACTTCTGCAGTTAAATCTCCTCTTCTAGTTTTTTGTTCTTCCATCGTATAACTTTTGACAATTGAGATGTTTTTCATTTCATCTGCAAGTACTTTCCTAGGTCTATACACACGATTGTGAGTGTTAAATCCTCTAACAAATCGACAAAATGGAAAACTTTTAGCATGTTCTTTCATCGGATGTTCATCTTCATCCTTCCAGTTTAGTAATACCCCTTGGCAAAAAACACATCGAACAGCGTTGTCTTTTTCAAGGTTATAGAAACCAGCTCCAGCCATGTTTTCACCACAATGTTTACCTACTCGTCTCCAATTTGTAAGAAATGATTTTCTTCGATAACTTTCATCAAGCATTAAAGTCTCTCTTTCATAAAAAGAGAGTTCATTGTAAATGAACTTGAAAAAGTCCGTTGGGGAAAGTTGTGCAATAGTTTTTTGTAATTTTAATGACAAAAGACTACAGTGATTATCCGGATAAGTTGCGACGACATAAGTTATTGCAGTGGTATCAGGAAAAGTTCGTTGTAAAAACAACGACGAAGTAACGAGTAAACTATCATCTATCCATTCAGCGCAGTCTTTAGTATTTTCAAAGCAATTCCGAGTTTTTTGCATTTCTCTTTTTTCATTATAAATAGTGTTTGCTACATATCTGTTGTTTGTTACTCGACACATTATTTATATATAATATAAGCAGTAGCTTCAGTTATTACTCAAGTTGAAGTTTTGTTGGAAGGTTCTTTTCCTTTGATCTAGTTCGTTGTTATTCTAAAAAAAAATGATAATGCTTTATAGCAAAAAATAAAAAAAGACTAAGGTTTCAATTTTTTTTCAATATACTTGAATTGATTACTATTGTAATAGAATGTAAATACTTACATCAGAAATGAAGACTTGTCTTTCTTTGAATTAAATGAATGATATTCCTAGTTGGTTGAACTTGAGCTGCTTTCTATAAAATTAGGATGAAGGAGTACTTTTTTCATTTTGAAGTCCTGAAATAATAATAATAAAACATAATTAAAACTTACAACATTTTTTGATATCTTAAATAGTGAATAATCTTGTTTTTTTCAGAAAATGTCTTCACGTTTAAATTGATTACAATTAAAACAAAATATAGATACTTACATCACAAATGAAGACTTGTTTTCTTTGAATTAGATGAATTATACACATAGTTGTTTGAACTTCAGCTGTTTCCTATGTAATTCAAATGATAAAGAAGGAGTGCTGTAGTAGATGATGATGTAGTAGATCTTGTTCCTTCAGTTACTAACAATGAAGTGAATGCTTTCTGTATGAAAACAGTGCTTCTTATATAGCTTAAGTTGCACCGCTATGAATCAGCATTATTTTCACGTGAATGGAAACCGTTGCTTTCGCGGGAATAAATATTTCATTTTCATACAAATGGAACCTGTTGCTTTCGCGGGAATAAATATTTTATTTTCACGCGAATACAAACCAATGTTTTCGCAGGAATAAAAATTTTATTTTCCCGCGAATACAAACCAATGCTTTCGCGGGAATAAATAATTTATTTTCCCGCGAATGGAACCTGTTGCTTTCGCGGGAATGAACATTTTATTTTCCCACGAATACAAACCAATGCTTTCGCGGGAATAAATAATTTATTTTCACGCGAATGGAAACTGTTGCTTTCGCGGGAATAAATATTTTATTTTCCCGCGAATACAAACCAATGCTTTCGCGGGAATAAATAATTTATTTTCCCGCGAATGGAACCTGTTGCTTTCGCGGGAATGAACATTTTATTTTCCCGCGAATACAAACCAATGCTTTCGCGGGAATAAATAATTTATTTTCACGCGAATGGAAACTGTTGCTTTCGCGGGAATAAATATTTTATTTTCCCGCGAATACAAACCAATGTTTTCGCGGGAATAAATAATTTATTTTCCCGCGAATGGAACCTGTTGCTTTCGCGGGAATGAACATTTTATTTTCCCGCGAATACAAGCCAATGTTTTGGCGGGAATAAATAATTTATTTTCCCGCGAATGGAACCTGTTGCTTTCGCGGGAATAAGAATTTTATTTTCCCGCGAATACAAACCAATGCTTTCGCGGGAATAAATAATTTATTTTCCCGCAAATGGAACCTGTTGCTTTCGCGGGAATGAACATTTTATTTTCCCGCGAATACAAACCAATGCTTTCGCGGGAATAAATAATTTATTTTCACGCGAATGGAAACTGTTGCTTTCGCGGGAATAAAAATGTTATTTTCCCGCGAATACAAACCAATGTTTTCGCGGGAATAAATAATTTATTTTCACGCGAATGGAAACCGTTGCTTTCGCGGGAATAAAGATTTTATTTTCCCGCGAATACAAACCAATGCTTTCGCGGGAATAAATACTTTATTTTCACGCGAATGGAAACCGTTGCTTTCGCGGGAGTGAAAATTTTATTTTCACGCGAATGAAAACCAATGCTTTTGCGGGAATATCGCGTGAAAAACTGCTGAGTCATAGATATATTATAAAGAAGGTTTCACGAGATGTTTTTTCATAGGGTTAATTAGTACAGCTTTAGCTATTTAAGAACCACTGTTTTCACACAGAAAGCATCCAGTTCTACAATAGCTAGCAAAGAAGCAACATCTACACAGCAACTACTACATTTACTTGAAACTATAGAAAGACTTTCATTCAATAAGGTGAGAATCACTAAATAATTCTTTAACATATATTGATAAAAAACTTCAACTAGATTTACTATAATACTTCAGAAAGTTAATTTTATGTTTTAATATTTTGTTCTTATTAATAAAAGATCAAATAGTTTCACCATAATGCATCAGAAAAATTATTATGGTTTTGATTATGTGTTTATTTTATAAATATCTAGTTAGTTTATTCTTTTCAAAATATTTTTCAAATTCCAGTCATCTGTTACATAATTTTTACTCTCTTTTCAGTTCCAACTTCTGACTGAACGCTCTGAATATGAACGAAGACCGTAATACATCATTTCTCTCAACATTCGAACCATACTCTGATGATAAAGAAAATATCCCTCCTGATTCACATATAATAAGAAGGAAACTGAACACAATTCGACCAAAGCCATGGGATTCGGATAGAAATAAAACGATTGACTATACTTGGACTTTGAAAGCACCATCTCCTTCTCATCTTTCCTGCTTGTCAAAAAATGCTGCTAGTTTGCTCAATTCTTGCGATACCAATGACAGAGTAATGATTGGAAGGTTTCAACCACTTCACTTAAATCAAACGCCATCACTTCTCGAGATAATCTCCATCGAAAGACCAACTGAGGATGTATATAAAAACTTATGCATTATCCGCTACAATGTCGAAACATTTGGCAACAGACGACAAGTGAGGTCTATGGTGAGAAATGAGGATTACAACAAATTAGCTCCAACACAACCAGATGTTCCAAAACTGGCGGTTTTTATGGGATTCGATTCAGACAAGCATCCAATCTTTCACCCTATCAACTTCCCATCCAATATTTCCCTTGAGGAAGCTAAACAGCTAAGTAGATTAATAAAAAAAAAACACCTACTAAGTTGATCAGTATGGTTCGTATCGCAACACTCTCTCAATTTGCTGTTGGAAGTGTAATCAGTTTTGAATCTCCTCAAATATCAACTCAGTTAACATTACCTAATGGAGAAGTGGTGATGGATGCACTACTGGTAAACTACAGATGTTTGCAATATGATGGTTTGATGATGGGAGTTCTATATATACCTGAAAAACATGCTAGCAACGTCAAACGAATTGGAACAGGAGTCATACTTGTAAGAAATCGTGAAGTTAGTAGATTTGGTTATCATCGACATGATATATTCACATTCACAGCATTACAAGCGATAGAAACGGCTCAAAACCTATCCAACAAACTTGATGATTCCAACCAGATGAAGTACTTTACTACAGATGAGGTTGTTGAGAACAAGGTCTTAGTGCTTTCAATGGGAGTGGGAAACACATCTTCTACATCTTTGAGAGAACCAACACCCCCTGGTGAAAACTATATTCAAAAAGAGCATGTCAGACAAGACAACATAGTGAGTATTTTTTATTTAATGTAAACTAACTGATATAAGTAATACTTCCAATTAGACAATATTTGTTTATAAAGCGATTATTTTTGTTTTGCTTTAGATAGAAGAGAGAGAATCAAAAACACTTGATGAAAATTATGCTCAAGAAAAAACAAACCGAACAATATAACTTGGTGAGTTACTTCCCTTTACTATATAATGTTAACTAACCAATGTAAAAAGAACTATAATTCAAATTCATGTAATTATTTTACATTTTTGTTTAATCATTCTATACTAATACATAACTTTTTATTTTAGTTCATTATGGAATCAAAAGTACATAGAACAGAAGTCTTCCTTCCTAAGTTATAACATCAGTACAACAATGACGACATTGTAAAGAAAAAGACTATCATCCATTGATTGTCATTACAAGTTGTACTGCTTTGTATTACTTAGTATTTACTAACTCTAGCTATATTATACAAGAATATTTTGCTACTTATTATGTAATAAATGTATATAATCATATATTGATTCAATGTAGTTATATCTCTTCATTCTTCTCTCCTCTCTCTCAAAATATCATATGAGTTCGAGTTATGTAAAAAAATTATCAAAACTTGAATGTCATGCCTTCGAAATCTATATGCTATAAGTTCAAATTAAGTAAAAAAATAATCAAAACTCAAATGCCACTTAAATGCCACTCAAATGCCACTCAAGTACCCCTCAAATGAAATACAATATAAACTCGGCGAATTCATCCAACATCGTAACCCATTGCCTAAACTCCAAGATCAAATCCACAAAAAAACACTTGGTAGGGAGATCTGCTCATATATTACTACTGCTATACAGACTTGTGAACTGGTCTAAAGTAATCAGATGAATGGTAGAGTCGATTAGATGTGTATCGTATGCAAGCATAAAATAGAATGAATAGCAAATTGCCTGTGTTCACTTATATGCCCTAGGCCACACCCCTTTACAGTGGGTGGGCCTTTACATGGAGTAAAAAAGAGGGCAACTCCAAATAACTGCCATGGGCACATAATCCTATGATTAATAAGTTTGTCCAGTTTTGCCGTCCATATCAATTATTTGAATTTTAGGTGCTGAAGAAAATTGGCCGAATCAGTGAGTGTATATCATTACGATCTATCAGTTATCTGCTCAACGTAATTCCGCTTTTACCACATTTGCCATAAATATTGCAAAGAATTTTGGTAAATGCTTTTACTGACAACTACTAGATTGTTAACCAAACCACAGAATGAGCTACTCTAACTGTACTGCTTAGCCGTATGAGTAAAGCCGGCTACCCGATTGCTCAATAAGCAGTCTATTATATAACAGCTATCTGTACTCACACAGTATTCTACCAGATCTGATTTGCAATACAGATCCTTAGTTAATAGCCGGCTTTACTCATACGGCTAAGCAGTACAGTTAGATTAGCTCATTCTGCTGTTTGGTTCCCAATCTAGTAGAAGTCAGTAAAGGCATTTACCAAAATCCTTTAGATTGGTGGCGGCAGTGAGACTCGAACCCATGCTTTTCGGACTGGTGAACATTTCTACAGGGGGCGTATACACGTGGGGAGAGGGTGCATACATGCACAGATACGGCACCTGCTGGCAGTGAACCCACCGACTCTTGAGGATGCAGTATGTGCTCCACGTCAAAGCAGTCCCTGACTCTAAACCATCCAGGGTTTGAGGAGTAATTGATGATAAAAAGGAAGGAGAGCCTTACCAACCTCCTGTGATTCCATACCACCATTCTCAGATGGCTGATGTAGTAGGAGAGCCAACTCAGCCACCTGTGGCTGTTAAGCACTACCCCTCTGTGAGCTACTCTCTCCCTCTTTTGCAGCCGGCACCTACATCTGAAGACCCAATGGCGAGACTATTCCAAACAATTCAGAACCTAACACAAGAAAAGCAGCAGATGAAACAGTGGTAGCAGACCGTGTCAACACCTCCTGTAGTGATGCCGGGTCATTTCCTCGTAGGACAGGCACCGTATCTGGGCATGTATGCACACTCGCTCCATATGTATACTCCTCCTGTAGAACATTACTCTTATCCAACAGCGATGTAAGCGCCTAACCGGGTCGCTAACCATGCTTTTCCTGTGACACCTGCCAACCCTGTCACTGAACAAAACACCCCACATGCAGCACCAGCCTCTGCAACAGCGCAATTGGTGCCCCCCTCAGTGTTGGAGTTGTGGACAGAGAGGCCATTACAGTAGAGGATGCCCCTCTAAACCAAAGAATACCCCGACACCTAAGACAAAAGCAGTGTCGGGAAATGACAGGCGCCCACAGAAGTCGCTCCTCAGGCTAACTGCGACAGGGCGAAGAGATGGAAGAAAGATTTGGCTAGACTAGAAAAGTACAACCTTGTACTTCATGCTCCTTCAGCCGGGTCCCCTGGGTCCTCTCATGGAAGGAAGGCACCGCTTACAATACCGGAATGGCAGCTACCTACCTCTAACCATTACGTCATCCTGAAGGACGAAGTAAACGATCCGGAGCTCCACCAAAAGCCTACAGCTATACCCTCCCTACTTGACTTACCTCCTTCACAACCATTAGGTCCACTGAGGCACAATTCTGCCCAGGCTCAGAACCACAGGACAGCAGTTGCACCAGTCAGCTCATCAGTGGAATGCCCTTCAGGTTATAGAACTAAAGTATCACATCTTCCACCTAGAGCTGCAACGGTCCAACCCACCCGTTTGCCTAACACTTGATTGGAGTGGCCATACCGTGCAAGCTATTTTTTGCCAGGCAAAATAGAAAGCAAGTCAGTCACCCTCCTCATCAAAACCAGCTGCAAAACAAACCTCTTATCTAAACATGTCTTTAACCAGATACCAGAGTCAGTAAGACAGACAGTACAGAATAATGAGTCACACGTTATCATGGCAGACGGCACCCAGATCTCTTTCTATGGCACAGTCAGAACTATCCTTTGCCTCCGCGATGTGAAGACTACAGCCACATTTGTCATCAGTCACATCAATGAGGACGCCATCTTGGGGATGCCTTTCCTTACTGGCCACGACTGCCGTTTGAAGTTTAGCGAGAGTGCCATTATTGGAGCCAGCAAAGAGATGCGCTGCACTGACAAGGGCGGTGCATTGTTGATCAACAGCGTTCAGGTTCTCCATATCACCCAATTACCCCCGGGTATGGAATTCACTATCCTTTGTAAGGTAACTACACAGAGTTTCTTACCCCTCAGACTGTTAGAGTCCCGTTCAGAAGACCCTCCTATTGTCGCTAGTCTAATTAAGCCAGACAGCAAGGGGCACATACTAGTCAGGTGCATGAACCTGACTGCCCAGCCGGCAGAGCTGAAAGAGGTTGAGATGGCAGAGGTAGATGCTATGCCTGCCCTTGCTCCTCCCAGTCACCCTTCTCACTCTCTAGTTCCCCCTCATGTCTCTGAGTTATATGCGGCCGCTCTTCCACAAAGCTATCCTTTGAGCTCTTGCAGTTTTGTTTGCAACTATACTAACTAATCAACGATGCTTCTATAAATGGGAAAACTGTGACTATATAGCATCATGGAGTAAGCTTGAAAGGCCATATCTGGCTGATTGTTAGCTCTAATCTAGGAGTACTTTTAGTAAAGGATGAGAGCTTATCTGGGTTCCATGTGCCTGGTTTAAGAGCTGGCGTATGCGAGGATAGGCTGTTCCATATTTTCTAAATTATGTTTCCTCACCATTGCCACTTTGCCCAGCAACATATCTTCCAACTTGGACAGCAACACAGAAGATTGCACTCTGGCGATCTTCTACAAAAATCTTTTCTCACAACTAAAGTTCTCTGCCATGTGATGTTCATCAACAGGTGTGCCTTCTAGCCTGCTTATAACTTTTCCGAAGCATATTTTTCATGTAAGTCGCTCTAGCACTGCCTTCCTCAACGGTTGATGTTAGTAATGAAATGGGTGCAAATGGCAGGTTTGATGGGCTAGATAAGATGTCTAGATAATAAAATGATTCCAGGACGTTGAATTTTCTTCATTACAGATTGGTAGAAAAGGGGGGGGGGGGCAAAAGGGGAGAGGGCAGATGGTGAGAGGAGTCTCTCCTGGGTTTACTCCTCCAAATTCTTTCTCTTTTTCTCTTGCTCTGGTATATTTTTTTCAGCCAATGGTTGGACTTTGCCAACTGCCACGTGTACTCTGACTTCAGATAAAATATCCTCGATATCAAATCTCTCTTCAAAACTTTCCCTCCTTGGCACCCATGAACAAGTGTGGACCGTTTAGGGACCTGTGAAACAGAGCTGGATGCGAGTGATGCTGCTTCTACATCTTTCCTGAACTGATGACTATAGGGTTGCACATAGTGGTTGGAGGATCTCACATTCTTCCCCAGTCTCCCGTGTTAGGGTCTTCTTGTGTGTAGCAAGTTGAATAACTTGAATCACAAGGGGAGATAATGTTGTCAGCATGGCTTCAATGTCAGAAGCTAGACCAATAGATGAGATAGCATCAACGCAATGAGAATAACTAGGAAGTACAGGAAGCTGTTAATTGGCATTCCAGGAGCATTATTCTCATAACTGCAGCTGCTGATAATAGATAGTTACCAGCTAGTAATAACTATTAACGCAATAATTGAAATAATATTAAGGCGCTGACTAGGAGGAAAAGAGATAAACAAAACAAGAAATGGAAAACCGGAAGACAGAGGGAGAATACCTCTGTGTAGTACAGAGTGGCAGCTCAATTCAGTATCGCTGTTTTCCATCCAATATTTCAGAATTGCAAGCGATGCAAAATGTTTAAGTCCGATCTGTTATTTTGGTTTGCAGCTTCACTCATCAACAATGCATGCAACCTTCAGCCCACCCCCAGCTCTACTTACTACTTATTCCAATGCTTAACAAGGTTTTCAGCCAGTCATAGAGTAAAGTTGTAAATTTAATTCCACCACTTCAAAATTGCCAGAAGACACACAAGAATACAATGTACATACATGTATGTGGCTCTTGTATGAAAATTCTCTCTCTACTAACTGGTCTGTGGAGATTGTGGCACCTAATCTACCCCAAGTTGTTTAAACAGTTGGATTTAGTAATTTCTTGTTGGTCCAATGCTTGTTAGGATTCTTTATTTTTCTATCATTTATCTGTCCTTTCTCTATTAATCCACAGATGATCAGAAATTGTAGGAGAGGAGGTGGGAAGGCCTTTGAAAACAGACTGAGAGAGTTTTGAGGGTTGGCTGGGGCCTGGTAACAAGGAGGGATGGGAGAGAGAGGTAAACTTATGCTCTTGGATGTGAAGATGATTGAAGAAAGCCTGTTTAGGTAGTATCTAGGGAAAGGGGATTGAGAATTGTGACTATCCAGTAGAGAAGCACTTGATATCAGGGTATATACATCAAAACATGGCAGTAATGGGTAATGTGAGGGGATATAGGGTTATGGGTGAATACCAAAGACGACTAAACTAACTGATCATGTGATTCCTTCACAATACAAAAATTAATAAAATGAATGATGAATGTTTACGCCAGTATTAAAATAGGGGCAGAACTCCAACATTAGTGCAGCAGTTTGGTGAGATGTACCCCTAAAGATGTGCTGCAACATTGCTCCCCGGTTAACACATGACTTCTCATCACGTTTTTATTTCCTTTCTAACTCTTGGCACACGCTCCTCCCTATAATATTTTAGTATAATAGGAGCGGATCAAACCACCTGGGTTTTTATTGGGGGTGTGATCCGAGATGTTCACTCGACATAAGTACTTATTGTATGGCGGATTAGTGCTGCACTATTGTTGCTCTTGTCTGTTTTCCTGTTTTTCCTCTCTTGAACTTTTTTGTAAGATAGGAGCAGATCCCTGTCATGGTGTCTAAGGACAAAAGGTTTTCCTGGTTTCAAGAGCCTTGTTTTAGCACAAGGTATCGTGAAAACTTGAAAGGTACCTTTTTGTGCACCAGTTTTTTGTGTTTAATTTAGTTGTAACTGTATGATTAGGGTTGTTTAAATTGGGGTTTGTGTGGTGATTTATATTTTGGGGTCAAGTATTGTATAAAAATGAAGTGTTGTATTACTATATAGCTTTGTTACATAAGACTAACAATAGAAAGTTTGTATTGTGCTTTGTTATAGTTTATTTGTATAACATCTAAAACAAAGTGGATAAAATGTGTATAATAATTATTATAAAGATTGTTGGATTAACATTGCATAGTTATTGTGGTAGTTTAAATACATAAGTTGTATGAATAATGGTAGTAGTACTTATTACAACATCCGAACGAATGAAAATGGCAGACAAAATATATAAACTTAAATTTGTCCTAATGTTTCAGTTTATAATAGTGCTAAAGTTTTTAAATTTGTGAGAGTTTTAATTTGTTCGAAAACACAAACAGTTATTAGCAGGCACACTGGTTTATTATTACTGATAAAAATAGGTCGATTTTTAAGTCATAGTTATTATTACTTGACTTTAAATGGTAGTAGTACTCAATATGAAAACATCCAATTAAACAAAAGATGTCGGACAAATACTTAGCATAGACTGCGTTATAGTTTTTCTTTTTATCTTGTGGATTTACTCATTTTTTGGGGATTTGATGCTTTTCAAGAAGTTCTCTTTTTATATGACTGTTGTCAGTAGGAACAGGAACATTTAGCAGATTTTGCTATTGCTGTAGTAGTAATTGAGCTTGTGTGTTTTGAATCTCTGCAGAGTTCTTATTCTTTAAGAGCTTTAGTGTTAGAAGTGTTTCATGCCGAAAACTCTTCAGCTGTGATGACCGTCTTTTGTCGATTTTACGAACACTACTTGCGATAATTTGTAATGCATCTTCAACTTTTAATTACATTAGAGTAGTAATGTACGAGTTGATCTCTGGCATGGAATTTAAAGTCAATGTTCTCCTGGTTCCAAGAATCTTTTAGTTGGCACCGGTTACCTTGAGAACCTGCGAGGTACCTTATTGTGTGTACCAGATGTTAAAAATTTATTTTTAATATTTTTGTTCGAACTAAGTATTTATTTCACAGGGGTTATTTATAATGTCATTGGTATGGTGATTTAGATCATGGGTACGAGTATTTTATAAAACTGTTATGCATGTTTTGTTTATACTGGGGGTTTGTATTGTGTTTGTATGCTGGATGAACATTGTATAGTTATTGGTATAATTTAATTACAGTAAATAGTATAACAATAAATTATTGTATTGTTGTATAGTTTTTTCATGTAAGAAAAAACATTAAAAGTTTGTATTGTGTTTTTTTATACTTCATTTGTATGATAGGTAAAACAAAATGGGTAAAATGGATATAATAATTATTATAAAAGTCTAGTTTTGATGAAATGTTTGCATTAATACGGAAATAAAGCATATAAGAGCTTGATACAGTGTTTGTAATAGTGAAGATAATTTCATAATGAATGGTAGAAATAGCTCACTAGTTATCATCAGTGCAGAGTACCTCTTCGAACTCGAATAATTCCTCATGCAGTAAATCAGCAATATCCCTATCAGCATTTGATTTTGACAGCTCCTCATTCTATTTTGCTTGACAACAATTTTGTCCCCAATCAGCGCTGATAGATGTAGAGAGAAATGCGACATTGTAGTATGTGTTTGCATTTCCACTTCTTTTTTTCATTGTAAATCATCACACCCAGAGCACATTTTTTAGCTTTTTCAATGTATCTGTTTGCTAAGAGAAGTTTTCTTATCAGTATCGTATCATTTTTTTCTAAGACATAACAGATACAGGTTGCAACAGATTCTTCAGCATTAAATCCATGAGTTATGAAGCTTTCAACAACGTTGATGTAAGGAAAAACTGCACAATCTTTGATATTGGTGAGATGTTCGATGTTGAAGCTGAGTTTGAGTACATCCTTAGTCATCATTCTCAATTGCTTGTCTTCAGCAGCAACTTCTCTCAAGTTTAAGTTTTTTTGTGCTAATGCATTTGAGATCGTAGCAAGTAGTATTCTCATTTTTGGGATTTTGCACCTCACCCACGTAGACGATGTTGCAAGGTAATGGATATCTGATAAGTTTGCAGATCTCAACTATTCTGCTTGGAAAAACTACTCTCTGAAGTTCTCTCACATCCTTCTTGCCATTTTAAGTGAGAATGAAGTTATCACCATATACATCACTATTGCAATCAACCGCAACCACCTCCATAACAGTTGGGACAATGAATTTTGCTAGCGTTTGAAAAACTCTGATCTTTGCAATTCGCTTGCTTTCCATCCTTTGAGAATCTCACCCATATTTAGAGCTTTATTCGCAATGGAGAAAGTTTCCTTGCTATCCTTCTCTTCATGGACTTGTGTGTTGTAGGCATAATTAATTTAGGGAGAGCTCGTTTTTTTGCTGGTGTTTCTTTTGCAATATCATATTTTCTCTTAGGGATGCTTTTGGTAATTTTGACCTTACTCTCTTTTGGATTTATGCTAATGAGAGCTTTGGAAATCTCATCAATAGTAATCTGAAAAGTAAACAACGGTGTTTGTGTAAATGGAAAAAAAACAATATATGCTTAGTTTTTTTAAAAAAAAACAATAAACTAAATAAAACCAAGTTGTTTTCTCTCTGACAAAATAAGATAAACTTGTCATCCTCAAAGACTTTGTAGACTTGAGAGCCCACCAACTAGGTTTCATGAGCACACAATTTTTAGAATTTTTGAAATTTTTAAGTACAATTAAAACCAAATAATTAAAACTTAGATGTTCACTCTACTACGTGACCGTGGATTTTCACCAACTGGTGCTAAAAAATAACAATTTATTAATTTTTACCTCAATGCTGAGAGTCCGCTTAGTCTTAGCAGTAAATACTGTAGTAGATGTTGCTTCTTCAGACTTCGTTGCTGGAGTGGATGATTTTTGTGTAAAAAAGTGTTTTTTAAATGGTAAAACTTGCACCGATTGACCTTAAGTTACGAGATGAACAAGTTATCTTCGCGCTAAAACCCCTTTGTAATATATAAGGCTTTTTGAGTGAAGAAATTTTCTTTTTGTGAAAAATTTCCTTATATATTATAGAGAAATTTTTTCACAACAAAGTTACTTTTTCGCGCAAATAATTTTGTTTACTTTTTGTGAAACTCTCTTTATAATATATAAGGGTTTTTTGCGCAAGAAATCCTCAAATACTTCAAAGGGATTTTTGTGGGACAAAGTTGCTTTTTCACGCGAAGATTGTCATTTTTTTGCACAAAAATTTCCTTATAATACATAAGGATGGTCCCGCAGAAAAATATTTTTTTGCGTAAAAAATCTTTATCTAAATAGGTAAATATAAGTCGGTTTTGCAATGTCAGCTTAAAACTCCGGCACTACTAAATTGATTTCAATAGAAAATATACATCCAGAGTTGTCATTTTTTTTCTTTAGGTTATAACACTTGAGTTTTTCTTATGCTAGAAGATTGCAGCAATTTTCTCAATAAAAGCCTCATTTTTATCAGTTACACCAACTTATACCCGGCCATATTTTTTAGCCTTTCCTGTCATGTTCTGTTTATTTTGACTACATCCCGATTTGCTTCATCCTTTATCATTGGTCTGCAGCGGCTACAGAGAGTCAAGTTTTGATACTTGTGCTTCCAACAGCATCATTTTTCTAACGACGACGGAGACGACTATTGGCGGCGACGACGACGTCGACAGCATCTACGACGACGACAGCAAAGACTATGACAATGATAATGATAGTTATAGCAATAGCGATAGCTATAATGACAGTTATAGCAACAGTGACAGCAACAGTGACAGCGACATCGACAGCAATAACGATACTAATATGAACAATTACAATAATATTAATATTAAAAATAATAATAATAATTTAATAATTACGATAACAGGGTAAGGGTAACGGTAACTGTTATGGTAACGGTAATGATTACAATAATAATGATATTAACGATAATAACGGTAATGACGGTTATGACGGTAATGACAGTAATGACAGCAATGATGGTGATGACGGTGAAGTGAACCTGCTGTAGACTGTTGTTACAAACCAATAACAATTCAACTTTTTAATATTGGTTGGTGGCCCTAAAAAATGCCGTTGTGGAAGAGGCACTTATGCTCAGCCTCTCTCTCCTTAGAGGTGAAGTAGATATTGCGGGCTACACAATGACCTCTCCTTTGGTGGACTCACTCACGCTTTGCTAACTCCCAAAGATTTCTGCGCGAAAAGCTGCACTCGAAGCCCAAGAATGTAATGCTGCTAGTGGGGGCCACTCATCACCGGTGCTGCTAAGATGTGTCAGCAGTTATATAACATCAAAGCAAACGGGCTGGTAAAATAAGTCATGAATAGCGAGCGCTGTGTAAACTCTGTCTGATGTAACCTATCCTTTGCATTGTTGTATAATGCTCCATTGTTTTAATTATTTTCTGTTGACTATTATTAATTTATTATTACTACAAGTTACAAATTTGTGTTGTGGATGTTAAAAAAACTATTGTATGTATTGCTTAATCAGTTCTGGTGCTAACATTTACTGTCAGAGGTTGTGTAAAAATGAATGTAGTTGACCTATTAAATATTTTGACCAATCAGGGACATAATTTGGAGTACTACTACTATATAAGCTGGAATTATTTTTATTTGTGCCAGAGTTGGCAAGGAATAAAGTTGTGCTCGTAATTTAAAGAATTTTGCATCTCTCAAATCTAACTGTAAGCCTCTGCTCCCACTCTACTACGCGGCAGTTATAAAACCTATGTCTCATAGTAGTAACTGAATAAACACTAGTTGAGCCGGACAAGTCTATTGACACTGCAAATTAACAGTAACTATTACTCCGTTATTAAGTAAGCCTCCATCTATATTTCTGCTACTAGAGGTGGTGATTGATTACACGACAAGCTAAATCGTAATAAGAGTTTAGAATATCAACCGGGCCTGTTTCCGGTCCTTCAACTATCTACTGGCCCTGATTTTGGTTCACCTGCAGACTATCAACTGGGCCTGTTTTCGGTCCTTTAGCTATCTACCGGGCCTGTTTTCGGTCCACCCACAGGCTATCAACTGGGCCTGTTTTCGGTCCATTCACAGACTACTAACCGGGCCCGATTTCGGTCCTGTTAGAGAATCAGCATAATTTTACTTCAACGATAAGGACGGTAATGACGGTAATGCCAGTATTGATGGTATTGACGGTATTGATGGTAATGGCGATAATGACGGTAATGACGGTTATGACAGTAATGACGATGGTGACAATAATAATGGTAAAAACAGTAATAACAGATGGGAAGAGAAATAAATTTTGATATATGTATGTATTTTTACAAGTAATGTTCATCAATATTGGTCAGAACACGACAATGAAAATTGGCGTTTGTGTTGAGAAAATCTCGGAAGATTTTCGAACGAATAATATTAATTGTTTTTTTAATCATTAAGATACAGCCATGATTCTTACACCAATGAACAGAGAATTTTAAGCACTATCTTCAGATATAAAAACTATAATAATAAACAATTTGGAAGGAAAATCTGAAAATAGTTAAAAGTACTAATTACAATTATCGTCATTATCTAAATAATTAATTTATAGCTTACTCATTCTCATTTTCAGTTACAAATATCTCCAGCGTGCTCAAATAAATACAATCTGGTTATATATCAGAACAAATCTCATCTGTACCGGCATTTTGCCAAAAAACTATTTGAACATAGCTCAGCAAGAAAAAATTATTTTTCCTCCAAAGAGGAACCTGGTGTCGTTGTCATGCTGCTCTTTTTGTTTAGGCTGTCAGAATTTTGTCAAACAAAAACTAAAAAGATGGAGGAGACTCTGTTCTACACGATGGTGTAAAAATTATTATTGTAAATTTAACAGAAAAGTTAGGAAGCGGTCCGAAAAATTGTTCCGAGAACTGTCGTAAAGGATACTCGAAAAGCTGACAACTACCACCAGTTTACTCGTACATTAAAAAGGAAGGGTTAATTAATTTTAATGAATTTAAATAAGTCATTACTAAATGCATTTTATATTTTAAATCAATCACATAACATCACGTTAAACAGATTTAAATTTTCAGTAGTTGAAAGAACTGAAAGGGAGAATAAATTGAGCAAAGCCAATGCTAGTTTCAGATGTAAATCCTTCATGCAAATGTAAAGAGAAGAAAATAGTTTGAGTTCTTATCAAAATATTGCTTACATGTAACACATGAGTTTTTATTTTTTAGATTTGGATAGCAAGGATTTAAGCTGATGATGTTAATAAAGTATCGCACGAGCCTGATGGATTAAACACTCAAAATACAAAGCAGGATATCTTGTCCATTTTGTGGTAAGGTATTTAAAACTGAGAATATAAGCAAACCAGGTAGAGTTATTTCAAAATATCTCTTGTCCATTGTGTTTACTTTTTACTACTTATGTGGAAAATCTGAGAGAACTTTGAGAAATATCCAACGACAAAAATGCATTATTCATTCAAAATAATTTCGTGTTGCTGTTGTTGCTAGTTTTGATAATTTCATTTTATTTATCAGTAAAAACCATTTTGCTTCAACATTAGGGCAACTCTATACTATAGAGGGTTGTTTTTTCAGATGAAATTGTTTTAGATTATGAATTTAGTAGTAGCTGGTTGACAATAGCTAAAAAAAAGATATTGGAGTAAACTGTAATAAAACTATGCCGATAACCACACAACACTTAACCCCACAATCTAAATCATCATACAAGCCCTGATATAAACAACCCTGTGAAATAAATCCTTCATTAATCATACAATTACCGCAACATTAAACACAAGAAACTGGTGCATAAAAAGGTACCTCTTGAGTTCTCATGGTACCTGGTGCCCAAAAAGGCACTTTGAACTTGAAAAACCTTTTCAAGTTCCTAAAGTTCCCAATTATTAAAATCATTGGAAACGGCTGGAAAGTTTTTGGTGGTGACAAAGTGCAATTTTTTCACAGCTCGCAACTATAGATGCACAGGGAGGAATTCTATAGTGAAAATATTAGGACACGAGTGCTAACCATTGAATCCAGTATATACTTGTCTTGGGTCATTAGTGATTTTGTTTAGACCTTTGTATGCAGCATATGGTGTGATCTCATATCTCTCTCCTCTTGTCAGTAACCCACTACTACACTCATATTTATGGTTTGGTATGTCTGTAACTAGAAACAACTCTAGTTGCAGCTGTCTGAGAAAGTAACCACAAATGTTTTGTTCTCAAGCCATAAAAACGGATGACTTTTCCAATACCTGTTGGCTCAGTAGGACATGTTATGTTGCATTCTAATCCAAATATCAAACCTCTACAGAATGCACCAGCCACAACAGGGGGATTCTGTTGTATGGTAACAACTACTTTGATTTTGTCTTTGTCTGTTCTGATTTTCACCTGGGCTGGTGGTCGAACTTTACCTGTAAATAAACATTAAAAACTGGTCAATTTTTTTTCTTATTCGAGTTACAAAAATAATTTTGTCAACCATTTAGGTTTGCTAACTAAATTCCCCCTTGTGTTAATTGATTTTTTATCAGTTTAAAGGGCAGTCGCATATGAAAGTCTGTAACTGATCATTTCAAAAGATAGTTTGTTTTATCACTTTTAGTCAAAAAACAATTTTCTGATTTTGATTTTTTATCTTTTTTGGGACAGACCATAACTGGTCAGTTAAATGGGCAGCTGTATTCATTTTAGTTATTATCTCACTTTTGAAATTGAAACTTTGAATTTAACTGGTATCTTAAAAGCTCATAATGTTTTTTTAGGAGAAGTATATAAAGTTTTGTATCAGATCTTGGGCTCCTTGGTCATAAAAAAATCACAAAGCTCATATATTCTTCTTTTTTCCAGAGAGGACACTGCAGCAATTGACAATGAAAACTTTGTCAATTTACTGCAGGATCAGTAGGCACGCACCCGAGCCAACGGCTAAGACAAACTATACAGCATGAAAGTGCAAAAATTGAATTCGTTCCCATAGTACCAACCTCTAGAGAAAAAAATCACCCAGAGTGTGGTTTGTGTATTCAGCCATACAAGAGAGAATGAATGTAATGAACAGATTAAAATGAAGCTTTTACATAGGATGGATTGCCGTGATTAGTATATACATACAGTAGTCTAATAAAACACATTAGAAGTGATTTAACCAACAACATCCTGTATGTATATAACAAGCCAATCAACAATACTATCAAGGATTAAATATTTTGTGCATAAATGTTAGTAGTAATATATGAGCAGATCTCCCTACCAAAAATCGCTCAGAGTGTGGTTTGTGTATTCAGCCATACAAGAGAGAATGAATGTAATGAACAGATTAAAATGAAGCTTTTACATAAGATGGATTGCCGTGATTAGTATATACATACAGTAGTCTAATAAAACACATTAGAAGTGATTTAACCAACAACATCCTGTATGTATATTACAAGCCAATCAACAATACTATCAAGGATTAAATATTTTGTGCATAAATGTTAGTAGTAATATATGAGCAGATCTCCCTACCAAAAATCGCTCAGAGTGTGGTTTGTGTATTCAGCCATACAAGAGAGAATGAATGTAATGAACAGATTAAAATGAAGCTTTTACATAGGATGGATTGCCGTGATTAGTATATACATTCAATAGTCTAATAAAACACATTAGAAGTGATTTAACCAATAACATCCAGTATGTATATTACAAGCCAATCAACAATACTATCAAGGATTAAATATTTTGTGCATAAATGTTAGTAGTAATACATGAGCAGATCTCCCTACCAAAAATCACTCAGAGTGTGGTTTGTGTATTCAGCCATACAACAGAGAATGAATGTAATGAACAGATTAAAATGAAGCTTTTACATAGGATGGATTGCCGTGATTAGTATATACATACAGTAGTCTAATAAAACACATTAGAAGTGATTTAACCAATAACATCCAGCATGTATATTACAAGCCAATCAGAAATACTATCAAGGATTAAATATTTTGTACATAAATATTGATGAAAAGTTACGTATAGCTGATTTTTACACAATAAGTAAAACTATGGGTAGTGATTTTACATGCGAATTTTAGTTTCTTTAAAAGCAGCCAATTCTAGGATACAGCTGCTCAACAAATATTTAATTACTTTGTGTGTTGTCCCATAGCTGTTACCTCACAACCATTTCTGGTTGCCGTGCATGCCCATACATCAATTTGAGGTTTTCATCAAGCACTTTCAGCCAAAAGTCAAACACGCAAGTACTGTAATGGAATTTTCCCAGTGCGGCCAGTCATCGGTCAGTGCATCTGCTTGTTTGATCAATAAGCAATGTATGTGTGAGTGAGCAATGGAGCATTGGCTACGCTAGCTAAGTAAGCACAGACTTGCTTCTTTGATAGCACTGAGTTTGAAGCAGATGAGCCAAACGCCCTACTTATAATCAAGATCAGTACCCTATGGATACAAGCTAAGGATTACTATGACGACCAATGGTTTGACGCCACTTAATATTATTATTACAAGAAATATTGGTGGCTAGCCAGTTAACAATCTGCCAGCTTGTGTATGGGAGTTTTATACTTAGAAGCTTTTTATGATTCATCTTTTACTGCAGTGTCAGTTTATTTTTATCCAATAATGTATTTTGCCCGCTATGATTTTTTTATAAATAGCGAGAAGTTTCGCCCAGTGCTCAGTTGTTAGTTTAGTTTTGCCTGAGCTAGAATCTAGTCTAGGTCAGAGAAGTGTCAGCGATTGCTTGCACTGACTTAGTGTTGCCTAAGTGCTCAAGCAATTGTACACTTGTGAGGACTGTTTATCCCGCAAGCTTTGTGTTCTAACTAATAAACTATTATTAATCCAACGCACTGTGTGCTTAGTGAGGCCAGTTGCCTATTATCACTATCGTTTACATACATAACATCCAAGTCTGTCTTTTATATGGACCTCCTACAACAGAGAGCCTATACTATCATACCGGTAGCGCTTGCTGTTTGTATAGACTGCCTTCCAAAGAGAGCCTACGCTACCAGTCTATTTGCACTATGTAATATTATACTGCTGCAGCAATACAGTACAGGCACTTTCTAACAGTTGCCTGTAAAGGCATTCTTCAAGATCACAACGAAATCCTTTTACAATACTTGGTAACAACAAAAATATATTTCACTTAAACACCCGCTTTCAGGTGTTGACCGTGCATCTTGGCTGATAAATCACGTTTGCCTGGCAAATGGTAAGATAGTTGCAGTTGTTCATAGTAACAAGTGAAGGGTGACACAAAAGTACAAGTTGCCTCCTCATGACAGTTTCAAGGAATGACAACTCATGACCAGTGTAACACAGGAGATCTATAAGAGGCTGGACGGTCGGACAGACAGTCCGCCCACCTCATTGTCAAGTACTTTTAGGACAATCAATAAACGATGTGCTTAAATGATTTACTATATGCCTGAGTGTTTAGCAAAATGTGATTGGTCATAGATTATGGTGTACATGTTGTATTTTTGTATAAATATGGGAGACTGTGCCAGAGAGCTCATTTTTTTAGCAATAAAGTTCTCGCTTCAAGACTAGTTTTGCTGTTGCCCTGAATAGGGAGTTTCAGATACAAAATCAGACAAGCAGAGTAGCAGTTGTGACCAAGTAGCGGCAAGTTGCACTACAATATGATTTGGGTATCGGTTGTACTCTTAGCTAATAAAATCAATAAGAATTTCACTTGTTCAATCAAAATGAATGCAGCTACCACAGCTCAACCGATATTTATCACGTGATGCGGTAAAAGTATCAGTAGTAATATATGAGCAGATCTCCCTACCAAGTGTTTTTTGTGGATCTGACCTTGGGGGTTATGCAATGAGTTACGACGTTGGATGAATTCGCCGAGTTTATATTGTATTTTATTTGAGGGGTATTTGAGTGGCATTTGAGTGGCATTTAAGTGGCATTTGAGTTTTGATTATTTTTTTACTTGATTTGACTTATATGGCAGCTAGATTTTGAATGTATGGCATTTAAGTTTTGATACTTTTTTCACATAACTTGAACTCATATGGCATCTTGAGAGAGAGAGGAGAGAGAAGACAGAGAGGAGAAAGGAGAGAGGAGTTTTATCTACATTGAATAACTATATTGATCAAAAATGAAACATTATATGATTATATACATTGATTACATAATAAGTAGGGAAAATCTTCCTATATAATATAGCTAGAGTCAGTAAATACTAAGTAATACAAAGCACTACAACTTGTAATGACAATCAATGTATACATACATACATATGGTATCTTGAGAGAAAGAAAAAGAGAGAGGAGAGAGGGAGAGAGAGAGGAGAGAGGAAGAGAGAGAGGAGAGAGGAGAGAAGAGATATATCTACATTGAATAAATATATTGATCAAAAATGAATCATTATATGATTATATACATTTATTACATAATAAGTATGGAAAATCTTCCTATATAATATAGCTAGAGTCAGTAAATACTAAGTAATACAAAGCACTACAACTTGTGATGACAATCAATGCATTCATACATACATACATATGGTATCTTGAGAGAGAGAAAGAGAGAGATGAGAGAGATCTTTTAGTTTTCTATACATTCATGTGCATATGGTCGATTATGTACATATTTATGGGTATATTTATATCTACGTAGAGAGAGGAGATATATCTAAATTGAATAAATACATTGATTAAAAATGAATCATTATATGATTATATACATTTATTACATAATAAGTAAAGAAAATCTCCCCATATAATATAGCTAGAGTTAGTAAATACTAAGTAATACAAAGCACTACAACTTGTAATAAATACAAAGTAATAACAGTTATTGCATAGTTTGTTTCTTTACGATGATGTCTTTGATGTACTGATGTTTGGTAAAAAAACTACATTAGTTAAGTTTTAAAATCATATGAAAAAAATTTGTGTCAATTTAGTATCTACTGCATTATATATTTACAATAGTACTTTGTAATATTAGTGAAAGAAATTATGAAATACTGGGGAGTAATTAAGTAATTCAGTAAGGAAATTGGTTGGAATTGAAGTAATATTATTTAAATACAACATTGCTTTGCAACAACTATTAATAAAAGCAATTATGAATGTTGATGAGTTACTAAGTAATCTAGTAAAGAAAACTGATTGAAATTACGGTAATATTTGTTAAAAGATACTTGCGACATGTTTTATCAATGAAAAAATCAAACAATTTTCAAAATAATTACGATTAACTAAGCGATTCAGTAGGAAAAACCAACTGAAACACACAATATCCGTTTTGAAATATTTACAATAAACACAATTGGGTAATATTTGTTAAAAGATACTCGCAACATGTTTTATCAACGAAAAATTCAAACAATTTTCAAATGTTTACGAGTAACTAAGTGATTCAGTAGGAAAAACCAACTGAAACACGCAATATCCGTTTTTGAAATATTTACGATAAACACAATTGGAATATTGCTGTTATCAAAGAAATCAAGCGAGTATCAAATGTTTACGAGTAACTAAGTGATTCAATTGAAAAAAATCGATTGAGATCGTGTGACATCCGTTACAAAATATTTTACAACAAGTTAGCAACGAGAAAATAAATATTTCTTAGAATATCCGCTATAGCGAGTTACGATAATTTCTACGCACCTTGAAGGTTTTCAGTCCATTTTCAGTCAGATCAAAATTTATGCGAGACGTTTTAGGTATTATTTCAGTCGACGTAATGTTACCAGTTCATTTTTAAAAAGTAATTAATTACGATATAACGCAAGTGTCATTTTACTAATAAACTCATTCCAGAAAAGACATTAATCATCATCTCTCGCTTAATCCTATATGTTTTGATCTTTTTAATATTAAGTGTTATAAAGCCGCTCGAGAAAAGTCATTAATTACACCTAAGCACTATTTATTATCATGTTATTTCTATTTAAAACAAAACAACAAATGTCCATAGATGATGGAATTATAGGTCGAATTCAACCTAAAAAGGAAGAGAACTTGATTGCATCTATCTCCTGTTTTTTATTGTTTAATTACATATTAGTTAATACAGATAGATACAGCCTTTCACCAAAACGGATTTGTGGTTTTACTTTTAATCCTAGTTATCTCCGCTATCATCTAAAAAACATGAGCAAAGCATGAATTTATCCACTTGTTTTATTAGTTAGACTGTTACTTTTTTTAAAATATCTCATTGTTTTTTGTGTGAAATACAAACAATGTATCTACATACATAGTATATTTTCTATTTTTAGGAAGCTGTTTTGTCTAATAAATCAAGAGTTATATGTTACATATACATATTTAAATGCTATCAGATATCTTTAAAGTGTTTATTACATTCCTAACTCATACTTAATGTTGTAAACTATAATTGAGGCTCTCACATTTTAATTTACTGTCTGATGATATAAAGAGGGAGCTACACTACATCATTGTTTTGCTGATGATGTGTCTATATGATTGTTTATGGTAGTGTGTGTTATAGTAGAGTATATCAATAAACTGCAATTGAACTAGTTATTAAATGCTATCAGTACCTGTAAAGTATTTTATTACATTCCAAACTCATACTTAATGCTGTAAACTATAATTGAAGCTCTCACATATTAATTTACTGTCTGATGATATAATGATGGAGCTACACTTCATCAATGTTTTGCTGTTGATGTGTCTATATGATTGTTTGTGAATATCTTCAGTTGACTGCATAGTTCGAAGTAGTGCGTGTTGTAGTAGAGCATATCAATGAATTGCAATTGAACTAGTTAATCACACATCAAATTGTTGCTATAAAAAATATCTTTGAAGGATGTGAGTTGTCATTCAAATGAAATGTAAATTTCATCCTAGCTAGTTATATTTAAAAGAGTATCAACCTAGAGGTTGTGAAATTTGTTTATCCAACGCTGTACATTCAAAAATTTTAGCTAGATGGAAAGAGAGTTTACAAGGGTGTATGTGGTGGTTAAGCTTATTAATCTATCTAATCTCCATCTTCCTATTTTTTTAACCAACTTCCTAATTGTCTTCCACTTTTTTAAAAAACAATATCATTTATCATAGTAATAATCAGAAAATCAGTCTACAAATTATTCTTTTCAATGTTTTGCATATAAGAGAAACTATTTTTTTAAACAGTATCAGTTTTCATTTGTACTTCATTTCAAGTATTAGTCTGCGAAACTACAAAAAATGGCTAGCAATATTCCTACAACAAATGAGTAAGTTATTTTATACTATCTTTTACAATTTTGTTGCAGTTACATTTATAAATTTATACAAATGTATATATATATATATTACTTGTAGGTGTACAACCTCAAATGATGCACTAGATCTTAATATAGATGAAATAGATTTCAGTGCTATGTAAGTATATTATTGAAACTTTATTATTCAACTGTATTATATAGAGTTTTTAATTAATCACAATCTTGATTTATTGTTTTATTAAGCTCTACGGATGATGAAACGTTGAGATGGATTGAGGAATGCTTTGGTGAAGAAGAGAAGGTGAAAAAGACCGAGCCTACCACGCACATTGCTATGAGTAAGTATTTTTCTGTATTATGAAAAATGTAAATTTTTCTGTAGGTAAAATAATAACGACTCTACATTTACTACGTTATTTTTGTAGAGAAAACATTTACACGCTTTATTGCAAGCGTATGCTATATAGGGAAAGATGAATCCTTTCTCTCCTATGATCGCCACACATTTGAATGTAAGTATGATAAAAATATTATTTACTACATATTCATTCAATTTTAATAAATGTTTTTCAAAAACTAACATAATTACATTCGTATTTTCTATTTTAGTTCAAGCAGAGAACCAGCAGCTAGAACAATACAGAAGCAGAAGTGTTATAGATGGGGAAATAAAAGATGATAAGGAGTGCTTCAAGTGTAAGTGATATGCATTATCTTTATATACATATACCATACTCAAGACAGTTATCTATATATATATATATAATGAGAATTTGTTTATTTTGCTTGTAGATATCGATAACAAAAACACAAGGTATTATCTTTCAGTGCTTACGTTATTATTGATAACATATTGTACAAAGACGCTGAGCAAAGCACTGAAAGAAAAAAAAGACAGTATTTCGTGTATATTTTGTGGTAAGAAGTTTAAATTAGGGAAGATGCATGAGCCTGGCCGAGTTCTTTCAAGACATTTTTTTGCTCACTTGTTTATTTTTTATTGTTTATGCGGAAAATCACATACAACTTTGAGAGAACTCCAGCAACATACTTGTATTTTGAAAACTAAAATGTTTTTTATTGTTGATATTGCTAGTTATAATAATTTTGTTTTATTTATTAATAAAAAATATTCTGAGTTAGTTATGGACATTACTTTTCCAAAAAATTTTATGTTAGTATATCTCTATCCAATAGAAGGTTATTTTTCTGGAAACATCGATTTAGATTTTGAATTAGGGTGTAAATGGTTGGCAATAGCTAAAAAACCGGTTGCTGGAGATCGAAAGCTTTTACTTAAAAACCAGCGTAAAAAAATGAGAGCACTTATATCTTCAGATTCTGATTTTTCAGAAACTGAAGAAAGTAATAATGACTTAATTTCTGTTGCTAGTTCACAGTGCAGTCCAAAAACCAGTGTTTTAGTATCTAATACTGTAACAGATAACCCACAAACTCAAGTAGATTTAAAACAAAGCCAAAAGATTGATATAACTTCACTTAAATTAATTTTGAATATAAAAGATAAACTGAAAAAAAAGGGTTTTAATGATTGTGTTAAATTGAACTTAGCGTCTATTAGACAGAAAATGCAAAAAAATTCAGATTTTTCTCAAGAAGAAATTCTTGTATTAACTGCACTCTTAGGCGAGTTTTAAAATTTTTATTTCACTATATTTTTTAATATTATCATGGCTCTGGAATAGGCTTTATGCAACTATCCTATTTTATAATTTCTTACCACAAAATATATAGTTAATAGGATGTTTTTTATAAATACTCTCTATATATATTATATATACAGACAATAGTCTGTGTTTTTATGAATACTTTATTCATATGTATACACTTCATGTAAAATTGTTCTGTCATTAGATTACCTAATGCATTATTTTTATTTGTTTTGTGGTTGAGAACTCCATACGCTTCATTCTTACTGTATTACTTTGCATAATATTACAAAATAAATATTACATCAACTACCTTCATACTGCATCCAAATGATGAAACAGTAAATTTCACATCTGTATTACTGAATCTATAGCATTGTTATGAAAAAGACTATAATTACTTAAGTATTATGTCATATCGTGACAAACTATCAACACCCAATTCACAAAACTGTAAAACCTAAAGTATAATGCTTGTGGTAGTAAAAAGTCTTCTACTGTTTTGGTTTCTCAAACAAATTATAAAACATTTTTCACAATTTTTTGTGTAAAAGCGGAGTTGTCTTACCATTTTGACACAATGTGCCGACAACTTTTACATATTTTTCAAAAACGAAGTTTAGAAATTATAAATGGGAGTTGTCTTACCATTTTTGAAAAATGAGACGATAACTTGAAATATTCATTTTTGTGTCGGAACATTGAAATTTTGTAACATTTTAGAGTTGTAACCCCGAAAGTTTTACAAATTGACTAAATTACTAATGTTAAATATGAATAAAATACTTTATTACACTAAATATATACAAATTATTGCACAATACAAATAATATATAGTTTAATGTTCATGAGTTGTTGCTGATAGATTTGGCGAGCCGACAGTCATTCACTTGTACACGTATTCTATCTAAAAGCATACATAGATGTCGTTATAACAACTACATTATACTATGGTGAAAAATACGGTTATTAGTAGTTACTTATTACTAGTGAAGATTAACATACCTTAATTAAATTTCCGATATCGAAATCCTGCTAGCTTCGCTTGAAATATGATTGTTATCTTCATTGCTTTTCTCACTATCATTGTCGGCAACTTCATCTTTTTCCTCAAATTTTTTGTTTTCAGAGTCATCATCCGTCATATAATCGTCTTCTTCATCAGTATAAGCATCAATGTTATCATCGTCATCATCATCATCATCATCATCATCAGCAACATCATCATCATAACTTTTCATCAGCTCAGCATCATCAAATAGAGAAAGTCTGAAAGCTATTCCTTCTTTTTCACTTGAAGTAGATAGAAGCATCAAAGCTTCTTCAACACTCAGAATCGTGAGAATGTGTTTCTTTGTACCGCTTTCAGTTGTCATCGTACTTTTATAGTGGATCATACCGCATTCATGATTTTTGATCTTCAAAACGTTCTCAGGAGGGACAACAATCTTCCCAGTCATCAAAGATCTATCATTCATCATGTATCTGTAAGTGACAGTGTGAGTGATACGTAGAGGCGATGTATCTTGTTTTCGTTTTCGCTGCTTCAACTTCAGATTTTTCCAAACTGAAAGTCTAGTGAATGTCAGAAGAGTGTTGACAGGAATATTATCAAAAGTGATGATATCAAAGTATGCTTGCAACTGTTTCAATGATTTTTTTCTCAAGATTTTGGCTATAACTCGTTTTTTTAGCCCTTGAAGATGATTATCTCCTACAATACGCAGATCGGGTTGATTTTCTTCTAGCTTTCCCATGTACACTAGGATTTGTGAAGAGCCGGGATCAAGTTCCTGTAGCTCCACCGTAAGTTCTTTGTCAATCAGTGACTTGACTCGAATTCGATGATTGTTTTTTAAAACATATTCATAGTCCAATATACCATAATCTTCAACGTAATTAACATCGAAAACCTCCAATATCGTAGGAATTGGTAAATCCAACAAACTCACAAAATTTCCGATTTCCAACATTCCTTTCTGCATAGCTCCTGTCATTATTCCACCCATCTCGAGCAATTCAAACTCTCTAAGTTTGTTTACGGTATTATTCTTGCTGTTGCTGAATAAAAAGGAAATTGAAGCTCGAGATAATGTCACTGTCGGTTTTTTGTTATCCTCCGTTCGTTTGACTTCACTGTTCTCATGCAGATATGTGTAGTCCGGTGTGGGACTCAAAGGAGAGTTAGCTGAAACTACATGATGTTTCATTGCTATATCAGCAGGAGTATTGGTGTTTGAGCGAGAAGATGTATCATTAAAGGTGTTAGGATTGGGTCTTCTATCATCAATGTGAATGTCGTTGGTGGTGGAAATGATGGTTGTAGTGGAAATAGCGTTAGTGTTGTTGGTAGCTGTGGTTGGTTCAATATGGAGCTTAGGAAGTGCTTTGGAGTGTGATGTCATCATACCTGCAAGAAGTAAAAGAACTTAGTTTAACGATGTAAATATACTGAAATTATTGTTTTATTAAAAAATTGTTTTTAAAAACTAAGATTCAAAAACCTAGATGTTTCAATTAATTAAAAACAAATAATTATTTTAGCGCCTCTTACCTTGTTGCTCTCCTAATAGCTGTAGTAGATGTTGCTCCTCTGTTAGCCGCTGTAGAACTGGATGCTTTCTGTGTGAAAGCGATGGCTCTTATATAGCTAAAGTTGTACTGATTAAAGCCTATGAACCCCATCTCGTGTCAATCTCTATGAATCAGCATCTTTTCACGCGAAGGAAAGTCAATGTTTTCACGGGAATAAATGAATTATTTTCACGCGAATGGAAACCATTGCTTTCACGGGAATAAATAATTTATTTTCACGCGAATAGAAACCAATGCTTTCGCGGGAATAAACGATTTAATTTCCCGCGAATGAAAGTCAATGTTGTCGCGGGAATAAATACTTTATTTTCACGCGAATACAAACCGTTGCTTTCGCGGGAATAAATAATTTATTTTCACGCGAATGGAAACCAATGCTTTCGCGGGAATAAATGATTTAATTTCCCGCAAATGAAAGTCAATGTTGTCGCGGGAGTAACAGTTTATTTTCACGCGAATAGAAACCGTTGCTTTCGCAGGAATAAATAATTTATTTTCACGCGAATGGAAACCGTTGCTTTCGCGGGAGTAACTGATTTATTTTCACGCGAATGGAAACCGTTGCTTTCGCGGGAGTAAATAGTTTATTTACTCCCGCGAAAGCAACATTCCGTTCGCGTGAAAATAAACTATTTACTCCCGCGAAAGCAACGGTTTCCATTCGCGTGAAAATAAGTTATTTACTCCCGCGAATACATTGACTTTCATTCGCGGGAAATTAAATCATTTATTCCCGCGAAAGCATTGGTTTCTATTCGCGTGAAAATAAAGTATTTATCCCCGCGACAACATTGACTTTCATTCGCGGGAAATTAAATCATTTATTCCCGCGAAAGCATTGGTTTCTATTCGCGTGAAAATAAACTATTTACTCCCGCAAAAGCAACGGTTTCCATTCGCGTGAAAATAATTTTTTTATTCCCTTCGAATACATTGACTTTCATTCGCAGGAAATTAAATCATTTATTCCCGCGAAAGCATTGGTTTCTATTCGCGTGAAAATAAAGTATTTATTCCCGCGACAACATTGACTTTCATTCGCGGGAAATTAAATCATTTATTCCCGCGAAAGCATTGGTTTCTAATCGCGTGAAAATAAATTATTTATTCCCGCGAAAGCAGTGGTTTGTGTTCGCGTGAAAATAATTCATTTATTCCCGCGAAAACATTGACTTTCCTTCGCGTGAAAAGATGCTGATTCATAGAGATTGACACGAGACGAGATTCATAGGGTTTAATCAGTACAACTTTAGCTATATAAGAGCCATCGTTTTCACACAGAAAGCATCCAGTTCTACAACAGCTAACTGAGAAGCAACATCTACTATAGCTATTAGGAGAGCATCAAGGTAAAAACTTAATAAATTACAGTTTTTACTCATGCATTATTTATTATACTAAAACAACTGAAAAAAATTAATCATCTGTATTTTTTTAGATTCAACCACAAAAAATGGAAATAGTTAACAACACAGAATCAGAAACTCAGCCTAAACCTTTGACTCAAGAGGACTTGATACTTCTACAAAACCTATGCAATAAAAAAATTGAAGAGAGAGTGCGAATTATCTCAAACAATTGTAAATTCATCCAGAAAGACTTGATAAAACAGCTAAATAATTTTCGAACTGAATCTTTTCTAACATTAAAGCTCTTAGGGAATGAAGTTACATCAGACATTCAGAGGTTACATTATGTATTACAACAACGACAATATCAACTAGAACAGGTAAGCACACCAATTTCTATCGAGTGTGCTCGTAAAGAACTTGCTCTAAAAAAAAGAAACATGCAACGACAGTCCGCTCAAAGACAAGCTAGAAGGGTAAGGACTCAACAACGTAAGGCACGACAAGCTACAAAAACATCTGATTAACAGTCAATTTTTGATGATAAGGTAATAATTAATAAAAAAAACACTATTTAGTAAAAGTTTGTAGTTGTTTTAAATTTTCTGTTTAACCATTCTATACTAATACATAACTTTCATTTTTGTTTAATCATCCTATGCTAATACATAACTTTTTATTTTAGTTCATTATGGAATCAAAAGTACATAGAACAGAAGTCTTCTTTCCTAAGATATAACATCAGTACATCAAGTACATCAATGATGACATTGTAAAAAAGATTATGTATTGATTATTATTACAAGTTGTAGTGCTTTGTATTACTTAGTATTTACTAACTCTAGGTATATTATACAAGGATATTTTCCTACTTATTATGTAATAAATGTATATAATCATATATTGGTTTAATGTAGTTATATCTCCTTGTTCTTCTCTCCTCTCTCTCCAAATATCATATGAGTTCGAGTTATGTAAAACAATTATCAAAACTTAAATGCCATACATTCAAAATCTAGCTGCCATATGAGTTCAAATTAAGTAAAAAAATAATCAAAACTCAAATGCCACTTAAATGCCACTCAAATGCCACTCAAGTACCCCTCAAATGAAATACAATATAAACTCGGCGAATTCATCCAACGTCGTAACCCATTGCCTAAACTCCAAGGTCTAATCCACAAAAAAACACTTGGTAGGGAGATCTGCTCATATATTACTACTAGTATCTATATGAATTTGTCCGCATGCAGATTTTTCCAGGTGTCCAATTAAAGTTTTGGTAATAACTTTGCAACTAATCCACCAATCAGAAACAACTTTTTTCTCCAAGCAGCCAATACAATTTCGCTTCTGATTGTCTGTCAATAGACTTCTGAAAAGCGCTCTCCTCACTAATAACTAGTCATAAAAGTTACACAACTTTGGCGCACCTGTGGGAACTCCCCGGACATTTTAATGAGTTTTGACAATTAGAAATAAAACACCAATGTCTTATCCACTCACTGACATATTGTTTTGCTGATTCACTTTATTATTTCGAATTAATTATAATTTATTTCCAAAGCTTACTAATAATTTGTGAGCGGTTTATGAATATGCGACAACGTAGCTAAAAAACGCATTCAGTAATTGCGGTTGCCATCACATACTACCCAATGTTTCGGTCAAATAAAATTGCGGCTTTGCTTAGGCTATAATTTGTGGTAAATGCATTAAAAAAACAAACCGCAATTGTGGTTATTTCTTATTTATTATTAAAATGTAAATTTAGGCATCTGAAAAAATTATTTTTACTAATAATTTTATACCATTGTGATATACACCTCCGGCTCTACAAGTTGGTACCAAATTTATCTACTGAAATTCAAGTTGAAAAATTGAACTTCTCTACCTAATGAATGCTCAACTTGCATGACAAGATATCTATACAAGGTCCATATAGTAGGAGGCAACTTCATAACACCATGCCAATCACGGATAACTAATGTAAGTTTTGATCAGGTGAAATACAGATGAATACTCTACAGATTGAGATGAAGTTTTCACATTAAGTGGAAAGAGTTACAAGTAAAAGAGTAACAAGCAAGCCATCTTGTCTCTATGGTACATCTTTGGGTGGGCATTTTTTGGATATCGGTTGGTGCATATCACTGGAGTTTCTTCCAGTTACTCGGCTATAGTGACAGCCGATAGGGTTTACATTGGCTCATCACTGTAGTTTAGTTCTGATATGACATTTAGACCCTTCTGCGAGAATGTTTTATTACCTCCAAGTATTAATAATGGTTTTTACATGTGCTTTACACCAAAATCTACTGCAGTATTAGGCTGTATGCATCCAAATTTCAGGGCAAAATTCACTTTTCTGTAGTAAAAGTGTGAATAAACTTTTCAGCATAACTTCCAAAACCGGTCTTTCAATATGAAACATTAGAATAATAATTGAATTAGAGCAAGTCAAATGCTATTTCCAACAACCATGAGCTGTGTCATTGTTAGGTGATCTAGAACACAAAGAGAGTACCTAGGTTGCCGAAGGCGCATACAATAGGCATTTTTGGATCAAGAACGCCCATGCCTTGAAAAAACTAGTAAAGGAATGTGCTTCCGAATGCAATTTTGATGTTCGATCCTGGCATAATTTCTGTGATTTGAACGTCCAAAAACTCAAATTTCTATATCAGCAGTTGTTTTTTTTTGTTGTCAACTAGTCACAAAAATCCGGAAACAAATGAAAAGATGATCGCCCAAGAGGACGTCAAGAATTAATTATTTAAAAATCATCATCATTTTCTATCTATTAACTAACTAACAACAGAAGATAACAGTGATAAATAATTATTACAATAATAAACAATAACAATACTTCAATAAATAAAAAATACTTTTGATTACCGTTCACGATAATGAAAATAATAATTAATAATCATAATTAATATCTATATATGTTGCATCTAAGCGAAAATGGTAGCTGCCATAAAAGGGCTCGTGTTGTGCAAAAATCTTTATTATAGCAGAACTGTACGTGTTTGAAGCAAGAACTTCGTACAGTGAACAACCCCTAAACGGTAAAACCACCGTTCAGCATAGAGTTCCAAAAATCAGGTTTTGTATTCGCCGAAAAACGAAAAGCTTGCACGTTTTGGCGTGAACGTTCTCGATCCGAAAATGCCTAATATGCATTGAATGTATCTAGGTCTCTATAAACTTATTTATGTCACAGAGAGCTACAGTAAGTAAATTTGAACCCCAATAACCATATTAAGGTGTATATCGTGAAGGATTTTGCCGTGCCTTCGCCGAACAACTACTAGAGAAAGTGTACAGTGTAAACAAGACAACAATTCTTGCTATAGAGTGCTGCTGTAAACAGTAGTGATGGGTCTTCTATCAGCTACCTATATATATAGATACCTCCGGCCGTGTGCGGATGTACTAGCAAATAACAGCCAACCTGCCAAACTAAACACGCAGAGTTCAGGTTATGACTACTTTATTATCACAAGATACAAAAGATTGCTGAGAAATTCAAAAATTTGCTGAGAAGTACAAGCTCACAATCTACTCTGCCTCTCTGGGTTATTTTATAGAACACATATGCAAAATAGGGTAGTTGAAGTAACAGGTGCCTGATTGGCTACAAAACATCAGGCCATACATACATGAGCAAGAATAAAAGTAGCAATAAGCAGACGATACACAAAACAATAAAGCTGCGTTTACACTATGCGTCTCCGACTCCGATTCCTTTGAAGTTTGCCGCCTGCGAATTGGCGCATCTTCCTGTGGACAACTTCCTGTGGAGCTGCAGGGTTGTCGGAATCGGAGACGCAGCAACCCAGCAGTGTTGGGTTTGAGCGACAAGTCGCAGCTTTTTCATAGCCACGTGACACAGCCTAACCAATTGAGTTGGTCTATATAGCGGCTCCAATATTTGGTTTATTTCGGCCTAGATATAATGTAAACAATGATTGTTGTAAGATCGTAAGGTTGTTATTAAATAATTAATTATTATCAGCATTGTTGACATGTGTGTTTATTATTTTTCTTATCAAAAGAATCAAACTATATATGTTCAACAATAATAGAAAATTCATATTTGGAGTAGCTATCATTATTATTTTGGATGCAAACATAAAAATAACGTTAGATTTTGTATTAATTATCATTTAATTTTGGTAAGTGGTATTATTATTTATATAGAAGTAAAGATCTCATTTTATAGGTAAATAAAAAATTCACAAGATGCATAGAGAACTACTGCCTGGTAGAAAACTGGAAATAATTAAATCACAACTCATCAATCCAACTACTTGAGTGCAGGAACGCAATAAATCATTTAAGCTAAGATGGTTGGGCAACTCCGAAGTTGCGGAAGTGAAAAAAATAGGGTGTCGCAGTAGTGTAAATGCAACATGCGTCTGCGCCTCCGACAACCTAGTGAATTCACTGGTGTCGGAGTCTGAGACGCATAGTGTAAACGCAGCTTAACAATCATACTAAATGTTTAAAAATTCCAGGGTTATTGATGAGTCGAAATGGGAATTCCCTAGCTTGACATCTTCTTCCGTGCAGCCAACAGTGTTATCAACCAAACAAGCCCAACCATGTTCAGCTAGTGCATTCCAGTGACTCATCTGCTGCGGTCAACAACATACTAGCTGCAAGTCGCTACTAGCTTAGTAAGCGATTCCTGCAGCTAACCAACACAGTGACCACTCTATGTAGAATCCATTATAATATGACCAAATCTAGACCATTATTTGTGCACATCCTCAGCAACATACGATGTAAGTTTTTATTATGATTAACTTTAGTTGAGATACACTACTTGTACTGATTAAATTAGTTGCTTACCAAAGTGCTGCTTGAAGTAGGTTTTTGATGACAGTGCACCTATAGACTTTGTAGCTGCACTACAATTGTATTCTCGAAATTCAACCAAATTACTCAGGCACTCTATATATGATCTTCCATTTCTGTGTGTTATTGTGGTCCATTCTAGATGTAAGCAAATGTAGATTTCTATTCAATGGGGCAGACATATGTATTTAGGTATAAAAAAAAATGACTAATCCACTTCTGGCTTAACAATTCTATAATGTAAAGAAAAGCTGTACAAAAAGCTTGAGCAAGTTTTTGAGTGAACATTCAGTCTCACAGTTGAGGTTGTTTTAGTAACAAAGGAAGATCAATTGACGAGTCTCAAGAAAAAATGCCAGGTAGTGACTCCTATTTTTAACCAGCTACGGCAAATCCTTACACTTTACCGACTTTACGAGAAGCTTAAGAAAGACTTATTAATGATGAGGCCACTACATTTACTCACATCTCCCATCAACTAGTTTCAATAAATCTTTTTACCCTTTATTTTTTTAAAGCCAAATACCTCTCATTAAACTTGATTACTGCCTAAAATTGTATACAGAACAAAAAGCCTCCAAAGTCTGAACAAAAAAAAACAGATGAAGCAGCTACATACTGCTCATAAAAAGCATTTGTTTAATAGAAGCTTAATTTACGGTTTTCAGAAAAAAAATATCTTGGTAATGGTGATAGTGTTATGTGAATACTAAAAACTTCAATGGGTCAACCTGAAGATTGTATTTTCTCAGTAAAAGCAAAAGTTCGCCAGAATTTTTTTTTCGGAGACACTAGTTTCAAACCTGAAACAATTTTTCATTGAGAAGGCTTTTGAACTATTGTAGTGGAATTAGTTAACACATAGCAGTGACTACACCAAAATGAACGTTCCGCTGCTAACCGATGTGTTTATATAAGCAGTAGCATAGTCTTGGGTATATATTGTTGATAGATAGGGTTGTTAGCACTGGCTGAGATGATAATGCCCTGTACAATTCCATTACATACAGGCTTACCTAAACCTGGAGGACAGGTAAGCAAAGCCCTAGGACTTATGAAAGAAAAAAAAATATGATGCAAAACAATGAAGGGCTGGCTGGCTAGCTGGCTAATTATTTCTTCAACCAAATTCACTGTCTACAATTGCTTGTCATTTATAACATATTTGTTTGCTTGTATATTTATGCCTTTGTTGTATGGATTTGCTTTATTCCTATTTAGGACTGTTAGTTCCTGTACCTCCTCCTTTATATAAAACAAAGGTTTTGCCATGTAATATTGTACCATATCACAATTTTTCTTGTGCACTTGTCTAGTTAGCGAGATCCTGTACCGCTTATTATTTTTCCAAAGCAGTTGTGTGATAATATATGCATAGAACTCTGAAGAGTTGGATTTTGTATTTGAGCCATAAGCTCATCACAAATGTGGAACTTAGGAAAACTCCCCCATAGTATTCTTTGTGTGCACTGACATTTAGCAACTTCTAAAAAAGATATTGAGTTAGGCAGGAGAACCAAATGTTGCTACAGATATTACTTTATCAGCAAATGAAGTGCTCGGCTGGTCACAGAGCACTTAGCAATCTACAGCGGGTCCCCTGGAACTCCACTACACAACTAATGTTTCCATACGCAGTCAGTTTAAGAAAACCTAATACTAACACTGACCAGGGAGTTTCATTTTGTTATTACAAAGTACCTTTCTGCCATTAAGGTGAAGAAATAGTTGAAGGTGGTATTAAACTTTATCCGTTCCAATAAGTGGGTAACTCATTTATTGATATGGTCATCAAATCCTGTAGCAATATCCACATAGAAGTAATCAATAGATTTCTTTCAAACATGATACCATCACTACATTGCTAACCATATAAAAATTAGAAAAAAAAAACACTCATCTTGACTATCACTTATCAGACTAACCAATTTTGCATACCACAAACAACTACTGTGTTTTTTATGGATAAAAGTATTGCAGATTTTAGAATGTGATCAATTTGTTGCTTCCAATCACAACCACAGCCCTACTCATAGTTTGGGTGCTGTAAAAGTATCGTTCGAAGAAACATGCAAGCCTTTAGCAAATAGATGAGTTTTCCCCAAGTTACAAGTTTACTTGAAAAAGCTTTCAAAGTTGTTTGTACTGAGAACCCCTTGTTCCGCTGTCTGCAGGTTCATAGATCTTACTTTGCGCTGCATCAATACACTGGAGCTTAGGAATGATTGTTACAGCTACAGGTTGACTGTTACCATCACAGTATCCACTATACAAACTTGTAGAGCTGCTAAAGCCACTGGAACTATTGATCCTGGCCCGGGATCCAGTTGCACTGACCATTTCTTAGATTTGAGTTAAGCTACTCATCTGTCTGCAAAGAATGGCCTACCAGAGAGTGGGCAGTGCCGGTAAAACAACTACTGGCAACCCATAGAACACAGCAATAGACCGATTATTGATAGCATTGCAAGCCATCCTGAGACCTAACCCCGACAACGTACCACCTGCTTCTAGGCCCCTAAGTTCGAAGGAGAGGGAGATGCCAAATATTTTATCACCAATTTTATAGAAGTGGGACGAGATTGAAGAGTGGCCAGACAATACGGCCATGCTAAACTTGAGAGATGAAATATGTGGTAGAGTATTGGTCTGTGAAAGGCCTCCATGCCTGCGGGGCATCTTTGCTGCCCTATGAGCGTGCTTGGTCTGACGCCAAGGGAAGCTATGTCCCAGCTCATCAGCATGCGCAGACAGCACAAAACGCCGCTCCAGGAGCACACTGATGAGATAGAGAGTCTAGTATGCATTGCTTATGCTGATCTCCCTCACAGACTCATGCAGAGGATGATGCTGGACATATGCTGTGCGAAAGCTGGGAATGCTTATCTGCAGAAGCATTTGTTGACCATGCAGCCCATAGACTTGGGTGATGCAGTCAGGGCTGGCAACAAGTATCCACAGATTAAAACGCAAGTTGAAGAGTGCCAGGTTTATGTAAGAAGGGTGGAAGAAAAAGAAAATAAAGATAAAGAGAGATGGATATGAGCTGCTGCTGCTGTAGTAAATTTTGATGAATGCATGTAGTAAATTGCTTGTTCACTATCAAACACCAACCAGAAATGTGCAAGAATTTAACCCCAGCCATTGTAAAGTGCTGTGCAGGTAAAATGACTTGCTGTGCAGGTAGCACAGCTTGCAGGGCCAGTATCGACTCCTTCAGTAACTGTAGTGACCCTTGACTGAACCAACATGATGATTCTCCAAACCAATTAGGTGCTTACACTGACCTTGAAGCAGGAAGTACCCTTCCTTGGCTTGCTGGATATATCAACCACAGGCTAGGTATAGCCTCAGAACCCTATGGAGTCTATGATTAGACAATGGAAATAGGACTCCGCCCTTTAGCCGTTTGGCATCATTTTTTAACCGTGCTCTACCGCATGATTTATTAACTATTTATATACCTACAGCTATCGTCTGATTAATTCCTCTGCGTGTATTCTTATATATAATATGTATATAACTTTCTGTCAGCCTGCCTATATATTGGCGGGAGCTCTTGTATTTATTTGTATTCATTCGTTAATGTCTTGCCAATCACCCTAGTGCAAAGCCACCCTAAGACTTTGGTACTGATGAATAAAACCATTATTCAAACAACACACTGTGTAGTTTGCTTGAGCCGTGGGTTCTGTGCTTCTCAATTGATCCGGCAGTAACTGATCATTAGTTGTCACTGTCATACCGGCACAGTGTCCCTCGGGGGAGAGGTATAATACTTGAGATAGTGGAATTTTGTGGAAACCTGACCGAACTCCATTAGAATACAACCTTAAAAATTATATACAACACAACAACTAATAAAAATAAAGCAGCCCATTTGAAAGATATCCGAATCATCAGTAATCTCTGCAGTGATCTCGTATGGAAAGGTTAGTTGATTCAGAGCTCTGATACTTCTTCGTCTTTATAAGCAGGTAATGCAGTTTGTTTATAGTGATTTTACAGTCTTATGGAACAAAAGCCCTGGAAATAGCCAGAATAGCTGTGATATAGTTTTATATCGAGACCCTGGTTCTGTTAAAAGAGCAAAACCAAATAATTTATCATTTAACGTTGACATTTTTGTATGCAAACGTCATTGTTTACCGTCTTTCCACATCAGTTTAAGGCACAAAAGAAAGGCAACAAGTTAAGTGTGGAAATAAATATACGACTGCATGAGGGGGATCATGGGCAAGGGTGTAGTTAGCAGAAGTTAGTAATGTACTACATGCTGCTGGAATCTCATACCATTATATGCAATGCAATTAACTTAAAAGTAACTGATACAATCAAGGCAGAGTTCTGGTAAAATAGCCCAAGCTCCTGGTGTCTTTTCAAGCCAAACCCGGGAAAATTTGATTGAAAAGCACTGTTCAGGTTCAGCCAAGGTTCTTTTTGGTCTCCTGCACAACTAAATATTTAAATGGCAATGCTTCTTACTGAGCAGAGTTTAAACTAGTCTGAAAGTACAGGAGACTGTCGTCTACAATGAGCTTTTACTAGTAATAGACACATGCACACTTTGGTATGATACTCAGATAGAGTTATTGTTGATATGACTTTTGGTACATAGGGGCCAGTATACATATGAGAAGGGGTCATTATTAATAGCTTCGAAAGCAGATATCTATGAGAGGCTAAAAGGCTGGGATGCTTAGGTAATATTCTCATCGTTTTAATAAAAAGGAACATTCTTTCATGCCTGCTCTTATTCCGTAAACCAACAGCATCCCTAGAGCAGTGTGACACTAAACATTTGCATTTGTATGTACAAGGCTAACAGTGTTTGGTGACCCTGAGAAAATACTCAATTAAATTGAGGCGAGAGAGCGTATCACTCAAAATTATGAGGCAACAAATTCCAGAACAGCTGCTGTCTCCAGTATGAGTATGTATATATATATATATATATATATATATATATATATATATATATATATATATATATATATATATATATATATATATATATATATATATATATATATATATATATATATATATATATATATATATACTAAAAGGTAAAATAGTAGAAGATATTAAAACTATTGGCTGACTACAAGTTGTTTCATGTGCTAGAAAAAAAGATGGAAAAAGAAAATAATTCTAAGCACAATCATCAGGTCGGCTCTCCACTGTTAAAAAATAAAGGTGGAACAGGAAACAGTTAGTTCAGACCGAGAATATTAAGTGCACAAGGATCGTATTGTTAAATGTTGGTAAGGGTGCACGGGCGTCAAAGGTGGCTAAGGGCATAGAGCTACGCCTGGCTGAGAGTAAATTTATTAGAGTGTCGGCAGGTGGTGACAACTTCACTCCTGCTGTTGAGGGAAGACAACTCTGGTTGGAAGATGATATAAAATTTTTCAGCCGTACAAAGGTGACATTTTTTATCTGTGTTAGAATACGCTCTGGCATGGGATAAAATTCTCCATTTGATGTTAAATTGGGTGCATGACTCTTTAAGTAACCAGATATGCTTGCTCAGCTCGGTGGAGTTTCTTTTGCTGGCAGTATTAAAAGATGTTTTGTGGTTTCTATATCTAGATTTAAATTCTCCTTCGGTTAGGCCAACATATGTTTCGGCTTTGTTATTAGCTGTGACTGTAGCCTGGTAAATGACGCTTTTAATCTGGCAGTTGCCATCGAGGGGACACTCAGCTTTATTTCTGCAGTTGCATTTATTAGTGGTGGTATTGTTGGTGTTGTTAGAGATCTTATTATTGTGCCCTTGTATGATTGTTTTGATATTGGGCATGCAGCTATAACTGAGTTTGATGGTGTTTTTGTTAAAAATATGACCCAAAGGATGGTTACTGGGGAAACACTCTTCAACTGCTTTAAGAAACTCGTGCCCGATGTTGTTGGACACATTGAGGTCAAAAGGAGGGTTGTACCAGGTGATGTTTCTGCGCCTTTTTCGTTTAGTATGTAAGGTGGTATGGGCGGGTTTATAAGAAAGGTTGTAGTTGTACCCGCTTTTATGCAAGGCGTTTTGGTATAGAACTCTGGCGTTGTCGAAGATCTCTTTGTCAGACGATAGTTCGGAAAGTCTTTTATTTATGCTTATAGGTATGTTGCGAATGATGGAGGGTGGGTGGTTTGATAGTTTTGATAGTTTTTGATAGTTTGAGCTCCTTCGCAAAAACATCGAAAAAACATATAAAAAGTCAGATGCCAATGTCTTAGATAACATCAACTCCGAAGCCAAAAACATCGCTTCCAAATTATGCTTAGATGGCAGGGCTGAAAAAATGGCACAAAAAGCGGCGTATATAACACTAAAAGATCATAAACCCAATTTTTTCAACAACCCATCATGCCGCCTAATAAACCCTGCTAAATCAGAAATTGGGCATATCAGCAAAGCCATCCTTTCCAAAATAATAAAAGCAGTGGTTGATAAAAATAACACCAATTTGTGGAGAAATACTAGGTCCGTACTTCAATGGTTCAATAAAACAACACACAAAAGTGACTCTTTTTTCATCTGCTTTGATGTAGTAGAGTTCTACCCATCCATCACTGAAGATACCCTGGATAAGGCCTTAATTTTTGCCTCTAAATACACCTCCATCTCCCAGGATGAAATTGACATCATTAAACACTCCAAAAAGTCCCTACTGTTTAACAACACACAACCATGGACCAAAAAATCTTCCAACAGTCACTTTGACATCACCATGGGCAGCTTTGATGGAGCTGAGACCTGTGAATTAGTCGGTTGTATGATTCTATCCCAACTAGCTAAACTGTATGGCAATTCCATCGGCCTTTACAGAGACGATGGCTTAGCCATATTTAATGAAACACCACGCAAGATAGAAATCATTAAAAAAAACATCTGCAAGATCTTTAACAAATACAACCTCAAGGTCACCATCGAAGCCAATAAAAAAGTAGTGGAATTTTTAGATGTCACCCTAGACCTAAACACCGGCAAACATCGCCCATATAATAAACCTAATAACATCCCCCAATATGTCCACAAACTATCAAACCACCCACCCTCCATCATTCGCAACATACCTATAAGCATAAATAAAAGACTTTCCGAACTATCGTCTGACAAAGAGATCTTCGACAACGCCAGAGTTCTATACCAAAACGCCTTGCATAAAAGCGGGTACAACTACAACCTTTCTTATAAACCCGCCCATACCACCTTACATACTAAACGAAAAAGGCGCAGAAACATCACCTGGTACAACCCTCCTTTTGACCTCAATGTGTCCAACAACATCGGGCACGAGTTTCTTAAAGCAGTTGAAGAGTGTTTCCCCAGTAACCATCCTTTGGGTCATATTTTTAACAAAAACACCATCAAACTCAGTTATAGCTGCATGCCCAATATCAAAACAATCATACAAGGGCACAATAATAAGATCTCTAACAACACCAACAATACCACCACTAATAAATGCAACTGCAGAAATAAAGCTGAGTGTCCCCTCGATGGCAACTGCCAGATTAAAAGCGTCATTTACCAGGCTACAGTCACAGCTAATAACAAAGCCGAAACATATGTTGGCCTAACCGAAGGAGAATTTAAATCTAGATATAGAAACCACAAAACATCTTTTAATACTGCCAGCAAAAGAAACTCCACCGAGCTGAGCAAGCATATCTGGTTACTTAAAGAGTCATGCACCCAATTTAACATCAAATGGAGAATTTTATCCCATGCCAGAGCGTATTCTAACACAGATAAAAAATGTCACCTTTGTACGGCTGAAAAATTTTATATCATCTTCCAACCAGAGTTGTCTTCCCTCAACAGCAGGAGTGAAGTTGTCACCACCTGCCGACACTCTAATAAATTTACTCTCAGCCAGGCGTAGCTCTATGCCCTTAGCCACCTTTGACGCCCGTGCACCCTTACCAACATTTAACAATACGATCCTTGTGCACTTAATATTCTCGGTCTGAACTAACTGTTTCCTGTTCCACCTTTATTTTTTAACAGTGGAGAGCCGACCTGATGATTGTGCTTAGAATTATTTTCTTTTTCCATCTTTTTTTCTAGCACATGAAACAACTTGTAGTCAGCCAATAGTTTTAATATCTTCTACTATTTTACCTTTTAGTATCTAGCTCCTCGATTTTTTCTTGTTGAGCACTGTTTTACTTGCTTCAGTCTTGACTGGTTTTTACATCTCTCGGGCAACTAATATTAATAATTAATTATTTATTATTTATTTATTTGATTGTTTCTATTTAGTCTAAGCCCCTGTGCACATCTTGTGCCCCAGTCATACTTTTACTTATATATATATATATATATATATATATATATATATATATATATATATATATATATATATATATATATATATATATATATATATATATATATATATATATATATATATATATATGTTTGTTTGTTTGTTTAAAATGCAATGCACGGGTTAAAAGAAAGATGATCATAATGTTTTTTTTAACATTAGTTTCATGCAGTTTTGTCTCACTGCAACCATCAGATACAATGCGTGGGATGTTGTAAAACATAGTTCTTGCTATAAAACTTCTAAGATTAGCAAACATTTGAAGAATAACCAGATTTACATTATGTAGCTATGGGTAGTAAAGTCACAAAGATGCGTAGTTGAAGCTTGGTGGCATGTCTACACTTAGACATCATTTCATTGCTCTTTTTCGGAGTTCCTGATGTTGTTGAATAAACTATGTGAAACGTTTCCCAAAGGCACAAGTCACATTTTTGGGAGTTGAAATTATATGGGCGAATATGTCCAGCAACTCTCCATTTTCTGCAGTGTTATGTGTTGTTATTCTTAACCTGTTCTATACTTTTTTAGTTCAGTTGATTGGCATTTGCCGGTATGTCTGAATGCTGTTAAGAGATTGTTTTATCTGGTTTTAGATATGTCGGCAGTTAATTAAAAAAATAACTGCCAAAGAAATACCCTCTCGTGTAATCCACCCTTCAGCACTAATATATCAACCAACACTGGCACATAGTTTCTCACAACCATCAGCACCGAGTTCCCAGCAAGCCACAAACTAAAGCAACAGCCGCTGTTCCAACATTCAGAAGACTCTCAGTACCATAAAAGCAAGCAGCTCTCTAATACAGATAACCTTGGTTAAAAACCAAAGATATACAACTGCCCTATTAAACAGGTGCGCCCACTGGAAGGAAAGAGTCTGATTTTTTAAAGTTTATCAAGCCGCCATAAACACAACAGAAATATCAACCAACATGTATACTGATTAATTACCGACATATGTCAAACCAGATAAAACAATTATTTAACATGACCTAATCACCCATAATTGGAATATTCAAATAAGGCCATCTTTTAACTTTTTGCTAATCTTAAGAGTAGTAAAGTAAGAAAGATCTTATGTAACTTCTTGTGCAGTTTATTGAATGATTGCAGCGAGACAACGCCTCAAGCAACTGATAATAAAATTTTGTAACCATCTTTCTTTTAACCCGTGCGTTTTAAATACAACAACAGGCCTACACCCATTGAGCACTCTCGACAACAGCTGTTGTCCTCTGCCTATATATCTACATGCTCACATAGATATATCAGCGACTGCTATTTTAATACTTTTAAACCAAATAAAAGCACTCATGTTGATGTATTATCATATTCAAAGAGCATCTAAAAGAATAATTTATTTTAACGGTGGAGTGACTTTTATTTGTCATGTAAACCTTTTGATAATATATCACAAAATGGTTGTTGGAGGTAACAGGCAGCTGTAAGTTTTTCTCAGGTACTAAATATTCTATGCAATATAAGTCGAATAGACATTGTTTGCAAAAGTTTTTACCAAATGAATAGGTTGTTAGACTTACCGAACACCATAAATTCTTCCATATGAATCACTTCAGTGTTGTTCCCAATGATGAGAATGTGTCTAGCTGGAACCGGTATCTCAAAATCTTCAATTACTTTTGGTCCATATGGTTTATATCGGTATCTCACAAACCTCCAACCATCATCAGTAAAAGACAGTGACCCGAGCGTAGATACAAAGTAGGAAATTTCTTTCAATCGTCCAGCTAAATTTTTTCAAACAATGGTTATTCAATGAAACTTATTTAAGTATGTTACATGTGATATGAGTTTGTATTTATTTGCATTTCGTTTGTGTAAAGTCAATGCAAAGAAGGGCTCATGTTTTCATATGGCTTGGTAAGCAACAATCAAAATTTCAGTTTCTGATTAACCGGAAACAGGTTGTATAGAAAGCCTTCACTTGGTATGCACTGTACATATACAGTACACATACATGTAAATATTTGTAGTTTTTCAATTGTGAAAACAAATTTTATTGAGTATCAATTAATTTCTCACTACTAATTAGTTTTGTGCAATAGATGGTGGAGTGCAAACATAATCATTAAACATACTCAAAAAGATTTGCTTTCACAAGTAAAAAGTTAAATGGTAAATCTCTGAATAAGTTCATTGAGCCCTTTTGTTGACTGATGCACCTCATTCAGAGTGTGTATACATTTAAATATATGTATTGTAGTATATTTCAGTCTGGATTCTATGAAATTCTACTAGTTTTAAGTAATTTACTGCTCTGCAAATGTCACACTGCGCCTGTATGGACAGTGACAACCTAACAAGTTATTCCCAAACCAACTGTTTCATACAGAGTCTTTGGCTCTGACAAATCAGGTAGTGTGCTGGTTTAACTAAATGATTCATTAGTATACGTAAATTCACATCTCTAGAAGCAGTTGCTTAGAGAGTGGCAAGTGTACATGAAATACACCAAGTGAATGAATGTAAGGAGTAAAAAAATGTTTAGCCTTTCTAAAGGTTTAATCACAATAAAAAGATGAACCTATAAATGCTTTTAAAAAATCAGGTGATAGGAAATAAGCCATACCAATGCAATTAGCCAAATAGCACTTTGATAATCTATACTGAATGTGGAACAGCTAAGGGACCATATCTTTCATAACTTTAAAACTTATTTCAGTAAATTAAAGACAGGTAAATACCTAGACAACTATTTTTTATGAAGTACTGGTCGGTGGATCTAGACTTCTAGCTGGCCAAAGTTTACAAAAGAAAAATAGCAAAGCTGAGCACAACAATGGGTTGTACTAAAACTCGGATTGTGGAATGTAAACTTGGAAAGCAAAGGTTTGACAAAAAATTTTTTTTGTTGTTAGAGCGGCCTGCTTTAACAGCGTGTCAGCACAGATTTTGGGCAAAGCTAGTGGGCAAGGCGTACTACGATTTACTTGAGTTATCTTAATAATCATTTGTTAGAGCAATACAATCACTACAATAGATTCTGGTCTTTGTATATTGCATTCATTGGAGGCATGCCTGTGGTAGCCACCATCAGGGAGACCTCTGCGCAGTAGCGGCCACTGTGGGTAGCCAGTGAAATCCACTACAGTAATAACGGTTATATAAAAAGTGAAAGAAGAGTAGAGGCAACTCAAAGGAAGTTTGGGGCTCTTGCAAGACATATTAATTTGAGCAAATACTGTAGCAAGTCTATTAAGAAAACCTTTGCAGTCTTTCGGAAACTTCCTTAGGTGCTTGCTTTTATGCCTAAAGTTTGTTTGCATTAGTACTTTCGTGGATTTTACTGTTTGGTAGGTGCTTACGTGAGACAACAGTAGCAGATGCAGGTATCTGATAAACACATATATTGAACAACACTGTCTCCAACTTTTGAAATTTGATCAAGTAAGGCAAAAAATGGTTAGCTACTGCTAAGGGTTCAAGCTTCCAAGGTATGGATTAACTACGATTGTCAGTTGCTTTTTTTAATTATCTAAAAGCCTCATAGAATTTTTGTCACACTTTATCTAAAGTTTAATAGTTAGCAGGTTGCCTCAGGTAAAGCGTGAACTTAGTTCCGTCAGGCATGAATTTGAAGATCAAGCTATTTGCTTTTATAATTGCCAGTGGTATTGTAATGGTTTTCCCTGTCACTGGATCGAACCGTTACTGGCACTACAAGGAGGGTTACACTGTCCTGCTTTTATCTGCACTGTACTAAGAGCATCACTGCTAGGGAGTATGGCTCTGTGTGGTTTATCTGGCACTAGATACAACTGGATGCTGCTGTATAGCAGACACAACTGTGTTCAGGCAATCGGCCTCACAGATATCACAGAGTTATAGGTAACAATGTATTATTATTACCAACAAAGCAAACAATGTCTAATCTGATGCACAAAACTGCAAGGCTGACACAAGTAGATAATACGAGAACGGTAGCAACTGACGGCAAGGGTCGAGTGAAAACTCAACATATAACTGGTCAAAACATTTCGCTTGCTACACGAGAGTTACTTACTACTCCAAGTCTACACAACGTCTGCCCACTGGGCTGAATACAAGGCTATTTATAGAAAAAGTAAGCAGTTGCAAACATACATATATGATTGGACAGAGAGAATACCCCCAGCGAGGTGTAAAAAGTAATCATAAAAAGAATTCATGAGTCAATAGGCTGGCGCATTGATATAAATATGTGTTAATGCGCCAGTTTACCAGTGACGGAAAACCATCCTTAGGCTTGGCTGTGTGAGCGGCAGGTCGGCTGTACTCTTGGGTGCAGTCAAGCCTAGCCATCTAGCGTTTAGTAAAAGATAGATAGGTATGTAGAATAATATCACTGGCTGAAGAGAGAATAGCCGCACTGTGCAAATCTATTACAGTATTATAGGAGCAGATCTGACTCATAATGTCTGATGACAATAAGGTTCACCTGGTTCCAAAGTGTCTTTTTGAGCACCATTTGTCCATGAGAACCGTTTGACGGTACTTTTTTTAATGCACCAGGTGTTGATTATGTTAGTTGTGAGTGTTTGTAATATTGTATGATTATTTATTATCCAAATGTTTATTGTGCAGGAGTTGTTTATGTTGGGGCTTGTATGACGGCTTTGACTGTTGAACTAACAGAAGTTGGTTGCTAATATTATCTTTGATTGGCAGGTTGGTGCAAGTTTTATTCTAACATTATGTTTTGTACATTGAATTGTTTTATTAAAGTATAAGTTTTATTCTAACATTATGTTTTGTAAATTGAATTGTTTTATTAAAGTATAAGTTTTATTCTAACATTATGTTTTGTACATTGAATTGTTTTATTAAAGTATAAGTTTTATTCTAACATTATGTTTTGTACATTGAATTGTTTTATTAAAGTATAAGTTTTATTCTAACATTATGTTTTGTACATTGAATTGTTTTATTAAACTATAAGTTTTATTCTAACATTATGTTTTGTACATTGAATTATTTTATTAAAGTATAAGTTTTATTACGGGTATACAATGTATTGTGAGGGACGCCATCGAAAACAACGGGTTCCCCGGCAACAACTTTTATATTCACATATTATATTTTATAGCTGATTACTTGAGGATATCTTTAACAAGAAAAATTATATGTATCTTAATTATTAATTATTTATGTCTGAGGTTTTTCCACGAATTGTAACAAAATATTTTATGATCTCGTACTGCGTGGCTTCCAATCCCTTTGTTCACCAGGACTATTTAATTTCTCACCTTTGTAAAATAAATCAGAGTTACCCTGACTCTCAGATGATACTCACTTTACACCAACTAGGAAGGCTAGCACAAACAGGAGCACAAGAATAACTACAACTTGCCTAATCGACTACCCGTGTAGGCGAAGCTTGGTGAAACCTGATCGTTCGTATCGACCATTGCTGCTTACGACTGCTAGTCCACGCACTGCACCAAGCCCTTCGACCCTCACAAAACATTCGGAATAGACAATTTGACCCTTGTGGTCCTGACTGCCAACACAAAAGTGCAGAACAATTCATCCAGATAAAATACACTATCTTATACCGTAACCCTGGGAAACTTGTGCAGGTGCCTTGCTAATGAATAACACAAAATCCTGTACAGTATAAAATGAAGATATTTTTTTTTTGTAATTTAATTCAAAGCTACTCTCCCGAGCTAACCTTCAGCTTACACCCCCTGTTAGCATGTCTTATTGCACACCATGTTTCCTACCTCGGCATATGAACTTTCCTTTCTTAGCACAGTGATTGCCTATAGCAGGGTTCATATTACGGTTTTGGTTTTGGTTCAAATACTGGTATTGATACCCAAAAATCTTTCATGTTTTCCCGACAAAAAGTACATGCATGAACAGTTTGTGCATGCCTCTACAAACTGTGTACATACATTTACAAACTGTCCAGCATGTACAGGATTGGACATAAATATGGACAAACAAAAATGGACATGGACATAAACGGACATCAATGGATGTAATATAAATATAGATAAATGGACATAAATGGACATGAATGGGCATAAATGGGCATAAATGGGCACCTACAAAATTGTTCTCTGTTGTAGATTTTTATTCTCCTCACTTTGTATATAGATTGTAGGTCAACTCTCCACCATTGAGGATTTGAATGAAGTTTTGTGTGTGAGAAATCATCTGGATGTCTAATTACTCCGTTTACAGCTGAGTGAGATGGGTAGCCTGGGCGTGGATAGTCACTACTCTGCTGTGTAGGTTTGAATACTGCTATGTTGGATATGTCTGTACAATATAAATAGTAAAATTAGCTGTATAACCACATACACTATGTAAGTGTTTTAAGAAAAAAATGTAGAGATGCAACAGGACAGGACAGCACTAAACTCTTCACTAATAAACTATTAACTGATACTTCATATTTGATGTCTAAAAATAAGCATACTGTTTAAAATGGAAACCAGAGCGTACGCTGAGAGTGCTCTAGAATAACTGTAGGAAAAAATATTTTAAGCAACAATTCTTTTGCTTGCAGCTATATAACTTCAAATAAAGATTCTTTGTGTCGCAAACTATTATACAGGCATGAGTCTAAGTATTACTTTCTACTTTCTTGGCGTTCTTTCATTACTGACATACTCCTTGGAGCAATGGTAGTGTGAGTTGTTGATATTAGATAACCTAACACTCTTCTAGACATTGTGTAAGGAGATGAACCCTCCAGTATGAATTACTGCACTAAAAAACATTGAGTGCTCCATTTCTAGATAAACAAATGCAACTAGAGGGAGTTTGTGTGGTATTGTGGTAGATTTTGGTGAATATTCATAGGAAACTGAAAAATTGCTCCATCATTTCTCCACTCAGTGCGCTGGCAATGCACCTACAGCCATCGATATGATGCTGTGCCGGTGGCAAAGCCATACTGTGTCGGTGGCACAGTATACAGGGCCGGTAGTGACCTCTACAGGGCCGGTATGATGACTCAGGGCCAGCATAAGATGGCTGCCATAGCTGAGGATTTCCGAAACAAGCTAGGACTTTCCACCATGCCAGGAACCAAAGCTACCTACCTTAACATCTGGGGTAACCAGGACCACAAGCTAACCAGAGCCTTGGGACCCTGTAAAACAGTCTGATTGGACAGCAGGAGACAGGACTCCGCCCTTAGACACTTGGCGCCTTATTTATTTAACCCTTGTTGATTGTATGATTGGTTAGTTATTTATATAATTCACTGCATTGGTCAGATAACTTCCTGTGCTCTAATTGTTATATAGAATATGCTAATCAGTTCCTGTGAGTTCTCCTATAAAACGAGAGAGTTTGTGATCATCTTAGCATTCATTCTCATGTCTTGCCACAAACACCCTAGAGAAATCATTACCCTCTATGATTTTGTCTTGAGAATATAGCCACTTACACAAGCACTACGCCGTATTGTTTTTCTGAGCCATGGACTCTTGCATTACCGGGTAATTCGGTTGCCTGAACACAGTTGTCACTGTCAATCAGCAGAGTGTCTCCTTTGGAGAGAGGCATAATACTCAAGACTAGTGGATGTCCATGGTAAACAGACCAGAATCCATTACAGTATCGTGGTTCAAGCGCTTGCAAACAAACCCCAAATTAGGGTTTGAATCTCATCATGATTATCTGTGGGTGAGATATTTGATTACCTATACAAAGCTCTGCCTGATAAAATGAGGCAAAAAAGAAAGTGCTCCATGGCTCGATTGCACTCTTCGTATTACTTTTGAACTCATGCAAGTAAAATAATCCCCACTTTGTGCTCATAAAAGTACCAGGGCAATGGCAGGCATAGGAATAGTTTGTTTTCTAAATACAAATTTTCTGACTTTTGCCTGCCCTCATTGGAAATAGCAAAGCTGTATATAAATTTCCAGCCCACCCTCCAATGAGTAAGAAACTTTTATTTTTAGTCTCCTATGAGCGGGTGGCCCTTTTTAGTGGCGTATGCAAAAATAGGTTCCAAAAAGAAGTGAAATGATCAACTTGCTGTTTCATGTACCAACAAACGTCGAATGGTCTTATGAGCCAATCACTTCATCAGATACCATCCAAGTGGTTCCTCAAGCTAAACCTAAAGCTGCCTAGCCTTGAAAACTTGCTTGTAAATGTTCCACTTTCTGTCACAGCAAGGGCAACACCAACTCCAAATCGCTGTGAGCTGACTGATGTTGTATTGCGGCCTTACAATTGGAGCTGTCCCCACGTAAAACTATGAGACGTTTTTAAAAATATGTAAGCCTAAAATTGTGAGTATACCGGTTCTATAAATAAAAAAAATTTTAAGTTGAAGTTTTAATCGTTCATATTTGTAGTAGTATAATAGGAGCAACAGATTTGCATAAACTAAGTGTGAAATTTGGACAGTGAGGAATGTGGTTAGAAATGTGCAAGTTTGGTGAATGAAAATCCAAAAAATTACATGGTTATCCTACTGAAAGAAATAGTAAAGAATTTGAATGCTTGGTAACATGGATCTTTGGAATGTGATACAAAACTATTATTTGAGTTAGTTTTTGTAGTTAGTTGTTAAAAATTAATATGTAGATGTTGAGATGAAAAACAGTCATGCAAATGGATTTTCTTCTTAGTTTTGTGAAAATGTGAAAGAGTTTTATTTTGGAACTGATTGTTTGTACAGTGCCTCCGACAGTTATGTTTGTTTAATTGTCATAGTGTATGTGTTGGAAGTTGGAGGGTGAGTTTAGTTTGTTGTATAAGGTTTTTGTTGCTGTTTTTGTTTTTTTTTACATTGGATTGAATTACGATTTTCATCTTGGTTGATACATTTCATCTGAACAATAGTTTTACATAAGGTTAATAATAATCACTAGATAACACTTTGATTTTTGTTTATAAACTATTTCAATTTGCCGAGAAAAACATTTATGTCGATTAAATGTAACTTTATTAAAGAAAGTATACGGTTTTGACAAGAACTAAAAACTTCGCTCACCAAATTACACACAGATTATGTTAAACTAACCAGTAGTACTGATTACAAAAGCATAAATGAAATCGTACAGAATGTGACAAATAGTTATCCAATGTAGAGATTGTGCTAATGTGTATGTTTTTTCTTTCATTGATTTCTGCGTCTTTTGAGCATTTAATGGTTTAAGCTTTCGCCTCTCTACTCCAGTTCCGTTGATAGTGATAGGAGTAGTAATGTAGGAGAAATTATCTTGCATGGATTTTAAGAACAAAAAGGTTCGCCTGGTTCCAAGTGCCTTTTTGCTTGCACCAGTTACCATGATAACCTGAAAGGGTGCTTTTTTGTGTACAAGTTTTTATTGTTATTAATTTTTTTTATTTGTATGTTTAACTAAGTATTTATTATGTTGGGTTTGCTTTTATTAGGATTTGTATGATGATTCAGATTGGGGAGGGGGGGCTGAGTATTGTATAAAAATGAGGTGTTGTATTATTGTATTGCCAACGCTAGACAAGTTTGTAGATATTCATGTTCATATTCCTATTTATGTGTACATTCATATCCATTTATGTTCTTGCACATATGGATATCAATTTCCATTCATGTCTACATTCAAATTAATGTCCATGTATATATTTATGTCCATATTCATGTCCATATTCATATTTATTTTATGTGATGTCCATATTCACTTATATACCAGAGTTTTAAAATTGTGAGAAAAACGTAAACATAAAACGTAATTCTTTACGTTTTAAACAAAAAATTACTATCAGTGAGCATACTGTTTATTTGTTACTGATAAAAATGATTTAAAGGGAAAGTCTACAGAGAAAGCTAAAAATGACATTTTTTGATGCTAGTTTATTTGATATTGGAATGGTTAGGTAGCACTAATTTAATACATAAGCTACCAAAAGACAGTGATTTTCCTAATGGGGGACCAAATTTTATTGTAAAACTTTCCAAAAGTATAAAAATAGCAGTATAAAACTGTCAAGTTTGCACAAATCTATTTTGAATTTCGCGCTGTTAGAAATATCGCCAAAGACTCGTTACATTGTTGTCTATAACGAGGGTACACCCCGCACAGACATAGCGTGCATTCAACTTGTGCAACATTAGTAAACCACCACTGTTGGAGCGCAACTGTGAGTGACCCCCTAATATGACCGGACCGGCTTGCATGCCTCGTCATTATTACACAGATACTTATCAGCATTGTGGCTATTTCACATTAGGCTATATCAGCGATCCGCATGAAAGCTTTTGCCAATGTTCATGGGACTCTTGCGGTGATTTTATTCAATAATAATAATAAGTGCTATTATTGAATATCTATTGGTATTATGTATGATGTTGTTATGATTATGAAATAAAAATATCAAAAATATTATGAGCATTTTTTCATTTAGTATTGTTATTATTATAAGAATAATACTACTAAATACTAATACTAAAATACTAAATATTACTATTATTAATTATAATTTTATAAAAATAACTGGCAAAAAAATTAATTATTACTGTTTCAGCAATGAATGGCCCCTAATAACTAAAACTATTTAATATTTCAATGTTTTTTTAGTAGTCCACAAAGCAAAAATACCTGAATTGGTGAAACTAAGGGTGTAATAACACTTGAAAATGATAGCTTGACAATTATGACAATTCAATCGTATGAGGAAATGAACGCGTTTGGGGTGTACGCCAATCCCTGTGACGAACCAAACAATGTATTGCCGATATCCAAAATGCAATTTTGCATTTTCCCTTAAATCTCACAAATTAAAATGGTAAAAACAACAAAGATACTCCCTTATTTATTGTTACTGCTATTCAAAGTTTGTATCAAAATTTAGTTTTTCTCTGTAGACCATCCCTTTAAATAATAACTACATTTGTTAATACTTGGATTTAAATAAGACTTTTAATAGTAGCACTATTGTATTATTAACAATTGTACTTACAAGCATCAAAGGAAACAATCGTCAAATGTTTACAAGTAACTAAACTTTAAACGTCCAGGGAAAAACAATTCAAAAACTTGAGAATGAATGCTAAACAAATTGGCGATTTATCGTTAATGACATAAAGTTTTTGTTCAGTTTTCAAACAAACCAAGTTTTACGCGAGTCCTTTTTTGATTCGCATTGCGTATTAGAAAAAAGTAATTAATTATACGCGTTCATCAATATAAACATGCTCTGTGAATATTCTAAAAAGCACGCTCATTAAACATTATTGCATTGTACAAACCTGTTTGGTTTTGTTACACAACTCAATTTTATTACCTTCTGTTTGTTATAAACAAAACTTTCTAAACTGAAAAATCTTGATTAGTTCCCGTGTGTACTTTTTTTACATTCCAGCTGACTTTCGATTGTAAAATTGTTTGTTTTTTATCCTATGCTTTTTTGAGTTGGTAAAATATGTCTGGGAATATTTTAGAACGTAAAGTTAATGTGTTAATTAGTTAACAAGACATACAAATTATAAATACATGAAAACATGTATATATATGTATCAGTGTCTGTTGCACGTCTGCCAGAGAGTGCTCAAACCTAGGTAAGTTAACCTGTATGAGAAAATAAATAAAACAAGATGTGACTAAGTTGGTGTGTTTCGTGCGTATAATATTTATACACGCATCAGATAAAACTGACGAGTGTATAATTATTGTATGTACGAAACTAGTACTTATACACCAACTCAGCTACATCTTGTTTTATTTCTGCTGTTATACATATATCTATGTATATATAACTGTAGTTGAGAGCCAACCTGATGATTGTGCCTAGAACTCTTTTCTTTTCCATATTTTTCTAGGCACATGAAACAACTTGTAGTCAGCCAATAGTTTTACCACCTTTTACTATTTTATCTTTATATATATAAATTGGTAAAATAGCATGGCTGGTGGAACACAAGGTGTGCATAGACAATAGAAGCAGTCAAATGAATAAAGAAATTAAATAATTAATTATCCAGATTTGGTGCTCGAGAGATGATGGAAACCAGTCAAAACTGAAGCAAAAAAAACAGTGCTCAACCAGAAAAGATCTAGGAGCTAGATACTAAAAGGTAAAATAGTAAAGCTGGTAAAACTACAAGAGGGTTACAAATGGTTTCATGTGCCTAGAAAAAAAGATGGAAAAGAAAAGAGTTCTAGGCACAATCATCAGGTTGGCTCTCAATTGCAAAAGTGCATGATGGAACAGGAAACAGGAATTCAGACCTAAAATATTAATTGCACAAGGATCACAATTTATTACTAGATGAAGTGGTAGAAGTGCACGGGCATCAAAACTGACTATGGGCATGGAGCTAAGCCTGGCTGAGAGTAAATTTGTTAGAGTGTCAGCAGCTGGTGACAATTTCGTTCCTGCTATTGAGGGGTGACAACTCTGGTTGGAAAATGATATGGAATTTCTCAGTCGTAAAAAAATGGCATTTTTTTATCTGTGTTAGAATATGCTTTGGCATGGGACAGAATTCTCCATTTGATGTGAAATTGGGTAGATGAGTCTTTAGGTAACTTAATATGTTTGCACAGCTCTGTGGAGTTTTTTTTGCTGGCGTTGTTAATGCTATGTTGATTCCCCCCCCCCCCCCACACCGAGGTGACCATACTATGCAGAACTACTCACGCCACCCATGTTCCACTCGGTATCGTGGAAGGCATTCCAGATTCCCGCCTCTAGCTGCCAGTCTCAATACTCCCGATGACCAGCATCGGCTGTTGGTAAGGTGCCTGAACCCGACCAGTCAGCCACTGGACTTGAAGGGGGTAAAACGGTAGCAGGATACACGGGTGTGCACACCAGTGACGTAAAATCACCGGTAGAAGAAGATGAGCCGGTCTCTCCCCCCCCCCCCCTCTTCCACAGCCCTCCATCCCCCCGTCTCTGAGCATCTACAGGAACTGTCCACTTAAGCATTAGTCAATTGGCCCACCCCCTGGAAGCCTTCAAGTTGGCACAACTTTTGCACTCCTTTGAGGAAGTATTCAGCAAGGGAGACCATGACATGGGTCTTACCAACCTAGTAGCCCACAGCATCCCCCTGAAGCCTGGTGCACAGTCCATCTGCCAGCACCCTCACAGGCTAGGCCCACACAAAGAGCAAGAGGTAGAGGAGCAGATAGCAAAGCTGCTCTAACGGCGATTGATAGAGCCCAGTACTAGCGCCTGGAGCTCCCCGTTAGTCTTGGTTAAAAAGAAAAACGGTACCTAGCATTTTTGTATCAACTACCAACGTCTAAATGCTGTAACCCAACAGGAAGCCTACCCCCCCCCCCCCCCCCCCGGATAGATGACAGCCAAGACGCTCTGTCCGGGAACCGTTATTTCAGTACCCTTGACCTGGTGAGTGGGTATTGGCAAGTACCCCTCGACTCAGATGCCAGAAAAAAATCTGCCTTTTCAACTCGGTCAGGTCTAGACAAGTTGAAAGTCCTCACCTTTGGTCTAATTTCTGTCCCAGCTACCTTTCAGAGACTCATGGAACGAGTACTACATGACTTCCATTGGAAGTCACTCTTCCTAGACTTGGATGACATTATTGTCATCGGCCCTGACTTCTCTACTCACCTGCACTGGCTAGCAGAAGTGCTGCAGCGGCTCAAAGCGGCCGACCTCAAGCTCAAACCCAGCAGGTATGAACTGCTGCAGTCCCAAGTCCACTATTTTGGTCACGTTGTCAGCGAGCATGGCCTGGGGACGCCATGCCCTCACCCTCCCTGATGCTACCGCCCCGGTAGTGGCCACCGCCCTCGACGAACACGTGTTCTGCTACTTCGAACTGCCCGAGCAGATGCGCACTGATCAGGGCGCCTAGTTTGAATCGAGCCTCATGCATGGGCTCTGCACCCTCTGGAGGGTAAAAAATACCCGGACCACACCCTATCCCCCCCAAGCTAACAGAGTCGTGGAGCGTAATAATAGGGTATTAAGAAATGCCCTACGCTCACTCCTGTTGAAGAGACGGCCTGAGGAGTAGGATCAGATTCTCCCCCAAATAATGAGGGCTTTCCGGGCCACCCCCCCCCCCTCCTACAACTGGTGAAACACCCAATTTCCGGATGATGGGGGAGGGAGTAATCATCCCCCCTGGTTGAGTATACACCCGTACACGAATACGTCCAAGCCTTACAAGAGAGACTTGAGTTTTGTGAGACTGCCTGGATGGACCAGAAACAGATATGGGGAGACAATAGCAAAGAACGTCCCTATTCAAAGCAGGTGTTGAAGTATGGTTGGAGAACTGAAGAAGAAGGAAGGGTAAAAGCCCCAAACTCCAACCCAGGTTTGTGGGTCCATATCTCATAGAGGAGGCCTACAGTAACCACACTTATCTAAACAATCGACATGGTCAGCAAGCGATGGGTACGGCACAGTAGTGAAGACAGAATTCAACGTCTCCTGCAGAAAACTGACCATCTGACCTGCCACTTGTGTAGCTACCAGGCCGGAAATATCCAGCAACTGACTGTGCATCTCAACCAGCACTACGTAAAGCATTTTTGCCACTGAAAATTTGCAAGTGAAAGCAGGGACGCTGTTTATGGGCATCAGAGCAAACTACATAGTAGTGGTGACCCTGAGCATGCTGGGAGAACAGGGATGGTTTATGCTGTGGACCGGAAATCCTACGACCGTTTCTGTGAATTTACTCAGCCACCCAAATTCCAACAGTGTACAACTGTACAATTAGGTACGCCAGCTACCTCTCCAGCCAGACCTCCTAAACATATCCACTCACTATTAGATGACCCCTGCCAGTGATCCCCCTTCCAGCAACATCCCAAGCCTAATGTGGGTGTTGCTATCCAGCTACCGAATGACGAAGAAGTCGGCCCCTGCCACTGCTCTTCCCCCAATTTCCCTACCTGCTCAACATCGTGAGCCCTCCCCCCCCCTGCTCAGCTACCCTCTCTTGTAGCCACTCCACTTTATCCCCATCCAACTGGAGACTTCTTAGTGAAGCGAGAAGGTGCACCCAGGGCCCTGGATTGGATCGTAGTCGACCTGGAAATCAACCAAAGAGGACTTCGCCAGGCATTGCTGGACCGCCACACCCTTCCAGCTGCCAAGAGAGACATCAAATTGGAGTACCAAGCCGTAAAGCTCGAAGCCGCCTCACTCCATCATCTGGCTATTAAAGTCAGAGCAAACTTGTTTGCCGATGTTTAATAGCCTACCATGTATTATCTGTATTCCCTTGTTCCAAATATATATCATCTTCGGTGAGGTACACCCACAAATCTTTATTTTATTGATTAAAGAAGGTGTTGCTAATGGAGAGGAGTATGTGGGGGATTTGTGTGATTGTAGTAACCCAAAACCTTTCCCCCCCCCCAGTCGCCTAACCTTGTACCCCTTGTTATCCCTAAAAAGTGCTGCCAGAACCCCTTCCCTTGACTAAAGATGTCCCGAAATTATTGTAACCTAGAAGCCCACTACCCAGGGCCTGTATCCACCCTGTATCCACCCTGAATGTTAAATATATAGATATATAAGAGCTATACCAGCTTTACTCCGAATCTGCCAGGGATAAATGGCTGCCAACACTGAGGATTACAGGGATAAATGGCCACCAAGAGAAGCCTGAGTTACTTACACATATAGGAGCCTTTTGATATAACATATGAAGAAAGAGTACTGGAGCAGAACAAAGGCTAAAGAAGGAGGAGAGAGATACCTACTGAATGATGTGTCATGTGCACACTACCATGATTGATCAATATTTTTCACCTACTCTTGTGTTGTCTAAATTGATTGGCTAATGTGTTAGCCCTAATAAGGGGGCGTGCCTTCCTGATCTCTTCCTATAGAAGAAATTGTTGTAAATCAGGAAGGCAGAAGTTTTGTGGATTGAGTTGGAGTGTTATTATATTGCTAAATAGAATGCATTAAATACACTATTATTATTAGAAACACTAGTATCGTTCGTCTGGACGTGGTCCTTTCACCAGTTGTTAAAGTCATAGTACATGGGTGGTGTTGTGTCGGTAGTGATAGAGGAAACACAGTACAGTATAATAGGAGCAGATAAAGATATATTTAGAGTGGATGATGCCGAGTTAGAAGAGTTTGATCACTGGAAGGTTCTCAGGAAAGATTACTATCTCCCCAATCATCAAACATCACGAACGTATATGCTTGTAATCATGTCAGCATAGCGTAAAGTTGTCTCAACTAGTGTACAAGAATTGTCTATCGATTTTCACCTTGTAGCTAAAAGTTAAAGTGGTCGCAGTAGATGTTATTCCTTAAGCCACCATTGTTGCAGTGGATACTTTCTGTTTGAAGAACAGTGGCTATTAAACAGCGAAAGTTGTATTGACTATCCTATCCCTACAGCCAATGAAAATTCCTACACGAAAATTTGCATAAAGCTGTCTATTTGCGCAAAAATTACACTTTATTATAGATGGTTTTTTTACACGACAACAATTTTTTGTGACGCAATAATCATACAATTTTCTATGGCAGTTTTTGGTCCAACAGAACATTTATTTTTCAGTCAAAAGTCACTCTATTAAATATAAAGATTTTTTTTCGTGACGATTGACTTTTTCTTACACCAGAATAACACTATATGGCATAAGACTTTTGCATGACAAAAAATGTGTCATGCAAAAGTTGCATTATTTCATATAAGGATTTTTGCAAAACAAAAAAATTGTTTTTATACAAAAAATTTACCCTGCAATATATAGATTTTTACAGTGTAAAAATCTTGCTATGTTATATAGAAGATTTTGAGCGACAAAAAATTTCTTTTGCGCAAAAATTAAGCTATACTGTACAAGGGTGTTTGCGAGAGAGTTTCTATTGGCTGTAGGTAGAAGTCTAGCTACTCATTAACCAACATTTTGCAGACAGAAAGTATCCACTCCAGCAACAGTGACCGAAGGAACAAAACTTTCTGTGACTACTAAGACTCTCAGCAACAACGCAAGGAGTAAAAAATAATTATTTTACACCAGTTGAAGAACTCAATTAGTTGCATGGCCTAACAAGTTTGCTATTAAAACTGCAAAGTTTTTAGCATTGAAAACTATTGGCTTTTTGTCAGGGAGGCTCTATTTTTTTAAATTTTCAATAGTATTAAGATAGCTGGTGCTCTGAAGACATGCTCCTAGAACCTAAGAACACTGCTCCCAAGACTGCAAAGTGTTTAGCGTTGACAAAACTGGCTTTTTCAGAGATAGAACAACTGGGCGCCACTTGTTTATTATAAATTGTACTTAGGTAGGTTGCACTTGTACGTGTACTCATAGAACTTATCCAGTTTGTTCTTAAGACTGCAGAGTCTTCGGCATTAATGAATATTGTTTTATCCGAAAGCGAAGTAGATTCTGCCTCATTGTTATATTCGTAACTTTCTTTTTATAATCATGTAGATTGTTTTCAATGCGAAGATAAAAGTTGTTGATTTTTGACACTGTTTGGAAATTATTCCAGCACTAAAATTTTACAATGATTCATAGTAATTGTTAATAACTACTATCTACTTGGAAAAAGTCAACAGGCGATGACAAAACAGTGGAAAAAATTGTTAGAATTTTTTCTAAACAAAACTTAATGCTGCTGCACAATTCCTGTGTTGAAATAAACAAAAACACATTCTAAATTCTTGCAAGCAATGTTAATATCACCAACAAAAGTAGGGTGCGACAACTGAAGATTTTTCGACGGGAAACTTGTCAAATGCTAAAGTGTTTAATGAGTTAAATCTGAACAGATATGAAGAGAATCTGTACTTGCTTACTACAACAGCATCAACAAAATTTATTGGATATCGTTGTCAACAAAACTTGCGTAGAAGAGATATATTGTAAACCATTAAATGCTCAAAACATCCAGAAATAAACAAACGGAAAAGCATCAATATTTTGCAACAGTTGGTCTTTTAAATGTTATTGTAGCAGATTTTATACAAATCGAGTAATCTTTCTTTTATAGAATTAGTGCATTTTTCTAAGTTTTCAGTCCTAATCAATGTCATATTTTTCCTTCAATAAAGTTTGTATTCAACCAGCAAAAAGTTTTTGGTAAAATAGAATGATTCATCAACAAACATCACAATGCTATTCAGCACTCATTAATAACCTCATGCTCAAACCAATATACAAATGAAATGTATCAGACGGGATAAAAATCACACTCTAAAATGATGTGAAAAACCAAAAGTAATGAGAAATAATCATACAACAAACTAATGACTAAGTCAAATAACTCTTTCACATTTTTGTCAAACAAATAAAAAAATCAATTTGACAACATTTTCTATTTCAACAGATCTAATTGTTATTTTCTTAACAATTGACTATAAAATTAACTCAAGAAACATTTGTATCACATTTCAGCGTATCAAACTACCAAATATTAACATTTTCAATTCTTTCTCATCAGATGAAGTTATATGTTCGTATTTGTGAAACTTTCACATTTCCAACCTCATTTCTTACATTCCTAAGTTTCACATTTAGTTTGTACACTTCTGTTCCTGTTATACCGCAATTGACTGCTATTGGTCATTCAACAGTAGCATATCAAATATGTCACTGATCAAGCTCCTTCTCATGTGATGTTCTTTTCCATTGGCACTAAACATAAGGCTAAAAGTTCCACGAGTTTTTTGTTTTTAAATTTTTTCTTGTAACCAAAGCTGCAACTTCGAAGACTGTCAGATTTAAATTACAAACACTATATTTTATCTTGACAAATAGCTTTGTACAACATTTAGCAAACACAACGCCTAGCTTTAATTTCCTTTTTACAAACTTCCTCTGCTTTGAGTACCGCATTAGGAAAACTTCCCGTTCATCAATTTTTTCACAGTTCACACCACGTTCTTTGATTGCGGCTTAACCCCTATGTGTGAACTCACCTCACCTCAAGATTTGCATCCACTCCATAGTTGTTCTAACAGAAACAAAACACCAATTATAAGTGAACTAGGATTGTGAAAATGTAAATTATCTATTTCTTGTATCATAAAGTAAATTCTCCATAGTATTTAATAGTTTTACGTTCTCTACTACTGACACAACAGTATCCACTTTCCAACTTCTTCAACAATTCGGGGTCCACTCCGAATTGACGCTATCAACTTCACGGGGTTCTCGTCTCAGACACACGAGAACAGAGTTTCTCTAACAAAAACTTTATTACACAACCTGTTTAGAAATACAAATTGATATACTTGTACAAAATCCACTAGACTTCTGTCTTAATGCATTAAAAAAGCTCCTTTAGTAGGAGAACAGGAGGAAGTTTCACTCCCTTATTAGTGTGAATCAATCACTTAGTATAATAGAAACAATACACCAATCAGAGTATGCAATAAAAGTTAGTAGATAAGATAATCCAATAATAAAGGTGAGCACATGGTAAAGTAACACTGGGCTGTTTTTTCCGCTTTTTCTATGGTCTGAGAACTTTCCACTCCTTATAAGGGACTTTACCTTCTTGGTCTGTGTTCCAGACTTCCTAGCTTCGCTCTTGGACTTTTTGAGGTGGGCAACCAGTCCTCCAGGTCCTTGGTTATCCGAATCAGCCATATTTGGTACTGGCCCGGGCAGGCTTGGGACAAACGTATGCGTATCGTTAATCGTTTTCGCTAGTCGCTGCTATTTCACAAACGAATAGTCTATTTACAATTGTTTTCAGGTTGATAAATGATTAGCTGCAAGTGATTAATTTGAATGCTTGATGTGGGTAATCGATTTTTTTCAAGATATTGAACTTCAAAATGTTTCATTTCACCCAGTTGATCCTTAGAAAAAAAAGATAAGTCATAAGTTTTTGTTTTATGAGATCACATTGATGGAAATTAGCTGTATTACGCCCGTAGCAAATTCTTGAAGATTACCTACTAAACAGGATATGAACTCTCTACAACAACGGTATTAAAAATATACCGGTTTATATTTTGTTGTTTTGTTTTGCATAGTTTGACATTGTCCTAGCTGTTAACTTTTTTATATTTTAATTAATTATAATCAAAAGCCTCCATGTTGGGTTAGTTATTAATTATCCAAATAACAGAAGTCTCTTTTGAGACTATAAATAATATTAGTCAAACCGGAACATGTGAGCAGACTGTGCATGCATGCAGACCTATGCCCACAGAAGATTGCAAAGAGTTTTCTGGATTCTTTAGTTTGTTAAAACGCCGACAAGGTAATAAATTTCACATCTATTATATTTATACATCCTCTTGTCTACTGTAATACCTGGAGTTACACACATTATTATTTATCAATCATGATAATTATTAATCATTTATAAATATTTATTTATAATAATTTATTTATTGATAATAATAATAATAATAATAATAATAATAATAATAATAATAATAATAATAATAATAATAATAATAATAATAATAATAATAATAATAATAATAATAATAATAATAATAATAATAATAATAATAATAACAATAATAATAATAATAATAATAATAATAGTAATAATAATAATAATAATAGTAATAATAATTAACTTTAAATAATAATAATGTTTTTAATATTATTAATTATTTGGTGAGTATTATTTAATATTAATAATGTATATTTATTATTCATGGTTTTAATAAATAAGTTAATGATGATGATATGATTAATTTTATAAATATTAATATATAATTATATGTATAAATATGCAATAATAGATGTTATAATAACTAATATATATATATAATGTATATATATATGTATATATATATATATATATTATAATATTATTTAATAATAATTATTATTATAATATTATATATAATATAATTTAAGTATGATACATTTATATAACATTAATGTAACTATCGCATTATTTTTTTATCATAATCATTATTTCAATAGTAATAATAATGAGTAATAATAATAAGCAGTGTTAGTAGTAGTTTTTTGTTAAACTTATCACTAGTAATAAATAATAATCATTATTATAATTATTGTAATTATTATTCAGTTTAATTAATTAATTATAATTCAGTTGTTCACTGGAGTGAGTGACACTGAAGCCTGCTGTGTTTATTTATGGATATTATGTTGGTTGAATTTGATTTTTCGTGTGCATAAAAAATTAATAAATAAATAATAATAATTTAAATATAACAGTTTTATTATTATTAATTATATTTATTAACTAATTGTTGTGTTATTATTATCATTACCAACTACTCTTATTATTGTTATCATTTATTATTTATACATATAAAATATAGTGATGGTAAAAATATATAATAAATGGTTATTATATTATTAATAATACTAATGCAAAAGGATAATAAATAAACTACTACTACTGTTGGGGTACGGACCATTCGAAACTGACGTTTCGAAAATGGACACTTCGAAACTCTTTGGGGATGGGGGTTTGGGATTTGGGGTTGGGGGGTTCAGGTTTAAGAGTTTCGAACAGTTCATTTTCGAAACGTCAGTTTCGAATCATGGCGGAATCACTACTGTTATCTTGTTGTTCACCACAGAAAGTTAGTAAGTAAGTAATAACGAGAGTAGCAGCCTGCTGTTGCTGTAAAAGAAAAATCCATTGATTTGATCACTGATAATTAATGTTTATAAATATTGTGCAGGAATTTCCTATAACTGTATTAGTTATATCGGTAGCTACCTGCACTACCTCTAGGCAAGAGAGCTACTCGTCTGTCTCGACAGTCTGTTGGTCAGGTAGGCTTACTGGCGTCCACCCATCAGCATGTCAGCTGGGGGGAAGAGCACTAGAAGTTACTGCCTGCCGAACACGGCTGTCGTCTGGCTACTGTCGTCGGATAACACTGAATTCTGCTTGGACCTGTAGGTCGTAGGAGCGGTTATCTTGTGAACAGTCTAGTCGTCTGTTAAGGTGTATCAAGTATAAGCTTGAAAGAGTGAATGCTGCTTGTATTCTGAATAGAATAAAACCAGTTGAGTCTCCCCAGGGATACTGCCTTGTGAGGAGACTAAAACGTGTTTATATACACAGGAGGCGGTGCTTAAAAATACAGCCTCGTAATAAAAGGATAACATGTGATAAAATAATAAAATGGCATCGAGACTATAACAGCGATTGTTGTATGTACACGATAGAATAGAACAAATGTAATAATTAGAATCGTTACTGTCCCTTGTTTCTGTTACAGAGTGTTCGCAGTTCTTCCCCTACAATATTGGTTAATAATAATTAAATAAATGGTTAATCACTGATGATTTTTATTAATTATTATTATCATTACAACTATTATAACAACAACAAAAAATAATCAATAATTCATAAAAACTTGGTACTTCTTATTTTAATAATTTCCAAAGATTTATTACTATCTTTAATCGCAAGTTATTATTATTTTACATCTCCAACCATTTAGAAATGGTCGTTGAATTGTGTATGTTTCTTTTGTGTATGTTGATGTTTATTTTGCTAAAAGCAAATAATTAGGAACAAAGAAACAAATAATTGTCATCTGTTGCCATTGTGTTGAAAGCAACTGGTTTGTGTAAATGTAGCATCAATTTTATTTCTGCCCAATCCTTGATTTTATCTGGAAACAATCATCTTTGTACAAAATTCAGTAAGATATGAGCTTGTGGGAGTGTCATTTATTGGTTAAAAAAACCTCTGCTGTCACTGTTATTTTTAAGTTTAATATGAACATTTTGTTGTTCAAAACAATATTCATAATGTACCACTGTTATTTGACTTTTTGAACCTCAGTAGTCATGATCCATTCCAGCCCAGAATTAAATTATTCCAATATGATTGTAGATGGCAGAAGGTGGTGAAGAGGGAATTAGTCCAAAATTTAAAGTGCCAAACGATTTTTTCGAGCTTATTGGAATATCTGATAAACCAGGAAATAGCAGGTTCAAATGCAAGTTCTGTGGTGCTGGTAAAAAACCTATTTCTGCTAATGATAAAAGCAGGGTCAACTTACGCAACCATTTATCCTCCCAGCACTCTGGTCAGCTAAAATCCTTTGATGAATGGTGTAGACTAAATGACAGACGGAAAAGGGCTCATGGTAAGGACGAAGATGCACAGGAAATCATTCCAAAATCAACTCAACCAACAATAAGTGCATTTATAAATCAAGGCAGAAAACTAACACAATCTATGCTGGACACTTTCATTGTTGATTATGTCACAGAGTGTGTTCTGCCGTTCAACCATTTGGAGAGTGATGGGTTTAAAAGCTTCGTGCAGAACTTACTAGGAAATGCTGCTAAACAAGTTCAGATTAGATCTAGAAAGGTCTACGGAACTAAAATGAAAGATCTGTTTGCATCAAAGAAAGCCCAACTAATTGAGAGTATGCGGTCTGCAAATACAGTTTGCTTGACAGCTGATCACTGGAGCTCAAGGAGTAAAGGGTATTTAGGAATTACTGCTCATTGGTTTGAAAAGAAAGATGGTAAACTTGAAAGACGACATGCATGCATCGCTCTAAGACGGGTAATTGGGAGCTGTACCTATAATGTCCTGGGTCAATTAATCGAGTCTATAATCGCCGAGTTTGACATCAGCAACAAGGTGTCTCACTGTGTTACAGATTCTGGCTCAAACTTTGTCAAAGCATTTAAGCAGTTTAGATTATCAACAGAAATTTGTGATCCAGACCTCACCAATCCCACTAAGGATAGTGAAGTTAATGATGAAGACATGCATCCCGTAGAAATAGATGATGTACTGAATTATAGTCCGCAAGATATTGATGAGGAAATGGAGATCTATGATTTACCAAGACATTTTCGATGTTCAGCCCACCGTATGAATCTCATTGCCACTGGTAATGCTGTTAAATCAGCTCTCACTAACCCAAGGTGCAAAGGAGTGTACAGAAGTATAATGGGAAAGCTCACCACTCTCTGGAACAAGCAAAGTCGATCTACTGTGACATCTGATAACATCAAACAAAATATGGGAATAATGTTTATTACACCCAATGCAACTCGATGGAATTCCATGTATGATGCGCTCGTGAGGGTGAAGAGAATGTTGGTAGAAAAAAGAGCTGAGCTCCATGCTTTGTTCTCATCGGAAGGCTTACGGCATATTACAGATGCGGAAGAGAAATTTCTGTCTGAGTTCCTTACAGTTTTCAAGCCTCTGACTTCTGCACTTGATATCATACAAGGTGAAAACAGCACTTGTGCTGGTTATCTTCTCCCAACTTTGCAAATACTTATGGAGGAATGGAAGGAAATTGAACTAAGTAAAGATCAAGAGTACTGTAGTGGACTGTTGTGTGCTTTGAATTCTGAACTTATGAGACGTTTTGATCTTGAACTGAAATCAGATTACTTTCAAATAGCTGCTGCTATACATCCAAGGTTTAAACTAGGATGGCTTCCAGATGCAGACCGACAGGCAGAGGTACGAGGTGTTGTTAGGCATGCCATGCAAACAGAAGCAGTAGATACCTCAAGCACTGATGGCCTTGTAGACACGGAATATACACAACCAGAATCATCCGACTATTCCTTCTTCAGACGTTTTGATCAGAGACGACGAACTACAACTTCGGCTAGCACCTCTTTGTATGATCACTGGTCTAGATGGGTTGATTCCACAGAAAACAACCTACCTGCAATCTTGCAGGATATGTTCATTAAGTATAATACAACGATACCCTCATCAGCTCCAGTGGAGCGGCTGTTCTTGCTTTCAAAAAGAGTGTTAACTCCAACAAGATCTCTGTTATCTGATGAAAACTTCGAAATGTGTGTTTATTTGCCAGCCATAAAAGCTGGATTCTGATCTAAGACTGTTCTTTTATACTGCGCTATTTTAACATTTGTATAACCGTTGATTACTCGGTATATCTATATGTTATGTTGCATGGAGTCTTGTATTTTATTAATCTTTGCTGCAAATATAAATTTTGTTAAGATAAACAACCATACAGAGTATAAAATCGATTGTACATTCCTTTATCCTTGCTTTTAAAAAAAAAATCGAAATGCTATATTCCTTTCTTTTAAATGTTAAAATCGAAATCGAATTAATCCTTTATTTTTCCAAAATCGAGTCCCAAGCCTGGGCCCGGGGAAGCTGACCCAGGGTAGACCAGTGGTAACCTGGGGTAGGTTATGTATGTTGTCTAGGCATGGATACACGGTCTATGCAGGGCGGGGGTTGTCGGTATCCATTTTACGTGGGAATTTGGGTAGATATTGAGGAAGGAAGGCTCAGGGATTACCTCTACCTCCATTATTGATGGGGCAAGGGGTGGATTGGGGGCCTTGGGAAGGGGGGCCTTGGGAAGGGGGTCCTGGCGAGGTTTTTGGGTGGGGGGGTTGGGGGGGGGCAGACTATCATACAAATCTTTCACAATAGCTGACTCAACAATCCATCGCACAACCTTTTATAGGCCCTTGCAAGCAATACAAAATGCAATAATATCTACAGCATTGACCAAAAGCATCATAAAATAACACTGCAACAAATCACATAAGTACAAACATGGTACTAAAGTGAGCTATATCCAACTCTCTGAGATTATGTACTTAAAGGACTCCTGTTGATACTGCTAAAGCATTTATAGTGAAGTTAATGCGAGAGGCATGATCAATTTTCACCCTCGCTAAGTTTATTTTCACATAGCAAACACACTGCACATTCCATATTGATAGATTATCACATACCACAAATGGCGTACTGAGTCAAAAAACTGACATTTTTGGGAACACATTCCACTTTTATCTGGTAGAAGTTGATGTAATTATCTGCAACTTCAAAAATAGATGCATGTCCAAATCTTCGGCGAACAATGGACATGTTATAAACCGTTGATGGAACTACAAACAACATCAAAATCTTGCATTTTATAATGAGAAACCATGACTCAGAATTGCTATGTTTTTAAATCATGAAAAACTATCACCAAATCTCAGTAGTTAGCTACCACAAATAATTGGCTACAAGGGCATATATTTAAACGACTAAAAAATTATTGCCATTGGTTAACCCACGCCCACAGAGGCGGTTGCAGTCAGTGTGTTGTTATGTGCAATTTAGCTGATTAGCAATGCAAGCTGTTTTTATCATTATTTTTTTATGTTGCGGAATAAATATATAATCAAAACATCACATAGTTGTTGACCAGCTAGGGAAGCTGTGAGGTGACAACAGATTTTAGTAGTACATTGGCTATCATTCAATGAATTATACTAATTATTATTGTAAAGGATTTTGTTAAATGCCTTCATCGACAGCTACTAGGGAATAAACCAAACCGGCAGAGCAGACAAAGTTCACTGTAGAGCGCTACTGCGAAAGTAGAGATGGCTCTTCTGGTAATGATCTGTATAGTATGACAGATCCGGATACTACTGTGTGTAGACAAACTAGTTTTAACAGGCAACCAGCCTCACGAATCAGACGGGGTTGCAGGTTAAATTCCACTGTATTGGGAGCAAGATTCAAAAGCTTGTCCAAGAACCCTCTTAGTCAAGCACACAACAAACTTCGCCCAGTGGGGTAATGGCCTCTCTATTTATGGAAAATGCATATCAGCTGTTGAAAAAGCTACAGGATAATTGGAGATACAAATCATCATGTCATGCTACAACAACTAATCCCAAAGTTACACAACATGCAGGACGCTACGTGGATTAATAATACAAAGAGCCACAATGTGCTAGGCTACTGCAAGTAAGGCGGGAACTGTTCAGTGAAGAGGAAAATCCTAGCTATCATCTTCTTATGTCCAGGGTATAGTACTATAGTACTAGGCCAGTCAGCCGGCTGACTAACTCACCAGCCGCACTAGGTGTTTTTCATTACACATACCGCTTCAATTACTTGGACTTCCGTACTGGTAGTTAACACTTGTAGGGTAGCTGTTAAGAGTAGGAGGCCGGGGAGTCTATACAAGGAGTAAATAGGAGAGTATATGCCGAGAGTCTCGACCAAGACTGTCGAATACTTGTAACCAGTAGTCCGATAGCGGTGCGTACAAACCGTACAACTCTTGGCACGTGACCATGGGTATTTTGCAGAAAGTAGAAGGGCGCTCATGCCCTGCACAACTAGTAGAGAGGTGAAGGTGGGCCACAACCAGGGCTAAGAATATTAAGATTAAAAACATCAAGTTCACACTGGACCTGGGAGGGGGCAGTGAGAGGCTCTCTGACATTTTGGCTGTATAATAGAGCGTCAGCGGATGGGGACCCGGCACTGCTGGGGAAGCAAATGAAGAGGGTAGAGTGGGAAACTTGGCAGGGGTCCACAGAGAAGGGTCTATGTCATGGTTACCACAGTGCTGAGTACCCTTTGTCCCTATCCTTACAGGCACTTCATGACAGACTGGGTTGGCATAACACAAGAGAGGGTTGACATTTTGAGGTATTTGTGATGTCACACACCTAGGCTGCTGACTCTCAGTGTGTGGGGGTTCAGTTGGTGCTGCACCAAAAAGAGGTGATAACTCCCAAGTACCTCTTCCTTTGTCAACTAAGTTACTGAGCTGGCCTGGTTCAGGGTCACAAGTAGTGAGAGGTGGCGTCCCAGGCTTTGGTATCACAGGCCACTCCATAGCAAGCACACCTTCCGCAGAGGGAGGTGAAAGGTCAGTAAAGGGAATGGGAAGTTTGAGTGGGGGTGATGGTAGAACTGTCTGGGTACGCAGTATGGAGTCTTTACCTACTCCATCTACACTTTTCACACTCAGTTCGCTAACCACTAATGGAGTTTCCTGGTTCTTAGTTTGAGGGGGGCGCGGCAGCTGTTCAGCGGAGGGAGGAGATAACTCCTGCACACGTTCTTCTCCGCTGGCCATACCACCGTTCCAATCTGCCGCAAACTCACCAATATCGATGGGGAAAGCGACAGAAGCACCAGGCGATACCCGCTCTCCCTCAAGCCAACCCCTCTCCAGGTAATAAAGTGAACCTCCCCTTTACTAGAAGAACAAGGGGCAATCAAAGTGAGGAATGATGACAAGAAGAGCTGCTATGTGAAATAGAACCCAGCAGTGAGCAAGTAGTGGAAATGTGGATACAGTGAAACTGTACCACCAGAGATCTTTTTGCGGAACCCTAACATCCACCCAGAAACCAAGAGCCTACAGCTAGAATAAAAAGCAAATTACCCCTGTCATATCCACTTGCTAAGAACCCCCAATCTCTGCCCCAACTCACAGCAAATCCTCTAAGCTGAAGATCCATCACTCTGATTTGGGGCTCTGCACAGACTAGGGAAAGTGGTCCTACAACTTTCCGAATTCCATCCACTGCCTTTCAAGCTAGTACGTAGTCTCTGGCATGGATGTCGGACACAAACGGAGAGAACTTAGTTTCCCTATCAGGTTTCTCAAGCAAAATTATCCATCTAGATCCCCAACTCCTGTCATTAGTCCCATTCCCTTTTGGTGATAGTATGTGCTCTCTCTATCACCGCCCCCCCCCCCCCCCCCAACCTCCTCCTCCCCTTTCCTCCCACTCAGATGAGATGGATTTCTTTGACTAAGCATCTGCTATCAAGCTCATTCCCAAAAGAAATCCTCCTGTAGCTTGCTGTTCTCCTTCTCATCTCCTGTACCAGAACCGCCATGGTCTTCCGAGTTCTTTGTTTAGTGTACATAATCAGCTAACCTTCCCCATCACCTACAGTAAGGGATGAGCCAATGAGCATGGGACCTTTGGATGAGAGAAACCTTTTACTGCCGGATGATTTTGTGCACTGGGTCTTTCCCACTACTGAGATGACCGTAAAGAGATGGTCAGAACGCTCTAGGAAAAACATTTTTTCCCTATACAACCTCTATGCCAAGATTATGAGACAGCTCTTCACTCACCTAAACCAGCACCGCATTAAGTACTACTGTCACTGTCATTACAGTGGAGGTAATAGAGATGATATTTACTGACATCCGCAAAATTTAGATGAGCCCTCTGACAAAAAGCACAATTAAAATACAATATGTATATACTGTAGATAGAGTTGCTTGGCCTTCTGTCATTGTCAACAATAGAGAAGATTTGCCCCATTTGGCAAAGTTGGGCCCATGCCGACAAGTTAACCTTCCTCCAGCCAGTCAACTACTCCTGAGGTATTCCACCCCTACCGTTGCCCCTTACCTTCTAAACCGGCAGTCACTCCTTTCATAGTTCTACAATTGACTGGATACAGAATCCCTAAGAAAACCTGTCTTGCCATCCTCACCTCTCCAGCCCCCATTTTGGTGCCGGCTACTCTTGTGAGCTTCTCCTATCCTCACAGTGAGTCCTATCACATTGCAACCTACTTCCATAATTCCTGACGACCCCACCACCATTGAAATTGACCTTATTCCCATTTTCCAGCGGAATCATGAGACTTGAACAAAGAACAGAGGAAGGTGCTGCCCATTTACAGCAGCAACTACAGAAACTACACTAGAAAGTGTATTTGGATAGCCTATCAGAGGTACAGTGGCATAGGCCCGCAAAGATAGAGAACAACTGAAACGCTGGATAGCCAGCCGGAATAAAGTTGCAGAAGTGGTACGAAGTCAGTTTTTCTGAGTTTTTGGATCCACTTCCCACTCCTAGTCACACTGATGGTGCACAGCTATTAGGCTCCCAGATGGAAACACCTGACAAGTTGATGGTCCTTTATATTACAAAACACCCAGTTGACTAGTGGTCTACCATATGATATTTAATAAACAGGTAATTGAATCAGCCAATGTAATTAATTTTTTGGGTTGCCCCCAGCAATGAATAGCTAATTCTAGGGTAATCCCTCAAACTTGATTAATACCCAAGCCAACAGTCAGTGAGAGAACTTTGCGCTTCTACAAGTAGGATGAGTTGATATATGACCAGCTTATTGATTCATGTGGGCCAGGTTAATATTTCTCTCCAACTGATAAGTCCAGCTGCTGCAGCATAAATGAATTGATCAAATCCTGTTTCTTTTCTTATACACCTGCTTGTTTGGCACCAACTACATCAATTTATTTTCAACCGCTCATTATAATATTGTTTTTCATACATATAGCTGTGGTTCTCTTTGACATTATAACTGTTTAGGCTCACGTACAGTAGTAGACTTTTGTGTTGACATTTTTACCTTGCTGTGAACCCTAGTATATACACCCGACAACATTTATTTTGAGTTTAACTCCTACAAATTTTCTTACAGTTTTTTCTTAGTTAGTTGTTTACCCCATGCTCAATAGGCAATAAACTCTCGTCCTTAATGTTGCTCAGTTTTGAGTGCTCCAATTGCCATTTTCTTAAAATGATTTGTTTAATCTTTACAGCATTGTATAGATTAGATTTTTCCATTTTTCCCTTTTGGTTGAAAAAATAGTTGTCAGTATAAACCTGAAAAATTATTGTAATACCGATATCAACTATTTCCTATAGGAAATTCACAATGTTTTTCAGACTAATGACGATATTTGGTAGCCAGTTAAACAGTACAGATATCATTTCTTATGCTATATGTATGGTTCTGAGTTATTTGAGTTTGAAGGAGTGAGATAGTGAGAGTGTTGGTGGATAACAAAAATAAATTTTACTGCTACAAAAGTTAAGTGTGATAAATGGCTCTGTATATTTATGAAACAAAAGCTCTTTGTGAACCAGATAAACTTAATTTCAATTTCAAAAACAAATAGTTGAATTTTAAACTAAACTAGAAAAAAATTGTTTCTGATTAAACGGGCTTGAATTCCGGGTTAAGGTCTAGCTTAAAATCACCTAAACTCCAAAGAGGTCTACAATCTTGTGCCAACATGGGTCTAAAACTGTTGAAATTGGTAATTTTCAAAGTTTCAACTGGGGATTTGAAATTCAACTCAAGGTGATAAGCATGCTCACAAGGTTCTACATTGTAACTAACACGAGGGTTACAGCGTAAACTTAAAAAGAACAAGCTGTCGATCAAATTACTATTATGCAGGCATATACTTAACAAAACTAACTACTGGATAGAGTCAAACAACCACTCAATGACCAATAACAAGATAGCCTGGAACTTTACACACAGCCCTAGTCCACTACACATTACACCCCCAACCCTACAGAGTTTTTACAGGGTTAAAGGTTTTGTGAGAAGATCTGCTCCTCCTACGCAATTTGTCAGTTTAAAATAAAGTGATACTTACTCGCTAAATTGATGCAGCTTTCAGTCCTACTAGGGAAATTATTAGTGAGCATCACACTCCGCAGTGTTATCTACAAAAGTTAATGAAAACAAAGAGATTTAAAAAAGAAAATCATCTTAGTGGGATTTAAAGAGTTGGAGATTAGAATATTTGGGAGGCTCATAGGTTTGGTTGAAAAATTGAAATGAAAAATCTGTTTCGTTTCGCAACAATATTATCATTTTTGGAGAGAACTTTTTAGACACAAGGGTTAGTTTTTACACAAAATGATACATCTACCGACTGCAGAATTTTGCATTCACTCACTAGCACATTACTAGTAGCACCACACGTGCACTGAGTGTTTGTTAAGTGCATTTATATACATTACTTTCATGTTGGAGATAAGAATACCAACAATATTCTGTTCTACACCACTCTCTTTTAGTTTTCTTGCATTTAGCTCTGCTCTCCATTTTGATAATTATGTCATGGACAAAATAACTGGTAATGACCGGTTAATTTTTCTTGTTATAGTTTCTATTGAGAAATGGCTTTCTTTTCAGTTTTAAACCGACAAAGTAGTAGCAACGGAGGTTGTCCCTTTTTAAAATGCAGTCAAATCAAACTTTTCTCAATCTATTTTGAACAGCTTCACTGTACCTTCTAGACAGAAACATTATGCTTTGTTTTAAACTTCGAGGCCTGATACGTAATGAATGTTATTTCCCATTTCTATACCAAAGACTGCAAAGTTTTTTGATAAGTTTTCAGGCTAGCGCTGTTGAAAATTCACAAATTTTGAGAAGTTTTTGTTGAATGGGTTGTCAGTATCTTGCCTTGATTTGTCAAACGACTCAGGAACCATTATAACTAAATATGTTGTACTGTATAATTACCTCAACCAGTCTTGTGCACTCTGCTCTAATACAGATTCTGATAATGTGTGAGACTTCTGCAATATTGTTGCGTGTTTGTACCACAGAATGAGATATTAAAATGAAAACATCAAAAAGTAAGCCAAAACTTAGCGCTCCAAGCTTATTAACTCGTGGTTCAATTGTGAGATGGAAGTTGGAAAAGAGAAGGAGATGGTGAGAGTAAGAGTGAAACAAAAGAAGAGGGATTGGGGTTGTGAGAGAAGCAACTGGAAAAAGTGTGATGTTTAATTAAATCAAGAGAGAGTTCAACAAAAACTGTAAATTTCATCATTACTTGAATTTCAATAGAATGCAAACCACACACAGCTTTTTCAGCAACAAAATGGAGTAAAATCTGTCGAAAGTTGACATGCAAGAATCAAATAACCAATACAGCTTTAGGAGACTTACAAACGCAATAAAATGCACATAGTAAACCACTTCCAATCATATTGTAGTGGATCGTGCCAATAGGGCTTCCACTATCGTTCGCTAACAAACAGCGGTCCACATTGCACAGCTTGTGGAACAGCAAAGCAACACCTCTCTCCAAGAGGCAATGCAGGGTCGGTCAGTACAACGGTACAACGGAGAGGTTGAGCACAACTTCACTACTAGTGAGTCCTCTGATCAAACAAACTAGGTACAGTTTAGGTAATAATACATTTATTCGTCCACATATCATGATGCTCTACGGAGGCAATCGCCTAAAGTAGTTGACAGCAGCAGCAGTGTGTGATAAGTGGCAAAGAATGCAAGTGATTCCAGCCTTTTATAGGCTGGTGGCAGGAAGTGTATTACATCATGCTGAGCTCAAGCAATAAAATACGACGACAGGAAGTAATTAAACCAAGCAGGAAAAAACACATATAATGGTGCACAATGATAAAGGGATAGGGTGTCTAGTGGCGAGGAATAATACTACAATATCACATTCTCAGTCTTTATTAGCCTTAGAGTCCAGATAGATGAGATAGATGATAGTAGAGGTTGATCGGTCCTGGATTCATCTTCGTGCATCGGCTTAGGATGCTTTTGGATTACTGGCGACGCCCGCCATCTTGTTGCTGGCCCGGTTTGTCACTGCAGTGCCTGTAGGAGTCACTCCCGGGTTGGTAGAGGTCACTGCAGGGCCGGTGGGTGAAGCTGCAGGGCCGGTATAGAGCCTGCAGGGCCGGTATAACATCTGCAGGGCCGGTAAGGTAATTCATCTTTTTCTGGAGTGATGGCTTTTTGACTCACTACTTTGGGAGGCCTGTCTGATGTATTGCTTTAGTCAGAGTCACATCTATGTTACTTTAAATGCGCAGGGCATGTGTGCTGTTAAAATCCACCACAATATATCGCTAATTAATCAACCAAGCTATTAAAGTATAATCCGTTAGCTGTAGACTTAGCTTGCGTAAGTTTAGGTTTTCAGAATAGTCAGATAATATTATAACCAACGAATCATGCTGGTGTTGACAAATAAACAAATATCCCGCTAAAGTTTATTAAAGAATAATACAAGCTTAGTGAGAAGTAGTTTCTCTCATCTTTCCATTCAAAGAAGTCGACCACCAACTTTTCATTATTCAATGAGTTGCAGAACACCATTTTTACCTATGGTTGCGTCTTCTGATGAGAAAACCCACCAAAATTTCCTTTAGTTTTTATCAATCAGAGCAAAATTTTACGCAAAATAATTAAAGATTCAGCTTTAGTAGTTGTCCTTAGTATGACTTGGGATGTTTTAAGAGATAGTTCCAGTCCATGTTTCTTTATTTTCTTCTTAGGTGCATGGTGCATGTCAGGCCAGTCTTCAGGTGGGACCAAATGGGAGCTCTTACTCTGGTATTACTTTAGTTAAAGGAAGATCCAGGAGGAGTGAAACTAAGTAACACAAACAACTTAACGTGGCTAACTTCTACCATCTCACTCGCTATCCTTCTACAGTTGTCATTGACATTAACAATATCAGCATGAATGACTTTTTCATAATTTTTCCAAGTTTGACATTACAATGTTGATTAGAAGCGTGTTTCTATGAAGGATACATACATACCTCAAAGCAGGGAAGTGAATCATTTGCGTGGATCCTCACAGGAGTTAAAGATCTTTCCTTACCGCTGTCACAAGTGTTATAAAAGAACCTAGTGTCTTTAATTCTGCGAGTGTTCACATCACAATATATGTTCTCATTTGAACAATGTTGGACAGCATCCATTACAACTACAGCCTCAGGTTGTATGCTGTCATCTTCCCTGCATGTGGAATCAAATTGATTTTAATATGATGAGACTTCTGAATGGTATTTATGATAAGTGGCATAATTCAGTAAGAAATAATCATAAAACTTAAAATTGTTAACAACTTTAAAACTTCATATACTATGTGCGCATTTATATTTCCTTTAGTCAAGAAACAGTAAGATGATGCAACAAATTTTACTGTTTAATCTAAAACTATTATTTCAGTAAAAAACCTTTTGCAGGAACTCTGGGAAGTGCAAAATTTGCACACCCTTAGAACAAAACCTTAGTTGTTCGAGGGGCCATATTATATTCACAATGTCCCTTAGCTCAATGGTGAGTTTTGACTAGGGTTGCTGCCTGTTCTTTGTTTTTATATTTATTTATGGCTGAGCAATTTTTGATGCGATCGTATATTGAAGTGCAAAGATTATCAAAATCGATTTTTGTGGTGAATAATGTAATGGATTTTGCCTTGCTTTTACCAAACTACCACTAGAGAGAGAGTACCCAGGCTGCAACAGCTGACAACAAAGTAAGCTTGTCTCATTATTAGCAACACCACAATGCAGGGTAGCGTCTATGCAGGGTTGTAGCTGGGTCAGCAGAATCAATTCCTGACTAGAGAGCGCTACTATAAATAGTAATGGCTTCTCTATCAATGGATATCAGTACACAGGGTTCCATCGGATCTGGGAGAACTCAGACAGTTTAGCTAGGCAGCCTGCCAGACTAAATATGTATAGTTTCAATTTTCAATAACTTTATTGTAGAATAGTACATGTGTGGTGGATTTTGATGAACACTAGTAGTGAACAGGTCGTTTACTCTAGAACCTTGCGAGACAATGCGCTAGACTTCAACCCACAGCGTTCGGTTAACAGCTGTTTGGGTGGAAAGTCCTACTGTGCCGGTGGCATAGTGTACAGGGCCGGTAGTGACCCCTGCAGGGCCGGTATTGACCCCCTACCGACCCGGTATAGCTGTACCGGGCCGGCACACGATGGCCGACATAGATGAGGATCTTCAAAAGTATGTAGGAACTCAGTCAAGGTCAGGAACAGGAAGTACCTACCCTTAGATTGCCAACTTCATGGACCCTACTCTATATACAGCCTGGGAGCCTTGCAGGACTACTGATTGGACAATAAGGAGATAGGACTCCGCCCTTAGCCACTTGGCACCTCCCTTATTTAACCATATTGCATTGTTGATTGGCTACTTATTTATATGATCAATTGTATTGGCTAGTCTGTTTCCTGTGCTATGATTGTTATATGTTTTGTACTTGTTAGCTCTCCTATAAAAGGAGAGCACACTGTCTTACTCTTTGCATTCTTTCTCATGTTGCCAACCCTAGAGGAATAATTACCCTCTAGCATCTTGCATTTGAGAATAAAGCCACTTATACAAGCACTCGCTGTACTGTTTGTCTGAGCCATGGGCTCTTGCCTTACCGGGCAATTCGGTTACCCTCCACAGTTGTCACTGTCATTCAGCACAGTGTCCCCTCTGGAGAGAGGTACGATACTCGAGAATAGTGGATGTCTGTGGTAACAGACCGGAATCCATTATACATGTATTTACACAAGCAAACTTCTTGTATAAACTCCAGAACAACTCGGCCTCTCTGGGCTAATATCAGCGTAAAAACAGAAAAATGTATGTAAATAAGGGAGCTAAAATTTACCACATATAATTGGTAGCTAGAAATCAGCCCATACTGATACAAAATAGATTGCAACGCACATGAGTGAGCAAGCACATTATAAAGATAGTCAATTGCACACAAAACACACACAAAACATCCACCAATATTAATTAAGTCCTGGCTACACGATTGCAAATTTCGTGCTCTATGCGTTTTGCAATTTCAACCCATTAAAAGCTAGATGCTACACAAACGCAAGTTCTGTGCATTTGACTACTTGGCGTTGAGGAGTTATATTACTTTAGCTGACAGAATAACCAATAGTAGTAGCGTAGCTAGTTAGCCATGGTCTTGTTAGTAGTTTTTATTACCAGCTGTTGGGCCAGATTCACTGAACCGCTTTAGCCAATCACAATGAGTAAGTATTACGCGGCCCACTGGACAAAGCACACTGCATAATTTAAGCATGTTAAAAGTTTGCAAAACAGACGAAAGTCAGCACAATTAGCGAAATGCGTTGACCTTTTGGAACTCTTGTGCAACAACGCACGAAATTTGCGTAGCCAGGCCTTTAGAATAGTTTGTATAGCAGCAAGTAGTAGTGGGGGAATTCCCTGTTTTAGGCTTCTTCCCTACAGCCCATCTGCTGTAGCCAGTAGTGCGATCAACAGACGTGTCCAGACAAACCTACTAAAGCATCTTTGACTCATTTTGTATGAAGTTAAAAAGTGCATCAAGTTGGATTAGGGACATTATTTCTCAATCAATTCAACTACCAGAAACAGTTTTTAGCTAGATGAAACTGTATACAAGTGTATGCTTCGGATTTGCTATCTGATTTGATTTTAGGTATTTTTATTTGTTTTAAAATGCATCCAAAAAAAGAAAACATATTAATTCAATAGTGAAAATTAAAAAAACAACCTCTCAAATGGTTTAAATTATCAATTTTTGAACGAATAAAAATTGACAATCTTTTCCGTGTTTTAAAAGTTTATGCAAACTACCCTCTCTGTTATCTTAAAGATAAATGTCATCGATGGGCTCAGAGATGGTAACGCTTGCACCTTATTTGATAGTGCTTGCTTGTGGAGGCTGACTTGAGGTATACAAAGGTCTTCAGGCTATCTTTATTTTTAACCAATAGAATCAATTACCTTAAAACTCTAGAGACTCCTAGAGTATGTAATCTTACTGCCATTGGATTGATGCTCGCAGCAAGCAAGTATCACTTGCAGGCTACTAGCGCAGTGATCACACTATGTAAAATCTACTGCAATAAAATGTTTTGAAAGTGATTTTTACAACATTAGCTAGATGATAAACTAAATCCCGAACTTGAATAATGGTCTTTTCTCTGCCTTGCTTGATTGCTCCACCTTACTGTTTCAGTATCCAATTTCATAGCGGTGGATTTATTTTTCTGATTTAGTAGATGCGTATCGAATACAGGTACATTTAATGTTTCAGTTAGTTACTTATGGCGACCATGGACCTAGTAAATATGAACTTATATCTGGTTGGAGGTAAAACCTTATTACCTATGAAACTTCTGTGTCGTAGATATTTTGGCCGCCATTAGCAAAATGAAAAATGGCTACCAGTCACGTGATGCTTTATTAAGTATGGTTTTACATAAATGGAGCACCACAAAGTACTGTCAAGTGAAGATAACTCACCCGTTAATGTTTCTAATGCTCATAATTTTAGCAAAATTTACCAAATAGTTTGTGATGGAGTTCTATGTGAAAGCTCTGTTTACTTAGTTAAAAGGATTGTGATTGGTAATATTTTGGTGCATGTAAACTGCTTGTTTTCTATCAAATCACCAACATCAGTGTGCTAGAATTCCACCCCCAGCCATTGTAAAAGTGGTTGGGGGTAGAACGACTTGCTCTGCCGGTAGCACAGCTCGCAGGGCCGGTCTTGATCCCTCACTGACCCGGCATGGTGATAATGGGCTGGTACAAGATGACCACCTTAGCCAAGGATCTCCAAAACCACCTAGGAGCTTACTCTAACCCTTGAGCCGGAAGTACCTTTCCTTGGATCACCGGATATGACAACCACAGGCTAGGTATAGCCTTGGAACACGGTGAGGTTAACGATTGGACAATGGAGATAAGACTGCGTCCTTTAGCCACTTGGCATCGTTTACATTTAACTTTATTGTATCCAATGATTTGTTGATATACCTATTGTTATTGGCCTGATTACTTCCTCTGCATGCCTTCTTATAAATAATATGTAAATAACTTCCTGCCCGCCTCACTATATAATGGCTAGAACTCTCATATTTTTTTTGCATTCATTCATTCATGTCGTGCCAATCACCCCAGTGGATAGCCACCCTAGGACTTTGGTACTGATGAATAAAGCCGCTATTCAAACTACACTCTGAGTAGTTTGTCTGAGCCGTGGGTTCTGTGCTTGCCAACTGATTCGTCAGTAACTGATTACAGTTGTCACTGTTATACCGGCACATTGTACCCTCTTGAGAGAGGTATAATGCTTGAGACTAGTGGAATTCCGTGGAAACAGACCGAAACCCATTACAACATAATAATTATTCATAATATATTATTAATGATAACAATGTTGATGCATCCATTTATTATTGTGTGATTAAGGATAACAATTATTGCTTAATTGATAATGATTGTTATTAAAAATAATGTATGCTCGAAAGCCTAAATAAGTAGAGTGATAATCATAATTTATTGCAACGATTATTATGGAAAAAAATAAGTAGAACTCAAGTTATCCAATAAACCAGACAGCAAAAGTGTACTACTTTAAGCAATAGGCAATAGTAATTAATGAACAATTATCGATGGTAAAAATTACAAAATAAAGAAATAACATTTTATTATGTTATACAAAACCAAACAATACTAACAATAAATTTTTTTCTCTTTTTAAAAATTTTTTAGCGCATGGAATTGTCTTCCACAGCAGTTGTAAGCAACAAAAAATTGGGCAAGAAACAACAATGGAAACAAATGAATTGTAATGGAAGTTTTATTATTCTTAATAGAGTACGATACTGTTCAATCTGCAGTAATTTAAATATGGTGGAACTAATTATGACAACAGCTGTTCAAATCTTGCATCAACACTTAACTTCATTGCCTGGCTGTGTAGTGAGATAGTCTGTCAATGTTGGAAAGTCAATATTTTTCATGTGCTGTAATGGTAGCGTGAAAAACAAAAAGAAACATTGATCTGGCAGATTCTGTAGGACAGTTATGGGTCCACACGAAACAGAGTTCAAAACTTCCCAAGCCATTTTATCAGATTTTTCTTGAATAAAATGGTCATAAGTCAGTATAACAAGTCAATTACCAAAGACCCAATATTTATTAGTAAGCTTTGCTGAACATTAAACACAACGTGATTTTGCTGGATGTTAAAGTCTGCAAACGTTCTTTAGAGTTTTATGGATCGTAATGCAAAGTTCAAAGCTATGTGGGAAATTTTACATCAATCCACTTTTCCATAACTAAGTGACTGCGTGATGACGCTAAATCATTAAAACTTTTTGAAGCAGACAACTTGCCAATGTTTTTTTTTTAAATTAGAATTAGTAAAATTTGGAAGAGTTTTTTATGATGATCAAGTCTTCAGCTTTACAGGGATTTGCGCTATGATATGTACCTGAGTATAAATGTATTAACTTGCCGTTAAGTGCAGGCAGTATTATAAAGCGTTACGCGACTGCTATGAAAAAAATTAAAAGTGAATAAAAATAAAAAATATGTGAGAAGGTGAGTAGATCAGTTTATTGGTATAGAAGTGTTATGCTTGCAACTCTGAAGCCACTGTTATTTTTTTTTTGTTCATTGCAGCCTGCCTCCTCTTCACTTACAACTTCTCCAGCCAGCACTACACAATTTGAGATACCGCATAAATATATGACGAAATGTTAATTTTTGGATAATGAACAACGACTGATGTTACATCCATCGTTATGTCGTCAACTTTCTCAGTTTTCCTTAATTTTTTTAAGTCGTAGGGGATCTTCAACAAATGTAAAACTTGAGATATTTACTGTTTATGTCATTCACAGAAATTCCATTGATCACCATTTATCATAGTTTCAAAAAGCCATCATTGTTTGTATATATGGTGTTGCAGCATTCAGAAAATACATTTAATACAATCAGTTCCAGACTTATCTGAATAGTTGTACTTTCCCGCTATAGCTTTTTGCCATTAGTTTCCTTATCCTTTGCATAACTTACACTAATATCAGGAAGCACAGTTCTAGAAGTGGACTGTGAAGTTACCTGAGACAGTGTGAACTTTTTTGCATCTAGATGTCTACTTTGTTCTAATTCAGCCTCTAATTTCTTTGAAGTTTGATTGTAAACTGAGCTTCAAATGCACAAGTGCTATTGTGGAGATTTGCATGGTACTTAGTCAAGTCAACTCCCCCACCCCTCCCACCCTAACACCCCCTACACTCCTTGCTCTGCCAGTCAACAAAGATGACTGAAATGGATAGCCTGGGACCTGGCAGACTAGCTAACCACCTCTAGAAGTTGGATATTAAAGATAAACAGCCTAGGAACAGAGACCAAGGAAGTCAAGGACTGTATTAGGATTGGAAACTTTCCATGACTCTAAAAAGAGTTGGAAAGCAGGCCAGAGCTGTTTTGCCATGTGCTCATCTTCATCATTGGCTAGTATTATTTACCGAATTGTATTGTCAGTTTTGATTGATGCATTGTTTTCTATTGTTATATGTGATTGGTTCACCACTAATAAGGGGTGGATGTTCCTCCCTTTCTCCTATAAGGTGAGCTCTTGTGCTGCTTTACTAGTAGAAGTCTTGTGGGTTGTGTTTCACTACCCTTATATATTGCTAAACAGATTCATGGAATAAAGTATCTACTATGTAAACTTTGGTGTATTGTGTCTGGGTCGTGTACCCCGTGGAGTTGCTAACATCTATTCGGTATAGACCCCGAAGTGCTGGAGATTAGGAGAGTGGATGCCATTGTGTCGGTAATAGAGGCTGCAAAACTATTACACTATTCACAAATACATTTGGTCTTGTGGAAAACTGAATGTGGAATAATGATTTTGTTCTGATTGATAACTGCATGCAATGAAACCTCTGCAACAACTGGAGATTAACTGATGAATCTGTTAAACGCAGCATATTTTAGGGTTATAATAGTGTTGTGGATTTTAATGTTACTAACATCTACACTCATGCTGTACACACATTCTGGCATCATTACTATAGTCATTGGATGGCCAAAATAACTGTAATCATCAATACCGGATAGACCGACCCTGCATATGAGTCAGTACCGACCCTGTATGCAGAAAGTAGCCTGAGACAAGAAGAAGGCCATATCGAGGAGCTAACCACCCGTAACCCTGATGAAAGACAAAGAGCAAAGGCTGAGAAATACCAAAGACCAACGACAGGAAGTGGACAGGACTGTGATTGGTCCACCGACTTGTAACTCTGCCTGCTACTTCTTGGCGCCATATCCATTTAGCCCTATGTAACTTATTTGATTCGCTCACTATTTATATCTGTCTGATCATTAGTGCCTTATGTACTTCTCCTATGTTGTTGGTTATTGCTTCTATTTCCTTCCTGTCACTTCCTTTGAACTGTTGCTGTATTAAATCAGTTTGTATTGGGCTTTTATTTACTCTTGTTCTTATGGTAGAATAAAGCAGATATACTCAAAAACACTGAGTTACGCGTCTGAGCCGAGGGCTCTTTACTAGTTGTGGAGTTGAACATACTCTTCCACATCTCTTTTGCTGTAGTACCGACCTGTTGTTGTCTAGAGGTTAAACAACTGGTGGCAGCATACCCTTCGGATTGCTACCGACTTCAGTTAGTGATTTTAGGCCCCCAAAATCCACTCATTCAAATATTAAGAAAAAAATTTTATCTAATGCCCTGGTCACTCGAGGACGATGACGAAACTATAATGAAACTTTATTAGGTGGTCGCTGAAGCACGGCATATAAAGTATTGTTGGGGCAGTCACACAACAATTATAATTGATTAGTTACGCCTAGCGATCACTAGTTTCATCCAATGACAGCGCATTGTGCTTTGTGCGCTGGCTTAGTCATACTTACTGCATGATGCAAAAGCATGGAAAATAATTGAAGCAAGGTTTGGATTAGACTGCTTTAATAAATAGCTAAGTTTGACCAGCCATTACTATTCCAATCGTTTGATTTTAATTTATTATTATTATCTATCATTTATTTAAAACTCATTATGAATATAATGAAACAAATATTTATTTCTTTAAAAAAAATGTGCTACTATGGAAACCATGTGTTCATTATGAATGGCCCTGACATTGGAGACCAGCCAATAACAGCACAGAAAATAAACCAATTATTGAGTTTATATGGTCAGATGGTCCAATCATGTGGAAACATCGCAACCGACGATTTTTCCAAACCTAGCATTGCTCGATCACGACAAAACTGAAATATTTACTCGGTTTGCTTAGCAACGACTTCGCTGGGCCTAAAAAATCGTTTCGTTTACAGTTGTAGTGAATTTTCATGTCACTTACACCTGCGCACACGCTCTATACACATTCTGGCATCCTCAGTATAGCCATTAGATGGCCAGAATAGCTGTAATCATCAATACCGGATTGACCGACCCTGTATAAAGCTATACCGACCCTGTAAGAAGCTATGCCGACCTATACCGACCTATACCAACCCTGTTTGCAGCTATACCGACCTCACTGGGCCGGCAGGAAGTGAGTCAATTAAGCCTGAGAACCTAAAAGTAGCCTGGGAGAAGCAGGGAGCCAGCTGCCAGAGATTTCTGCTCCTAACCCTTACGTAAGATGATGGATGGAAGCTACAGAGACCAAGGACCTAGAGACTAACTGTGATTGGTGCATGAGCTCTTAACTCCACCTACTACTATAGGGCGCCTATTCTCTTTAAGCCCTTTCTGATTACCTTATTTGTTATTTATTTATATAACCACATTCATTGGTGCATATTGTAATGTTATTCTGTGATTGGTTACTTACTTCCTGTGCATTGCCTATAAAAGGCAGAACTTTGCTTATGTTTGTCAGTTGTAATTGGGACTTTTACTAACTCGTTTATTCTGGAGGAATAAAAGCATATGTACTCAATAGCACTGAGTTATGCGTCTGAGCCGAGGGCTCCCGACAGGTTGTAGAGTAGAAATACTCTGTCTTGTATTCATTCGGTACATCACCGACCCTGTTGTTGTAACAGGTTAACCTAACAGCTGGTGGCAATACGCTACCAACCTCAACCTTTTGGTCGTTACTTTAGACCTAATTGGTCGTAGGCATTTAGGACCGTTTCAATTACAAAATCCAACGACTGCTTTATGACTAGTTTAGGTCCGATCCTATAACCACACACTCGTGGTTATAAAAAGGTCCTTGGCATTTACTTACATGTAATAATGGGCTCATATGAATTATAATAAAAATTGTGCGAGATATTGACAAATAATGTCTGGTAAAATAATGATTGTGGTTAGAAAATAAAAATGAAAGAAATACGATGATTTGAAATAGTCATGACAATCTAAACCAAATTTTACTGCGGCCATTTCTTCCAAAAACAATTATATTGTTTAGCTTGCATTTGTATTAATACTCATAAATCAAATTATCCCAAAAAACAACAACAACATTTATACCAGCAATATATATTGTTTAAAAATGATTAACTTTGATGAACTAATAAATAAACAAATTTCAAAGGCGACTATTTGAAAGGTATAATAATAATCAAATCAAATTTCAGTGCGGCCGTTTCTAGGTTTCAATGGTCTCGCCTTAATGCAACTACATGACCAAGCGATAGCAAGCATATTGTGTGCGATCGCTGATGCTTCGGTCTAATACACCATGATCATCTGCAGCAATTATTTATTAGCTAACGACGGTCTAAATTAGCGACCACCTAATTGAAACAAGATTAGCTTGGGCCTAGGCTTGTCTTAAAATTGTCACTAATTGGTTATAGGACCAGTTAGGACCAACTTCTAATTGAAACCACCCCCAGGGTTCTGAGGCTGTACCTAACCTTTGTTCGGTCCATCTGGTAATCCAAGGAAGGGTACTTTCGGCTCCAGGGTTAGTTTAGGATACTAGATAGCTTCGAAGATCCTTGGCTAAGGTGGCCATCTTGTACCTGCCCAGTATCACCATATTGGGTTAACCTGGGGTCACTACCGGCCCTGCAGGGGTCAAGACCGGCCGTAAAAGATGTGCAACCGGCACAGCAAGTAATTCTACTGGCCCATCATTTTTACAAGGGATGGGAGTAGACTTCCAGCGCATCTCTGATCGGTGTCTGATAGCAAACAAACAGTTTACTGATGGCATTCACCAAAATCTATCACACTTGAACAATAATTGAACATGGCCAGTAGGCTATTTGTATTTGTAGTGATTTGAGCACTGCCATAGTTCAAGGTCATCTGCACAGAACAAAGTTACTTGCTTACTTCTCAGAAGAAGCTTATGAAAGACTCTGATTTCATTCAAATTCTGACGGTGTAATTTTTATTCGGTGTCAGAGTTTCAAAGGCTAATACTACTCCAATATTCTATTTAATTTTAAGCAGATAATTCATAATCATTATTATTTTGTGATCTGTTTTTTTTTACAAATCCTTCATTTAACAACATATACTGGTCAATAAATTTTTGCTTATCAAGGCTGGAGTGCACAAATAAATGAGAAGCAACTTACCCACATATCCATGTCTTTTGTGAGTATGACAAATCTATCACCAGTAATTGTACAAAGAAGTACAAGTGAGTTCGCCACATAAAGACTTTTTGATTCAGATCAGAAAGTTCCCTATAAAATTTATTTTGGAAATTTAAACACTTTTTGCACCTGTCTATGTGACCTATATTTATTGGTAAAACAATAGCTCGCTCAACTTACATCATGGTTCTATGAAAGTTGTTACCAAAAAGAATGAAGGATGACAGCATTTTTCACTTTTAGCAATGCCTAATATGCTTTAATTCACATAAAAATACCAGAGTTTATGCACATCTATCAAAGAAAAGCTACTTTCACACTATGAGATAATTTGCATTGCATTATAGCTAAGAACCAGAAGTTTCTTATCTGAGGTTTTAATTCTTTAAAGGTTTGGTTTGGGGTGGTCTGACACCGAATAGCTAACACAACCATAAGATTCTCCAATGTATTTGGTGTGCCCACCACAAATTTTAAGTCAATCCATCCATCACAAGCCGTGTGGCAGCTTTTTTTGTACACCAGCATTTGATAACTGGTTGAAAAACATTCGAATATATTGCAGTGATATCGTGATGTCCTTGAAACCTGTGTACTACTAAAATTTCTGTTATTAGCCAATGATCATGTAGTTACTGGGCCGTGATGAGTTGAACTTCCTAAATCAGAGCCCACGGCTCAAACGCACAACTCAGTGTTTCAATGAGTAAACCATATTATATTATACGACAACAACCCAGTTTGGTATAAGACTGGCAATGTGTCTTGCTGCTTAGAACAGTCTCATGCAGAATACCAATACAAGTACAAGGATCAGTTAGAAAGCTCTGCCTTTTATAAGCAGAGTAGCAAAAAACATATGCCCAAATAAGGGGGGCAACAAATCAGGAGTAGCAGGAAGTGATTATACGAATGAAAAGACAAGATATAAATAACACAGTATGATATTGGCTAAAATAGGATTTAATATATAAGGCGTCTAGATGTAAGGGGCGGAGCTTCACAGTCAATAGTGCTGAGTCACTGGTGGTGCAATAGGTAGCACAGGTTCCCAGCTGTTATGGCTTGTGTTTCCCATCTTTCGTCTTTCCGGTGGTAGCTAGGCAGCAAACTTGGGCCTCTGCATCTTTTGGTATTACTTTAGGTCCACAGGCTATAGCCCTTTTTTCTCCCCGACTCGGTATAGGGTCGGTAGTGACACTGCAGGGCCGGTAATGCATGCTGCAGCGCAGGTAGTAACTGCTGCAGGGCCGGCAGTGAATGCTGTAGGGCCGGTAGTGATTGCTGCAGGGCCGGTAGTGTTTCTGCTGGGCCGGTTGTGATTCTACCGGTTTTCTCACTTGGTTTTCTGGCTGTGCCAGACTCAATCTAGATGTGCCTGACACTCAGCAGTTGTCAGGGGGACCTTACAAAGTTTTAGTGGCCATGAACATCCACCACAGTATTCCAGATGGCACATTTTGTAGTCAACCAAAATTTAGCAAATTAGATTTAGCTAGCAGCAACAAATGTCTGTTGTGGTAGGTGCACACGGCACACAATAATAGAGGCCACGCTATGCAATTCCATTACAATATTACTGCATCATTTTACTGTTTTATGAGTAATGCAATAAGATTTTCCAGCATTTAAAAGGCAACCCGTACAAATGATTCTGTCAGAATAATTTAACAGTTAAAACCGTTACTAGAAAATCGAAATCGGTCAAATTTTTTTTACATCTCTACAGCCACCCAGAGAAAGAATTGCTTGATTTAGGTTCTTATTAGTTCATTAATTCAAAATCAAAACACTTACTATAACATTAAGTCCACTCAGCTGAGTTGAGTTGTTGGAACAAAACATTTTTATTTCAACTTATCCAACTGTTGATTGTTCTCACTAATTTCAGGTATGCGCAAGTTTTTCTATGCAAAATAATAAGCAAACAAACTGCTGAATAAGTGTACAGAGTTCAATTTTGCTAAAAATATATCAGTGGAATAAATATTTTAGGTTTGCGAATAGGTATTTCCATAATACTTGGTTTCTCTGTCTTGCTTTGGTTTTAGAAGCTAACTTGAGTGTTTCACAACTACTTTGTGTTTGTATGTAGAATAGTACATTTGTGATGAGGATTTAGACATTTAAATTTCTGTTGAGACGCAATAATGTGGAGGATCACTGAATCGGCTCTAAATGGTACCAAAGTATCAATGACGGGGATGAATGGTTGTCGCTTTTTTTTGGGACAAGCAATATTCAAAACAACCAAATATATTGTAATGAATTTTGCATAATGTAGCCCCTAGCTGTTAGTATGCATACACGGGTTGTACTAAAATATGGAACACAGAATAGAGTCGCGGAAAACATGGGTCGTATGGAAATTATTTGGTTTTTAGTAGATTTGTCTTCTTTAACTGCATATTAGCACAGAGTTTGGGCAATATTTGTGGGCAAGTTGTCCTAAGCACTATTTGTATTATAATGAATGGCAACAAAATGACAAGTTGGTAAATATATATATCACTGCTCATGAATGCCACATGAGATTTAGCGAGTTGGCTATATTGGTGGCTGGCGTTGGGATGCACTGTACTGACAAGCATGTAAAGTGGTTGATGAGCAAGGTTCAGGTCCTCCGTACTACCCAGCTGCCCCCGGGCATGTAAGGTTATCACACAAGATTACCTACCTTTCAGGTTGGTAAAATCCCATTTTGGAAGCTCTCATAGCAGTCAGTTTGCATGACCCTGACAGTAAGGGGTGCATAATGGCAAGGTGCATGAATCTCATGGCTTGACCAGTGGAGCTGAAGGAGAGCAGCACAGTGGGCCACTGAAAAAGGGGTTGAGCCCTAAAGAAGTTGAGCAAGCGGAGGTGACTGCAGGACCCACCCCTCCCTTTCTCAGTCCCCTCTCACTCCCCAGATCCCTGTCATGTCTCCGAGTTGTAATTGGTCAGCCTTTTCTCACTGTCAGAACAGATGTGATTCCCAGCAGGTAGCAAAGTTACTGCGGTGTTACGCAGCTGTGTTTAGCTCGAGAGACAAAGAGTTTTTCCGAAAATCACCCTGGTCAAACACAGTATCCTTCTCCTCCCTGGCACCTGTCCCATCCTCCAACCTCCCCGCCAACTTGAGCCTAAGAAGGAATCAGAGGCAGAGAGACGGTCAAAACAGCTACTGGAGCGTGGCCTTATGGAACCAGAATCAGGAGCCTGGAGTTATCTTGTGGTTTTAGTAAGGAAGAAAAATGGCTCATGAAGAATATGTATAGACTACAGATGGCAGTAGTAATATATGAGCAGATCTCCCTACCAAGTGTTTTTTTGTGGATTTGATTTTGGAGTTGAGACAATGGGTTACGGCGTTGGATGAATTCGCCGAGTTTATATTGTATTTCATTTGAGGGGTACTTGAGTGGCATTTGAATGGCATTTAAGTGGCATTCGAGTTTTGATTATTTTTTTACTTAATTTGAACTTTTAAATTTTGAATGTATGGCATTCAAGTTTTGATAATCTTGTACATAATTATATACATAACTTTAACTCATAGAGCATCTAGATTTTGAATGTATGGCATTTAAGTTTTGATATTTTTTTGTAATTCGACTCATTATATCTACATTGAATAAATACAGTAATTAAAAATGAAACAATATGTGAATATATACATTTATTGTGCAATAAGTAGGGAAAATTTCATATAATATAGCTAGAGTCAGTAAATATTAAATAATACCAAACACCACAACTTGTAATGACAATCAATGCATAAGCTTTTACTAAAAACTATCTTGAAAACCTTCAAAACATGATCCCAAATGGAAAAAAAATGGATAAAGTTAGATATTCATCTATTTGTTTACATCTACAAAAAAGAGGTATTTGGTGAAATATTTTTTCGATTTATTCAATTTTCATTAATTTTTACAAAAACAAATCATCCTCTAAATGGTTAAATTTCATCTAATTGTACAAATTTACAAAAAAAACAGGGTATTTGGTAAAATATTCTTTCATTTCATTAAATATTCATTATTTTTTTTGCAAAAAAGAAATCACCCTTTAAATGGTTAAATTTTATCTGTTTGTATATCTTTACAAAAAACAGGGTATTTGGTAAAATATTTCCTTTACTCTATTCAATTTTCATTAATTTTTTCAATAATTGCTTAAATATACATTATTCACTATTTTCTTATTCTAATTGTATAAATTTACAAAAAAAAACAAGGTATTTGGTAAAATATTCTTTCATTTCATTAAATCTTCATTATTTTTTTGCAAAAAAAGAAATCATCCTTTAAATGGTTAAATTTTATCTGTTTGTATATCTTTACAAAAAAAACAGACTATTTGGTAAAATATTTCCTTTATTCTATTCAATTTTCATTAATTCTTTCAATAATTGTTTAAATATAAATCATTCATTATTTTCTTATTATTAGGTGAGCACCCTATCATACAAAATTAGTTTCTTGAGTGAGGGTTTTATCCTGCATTTTCCTTTTGAATTTTTTTCAAAAATTTACCATTTTTTTCAAAAACAATCATTTATATATACAATTTCCATTATTTTTTAAACAGAACAATTCCTATCTCTGAGAGGTTGGACTTAGACATGATGATGAGAAGGCTATGGATTTTCCCGTTTAAGAACAAACCATTTTCGATGGCAATTTCAATTCGGAAAACTAAAACAATGCAATTTGTTTTTCAAAACGCAACCATCAGAAAGCTTTTGTCATGATGAGGAGGAGGAGGCTATGGATTTACCCATTCAAGAACAAACCATTTTCGATGGCGACTTCAATTCTAAAAACGAATTAGAACTGAAGCATGTAGTATTACGTAATCATTTTTTTAAAGAAGAACAATCCATTTTTGATAGCAACTTTAATTCTAAAAACTAAATCAATGTAACTTTTTTATTCTTTGTCTCCCATGAAATTGTTCAAAACGAATTAGAACTGAAGTATGTGGTATTGTTAGGGACGCCATACGAACAATCGTCACTACACTCTAAGTAGTTCTATGTTGACACTCTAACGCAATTAATTCTATGTACTCATTTATTATTTTCCAGTAACATACAAACTTATATGTTGGACATGTGCAATCATTCATGCGATACTCTAACTACCACCCATATTGTTCTATTGGCCCACTCTGACCAATTATTTGTGTGAGGTGTGGCATCTATTATGTACTACTTTTTATTATATAATCATGCATATAAATATGGCTGTCATAGATAATAAAGTCAGAGCAACTGTGAGCCTCAAATGATTGTTTATTACTACACAGACTTAGTCAGTAGCACAAACAATAAGCACAGGATACAGACTACAGCTTGCACTACCGACTATCAGTGCAGTAAGGAACCTTGGTAGAAAGCAATCGATCAACTCGATCCTTGCTGTGTATTCCCGCTTGTCGGTGTACAGTGCCAAGCATTCCTACTCACCCGATATTTCGGCACAGACAAGTCGACCTTTGTTGCACCGACTGATTACAGAAAGGGCCGAACAGCCACTACCATTGCACTTGTGATTGTGGGGAGTTGTATAGGTGTGCGCAATACCGCAACTACTAAAATCCTGTACAGTATTACATGATAATTTTTTTAAAAAACACATCAAAATCGACAAATTACTCCTCTAGATAGTTCAAGTTTACAATATTTGAGAATTAATCACAATAGAAACATTAAGCCTACTTGATAAAAAAGAATTTGACTGTTAAATTTAACTAATTGATTCAATGTTATTATTTGGATCTTTTGAAAATAAACATTTCAATGAAAACATCATATTTAGTCTTTGACACACTTGAAACCATTTTCCAGTAAATTTTACCAACAATATTTCAGAAATTTTTACTAGATATTTACAAAAAAAAATGAGGTATTTTGGTAAAATATTCTTTTATTACATTCCTTTTTAATTTTTTATGTTTTAAAACAGGGTTTTATTACAAATTTTTTTGTTTTTTCAACTTTTTAAAAAAATAATCATTATAATATATAGTTTTCGATATTTTTTTAAAAAAATAAATATATATAGCGATTTTCACTTTATATTCTTTTATTCCATTCAATTTTCAATAATTTTTTGAGTGAGGATTTTATCCTACACCTTCCTTTTAAATTTTTTTATTTTTTTAAAAAATAATCATTGAAATATATAGTTTTCGATATTATTTTAAAAACAATGTATATATATATATATATAGAGTTTTTCATGGTATTTGGGAAAATATTTTTTTATTTCATTCAATTTTCAATAATTTTTTGAGTGAGAATTTTATCCTACACAATCCTTTTAAATTTTTTATGTTTCAAACCAGAGCTTTATTACATTTTTTTGAACTTTTTAAAAAATAATCATTGAAATATATAGTTTTCGATATTTTTTGATTTTTTTGTACTTTTTAACTTTTTTAAAAACTGTCAAAAAATCACCAAATTACCTCTCTAGATGAATAAAATTTACTTTTTAAAAAATAATCATTGAAATATACAGTTTTCGATATTTTTTGATTTTTTTTTGTACTTTTTAACTTTTTTAAAAACTGTCAAAAAATCACCAAATTACCTCTCTAGATGAATAAAATTTACAAGTAAATAATTGTAATAGAAAATACCATATCTAGTTTTTACATTCATAAAACTGTTTTATAGTAAATTTTCTGTAATACAAACTACTATAGCTTACGATATCAATGGTTACAAAGTGCTTTTCTTGAACAATATCTTTCTCGATATTCTTCTGGTATATTATTAGACCCAGGGAGGAACTCTTGTATTCCGTATTCTCTGTGATCCAATAATTGACTAAAATACAAAAGTTATTCATTATATAAATAAATTTTACCGAATTTAAATTTTACTCTTAGCTACATTAGATAGTTTACATTTTATATATAACAGGAAAATAACTCACTGAGTTACATCATTCAGCTCAATATTTCTTAGGGAAAGTTCTTTACTCTGTTTTCTTTTTACGATAAAATGGACTAAAATAAAAAATGATGTATTAGTATAGTATGATTAAAATTAATGTAAAATAAATATAAACTTTCGTTATTTTTTCAACTTCTATGTAAAAGAAATACACTGATTACACACGAAAAAGTCCTTTTTTTTCATTTGGTGTGATTTTTTTTCAACTTCTAGCTAAAAAAATACACTGATTACACAAAAAACCCTTTTTTTTAATCCAAAATATATATAATTTAAAAATGTTTTACAAAAAAAAATGTATATGAATTGATCATTTATGTGAAAAACTAAACATTTTTGTAAAATAATTATAACCTTTTTGTTATTTTTTAAACTTTTATGTAAAAAATACACTGATTGCACAAAAAAGTCCTTTTTTTAATCCGAAATAGATATAATTTAAACATGTTTTACAAAAAATGTTTATGAATTGATCATTTATGTGAAAAACTAAACATTTTTGTAAAATAATTATACCCTTTTGTTATTTTTTTAAACTTTTATGTAAAAAAATACACTGATTGCACAAAAAAAATCCTTTTTTAATCCGAAATAGCTATAATTTAAAAATGTTTTACAAAAAATGTTTATGAATTGATCATTTATGTGAAAAACTAAACATTTTTGCAAAATAATTATAACCTTTTGTTATTTTTTTAAACTTTTATGTAAAAAAAATACACTGATTACACAAAAAAGTCCTTTTTTTAATCCGAAATATATATAATTTAAAAATGTTTTACAAAAAAGGTTATGAGTTGATCATTTATGTGAAAAATTGAACATTTTTGTAAAATAATTATCACCTTTTGTTATTTTTCCAACTTTTATGTAAAAAAAAACACTGATGACACAACAAAATCCTTTTTTAATTCGAAATATATATATATATATATAACTTAAAAATTTTTTACAAAAATGTTCACAAATTTATCATTTTAAGGGGTTTTTCATTGTAAGAATACACTAAATTTTCACAAATCAACTTTTTAAAATTATGGTAAAAATTAATAAAACTTACCTATAGTGATATGAATCCCTTGAGTTATAGATTAGCTTCTCGAGAGTTTGTTCTCCACAACCTTCTTTTTCAGCATCATCGAAGTGGTTGAGAAAATCCTCAGATTTTGGATTATCAGCCAGTTCCGAGGCTTGGACGAAGGCTTGATGAGCTGCGAGTACACTGACGTTGTAGAAAATTGAATTGTCTGCGTTTCGACTCAGGCCCTTGAACAAAATCACTCCAAATCTCTCCGATGTCACAGCAGAAGCTATTTGATGAGGAATGCGCATATCTCCGATCAGTAATTCTTCATCTACAACACTTCTGTATTGAACTAGAAGAGTCTCTTCATTTCCATTCCATCGCCTGTCAGACTTTGTTATAACTTCAGGGTTTTGGAAACATATGACACTATCTGTTGGGAAATCCTGAAGATTAGCTACCTCGAAATAAGCATTGATTTGTCGCATACTTTTTTCTGGTAATACATCAAACACATTCTTACACCTCAAAGTAGTTCCTGTTTCTGTAGCAGCACGAAAAATTGCTTTTCCAGTCTTTTCAACACCCATGTAGATCAAAACCAGTGGTCTTATTTGCGAAGCTTCATTGACAAGTAATCCCGCTGCTAATGGAATAGTGCTCTTCACTCTAACTACCTTTCCATCCTTTTTATAGTTGTATATGATGGTGCAGTTCGTTTCATCATGGAGCTCAACGGTTAACACCTGCATAACTGTAGGTATTGGTAAATCTTCAACTTTGACTATGTTTTCAATGTTTCTTCTGGAAGCTGGAGATAGAGTACTTAACAGAGAGGCGCTTTTGATGATGAGAGTTGCCAGAGTATTCAGACTGGCGCTTTGAAAGGGGATCATAGTGCGTTGAAGAAGTACATTGTCATCAATCACCTTATCTTGTGAAGGTTTTGGTTCTTTATTCTTCAGTTGTTTTGATATGACTTGTGTCGACATTCTAAAAGATAAAGTAAAAATCCATGTTATGATTTCTTTTTCAAACCAATTTGAAGATATATATACATATATATATATATATATATATTTACTCAATATCATACCACTATTAGTATCTAAATCGATAAAAATTAAATTTATACTCAATCAAGTTGACTTACCTCCAAACAGAAAAGTCCTTCTAGCAGTTGTAGTAGATGATGTTGTAGTAGATCTTGCTCCTTCAGTTGCTAATGTCGAAGTGACTGCTTTCTGTGTAAAAACAGTGCTTCTTATATAGCTGAAATCATGCCATTTATCATAAGGTTAAATTAATGAAACATTGTTTCTACGGAAGAACACCAATGCTTTCGCGGGAATAAATAATTTATTTTCACGCGAATACAAACCAATGCTTTCGCGGGAATAAACATTTTATTTTCACGCGAATGGAAACTGTTGCTTTCGCGGGAATGAATACTTTATTTTCACGCGAATACAAACCAATGCTTTCGCGGGAATAAACATTTAATTTTGACGCGAATGGAAACTGTTGCTTTCGCGGGAATGATTACTTTATTTTCACGCGAATACAAACCAGTGCCTTCGCGGGAATAAACATTTAATTTTCACGCGAATGGAAACTGTTGCTTTCGCGGGAATGAATACTTTATTTTCACGCGAATACAAACCAATGCTTTCGCGGGAATAAACATTTTATTTTCACGCGAATGGAAACTGTTGCTTTCGCGGGAATGAATACTTTATTTCCACGCGGATACAAACCAATGCTTTCGCGGGAATAAACATTTAATTTTCACACGAATGGAAACTGTTGCTTTCGCGGGAATGAATACTTTATTTTCACACGAATACAAACCAATGCTTTCGCGGGAATAAACATTTTATTTTCACGCGAATGGAAACTGTTGCTTTCGCGGGAATGAATACTTTATTTTCACGCGCATACAAACCAATGCTTTCGCGGGAATAAACATTTTATTTTCACGCGAATGGAAACTGTTGCTTTCGCGGGAATGAATACTTTATTTTCACGCGAATACAAACCAATGCTTTCGCGGGAATATACATTTTATTTTCACGCGAATGGAAACTGTTGTTTTCGCGGGAATGAATACTTTATTTTCACGCGAATACAAACCAATGCTTTCGCGGGAATAAACATTTAATTTTCACGCGAATGGAAACTGTTGCTTTCGCGGGAATGAATACTTTATTTTCACGCGAATACAAACCAATGCTTTCGCGGGAATAAACATTTTATTTTCACGCGAATGGAAACTGTTGCTTTCGCGGGAATGAATACTTTATTTTCACGCGAATACAAACCAATGCTTTCGCGGGAATAAACATTTAATTTTCACGCGAATGGAAACTGTTGCTTTCGCGGGAATGAATACTTTATTTTCACGCGAATACAAACCAATGCTTTCGCGGGAATAAACATTTTATTTTCACGCGAATGGAAACTGTTGCTTTCGCGGGAATGAATACTTTATTTTCACGCGAATACAAAGCAATGCTTTCGCGGGAATAAACATTTAATTTTCACGCGAATGGAAACTGTTGCTTTCGCGGGAATGAATACTTTATTTTCACGCGAATACAAACCAATGCTTTCGCGGGAATAAACATTTTATTTTCACGCGAATGGAAACTGTTGCTTTCGCGGGAATAAACATTTTTTTTTCAGGCAAATAAAAACCAATGCTTTCGCGGGAATAAATAATTTATTTCCACGCGAATGGAACCCATTGCTTTCGCGGGAATAAACAATTTATTTTCACGCGAATACAAACCAATGCTTTCGCGGGAATGAAAGATTTATTTTCACACATTCACCTATATAAGAGACAACGGTTTCAGACAGAAAGCATCCAGTTCAACAACAGTGAGCAAAGGAGCAACATCTATCTACTACATCTTCCATTGCAACTACTAAGAGCTCTCTCTTCATAAAGGTAAAACTTAAACTCAAATATTTCCGCTAGCTAACACAACTATCTGAAGGCTTTATGACATATCTATCTTTAAATTGGTTATAAAGAATTGAATCAATTTTTTCTGTTTTTTTCAGAATGAATACTCAAGTCGTAGAAAGTCAACCATTGTATCTAAAGTCAGAATCTCAGCCTGATGAAAAGGTAAGAATTAATAAAAAATACTATTTAACACCTGTTGAACACCTTTAATTATTTTAGTTATCTAATTATCGCTTGTATTTTAGAACAACGCAACAACAAATCCAATCTACTTAAAGGACTTCCTTCCAGAAATATATCATAACTATGTGATAAATAATGATGTTGTTGAAAAAAAAGCTGTAGAACGTTTGACATTTCAAGTTATAATATTCTGTATAACTCAACACATGATGAGTATGGGGATGTGTTGTAAGAAACGTGATATATCTACAGAACGTTTTGATGACATTATAAAAAACGGTTTCGAAATCGTTTTGTCAATGGTGGAAGTCGTTAATATTAATGATTTTTTAAAAGAAATTGAAAGAAGTGCTTGGAATCAAATAGTTTTCAAAAAATTATACAACATGACATGGAACAAAAAAACTTTTTATAAATTCAGAAAGCATATTTATAATTATGTCCAAATAGATAAAGCTCTATCCTCTTCTGTAGGTATTTTAGAATTAATGTTGGAAGCGTTTCATACATATTTATGAAAAATTTTTAGTTGTTTTTTATTATTTTACAATATTTTGTTCAAACTATTATATTTTATTTCTTACCAATTTAGATGTTATGTTCAAACTATTATATTTTATTTCTTACCAATTTAGATGTTAAAAGCGGTATGATATTAAGTAAATACATATATATATATATTTGAATGCATCCTTTGTTGTCTGTCTCCACATCCCGATAGTTTAATAAGCACATTCTCAATCTACCATAACTCTATGATCTTAACCGCTTTTGGCATAAATACATATATATATATATATAAGACACTCTAAGTAATAAATACACTCTTAGCCACTCATGCAAATATTACCCTTTTATTTTTAGAATGTTATGGATGCTCTTTCTGAAGAGCTCCTTAGCACAGATCCATATCCAACAGAAAATAAAATGAAAAACGGCAAAACAACTCCTAAGAGAAGGAAAACTGCTCCAAAAAAGCAAATAGTAAGGAAACGAAAACAAACAGTGAGAAAACAAACTACTTCCGTTGATAAGCAAACAATGGAGAGCGCAGCTATAACTCATTTAACAGTTGAATGTCTCAACGAAAGGAGAGCTAGGGAATTAGAAAAGTCTAAAGGTTCTCAAGTGATTGACTCACCAAAAGTTCCGATTTGCAAAACATTTGAAGATCTTCCTATCCCAAGCATTATGCGAGTGACTGGTGTGATACATCCATCAAGTAAGGAGAAGTGTAGATATTCTCAAGTACACTACCATGATCCTTCAGATATAAATGAACTCGAGCCCAAAATACTCCTCTGTCCAGTTGAAATAGCTAAAAACTTCAACTGTGATAATTACCCTCCTCCGTTTAACGTTGTATATTTGGGTAGAAAGGGAAAACCAAAAAATAAAAACGTTCTTTGGTATGATGTCAGACGTGTTAGCAGACATCCTCTAAGCAAAAAGAAAGCTGAAGAGGAATCACTATATTTTAGTACATTGACTAAATGTCAGCTCAAACGCTTCTTGAACATCAACACCCTCAATAGTTTTCAACCCGGCGCTATTTTTCCTTACCAAGATGTTGTTGATAGATTCGTTCCTCATCGATTTAAAGGAGGTCAGTCGAATGTAATTTGTATTCGTTATAGCATTGAACAATGTGGAGAAACGCTGTTGAAGACGCTCGTCATACCAGACAAATATGCTTCAGAAGCTAACAAATATACTCCAGGTGTGATGATCTACAGAGGAAAAACAACACACGGAAAATTTAAGACAGAATACGATCTTTCATTTTGCTCTCCATACTGTCTCGGTCGAATGTATTGGAAACAATATTGTGATCAAGCAAAGTACAACAAAACAATATTAGAAATTGATGATGATGATGAACTTGAAGATTTTCTATGTGGAGACTTTGATGATTTTGAGACAGGATATGTTGCTGAAAAAAAATGATGAGTGTTTTAACGATGGATAGTCTCTAATTCAAAAAACAAGTTGGACAATGTGACTTGGTGAGCTATTTCCCTTTTCTATATAATGTAAACTATCCAATGTAACTAAAGCTATAATTCAATTTCATGTAATTACTTTAAATTTTTTCCCTACTTATTACACAATAAATGTATATATTCACATATTGTTTCATTTTTAATCACTGTATTTATTCAATGTAGATATATCTCCTCTCTCCTCTCTCCTCTTTTTATCTCTCCTCTCTCTCAACATACTCTCTCCTCTACCAAATACTCCTCTCTCCTCTCTTGCAGTTATTTCCCAAATACTGTAGATTTTAACCATCTAGAGGTCTAATTTGGTAATTTTCCAACATATTTTATAGCATTTAATATACTTATTATGTAATAAATGTATATTATTCAATGTAAATGTAAATATATCCATAAATATGTACATAATTATCCATATATACATAAATGTATAAAAAACTAAAAAAAAATCTCTCCTCTCTCTCCTCTCTCTTCTCTCCTCTCTCATCTCTCCTCTCCCCTCTCTCCAGAAGATTTTCCCTACTTATTATGTAATCAGGTATATAATCATATAATTTTCATTTTTGATCAATATATTTGTTCAATGTAGATATATCTCCTCTCTCTATGTAGATATAAATATAGTCATAAATATGTACATAACTAACCATATATACATGAATGTATAGAAAACTAAAAAATCTCTCTCCTCTCTCATCTCCCATCTCTCCTCTCTCCTCTCCCCTCTCTCTCAAGATACCATATGAGTTCGAGTTATGTAAAAAAGTTATCAAAACTTGAATGCCATACATTCAAAATCTATATGCCATATAAGTTCAAATTAAGTAAAAACTAATCAAAACTCAAATGCCACTCAAATGCCTCTCAAGTAACCCTCAAGTAAAATACAATATAAACTCGGCGAATTCATCCAACTCCGTAACCCATTGTCTCAACTCCAAGGTCAGATCCACAAAAAAACACTTGGTAGGGAGATCTGCTCATATATTACTACTGATGGCTGAACACAGTCACTAATCAAGGTGTTTATGCCCTCCTTTGCAACGATGAGAGCTTGGACGCCTTGTCAGGAGCAAATTCTTTAGCCCCCTGGTCTTGGTCAGTGGTTACTGGCAGTTTCTTCTTGATGAGGAAGTCAGTGAGAGCTCCGCATTTGCGACTTTTACAGGCCTATGGAAGGGGAAGGTCCTCCCCTTTGGCCTCACTACAGTGCCATCCACCTTCCAGAACCTGATGGAAAAGGTACTTCAAGGCGTTCACTGGAAAGCCCTCCTGCTTTACATCAATGACATTGTTGTCATCGCCCTTGACTTTCCTACTCACATCCAATGCCTGGCTGAAGTTTTTCAGTGTTTGCAGCAGGATGGTTTCGAGCAGGTGTGTTTGAAGCTCAAACCAAGTAAGTGGTAATTGCTCAAACCAGCGATTTGTATTTTGGACAGGTAGTAAGCAGTGCAGGAGTGGCCATCGACCCGGTGAAGGTTGCTGCCATTGCCTACCGGCAAACCCTTAAAGAACCGAGAGGTCGCAGGATTTTTTAGGCACCATGGGGTACTACTGCCAGTATATCACTGATTTCTCCATTGTGTATGGCCCCTTAACATTATTCCTGGGAGTGGTCTTCAGCCTAAGAGACTGCTTTTCAATAACTGAATGTAGCTATGACCCATGCCCCTGTCCTTTGTTATCCCGACCACATGGCCCACTTTATACACAAATGCTAGCTATGCAGGAGTAGGTGCAGTACTGTCACAAGCACAAAAAGGTAGTGGGTGAGTAATTGCTTACTACAGCAAGACACTCAGTCCTCAGGAGTATAACTACTGTGTGATATGGAGAGAGCTGTTGGCAGTGGTGAAGGCTCTCAAGTACTTCCGTCCTTATCTCTATGGCCAGCACTGCCATCTTTGGACAGACCACGCCTCCCTGTTGTGGCTGTGTCACCACAGAAATACCACTAGCCATGTTGCTAGGTGACTTGAATCTCTTTCAGAGTTCAAGCACACAATTTAGCATATGAGCGGACTTCAACATGGCAATTTGAATAGCTTTAGTTGTAGATCTCCCCCCCTCCAGTGTGGCCACATTGAGTAGAGGGATAGTGGGCCTTCTAAAGATAAAGCTCAATGAGATTTGTCTTCTCCTTCCTATCTCCAGTTCCTTTCCTCCTCTCGGGTCTTTTGGACTTCGCATGGGTCATGTCACCACCCTTCCTGAACCACCCTTTCTGTCCTTCAGTTACGCCTAGCGTAATTCAACCCGTCCAACCTGATACCGACTTAGTCCAGGCTCAGAGTGAAGGTAGTCAAGCTGTTGCTGCCGCTTATGAGGCAGTATCTACAGAGAACCTTCTCATTAAGGTGCAATTGGAACTCGGTAGTTATGTTTTGAGGCGGTTGAACAACTGCATTGGGGCTCTGAGACTCCGGACACATGGTGTGTTGGAGCTCCAGGTCTCTCCCAACCGCTGCTCCTTGTAGTGTGCGGTCTGTCCAGCAGGTTCACATTGCAACATGGTCTGGGAGTCCCATTCTCTTGCACACCAGGGAATAAGCAGCATCTAAAAGCGCCTCCAGTTCACTGGACTTTGCCAGGTGTGACGACGGTTGAACACCATATGGTAAAGAACTGCTAAGTGTGCCAGAAAGCCAATAGTGGTGGAACTAAGCCCAGTCATAGCCGCCAAAGTATGTACCCTGGCTGTTGGTTTGGTTGGTCCTTTCCTGAGGCTGAGCATGGCAATGCCTGGGCCTTGGTGTTCTCTCATCACTGTACCAGGTGGAAAGACGCTCTAGCCCTACCGAATGCCACAGGCTCAGCGGTAGCCCATGCCCTTGATGAGCAGGTATTTTTCTATAAGTGTGTCTCAGAGCAGACGCCCACAGGTCAGGGTGCAGTTTGAGTCCCGCCTGATGCAAGAGTTGTGCGCTCTCTGGAATACAGAAAAGATGCACACTACTCCCTACCACCCAAGGGCCATTAGGATTGTTGAGAGGATCAATTGATTATAAAAATTATAAAAATCGATTCGTGCTAGTGAAATTATGTGAAAGAAAAATAGCTTTTCATTGTTGTTTTTAGCTATGTCTGTCAATTTGAGATATAATTAACTATTGCTCAACCATCATTATGCAACTTCAGTGACCTATAAGTTGCTCATTTTGAGCAGTTACACATTACAATTGTTTTTTTAAATGCTTACAACATTTGGTTTACTTCAACACTTGGTTAGAATGAGTAATGTACCTACCTAAAATTGAGAATGTTCTGATTGTTGATTGTTCCAAGCAATGTCCAGCATGTGTGAAATTTCTAACGGCATGGGTTGTTGGTAGATAAGTGAAGAAATCAAAGTGTGGTCAGCCGTTTCCAGCGCTGTTTTATATATTGACAACTCCACTGGAGCCAAAGTTCACAAAAGCCCATATAAGTCATCATTGGCTGAAATAGCTTTTATGCATTTATTCAATATTTGTAGCACAAAATGAAATTTTTTTGCAGTATTACCTCTGTGAACATCTTCTGTTTCAATCTAGCACTAATTTTTATTTCATTAAGTGGATTTTGGCAGTAAAATGTTGTTTCAACCTTTTAACCGTCACTAGAGCCAGGAATAAACAAAGAGTCATCTCCCCTTCGGAGGAATAACTCTATATTGAGCAGTACTGGACATTGATAAGTTTGCCGACACGATTACTAAAGATTCCGTGCCCTATAATGCAAAAGCATTCGCTTTCATCCCAGTGAATTTATGTGATCTTTTGTAATTGTTTGCAGGGCGCACAGTCACGTTAGTTACCATCCATATGGAAGACACCCGAAATACCGAAGTGCCACTTGGTTTTGTGGCAAAAACGAAATAATAAAATAAGTGGAATGTTCGTTATTTATTTTATTTAGTATTTATTATTATTTTTCATTAACGTCTGACTGAATAACAAAAACCCGTAATAGACTACTCTCAAGTGAAATATGAATAGTGTCAATAAGTAGTGTGCCCATTTTGAAAAAAATTGATTGATTTCATCGGTACCCGTAAAAAATAATTATTCTTTTGGAATATATTTGCTATTATTATTTAAACTACTTTGAGATTATAATTCTATGAATAAATTTTGGCTATTATTTATGTCTAAAGTTATTAGTTATTTAAAATTTGATATGAAAGTTGAATGGTACAAGAAAAGTAGTTTATAATTCCAATTTTTTATAATACAAGTGGTAATATAAGCACTATTTTTCGGCCCTTATTACTTAGCTTGGATTTAGATGTTTTTGTTTAAAATTCCCAGCGGGCTAGGAGACATCCTGAGCTTTCAGTTGAATGGTTGTTTTAAGCTTTAACTTGTCAATTTGCAGCGTTATGAGCTGTTGAAATTGAGCCTTTTTTATAAGTTATACTGTAGTCACTCAAGCATTTGACTGTGACAAGGGAAGTTGGTCACACTTTGATTTCTTCACTTAGGTTGGTAGTATTTATACTAGCCAACTGTCAGACACACTCAGTTCTGGTAAAACTCTAAAAACATGTGTGTAAGCTTTTTCCGATCCTGCAAACGCTTTTTCGGGCCCTGTAACTACTCTACTTTATCTGGTCCACTAACACTCTCCAAAACTTGTATCTCAAAATAAAACGTCCTGTCAATCAGGCAGACAAACTACACAAGGTATGACTCTGCTATGACTTTTATTAAGCCATGTAAGGATTAGAGTTACAGTTAAAGCGCGAAGAAAAAGGCACAAAAACTGTATAGCTTTACTCATACAGTTTGTACATACCGTTTCTAGCACCACTATATCTACTAACAAACATATACATAAGTTAGTTCAGACAATTGAGTCTGATAGGAAGTTGACATGTTATTGGAATAAGTAATCAGAGGCGTTATAGAAATAATTCTCCACTAATGTGTTTGCTTATAACTACCTAATTCAAGCAACTATTTTGTCTAGTTTTCAAACATCTGAACTAAACTATGGAAATTATTTAAAAATAGCTTGATTTAAACTGTAGAAATGATTTGAAAATTTTATGGATTAAATTGCAACAAACAAAAACTACCTGCGGAGTAGTTTCTATCCAGAATTTTGTGAGTATAATGTTTGCTTGTATGTTTATAATAAACAGTTTCTGGAGAAATGATACTTTAATATCAGGTCATGTTGAGCTTTGGTCTACCTTTACCTGTACATGTAACTGCATAGTCCCACGTTACCTAACAAACACCAACAATTAAATATTCAGCAAACTTTTGCTGGAAAAATGTTGATCAAAACGGGTTGTATATTGCTCTTCAATCATTACAAACCAGTCGAGGCATACATTATCAAGTACTAGACTTGCGAGGAATATTACATAATGGGAGTTGTGTGAATGCTTTGCTTCATGATTATTTATGCTAATGACAGTTAGCCCAAACAGGTTCAATTGATACACCCACAATGTCAGCCGCATAATAATTGTGGCATTCAAGAAATTTAGGAGTTGACAGTTTTTTTTCCATGAACGTAACTAATAAACATAACCTCATTCCCTCTCACTTGTTTAGGCATCTTAGAGTTGTTACCTCACATTTCAATGAGAGGAGCATTCTTTATGGTTATGGTTATGGTTATGGTATCAATAAACTGATACCACTTTTTAAAACTGTCGGTTGAAGACTTCTTGGTTTCAGAAGACAACAACAAACCACCTACTAATTACGTTGAAAAAATCATACTTAGAGATCAAAGTTATTTCTATCAAGATCAGAGCAAACAGTTAACAATAAAGTGAGCTACTGACTAAAACCATCAGTTATTTGATATATTGGTTTTACATTTTAATATTTTGGGTTGACAACTCCTGTTTCCGCTTTTACTGCAGTTTGTTTAAAATGCTTTAAGGAGAGTTCAGGTAAGTTTATAAATTATTTATGTCATAATTCAGCAATTATAACTCACTTCATTATGGTCAACTGGTGGGTTAGATAAATGAAATGAAGTTAACTATTCCTTTTCTAATGATTAGCAATTTATTCCAGATTAATCCTATTCGTAGACTGTTTATAGCTACTTACATGTTTGTCATAGAGTTTGATCATTCTCATTTGGAAATGGGCCTGTGTGTACTTTTAAGGTAACTCAGAATCTTTGTTGTAGGAATGCCAATATTTAGTTATCAGCTGTTTCCTAAAAACCATCTTCTGTTGGTAAGTTTCTGTTTTGATAGAAGTTTAACTGCACACATTTATATTAGAATGCGTTTCAGCTACCCATAATCATAAAACAAGCTTTGACATCATAAAATTTGATCATAGTTCCAGCGAGGCAGTTTTATCACTGGAAGTGACTAGTGAAAAGCAATTACTTACATATTTGTTACTTAAACCACAGAGGGTGTCTGCAGCACTAGAAGGGTTTACTTTTTTAGCTTACACTAAAAAACATTGTGAACAATACCAACCACCAAACAAGAGTCATCAGCAGTGAGAATGCCTTGCTGTAGGACTAAGAAGTTGAAGAAAAGTTTCTTTTTCAAATATGCTAATTGCTAGTGAACATACTTTTTAATTTTCTCTTTTATTTTTTTTTACATTGTAACACATTTTCACGCTTTTTTTCACTCCAGTGCATCAAACTTTCTTATATATGGAGGAAAAAATAAAGCCTATCTTTCTTTCCACTTCACCCATGGCAGGGGACACAGACCAGTCATTAATATAATCGGAGGTTTGGGTTGAGAATCTAGTGAACAGTTAGTTTAGCAGCACTCAAGTACAATTCATTAGCTGTGTGTTTTTTTTGTATTACCAGTTGCTAAAATCTATAAGTAATTTGGTTGCCAAATATCGGTTTAAATTTAAAATTTGCTCCCGATTTTTCATGTAATCACTGATAATAACTAGAACGTTTTCTTTTCAAGTCATGGACTACTTTTGCAAACACTAAAGCCACATGTACATATGGCAATCTCTCTAACATTTTTTAATAGCAATAGGGTCAAGTCCTTCCAAAACTATTCATTTCTCAGCAATTTTGGTCAAACTTGCTGTTACACACTATAGCCTACAAATTATTACATGATAGATGATAGATTGGAGGGAGGAGGGTGGGGGGGGGGGGTGCATGTGACATGGTATTGTTGTATCATGTATTATGTAGAAAATTACATACCTGTTCTGATTATCAAAAACTGAGAACTAAACAAGAAAGAACTAGTGAAAATTACAAAAAACTAGTGAAGTTTTAGTCTTATATAGAAATGGTATGTGTACTTTGTTAAAGTTCTGCTTCACCAACTCCTCAACCTCTTTACACTTCCTCACTAAAACTTAACTCAAGAAGTACAGCTCATTAAATCAACTAATGTTTAGTATACTTACCATCCATCACTTTAATCATGAGGTGACCTACTGTGTTACGTTACCCTGTGCCTATAACGGAACGACCAACGTTTATTTATTTGTTGCCAGAATCAACCCGCGATGAATCAGTCATGGAAGAATGAGCTTTGAAGTAAAATATCTTGACACAATCTGGCACACTAATGTACATATCAATGTCAGAGATGCACTTGTAAAGATTCTTTTTAAATTACTTTTTAAACACTAAAACATTGCAACACAAAAATACTATCCTTATTTATTTTAGTTTGGTTCTGTTTAATCGGGTGTACACAGCAAGAAATTTATGTTTTCTTGCTCATATTGTTTACTGCTTCAAATATTTTCATAATGGTGCTTTATTCTATCAGTTTATAACTAAAAATTATTATTGCCTTTATTGACTAGACTTTCTGAACGCAAGCACCCTGTTGTTTAGCTGTGCTTTGTGGTCACTTACTTGGGCACATTTGGTTTAGGCACATCCATGCCCAAGTTGGAAACAAAAAGGTTTTCACGCTGCATAGTCTATCCAGAATGTGCCTTAGTTGGAGTTTTCTTTCAGAACGTCTCCGCTCTTGCGTTTTCTTAGTTTCATGTCATCTGATTGATGCACAAAGCAAGAAACTTATGCTTTCTGCTTCAAATTGTCTACCGATTCAAACATTGCTACATTAGTGTTTTACTACGTCCGTTTAAGATTATTTCTTCCTAAATACCCGTTATTTAAAATTTTCAACATTTCTGTTGAAATTTTAATTTTTTGTTATTGAAAAAGTTTGGCACCCTCAATAATACAGTCACATTGCTGCGATGGAAGATAAATTCTCTCACATGATAATATACATAAAGTTTGTTGTTATCAATTGCCTTGGCTGGTAGATCAAACTCAAACAAAAACCTTTTAAACAACGGCATTTATAAAATAATACCAATGCGCTGGAATGTAAACTATGCTTGCCGGTTGAAAATAAATCGAACGTTACAAATTTTTGCAACATTTCAGCGCAGCAAAAATTTCTTCAATTCTTTATGATGTATGCTTAACCAAATATGGCGTCATTTGTGACTATCTTTGAAGCAATTTGATTGCCTACATCAGCCGTTTATGTATTTGATTGGCTTCATGGTCTTTCAGAGTCACTCAACCACGACAATTTTAAGCACACGCTTTGACGTAGGTGCGGATCAGGCGGGTATAGTATAAAGTTTCAAAACAAACTCTATAATTAGTTTCACTCGGGTCGTGACTCACCCCTACGTAGTATAATGGTTGACTGTATATATATACTCATCGGTATCAGTAATTCAATTCATATTACTGTGAGACCTGTTTGAATAAACGACTGCTACTAAAGATTTTACTGTCTAACAATATGGCTATTGCTGGCATATTAAGCACTGCTCTACTAGTACTGGTGGTCGTTGTGAGTTACTCAAGCGCTTCCTACATTCCAGGTAAGTTACATTTTTGTAGTGATAAGCTTCTGTATCGCTGTTTTCCTAAATTAGCTTTATGGTTGTAAAAATTCAAATCCTATTATTTTAGAAAAAGAATGCATTTGCCCAGCAGATGAATGCAACTTCTTTCTTCCACCAAATATGAGATACACCTGTCCAAGTGGACACATAACAGATGAGTGTGGCTGCATAACCAGCTGCCAGTGTGGTGGGTACTTAACAATTACAGTCTTTCAATGAAACATACAAATTTTTACATGTATTCAGCGTTTCATAAGGGCTACAAAGTCAATATATTGAGATGATAGCTTTACATTTTATCCAAAATGAGCAAAATAATATTAAACTTATCATTTCAGATGGTTGTCCTGTATTTAATGAAACATTTCCTTGTCCGGGCGGACGAAAGTATGATTCCAATGGCTGTCCAATGGATGAATGCTGTGAGTATATTTGTCTGTTTCCGTATCGTCTCTCTTGGATACCTTTATTTTTTACATCTTATGCTTGGTTAGCAGACGACTCGCAGATAAAGTTACAGTGCTTGCTCGATTTTAATTACGCACTAATAAAATATCTGCATTTTGTGACTCTACGTGCTTCAATTGATATCAAACAAATCCTTAATCACTATAATTAATTGCAGATCCCTGCGTTTGTCCAGCAAATGAGTGCGGCTTTGGTGCACCATCTGACACGTGGTACGAGTGCCCAGAGGGTAACATTGTAGATGAATGTGGATGCATCACCAGTTGCCAATGTGGTAAGTAATAGAGTGTTACGCCATACCTTAATGTCCATTGGTGAATAGAGGACGGGGATCTGATGTGTGCATTAACCTAAGGCAAAGGAGTTAGATACTTCATTAATCACATCTTTTTACTCTTTGAAGTTTTCAAGAATACCACAATTTTTTCTAATAGCCTTTCGCAAAAAAAGTATTTGTGCAGTTTCTTGTCAAATCAAGCTTTAAACGTTAATGTAATTGTGACATCAGCAAATATTTGCTATTTATATATATATATGTGTAGTTTTAGAATGTTCTACACTTGATTTTCATTTAACTGACCTTTTTATGGAGAAATTTACAATCATGCAAGCCATTAGGTACTGTACAATGAATCAAATTACAAGAAAAAATGTCTGGCTGGAGCTAAGTTGTTCAATGATTGGTCAGGGTGTGAATGAGTGCCGTTTAAATTGTTGTGAAACCAAGTCTTAAATACTTTTTTGAATGTATCATGAAGTACGCGATTTATCAATTATTTGTTAATGTCGTTTGTGTCGATTCACCTGACCAAATGACCGTCCACCAGCAATGATTAATTTTATTCACATAGTTGCTTAGCTAAATCACTGTCCCTAAAAGATTGGTAATGTTAAGATATGTCAGACAGGTATTTGACTCACTTATATCTGCCCACCTGTACAGTAACTTGTGTTGTTGCAGCTGGTTGTCCAAGTGTGAATGAAACGGTGGCCTGTCCCACCGGCCGGGTGTACGACGCCGATGGTTGTCCTACAGACATCTGCACTCCCACAAGTAAGGTTCAAATTTTATATATCTAAGTCAAGTTTTTCTGTAACGTTCCAGCATGAATTAAAAAAATATTGTGCACAGCGATCAAATGACATAATGTAGATCATTTTCTTGTTGTATAACTATTTGATATTTCTATCTCAGGTGTTGAAACAGGCTGTGCTGTTAAAGAATGCAAGGATTACACATGCCCTAATGGCCATATTACAGATAGCTGTGGTTGTGTAACAGACTGCCAATGTGGTAAGTGTGCGGAACTACACAATTTCTGGTCCCAGCAAGTTCAACCCGTTGCTGAGATTTGAATTTTTGCTGTTTAAATTAATAAACACAGAAGTATCTTCCAGTTTGTAGATAAATAAAAAGACTTTGTATTGTTTTAGCTGGCTGCCCATCTATCGATCAAACCCTCTCTTGCACAAATGGAAGGAAGTACAATACCGCAGGATGCCCTCTAGATGAAAGTAGTAATATATGAGCAGATCTCCCTACCAAGTGTTTTTTTGTGGATTTGATCTTGGAGTTGAGACAATGGGTTACGGCGTTGGATGAATTCGCCGAGTTTATATTGTATTTTACTTGAGGGGTACTTGAGTGGCATTTGAATGGCATTTAAGTGGCATTTGAGTTTTGATTAGTTTTTTACTTAATTTGAACTTATATGGCATATAGATTTTGAATGTATGGCATTCAAGTTTTGATAACTTTTTTACATAACTCGAACTCATATGGTATCTTGAGAGAGAGGGGAGAGGAGAGAGGAGAGAGGAGAGATGGGAGATGAGAGAGGAGAGAGAGAGAGAGAGAGGAGAGAGATTTTTTAGTTTTCTATACATTCATGTATATATGGTTAGTTATGTACATATTTATGGCTATATTTATATTTACATAGAGAGAGAGGAGAGAGGAGATATATCTAAATTGAATAAATACATTGATTAAAAATGAATCATTGTATGATTATATACATTTATTACATAATAAGTAAGGAAAATCTCCCCATATAATATAGCTAGAGTCAGTAAATACTAAGTAATACAAAGCACTACAACTTGTAATAAAGACAAAGTAATAACAGTTAATGCATAGTTTGTTCCTTTACAATGATGTCTTTGATGTACTGATGTTATATCTTAGGAAGGAAGACTTCTGTTCTATGTGCTTTTAATTTCGTAATGAACTAAAATAAAAAAAGTTATGTATTAGTATAGAATGATTAAGCAAAAATGTAAAATAATTACATGAATTTGAATTATAGTTCTAGTTACATTGGATAGCTTACATTATTAGAAAAGGGAAATAACTCACCAAGTTACATTGTTCAGCTTGTTCTTTCTTTAGCATTATTTTCACCAAGTGCTTTTGATTCTCTTTTATCTATCTAAAAGCAAACAAAAAATACTTGCTTTATAAGTATGCTGTAATAAATACACTAATTACACCAAAAAAGTGCTTTTTTAACATGGAAAAACGTATATATACAACATTTTGTTGTAAAAACTACACTAATTACACCAAAAAGTCCTTTTTTTCACCTTTAACATGTATATATTCAGCATTTTGTTGTAAAAAATACACTAATTACACCAAAAAAGTCCTTTTTTCACCTGGAAAGTGTATATATTCAGCATTTTGTTGTAAAAAAATACATTATTTACACTAAAACAGTCCTTTTTTTACCTGGAAAATGTATATATTCAGCATTTTGTTGTAAAAAATACATTATTTACACCAAAACAGTCCTTTTTTCGCCTGAAAAATGTAGATATTCAGCATTTTGTTGTAAAAATACACTAATTTAAAAAAAAGTCTTTTTTTCACTTGGAAAATGTATATATTCAGCATTTTGTTTAATTTATGATAAAAATTAGTAAAACTCACCTATAGTGATATGATTGCCTTGAGTTATAGATTAGCTTCTTGAGCTCTTGTTCTGGACAGTTTTTTTCAGCATCATCGAAGTATAATCCATGTAGTTGAGTCTTCATTGGTTTGGTATCATCTAAGCAGGAGAGGAAGTAATGTTGTGTAACATTGACTCTTCATTGGTTTGGTATCATCTTGTCTTCAAAATCGATGTAGTTTGAGTCTTCATTGCTTTGTCATCATCTAAGCAGGTGGTAGATCTTGAAAGGAATTCCTGCTGTGTTGGAGAAATATGCTGTCTTCAAAATCCATGTAGTTTGAGTCTTCATTGGTTTGGTATCATCTAAGTAGGTGGTAGATCTTGAAAGGAATTCTTGCTGTGTTGGAGAAGTGTGCTGTCTTCAAAATCCATATAGTTTGAGTGTTCATTGGTTTGGCATCATACAAGTAGGTGGTAGATCTTGAAAGGAATTCTTGCTGTGTTGGAGAAGTGTGCTGTCTTCAAAAATCCATGTAGTTTGAGCCTTCATTGGTTTGGTATCATCTAAGTAGGTGGTAGATCTTGAAAGGAATTCTTGCTGTGCTGGAGAAGTGCGCTGTTTTCAAAATCCATGTAGTTTGAGTCTTCATTGATTTGGTATCATCTAAGTAGGAGGTAGATCTTGAAAGGAATTCTTGCTGTGTTGGAGAAGTATGCTGTCTTCATAATCCATGTAGTTTGAGTCTTCATTGGTTTGGTATCATCTAAGTAGGTGGTAGATCTTAAAAGGAATTCTTGCTGTGTTGGAGAAGTGTGCTGTCTTTAAAAATCCATGTAGTTTGAGTCTTCATTGGTTTGTTATCATCTAAGTAGGCGGTAGATCTTGAAAGGAATTCTTGCTGTGTTGGAGAAGTGTGCTGTCTTCAAAATCCATGTACTTTGAGTCTTCATTGATTTGGTATCATCTAAGTAGGTGGTAGATCTTGAAAGGAATTCTTGCTGTGTTGAAGAGGTATGCTGTCTTCAAAATCCATGTAGTTTGAGTCTTCATTGGTTTGGAATCATCTAAGTAGGTGATAGATTTTGAAATGAATTCTTGCTGTGTTGGAGAAGTATGCTGTCTTCAAAATCCATGTAGTTTGAGTCTTCATTGGTTTGGTTCAAAATCGATGTAGTTTGAGTCTTCATTGATTTGGTATCATCTAATTAAGTCGTAAATCTTGAAAGGAATTCTTGCTGTGTTGGAGAAGTATGCTGTCTTCAAAATTCATGTAGTTTGAGTCTTCATTGGTTTGGTATCATTTAAGTAGGTGGTAGATCTTGAAATGAATTTTTGCTGTGTTGGAGAAGTATGCTGTCTTCAAAATTCATGTAGTTTGAGCCTTCATTGGTTTGGTATCATCTAAGTAGGTGGTAGATCTTGAAAGGAGTTCTTGCTGTGTTGGAGAAGTCGACTGTCTTCAAAATTCATGTAGTTTGAGTCTTCATTGGTTTGGTATCATCTAAGTAGGTGGTAGATCTTGAAATGAATTCTTGCTGTGTTGGAGAAGTGTGCTGTCTTCAAAATTGATGTAGTTTGAGTCTTCATTGGTTTGGTATCATCTAAGTAGGTGGTAGATCTTGAAAGAAATTTTTGCTGTGTTGGAGAAGTGTGCTGTCTTCATCTTCATTAGCTTGGTATCATCTAAGTAGGTGGTAGATCTTGAAATGAATTCTTGCTGTGTTGGAGAAGTGTGCTGTCTTCAAAATTGATGTAGTTTGAGTCTTCATTGGTTTGGTATCATCTAAGTAGGTGGTAGATCTTGAAATGAATTCTTGCTGTGTTGGAGAAGTGCGCTGTCTTCAAAATCGATGTAGTTTGAGTCTTCATTGATTTGGTATCATCTAATTAAGTCGTAGATCTTGAAAGGAATTCTTGCTGTGTTGGAGAAGTATGCTGTCTTCAAAATTCATGTAGTTTGAGTCTTCATTGGTTTGGTATCATTTAAGTAGGTGGTAGATCTTGAAATGAATTTTTGCTGTGTTGGAGAAGTATGCTGTCTTCAAAATTCATGTAGTTTGAGTCTTCATTGGTTTGGTATCATCTAAGTAGGTGGTAGATCTTGAAAGGAGTTCTTGCTGTGTTGGAGAAGTCGACTGTCTTCAAAATTCATGTAGTTTGAGTCTTCATTGGTTTGGTATCATCTAAGTAGGTGGTAGATCTTGAAATGAATTCTTGCTGTGTTGGAGAAGTGTGCTGTCTTCAAAATTGATGTAGTTTGAGTCTTCATTGGTTTGGTATCATCTAAGTAGGTGGTAGATCTTGAAAGAAATTCTTGCTGTGTTGGAGAAGTGTGCTGTCTTCATCTTCATTAGCTTGGTATCATCTAAGTAGGTGGTAGATCTTGAAATGAATTTTTGCTGTGTTGGGGAAGTATGCTGTCTTCAAAATCTATGTAGTTTGAGTCTTCATTGGTTTGGTATCATCTAAGTAGGTGGTAGATCTTGAAAGGAATTCTTGCTGTGTTGGAGAAGTGTGCTGTCTTGAAAATTGATGTAGTTTGAGTCTTCATTGGTTTGGCATCATCTAAGTAGGTGGATCTTGAAAGGAATTCTTGCTGTGTCACATAAGTAGGAGAGAAAGTCATGTTGTTTTACATCTATCGTTGGTGTTGGAAGATCTTGACCACATGTTTATAGTCTTTGCTACTGCTGCATTTCGTCTCAAACAAGAGTCCAAAGTAGACATCATAACTACAAAATACAAAAAATTGTTAGTTACAATTGATTCATTTATTTTCATTGGCTTTATCTACATAGAGTAGCGAAGAAAAAGTTTGTGTGAGTATAAAACTATCTAGTAGAGATAAATTTATATCTAGGTTCAACTAGCATTGAATAATTATTATTATTTTGTTAATAATAAATAAGTAGAGTCGGCTACTTTACTAGAACTTGGACAAACACTTATTTTAAAAATGAATAATTAGAGCTTTCTACTAGTGTTAAATAATTAATGATAATAATTTACCTTATCACCACTTAGAGCCAGATGATTTAATTAACTAAAGACAAATAATTATTTTAGCAATTCTTACCTTGATGCTGGATGTTCTCCTAGTAGCTGTAGTAGATGATGGTTCTCCGCTTGCTGTTGAAGAACTGGATGCTTTCTGTGTGAAAACAGTGGCTCTTAAATAGCTAAAGTTGCACTGATTAAACCCTATGAATCAGCATTTTTTTCCAATGCTTTCGCGGGAATAAATAGTTTATTTTCACGCGAATAGAAACCGTTGCTTTCGCGGGAATAAATAATTTATTTTCACGCGAATAGAAACAGTTGCTTTCGCGGGAATAAATAGTTTATTTTCACGCGAATAGAAACCGTTGCTTTCGCGGGAATAAATAGTTTATTTTCACGCGAATAGAAACCGTTGCTTTCGCGGGAATAAATAATTTATTTTCACGCGAATAGAAACAGTTGCTTTCGCGGGAACAAATAGTTTATTTTCACACGAATAGAAACTGTTGCTTTCGCGGGAATAAATAGTTTATTTTCACGCGAATAGAAACCGTTGCTTTCGCGGGAATAAATAATTTATTTTCACGCGAATAGAAACAGTTGCTTTCGCGGGAATAAATAGTTTATTTTCACGCGAATAGAAACCGTTGCTTTCGCGGGAATAAATAGTTTATTTTCACGCGAATAGAAACTGTTGCTTTCGCGGGAATAAATAGTTTATTTTCACGCGAATAGAAACCGTTGCTTTCGCGGGAATAAATAATTTATTTTCACACGGATAGAAACAGTTGCTTTCGCGGGAATAAATAGTTTATTTTCACGCGAATAGAAACCGTTGCTTTCGCGGGAATAAATAATTTATTTTCACGCGAATAGAAACAGTTGCTTTCGCGGGAATAAATAGTTTATTTTCACGCGAATAGAAACCGTTGCTTTCGCGGGAATAAATACTTTATTTTCACGCGAATAGAAACAGTTGCTTTCGCGGGAACAAATAGTTTATTTTCACACGAATAGAAACTGTTGCTTTCGCGGGAATAAATAGTTTATTTTCACGCGAATAGAAACCGTTGCTTTCGCGGGAATAAATAATTTATTTTCACACGAATAGAAACAGTTGCTTTCGCGGGAATAAATAGTTTATTTTCACGCGAATAGAAACTGTTGCTTTCGCGGGAATAAATAGTTTATTTTCACGCGAATAGAAACCGTTGCTTTCGCGGGAATAAAAAATTTATTTTCACGCGAATGGAAACCGTTGCTTTCGCGGGAATAAACAGTTTTTATTCCCGCGAAAGCATTGGAAAAAATGCTGATTCATAGGGTTTACTCAGTGCAACTTTAGCTATTTAAGAGCCACTGTTTTCACTTAGAAAGCATCCAGTTCTTCAACAGCAAGCGGAGAAGCATCATCTACTACAGCTACTAGGAGAGCATCAAGGTAAGAAACGCTAAAATAATTATTTGTCTTTAGTTAATTAAATCATCTGGCTCTAAGTGGTGATAAGGTAAAGAATAATCAATAATCATTTAACACTAGTAGAAAGCTCTAATTATTTATTTTTAAAATAAATATTAAAAACTTGTGAAAATGAACTGGTAACATTACGTCGACTGAAATAATGCCTAAAACGTCTCGCATAAATTTTGGTCTGACCAAAAACGGACTGAAAACCTTTACCTTTAGAGCGAGTACAAAATTATCATAACTTGGTCAAGACAACGACATTTACCGTAAATGTCGTTGGTCAAGAGAACGACTCCATATCGTAATAGGAGGATAACTCCACAGTGCAACTAGTTGAGTTCTTCAACTAGTGTTAAATAATAATTTTAATCACTTACCTTTATACAGAAAGTCTCCTAGTAGTTGTAGTAGATGTTGATACTTCAGTCACTGTTGTTGGAGTGGATGCTTTCTGTGTAAAAGCGATGCTTCTTATATAGCTAGGTTGTACTAGGTACCGATTGACACGAGCTGATTCCAATGAAAAGCCTTTATAATATATAAGGTCTTTACGTAGAAAACTCACGCGAAAACTAAAAAAAACATTCTTCGCGGGAGTTTTCTGTCTTATATGTTATAAAGGCTTTACGCAAAAAACTCACGCGAAAACCAAAACTTCTTCGCGGGAGTTTTCCTTCTTATGCGTTATGACAGCTTTATGTAAAAAACTCACGCGAAAACGGGAAAATAAAAAAAAACTTCTTCGCGGGAGTTTTCCTTCTATGTACTATAAAGGCCTTGCGCGGAAAACTAACGGTAAAAAAAATTCCGTGAGTTTTCTGCATAAAGCCTCTATAACATAAAAGAAGGAAAACTCCCGCGAAAGAATTGTTTTGTATTTCCCGTTTTCGCGTGAGTTTTCCGTGTAAAGCCTTTATAGTACATAGAAGGAAAACTCCCGCGAAGAGAATTTTTTTACTGTTCAACTTTTCGCGTGAGTTTTCCGCGTAAAACCTTTATGACTTATAAGAAGGAAAACTCCCGCGAAGAATTTTTTTTTCAGTTTCGGTTTTCGCGTGAGTTTTCCGCGTAAAGACCTGCTTATATATTATAAAGGCTTTTCATTGGAATCAACTCGTGTCAATCGGTACCTAGTACAACCTAGCTATATAAGAAGCACCGCTTTTACACGGAAAGCATCCACTTCAACAACAGTGACTGAAGGATCAACATCTACTACAACTACTAGGAGACTTTCTGTATTAAGGTAAGGAATAATAAATAACTATTTAACACTAGTTGAAGAACTCAACTAGTTGCACTATGGAGTTATCCTCATATTACGATATGGAGTCGTTCTCTTGACCATAGAAGTATCTCTCCTAGATAATTTTATGCTCATAGAACCTATCCTGTTTGCGCTCAAGATTGCAGTCTTTTGGCATTGATTGACAGAATTGTCGTAGGTCCGAGAGAAAAAATAGGTTAGCCTTAAATGACATCTTGAACGACAGGTTGATTTAGAACTTTACAGCCAAAAAATGATTACAACTTTCATTATTGTATTGTTTTACTTTATTATCAACATATAACAGTTATTATTCATTGTATTTAATATGAAAAATAATTTTTACTGATAATGATTATTATTCTTATTATTATTACTATTGTTAATATTATTGTGATTTCATTTGGTTTTCATTGTTACTTTATTGAATTTTGTTCAAGTCTTGTGATCTAAATAATAAAAGAATGATAAATATTTATTTACCACTAGTTGAAAAACTTACCTACTTGCACTATGGAGAAAATAGCCTCCTACAACCAAATCCGCTTGTGTTACAAACCCTGTCTTTGGATATTGATAAAAATGTTATCTTCTTTGTATTATGATTAAATAATAATAAATAGCTCACATTTTTTAAAATATTTCTTATTTTTTGTCTTTTTAGATTGGATAGTTAAGATGGCAATTTTTGTATTTTGTAGACACGATGCCTACTTTGGACTCTTGCTTGAGACAAAACGCAGCAGCAGTAAAGACTATAAAACATCTGGATCAGATCCAATTGAAGTAATTGCAGATAACTAAAGGAATAACATGTACTACAGCATACAGAGTGAACAAGGTGTGTGTAGATTATTACTCAGTCTCATTACACTACTATTACTAAGAATTATTGTAGGTGTTGGATAAAGGATTAAGCAGTAATGTATTAGCAAGCATTAGCAATAAACATAGACTTTTCAACAATGACATTAACCAAAAAAAATAGTATAACAAAGTCATGTTTGAGCTAATAAGTTGTTGCTAAGATGTTTGAATTAACAACTAGGTAGCTAAAATAAGTTTTTCATGAGGATCTCCTGACAGTTGTGATTCCTTGAGTGGTGAGCAGACTTTTAAATCTACTGTAGTTATCTTTTGTTGATCTTATTGAGTCTTTATCAGTTAGTACATCATGCAACAAATTCTTTGATAGCTTAGCGCTAAGCCATCTTCCCTTGAGTTTTATCCTGTCAGTATCCAGATCGTATTTTCCAGAATCTCTCAATTGATACAATATTTTTACACCTAACGCTTGATTGTCTTTACTAGCTGTCATGTCGGATACTTTCTTTTTAAACTCTTCTAATTGTTGCATCATTCTCTCCGAATCTCTATTGCTATCATCGTCAATTGTGTTTCTATCAAACGATGATGGTGAGAGCTTTGGTGTTTTAGCAGAGCTCCAGCTCTTTGGTTGCTTGTACTCTCCCCTAATCTTTCCAACATCACTCCGATAGGTTTTTGTGCTTTGAACATTTTCATTTGTCTTTTTGCGCTCAAGCAACTCGTTTTTGATTCCCATTACTATTTCATTCGTTTCAACCAAAATATTTTGGATTTTCTCGATATCTCTCACCATTTTGTCTTTTGTCGGGTTGTCATACAATGATGACGCAAACTTGTCTTGGTCGGTTGATTTAGCCCCACTGATCTTTTCCATCAAACTATGATACTCCTCTTCTGGTATAGCAAAATAACGTTTATCATATTTTAAAGGCGGAAGATTCATTTTGTATTGATATTAAAACCTGTGCAATCAGGATGATTATAGGGTCTAAAAAAAGCTACCTCTCCCAATCTGCATTAAAATTTGTTGTTTGTCAGCAATCAGTGTTTGTACCTCCTTGAAGCGCTACTACCTAATAAACTGAGTTGTGTACTGATTAGTTATTTGTAGCTCTTTTTGAAGCCTCCTCTCTCCTCTACCAAATACTCCTCTCTCCTCTCTTGCAGTTATTTCCCAAATACTGTAAATTTTAACCATCTAGAGGACTAATTTGGTGATTTTCCAACATATTTTATAGCATTCAATATAGTTATTATGTCATAAATGTATATTATTCAATCTAGATATAAATATATCCATAAATATGTACATAATTATCCTTATATACATGGTTGTATAAAAAACTAAAAAATCTCTCTCTCCTCTCTTCTCTCTCCTCTGTACATAGCTATAAAATGTTAATATGGACATGAATTTGGACATGCGCATGTACATAAATATGAACATAGGTATGTACATAAATGGACATGAATATGGACATGTACATAAATGGACATGAATATGGACATGAATATGGACATGAATATGGACATGAATATGGACATGAATATGGACATGAATATGGACATGAATATGGACATGAATATGGACATGAATATGGACATGAATATGGACATGAATATGGACATGAATATGGACATGAATATGGACATGAATATGGACATGTACCTATTCATGTCCATTTATGCACATGTACATGAATATGGACATATGCGTATTTACTGACTCTACTCTCTCTATGTAGATATAAATATAGCCATAAATATGTACATAACTAACCATATATACATGAATGTATAGAAAACTAAAAAATCTCTCTCCTCTCTCTCTCTCCTCTCTCATCTCCCATCTCTCCTCTCTCCTCTCTCCTCTCCCCTCTCTCTCAAGATACCATATGAGTTCGAGTTATGTAAAAAAGTTATCAAAACTTGAATGCCATACATTCAAAATCTATATGCCATATAAGTTCAAATTAAGTAAAAAACTAATCAAAACTCAAATGCCACTTAAATGCCATTCAAATGCCACTCAAGTACCCCTCAAGTAAAATACAATATAAACTCGGCGAATTCATCCAACGCCGTAACCCATTGTCTCAACCCCAAGGTCTAATCCACAAAAAAACACTTGGTAGGGAGATCTGCTCATATATTACTACTGATGAATGTGGTAAGTTTTCTTGATGCCGACAAAAACTTTACTGAAAATACGCCATAATAAAAACTAATGCAAATTTTATTATTAAAAGAATTTGTTTGAACACTTTTACATCAAGCAATTCATATCATTTCATTTTCATGTTGGATGAGATTAGTTCCAAGGTTCAAGGCCAGATAACTTCAGTTGCGGCACCATCAAGAGTGCTGCTGTAGATTAAAAAAATATAACAATGTCATGTTGCCAACCAATCCTGCTTGTAAGACTGAGCTAAAATGGCTTAACTTTGTTTTTCTCAGTTTTTGTTCAAAATTTTTTTCTTTTGACACTCAAATCAGTTAAGTTAGCTCAAAAAACAATTTGTTGAAGTTGACCAAACAAGCAATTATTTAAAAAAATTTCTCTCACCACTTGCAGTGCCACCAACAGTGGAGAAACCTGGATACTGTCCCACCAATGGCAACCCAGGAAATATTGCGTGTGAATACGATGACGACTGTCCAGGAGCAACCAAATGTTGTCCCCATAACGAACAAAAACTATGTCGGCGCCCTCTTATGTGAGTCGTCTGCTCTTGTTTCAGTTAATTTGTGAAGCATTTGGCTCTACAGCTAGTAACTCTATAAGTAACCTGGATTCAAGCTTCAAGATAGTTAAATTTGGAAATAAAATGAAAGAACTTATCAGCGTGTTTAATTATAGCTTAAATAATTTTATGCTGACAAGTACACATTTATTGCATTGATAAAAGGGTAAACCCTCGGCCATATTCTTTGTTCAATCATTGCATACTGATAGAACAAACATTATAGGCCATTTTCAATGTGATTATGCAAGTACTTTTTATCTTGTTTTAGGTATCAAGTAAATCTGAGCGGTCTCTGGAGACGCTGATCTGAATTCAACAAGCACTTGTCGTTTCACTTCACAGAACATTCCTACAAGCACCTGCCAGGATATGTCACATGACACTTAGACAAGCACCTGTAGGGTCTCACTACCCAGCAGCTAAGAATGATCAACTTATAACCATATGCTGAGTCATTTGCAGGTGTCGGACAATCATAGGTTTTTTTCATTATTGTAGAATGTGTAAATTTTTAGCCCCTGATTTCTGTTGAGCTAACCAGCGGTTGGCATGTACAAGCAGCTTACTTCCTTTAAGCCTTCATTAGTAATAGTCTGTGTCAAAGAGCTTGTGGCATTGAATGCCAAGTTGAAATAAAACCATATTTGTTCATCTCAATTATTGAATTGGTTTGCATCAACCTGTATTTATTTATATAACTGTAATGCTGTTAAGCAAAGTTAGCAGCAAACTTAAATAAAAAATCTGATTTTGTATACTTTCTTTGTTAATTAGATGTTGAAGATAGCAGCTCTATTAATAAAAGTATTAGCCTCTGGTCCTACCATCACTAAAATGACTTATACTTTTTTTCTTCTTTAGCAGCTTATGAAAGCAGCATCTGTCGACAATCGACATATTCTAGGTTTTACATCACTTCTCAGTTTAAGTTTAATTCTCAACTACATTTTGTTGCGTGTCACACTTGCATTTCACACGTCTGCTTGCTCCTGTCTACTTATTATGGTTAGCCGCTGCCGTTTTCTTGCATTTAACTCTGTTGAATTACTTTTAAAAAATACTCTCTTAAAGTGCTGCTGGGTTTGTGGATGAAATTTTCGGTAAACCAACAAAAGAAATATTTTAGTTAAACTTTTCATGACACTACTCTTCAGGTCACAGAATGCTCAATTTAGAAATACCCTTAAATCTCTTGTGGTTTTTATACTAAATTTGTCTGCTTTTTGACTTTATGAGAGAACAACTCTTTGTAAATGCTGACAAGATTTACTCAAATCTCTCCAAAACATTCTAAAGATAATATATATAACTCAGCCATTTTTCTTCAAGTAATATTTGAGAGATAGATGTTTTTGCCTCCATCAAGGTAACCCAGCCTTGAGCTGTGCTTACCTGTTATGTTATTGTCTTTCAAGTTATTTTGTGTTATCTATCTTTCAAAGGATTAATATGAAATAAGTTACACGCATGCAGTTTTTGTAGATGGCACTAACTGTATTGTGTTGCAGTGACAGCAGCAGCTTCTTTTCAATAGCCAATTGGTCCAAAAATCGAAGTACCCACCCTAAAATGCAAACACCGAGCTCACTGAGAAAAACATTTTTTTATATCCATATTATCAGCCTGTAGTTGCATAATTACACACCTTTTCTTGGGAAGAAAGTAAATATTTTTTTCAGAATTCTCTCATTAGTAACTGCTTTGGTCAATACACGTCGTTTGACTAAAATTATAGACACATTACATACAAATACATACATACACATGCAATGAAAAAAAATTATTATTATATTTTTTGTTTCAGTGTGTGTGTGTTACCAACAACGTAGTCTGTATATGTTATATTATATAATAACTGTTTTGTCTATGAAGCGTTTGCTGAGTGAACTTTCATTTTTGCAGATATCATCAGAGACCTCTGCAAGCTCTATCAACTTGGAAAGCAATATTTTTAAATAATACCATACATCATAAACCTGTGTGATTCCTTGAATGCCATGACAAAGTTGTTTTAGCGTTAGCATCGTTTAACTTAGTCTATAGAATAGAAAAAAAACAACTCAAAGAAGTACGTTACTTCATCAAAACCTTTGCATAGCATGAGGTCAGCAACGGCACTGAATAAGTAGCAGGTGTATTCCTTAAACCTCTTTCTTTTTAACTGTCTTTTGAGACCGCTTCAGGTACTGAATACCTGCACGGATTTCTTCGCTAATTGACCACTCTCTTACAATTTTGTACTATATTTTTGGATTCAGAAAGGACCCTGCATCAATCAAGTCCATTGCAAAGGTGAGACTACAAGAAATCTTTGCCCTGTTACTATGTAAGCGAAATCAGTCGGACCTTGACCGAGTCAAATAGGGCAGATATGAGACCAGTTTACATCAATTGTAGACATAGCTTTTGATTTCCATGTATTTTTATTATCAATAAATAGAAATTTAAAGCTACAGACATGGATGAAAAATTTTGGATTATTTATGAAAGAGTAGACAAACTTGACCAAAGCGTATTCTGCACAAAAATCAAATGATTTATGAACCAGCAGTGCCAAAACTTTGGTGAGTAGCAAAGGCGAAACATTCTCTTCTTTGACAACAATGATGACAGCGTACTCTCTCCTCATCAGCAATATGTAATGGGAGCAGAGGGTAACTCTTACATTCGTCTTGTTGAACAAATAAGGGTTGACAGTATACTGAGCGAGTATAGCACTTGTACCTATATTGGTTAACATAGCGGACTACTGTAGGTTTTATCTATACAAACAGTGGTGATGGCCAAGTCAGGGAGGTGCACTGTAGGCATCTGTAGGAGAGAGACCCAGGGGGAACAGTCGGATAGAGTAGACAATAAAAGTAATCGAGACCTATGTTCGTGGAACAAGTTGCAATAAAAATAAATTTAATCAATGGCTGATCATTTTGTTCGGAACAGGTAAGTCAACAAAAAGTAACTCGCTGAATAAAAAAAAATAATCAGCATTTATTTATATTGTCCGTAGGTCGCAAATGAAACTGAACACCAAATAAGTTATTACGAGCGAGTTTAGCTTTTTCATTTTATAGACCGGTTTTATATTTTTAAAAAATGTTACGAAATAATTACGATCTTTGAAAAACTATTAAATGGAAAGGGCAACTTCACAAACTATTTTAGTTTATAGAGATGGCATTTTTTTTTTTCTGGAGTACTTTTCAAATTGCAGTTATCTTCTTCATAATTGTTGGTTCAATAATCTCTAACAGTTCATTGAATAATTATGAGATCCTTAACTAATGTTCCGCATCATACCCGACGTAGTAAATTATGAACACTGATTATCTTTTTTCTTTTGTTCACTGAATACATTGCGAATACTCTTCACATATTTCTTTCATTGATGCATTTTGCGCCTATTGTTGGCCCATCCAGCAGATGCCACAACAATCTTTTTATTTTTTTCCACTCAACTTTTTGGCAGGTTAGTTCCTTAGAGATAAATTAAGTTTGCTATAAGATTTGGTAAGGAAACGAATAAAAAGAGGAGGAAAGAGAAAAATATTTTCAATATCATGCAAACACTGCACAGTCTTGGTAAATACAAATCTCAGGTTTGATAATCGAAAGCAAAGGCATATTCATAGTTATCTGTCGACTAATCACTGATCATAACTCACCCATAGACGTGTGTACTGTATCCTCTAGACCACAGTAGTGCACTTATATGTATTTATATTGTAGGAAATGTGTAGGTGAGTTTGCACTGGCTACATCCTCCTCCTATAGTTTAACTTATTTGCTGTGATACAGATACATGCCTATCAATCAACAGTGAGGTTACAGTTATGCCAAGTTACTTTAGCTCACATTCGATGGCTTTCAGTATCCATATCGCTTCAATTAATCAAGTTTTTGTAACTTTTTGAGGCTGATGAAGCCAAAAGGTCTGGACGGCATACTGACAACTGAACAGAAAATAGGTAAAGTTTTTTAGAACGCTTTTCTTGGCCTGTCTTGCATGTTATAAATTGTTTTGCAAAGGCATTTGGATATCAGCTAAAAGGACATATGGAGCAGACAAGTCCTGTACCCTGCTACAATTGCTTTGCTAATACAATAAAGTGTTTACGTTCCATAGTTTTTACACCAATTTGCTCGTTGCAAACAATGGTACCAAGTTTGACAAGCTAATATTTTGTTAGTTCAAGGATAGCTGTGGGGAATCATGGATAGTTATTGTTAGATAAATGGTTCGTCAGAGAAACAAGAAAACACGTCCACTCACCGTAAATCGTAACTCAAGAAGAACTTCCCCAATCAGCCCAAGCTCCCCTAACCCGTGAATGTACCCGCATTCCTTGGTTAAGCCAATACCGATAGAACCTATGTTATAACCTTGAACATCCTGTAACACACAAACTCGACATCCGACAGTTATTATACCCTATATTAATAGATGTGGCGCTTTGTCTCTTGTCTTGGCCTGTTTATATCAGACTCGCTCTCATGGAAAATACTTGACTGGTCCTTAAATATATATAGTAATTTTTTTTAGATGCCATTTGTGTTGTCCACCATTAATTTTGTTTTGATTCTCCGAGGATTTTCAGACAATTGATGTTAACCACTTTAACTAACTATCAGATTGAGCATTCAACCAAGTAACAGAGGATGTTAAGTTGAGATTCTCATAATCTCAGCCTTGTATGCAAAGTTTTTTAAATGTATCCGCCTTTCTTCGGGGTTATTAGGTGTTGTGGAGAAAGTAGCTCCAATGATGTTTGCATATTGCTAGGTCAATGTGCGTCACTGTGCTGTTTACATGCGTAAATATATACTTTGCAGTTTAACGATAATAATGCCTTAGTAGTTGATGATGTAACAGCAAAAGCCAAGTTTTGAGATTTGAGAAATATAGCAATTTTCCTTCCTGTCTCCGCCGATACCGTCCATTTCCCCTCCCCACTATAAGGGCATTTATTTTAACTGATATTTTGTAACAAATTTGATTTTTGTAAACTGAACAGCTCCGAAGCACCAAACACTCCTTGTGTTCTTTCCTTCTCTCTTTCCAAATGAAGTCTATCCCTCAGACTTCCCACTGAGTACTCTTTGTTTGGAGTCTACTCCAAATTACAGGCATTACCGAACAATATTGAGTCCTAGACTCAGACAAACCACACCAATGTTCAGCTTAACAATAACTTATTCAACAATTTTATTTAGCAATAAACAAATAAATGCACAAGTTCTGCAAGACCTCTGCGTTCTCAAAAGCAGTGTAGCTCCTTTTGCAGGATACAGAAGTGATCCTCACTACTTTATTAGGAATAAGCCTGCATACATGACAATACCGCAAATACACAAACAGTATGTGGTCCTACCTCACAGACAAGAAAAGGAGTAGCAATCAATAAGGGATTCCTAGTTCTAGGGATCTCAGGCATTCACATCTGAGGAACACTGGCTACGTCAGGTCTGAATCCCGACTCGATATAGTCTCTTTATACCTTATATGATGCACCCCGAATGTGGACACAGATTCAGGGTAGAAAACGGGGCCTTAATTGGAGGTAGGTATATGTTATAATGCAGAGATCTTGAGTTGGCCAACAAAGGGGGTGCATTGAATTAGAACAAGGGTAGATCATGGGGGGTGAAGGGGACAGGTATAAAGTTGGATGTTTCTGTTAAAATCTTTCGCAGTAATAACCTAAAAGCTGCTAAATTTTTATTTCTACTTCGGCTTCAGATGTCGGCTTTAACATTTCACCAGCCCACTCAATGGGCCAAGTTATATGCTCATGGTACATGTTGGGCCTCTGTTAAGACTCAAAAAGCTTACTTCCATTGACAGGCTCAGACAATATGACAAACCTGAATGGTACACTTCTTCATATAAACTAGTCACACGACAACTTTTCATCATGTTTGTTGTTCAAAAATTCCAGAAGCAAATCGTTATCAGCAGGTATTAAAAAAAGTTATAGGCCATTAGGCCAATAAATAGTTTATGGTCAATTAAACATCCTAAAGTGAAAGAAATTGTAGTCATAAATTCTGAAAAATTATAAAACCGTTACGCATGAATAACTTTTGCAGCGTACCAGTCAACACACAGATCTATATTTTCATCGATTTTCTGGTAGGTTTGTTCAACTGAAGTAGAAATATCATCAGTAAAGAGTGATTTTGTATATTTTTACAAATACACAATACAGCACTTGATGTATATCACCTGAACTGATCACTAGCTCACACAAAAAATGCAAATCTATAACAACAGTCTCCTGTTTCTGCCATTTATTATCTCTAAAGATTCATATGGGTGAAGTGGTCACACTTGATTTAATTAGTATATGCATATTATTTTCATTACAGATAGTCATTACACCTCACATAGACGGAACTTGTATAATTACAATGATAACATGTTCAAGTGTCGTGTATATGCCTACAGCTGGTTGAAAGACAGACTAATGACCTGCCAGAGTTTTGTATAATTGTTACAACTTCTGTCTCAGCAGGATGTTACTTATTACACCGCATAGGTTACATCATATACTTGAAAGTTTCTAAAGCTTGTAAAAAACAAAAACCTCATTTTTTTTTTAAGTTGCAACCTGAAGCTTGTAATAATACTGCGAGCAAGACAAAAAAGTGCAAACAATAATATGCTGTCAATAAAGTAAAAATCTCTTCATCAAAAGCTAACCGTTCCCAAAGAGCACTTATCATACCCAATCAGCTACTTTAATGAAGTTCAAGTTTGAATTACAAAAACTTGACTTTTTTCAAAGCTAATAAAACAACAAGCAATTGCAACGGTTGGATTTTTCACCTGTAAATACTATTAGCTTTTTTAGCAATTCCAATGCTACATTTGAAAGATCTCCTAATCTAAATTGTATTCAAAATATTCGTGGTCTTTAATTGTAAAAACTCAAATAGTGTCAAAACAAAGAAATGCTTATAGTTACCATGGTAACGAAAGTCGTATGACACATTTCGTGCCAGGATTAGACTGTCTATTGAGGATGCGAAAGAGGAAAGAGGAAACAGCTAATCAATCATTTGAATGTCACGTGGTACAAAACATTTAGTGTTCACAACATTTCATCTGACTTCATTTCTATTGAAGCTTCTGCCAGAATACAACATGTGGAAAACAAGTTCTCTTCTTATCAGCTCAGTGCTGCTTGCTGTCAGCTATGGATATGGTGAGAGCGATATTACGCTAGCCAACTATTGGATTAACCTATTTTACTTCTACCTGAAGTTATTTAAGGCTATGCAAAAACAAAAGGACTAACTCTTAGTTTTGCTGTCTGCAAGTCGTTTTTTGCATTTTAAAAAAAAAAACATTTTTAAAATACTCTTGCTATGCTAATGAGTTTTTACAATTAAGAAAAAACACAATTTTAACCTATTTTATATTATTTGGTTGCATCACAATAAAAATGTATTAAGTTAGTATATTCACTTTTCTAAATAAAACTTTTTGTTGAATGTTCTGCGAATGCCAATAAAGATTAAACAAGTTTGGCTCTTGAAGTTATCAATCAACTTGCCAAAAATTTATTATTTACGATCACGTACAACTAAATTTATTTATTTAATATTTTCATGTCAAGTTGTTAGTAAGGAGAAACTATTGTGACTATTGTTCTATGTAAATCGCTTGTACATTTAGTATAACTGCGTTATAGTGCCTGGTCCAACATGTGCCCCTTCCTGTCCTGTAAACGATAGATGTCTAAGGCCTCCAGAGTTCACCTACCCGTGTCCAAATGGGTTCGTTAAAGACAGGTGTGGATGCATTGCCAGCTGCCAGTGTGGTGGGTTCACTAGTTCTCTCCCTCGTTTTTGTATATTTACAACATTTAGTTCAATAAACAGAGAGTGAAAAAGTTATGTATGATTTATTTTTAATAATAGTTCATCAATTTTAATAACAGCAGTTCTATGGGGCTGGCTTTCCTGATGTTTCTTTGTGTCAATAGTAGTCATATTTTAATGCGTGCCAAAAAGAAGTTATGTCTTTGGAGCTTTTTCCACCGAGCATAATTGGCAGAGTATGATAGAAAGAATAAAACCATTTAAGGTTTTGCATTACCTTTCTTTTTATGTATTTGATATCACCGCAACATAAATTTATGTTTCACTTCAGGATAATGATTACAAATTTTTACTTCCTGTCCAAAGCTGAAGTAATCATCTAAAATTTTGATGTAGTCTTGAAATCTCAAGGACTAATGCATTAATTATTAACACAAACTAATACAGCTGGTTGCACAAGAAAGCTTTTAAATGAACTAAAACAAAATACACTAGAAAGTAACATGCTTTTTGTAGTTGATCAAAAATATTTTATAAAATTGCTCACAGCCGCAGAAACCAACCAATAAGAATTAATTTGTTGAATGTTTGGTGTTTTAGAGGGATGTCCCAGAATCGATACGAGCCTGAGCTGTCCAGGAGGGAGGAAACTAGACACCAAAGGATGTCCTAAAAATGAATGCGGTTAGTTTATCTGTCATCCCTTTTTGTTGGCAGTACTTTACTAATGTTTATTTAATTTCATTGGATGCAAAAGAGGAAAAGCCTCAAAAACTCAAAAATCTACCAATTCTTATCATGAGTTTTTTTTTAAATGATCATTTCTTTATTTTTTCTGTTTAATCCAAAGTTTTGTTATTTTCAAGAAAAATGTTTCAAAAAACTGTATAATAAAATTGAGACAATGTAGCATAAGTTCTCAGCGCAATCTAAGCAAACTTATCAGCTCACAGGCTAATTTGGCTTATTCCAATCGATTGGTTACATTTGTGTTTGTAGTAGTAGTTTTCAATAAAATTATCGATTAGAAAACTTTTTACTGCTGAATTTTTTAACAATTGATGCTCATTAAAAATTTCCTTTTTCGCTTCAATTTACATCTCTACTGAGCTCTCATTGCATACTTTTACACAAAACATATATACATGCATTTGCTTGTGTTCAAACTCCATCCCTGAAGCATAGACAAAAAATTAAGCAATAGGATTGCACAGTTAGAGAAGTAGTTCACCAGTCCAACATAATTTCCATCACATGGATATGATAACAAACTCATCATGAAAGTACTTAATTTCTAATTTATCAAGGACAATGGCGGGAAAATAAACTAACGGCAGAAATAAGCGAGATTATTGAGGTTACTGTCTATTTATTCACTCATAAAAGTGTCAATGGTATTTAGACAAATTGTCTAAAGTACAACAAATCTCCAAGCAAGACATAATCAATCTCCGATGTAATATATTCCGTACCAGAGCCGGTGTGTGAGCAGTGTCCTGTTAATGATGACTGCCTCGTGCCTCCAGAGTTTTCCTACTCGTGTCCAAATGGGTTTGTTAAAGACAGATGTGGATGCATTGCCAGCTGCCAGTGTGGTAGGTACATAGTGGGATATAGACAGACAATGACTGTACTATGTTTGACTATGAAAGTAAAGTATTCCGTTGACGATATTATTGCAGAGGGTTGTCCCAGAATTGACACAACCCTCAGTTGTCCGATAGGCAGGAGGTCTGATTCTAATGGGTGCCCAATAGACGTCTGTGGTGAGTAGATTCGTACTTGTTCTCATGTAGCTGTCTTCACTCACATTGCTTCAAAATATTTAGTTTTAAATTTCTGGAACAACTTTTTATCCATACTATGATATTTTCAATCAAAGATTTTCTTAGTATTCTTATCAGATTGTACATTTCTTTTCCACTCACTGTAAATTTTACACCAGAAAAATAACGATTGCAGACATATTAAATGGTAACAATTAAGCACTTTTCAGCTGAATAAATGCTGAGGTGGTTTAAATGGAGACAACTTCACATTTATCATCCAATTTTTTGTTTGAAATTTTCCGTTATACTTGAATGTTTAAATGCTCCTCATTTGGCATGCTGGTCAACTTGTAGAGCCATGTCCCGGTTGCCCTGTAAATGACTGTGGGTTGGTGCCTAGAGAGTTCAGTTATGTCTGCCCTAATGGTAACATACTGGATGCCTGTGGTTGTGTAGAGAGCTGCCTGTGTGGTAAGTAGTAGGAGTTGTCTCCTCCCACTGAGTTATACTAAACATCTACCTTGAATTGAGGTATTAGTTCACAGGAAGTGCATTTTTCAAGTCGTCGGTTTCATAGTTTGTCAGTAGCATTTCTCGGCTGCTAAACTTCTGAAACATATGATTATAAAGAATATATCGTATTTGTGACAACGAAATCTTAATAATCTATCATTATAAATGGCTGCTCCTATGTTAGCCTATTCCTTACTTTACAGCTGGTTGTCCTTCATTCAACGCCAGCCTTCCTTGTCCAAATGGAAAGAAGGTAGATGCCAACCGGTGTCCTCTCAGTGAATGCAGTAAGTAAAATGAACCACTCATTGTACGAGCAATACACAGCGAATAGACAACTCTTGTATTTGATGAATGTGCAAAAAATCTAGTGATATTAAAACTTATCGCTAAAAAAGCATTAAAAAGTTTGACAACATGCATCAGCATTTGACATAAGTATGGATAGTTTAGCATTTTTTTATTAAAAAAATTAAAATGGTCAAGAGATTGCCAAAAAAATCCAAGCTTTAGGTAAATTAGCCAATACTCTATACAATATTTGTCTGCACAAGAATACTATTTGTATGTAACTCTCTTGGTAGATCCACCACCATGTGAGTTTTCTAGAGATTGTGCTGCCAAGTTCTGTGTTGATGGAATCACTGTGGATGAGAATGGATGTCCTTTGAGAGATTGTCCCTGCAAAGGATCATCTAGTAAGTACAGTATCTGGTAGTCAGTGTAAAATGGTTAGTAGCACATTACAACAACCTGTACATCTAGTGCCTCATCTGTAGGGTCTCAGAAAGGTAGTAAAATTGCCAAGAAGTTTTTGATTTAACTTTGCTATCAAACTGGAGTTTTCTTCTCTGTTTCATGAGTAAACATTCAAGTTTATTGTTAAGAGAACACAACTGCAAAAAGATCAATACGTGTTCTTTCGTTTTAAAGTTTTCATAAAAAATGTAACGTTTGCAGTTTGCTAGTTTTGTAAGAGAGTGAAAGAGATAAAATTATAGCTTCAAGCTCTGGTGAATATGTTTGAGCTGGTCACTTCCGCAGAAATGGTAATTAAACTTGCATATTTCTGGATTATATTAAAATTTGCAGATTGTCCAGCTGTGGTTGGGTGCAACATAAACTGCTCAAACCTAGGAGGCTACAAGAGAGCGGCTAACGGTTGTGTGATCTGTGAATGTGGTAAGTTTTAGTCGATGTCACAGAAAGCTGTGATCGTACGTAATTGTAAAGATACTATTTGGCATAGTATATAAAGTAAAAACAACCAAAATGAATGAAATTTTGACCAATCTTTTTAAAACTATTGTTATCACTTCAGACTCAAATAAAATAATAATTCAGAATAAATAAAAAATGTATCTAGCTTTGAGAATTTACTACTTAACATTAAGCGACATAGTATATAATAAATCCTACATATTTACTATTGTTTGGCTAATCTTATTTTGCAGTTGAATGCTCGCCATCAGATCCTCTCTGTAACAATGGTAAGTCCTATACATCTGTAACCAAATCAAACACTTTAAGAGAGAGTATATTACCAAGTTTAATATTTTTTTTATGAGCAGTTTCTTGCTAGCTGAAGTTAGAGGTTAGATATATGAACTATTTTCATTTGACAGAACCAGTGTGTGAGTTTGCTGGGGATTGCGCAGCTGTTCTGTGTGAAGCAGGAGTTGGTGTGGCTGTAGATGAGAATGGATGTCCACTGAGGGGATGTCCTTGCAGGGGGTCAGCAGGTCAGTAGTTAAGATCCAGTCTTGATGTTGTACAAAGGGCTACAACTTGTGTTACATTAATAGTTGTCCTCCGTTAAACTTACTTTTTTTTATTTGTTAACAAGTTGAAGTGCCAGATCTTTTAAGCGTGGATAAAATTGCTTTATTCGCATTGTCCTCAAATGACTTCAGAACTTCTTGGTTGTTGTGAGCGTTTCCCTCATTGCTAAAAAAAATTTTTACCGGTGAAACTTCCATTAATTGGCCGTTGTATTTACAGAGTGTCCGGCTGTGGTGGGGTGTACCCTAGACTGCTCCACCCAAGGAGGGTATGGAAGAGATGCCAAAGGTTGTGTTGTCTGCGAATGTGGTAAGTAGACTAGAGATACGTTTGCCCGTTGTTACGCAACAACTATACAGTTGAAAACAATTAAACAATCCAATCTAGTTTTTTTTATTCAAACACAAAACTTTAGTTTCTGATATGTATGCAGCTTGAGTATTCCATCCACCAAACAAGTACATTTCTTATTTTAGCTGGTTGTCCGCCACCTGGTCTTGGACCTTTTTGTAATGGTAAGTTAATTGTACTTACAATACATTTATGTATCTACACATAGGTATGTATACATATCATATATCCTTGACGTTTTAAAGATAAACAATATTGCTCAAGGAATTTTGTTTTTTTGGGCAGTATCAGTCAACTTTGCTAATAAATTGTTTGTTGAGTGGCCAGATGTGCAAAGATAGTGGTACCATATATTGTTCTCTTTTACAGGCCCAGTCTGTGAATTCAATGGCGACTGTGCTGCCGTGACGTGTTTCAATGAGTTTGGTAATGCTGTCGATGAGAACGGATGTGCTCTCCGAGGATGCCCTTGCCAGGGTGCTGCCAGTAAGTGCTTTATCTCTCCCTACATTGGCAATACTTTCTAGCCATAGCCGTTAGTTGGTGGTACAGTGTTGTCAAGGAAAGACAACTACATGTAGCAGTTTGTAACAAAAAAAAAGCTTATATTCTTTCCTTTAAAATTGAGTCGCTAATGTTGGAGAAAGCTATCTAGTGAAAATTTTGTCTTATCATAATTGATGACATGATACATAAACAATATGTGCTACCAGATTGTCCCGCAGTGACGGGATGCTCTTTGGATTGCTCAGCCAGGGGTGGATATAAGACCAATAGAGATGGGTGCATCATTTGTGAATGTCGTAAGTTTCTTGTCTCAATTATTTTCATTTCTGTTTACAATTCATTTCAATGTAAAATGATTTTTTGAATATCCAAAACACATCTAAAATAATCAGACTGTGTTTTTCAACAATTAAAAAAAATTGTGGTTAATGATATTTCCTCATTTGAATAATGTAACCAATTGCTTGGTTTTCTGGTTGCTTCCTGATTATTTATATGCATATAGCAAGTTAAAACTGGCTATTTGTTGAAAGGTAAGATCCATTATCTATTTACTGTATGAAATGAAACAGTCGGATGCAGCGCATTTGTGCATTTAAACTTTTGCAGGGAGGCCTCGCACTAAACCAGGAAGTTGCCCTCGTTATGGAGTTTGGGGTTCATTGAGATGTCAGAATGACTATGATTGTCCCAGAACACTGAAGTGCTGCTCACCACAATACGATGCAAGAAAAGTCTGTCACAGAAGCACGTAAGTACATTGCACAATATGCTTTCTATTGAAACTACTGTTTCATAGAGTAGGCGGTGTATGGCGAATGGTTGATCGGCCTGTTTTATTGTGAGACCTTGAACAGTATTAAAGTACAACACAAACATTAGGACACTGGAGCACCAATGAAGCGCCTTTCCGAGGGCTTATCAAAGTATTTTTGTCTTTTTTAAGGGACTTTTCGACTTTTACGCTCTAAGATTTAGTGTGATATTGATATAAAACATAAAATGCTAAAATAATCAAGGAATGACAACTCCATTGTTCTTAGCGCAAGGAATTTATAATGACAATATGTAATTGCTGTAAAAATTTTTGTATTTACACTTTTAAGCAACCTTTATTAGAATTCAATTTTTTTATGGAACATTTGCTCAGAATACAACTTCAAAGCTGGTACAAATATTTAACAATGTACTTCTGGCTTTCATTCAATATAATAAATCTTTCGTAATGGTTGTTTACCAGCAGCAGTGGATGATCTAATAATGCTGCCTGTCCTGTTGTAGACATTCAGTGAGAGGGGCTTACTAGTCTAATTATGGTACAGACAGCAAGGATCTTTGACCCCTTCATTACTTTCTTAATCATATATGTTTATTGTAACTAGACGTATGCGATGCCATGGTTTTTGTAACAGTTGATTAGTAATAGAGAATTTTGTACGTTTTATCACGCAATAAGTGGTATTTTCTCTTTTTGCCTGTTGTTAGCAATGGTATCAGTTATCTTTTTATCGTGTCATAATCGGAAAATCCAATTGTGATGGTAAAACCACATTTTGAGTAAGTGGGAAAACCAATTTCCTAATTCAATAATATCTATAACTATTTATGTTTTGTTGAAGAGGTCATTCTCTTTCTGAATGATATAATTAAATTGGGCTAGGTACTATCATAGCTGCACAAAACAAGTTCGTAAGTCTATTTAAGCTGGAAAACATCGTAACATTCCTTTTAGTCAACAATATTTCTCACCATTATAATTCAGACAAGTCCTCAGTGTTACGTTAACAAAACAGTTGATAGGACTGTGCTAAAACTTTTGAAAATCTGGCAACTCATTACTGTTCATAAATATATTATCTAAAGACACAAAAACTTTGAAGTTTCATCTTTAGACAGCTGAGTTTTTCCAGTGTTAATTCTTAGTTATAGATAAATGAATATGATCTCTAGCTCAATGATTTAGCATGTAAAACTAACGGCCTTAGATGCATTAATAGATCGAGCTCATGCGTGTAAGCTTTCTAAGAGCTCCATTTTAAATAAGGAGCTGTATAAACAAATCAGGTGCTGGACAAACACTTTTCCAAGATCTGATTTGTATCAATAAATAACAGACCTTTGTTCTTTATTGGCAATAGTTATAAAGCTGCTCAGCTCCTACTTTCAGAACAAACGAGTATAATTTTGGTTAGTTTAGTAATTGAAGACTCTAGATAAATATCCCCTACGGGCTATTCAACACTGCTCAATGCTCCCCCCCCCCCCACCTCTTAAACTGGGTACTCCTCTTTGCATCAATAAAGGTGACTGCAACCTTTACTTGCAAAGCAAAGCTGTATTTTGTTGTAATCGCCCTTCTCTGCGTTGACATACACGTACTAAAAGTTGCGCTTTCATGGTAGCTTTTCAAATTATTACTTTCAATAAGACATGTGAAGTGTCTATCTAATGGAGAGAGTCACTCAGGCACATGGATATTGTCTGCCCTTTGGTTTTCTGTAGACCCCATAGGTGTTGACATGGTGCAGATTATGTTTCTATATGATCCATTCCATATGGTGTGTGTTGCTAGGTCAATGTAACTTGCAGCAAACAAAATCTGTAAGTCTGCATGTAATTAATAGGTATTTGCAGCTTATAGGTCTATGTAGTTGGTAAGAGTGTGTAGCCAATAGTTCTATGTAGTTTATAAGTCAATGTAGTCTATAAGTCTCTAAAGTCAAGAAGTCTACGTGTTCTTTCTGTTTTACACAATTTCTGAGGGAAGTCACTTTACTGCAGTTTCCACACAAGTTTTATATGAGTGCATTAGTTATTATCTCCCCTGACACTTGTATTAAACACAAGAGGTTACATGACAAGTAGACTGCCAGAAATGCAGTTGGTGAATTAACTGTGCTTTTTTGTGTGAAAAATGAACACAAAGTGCCAAAACATTTTGCTGTTTTTTTATACCAAACTAGGGGGTAAAACTATAGTTTGTTAATGCTATGCTAGTAAGTACTAACAGACGACCCAAGGGCATGTCATTGGTCTTTACAACATTTTGGACAAGTCTTAGATGACATTAAATTTGTCGGTAAAGGGAAAGCAACCAATGATAAGCCAACACCCACTCCTGATCTTGAGGAGTTCATAAGATGTTCTTTTCACTTTATTCTGAGTGTGACAACTAGTCTCGTTAGCATGATGTTTCTCCCATATATATGAGCTATTTGGTTACATTAATAAATGGCCCAAACTTAGCCCAGCAGGTAACAGGTTTTCTATTCAACTGCAGGTACTTTGATCACAGTTAACAAGGTTGCAGTGTATGCTGTTATACTGCCAGCACTATCTGAAAGATACTTTTTTATATGAATAAGTGGCATAGGTTAGTTGGTTGTATACAACAGTTCCTATAGTAACTAATTGATCTCAGCTATTCTAGTAATTGTTACTGCATGTAGCCGGCCTCCGCTCATATTATTTTGCTGTTTTTTGCAAAATAAACTACATATTTAGTCATTATTATGAAATACTTTAGCATTCAAAAGGCATTAAATAAATGCAAAGCTATCAACACTGCTTTTAAATCAGTCACAATGTTATAAGCTGTTCTGTGACTTAATGACAATTCTGTGAGTTTGTTCTCAGCAGATTTTAGCCTGAAGTCTCCAAAGACTAGTAAACCTAATTTTCATTAGAATGAGATGTTTGTGCGTGCAATACAATGCATTTATTAAAAGATCTGAATAGTTGCCAAAAAAAGACACAACTGGTTTAACCAACTTCCTGTATTGTGCACCCGAGCAGGCAATGATACGTAATCAGCTCAGTGTTTCAAAGCATTGCAGCTTTATATGCAGTGTTATGTTACTTTTCCTGTTTACTAACCAGCTGGCTATGCTTGGAAGTTTCCAAAAAATCTATTGGGCCTTAGTTTATCAGTCAAATATTGTGACGGTCACTAAGCTATCATTTGGCCACAAACCACTAGAAGAACAAGGCTAGATAATATAATATATACTGTATACAGTATGCTCTTGGATAAAACCAGATTCAATGCAGCCCAAGGCCTTGGCTAATCATATCTAGTCACCAGCCAGCAAGGGAAACCACATCTACTAAATACTTCTGAGAAAGTAACGTCAAGCTTGAATGTGAGTATATGTAGATAGTGTTTAACATTGCAGTAAGTTGTTTGTATATTTGTTTTCCCTCATGACCCACAAGCTACTCTGAAAACGAGTCTCACAAGCTAGTATTTTGTGTGAGCAGCACCTTATACCCATGCCCGCCGTTAAACCGGTTACTCTTTCGAAAAGGCAGAGGGGGATCTTTTGCTACCATGACTCCATAGCTATTATGGAGAGTGCAACCAAGCTAGGGACCACTTTATTTTATGCCCATATTTGACCTGGTAGAGTATGATATGATATGGGAAACCAATCACATCAGTTTTGAGTAGCCCAGCTGGGAATCGAACCTCAGATCCTTGGTTGAGGTGCAAGTACTATAACGGTCAGACCACACATGTATGTGTGCAGGGAGGAGGTAACTTAACTAGTGATAATTTAGGCCTGAAAGTTAACTTTTGCATCTCTCCTTACATTTGGAAAAAGTTTAAAGACCCAAGTCTTCAGTTTTAAAACTTCTGGCAAGTCCAAGCCCTGACCATACATTTGATTGTATTGTTTGCACAGTACTTTCAATTTTTTTCAGTATAGTATACAGGCGTATCAGCGCAGTTGCACAGACAGATGTTGTCAGGTTTTTATCCATAGATGTCTTTCTTTTCCTAACATAACACAGATATTAGTTCAATTATTAAGAACCAAGGCTATCATTCCTTGGATTTTGGGTTATTCAGTTGTCATACTGCCAACCAATTCAGTATAAGCGTTCACATAACAAAAAAACACAAATCCCTACAAACAATATATTCAAAAAGCAAAGAAGCGTTGACGCGCCAAGCAGTATCCTAACAATTTATTTTCAGTTCATTTCTGAAAGCTCTTGCATCCGTGAACCTGCAACATAGACACTAATTCAGACACTGGTTATTGCTATCGCCAATGGTAATGCCAAAAAGAAGAGCCTATATTTTGATCACTACTGGAAGTTCAGCAATTATTTCTAAAGAGAATATAACTTTACTCGGGAAAAGGTTTTGTGGGTTTCAGTGTTAATAACTAGCAATAACGGTTTCCGTGCTGCAGCAAAGCCTGATGATATCCAACAGAGGTGTCTCTGACACTAACCAAAGTCACCCGGACTTTCAAAATTTCACTCATTGCCATCGAGTGAGTTATCTTATCTTATCAACATTTACCGATATCCAATATTGTGTTATTGGTTGGTTTATATTACACAGTTGTTACTTTTTATCAGACTATGTATATTTGAACTTTGTATTATCGAGGTAAGTCAGTTTCTGAGCCTGAGTCATTGAAAAGTTATTTTTCTCATAATCTATCTCTCTACTCTCTGACAACACAGTACATTGTATCGGTTGCACTATGTTTGCAGCAAAGCATTGCCTGGCCTGTTTGAGCCACCGGCTCCCAAGAGTTGTAAAGTTGATTAGCAATTTTTTGTCAAGTTTTTGGTGCTATCCTGGTGTAGAACCATTTTTGGAGAGATCTGAGAGAGTGACTGACCAGTCAAGCTAGTATGCTAGCAATTAAAAAATTGTGTTGTCTGTCTGCTCAATGGAGTTGCATTTAGCAGACAGTGAAACCCAAAGCAGTTGATGACTGGCATCTGACTATTTAGTAGCTCTACTTTCTCTACATTAGACTGGGTTCTACATTAGACTGGATGGCTGAAAACAAAAGCTAATGAGTACGCATTCTTTAACAGTGTTGCGAAATGGTTTTCTATTCATATACCTTACTGCATATTTAACAATGCAATGCAGTTTGTTTGAATAAAAACTGTGCCACAAGCTAGCTTTTGCATCATGATGAATCACACTATAGTCAATAACAATGCTATACCTCTAATCATTTTCTCATACAAGTTATACTGTTGACATATTTCACTCTCCTAATGAAAATTTATCAGTTTGGAATTATTCTCTCATAATGAAATCAAGAGAAGGCAACTCTCTAATTATACACATACCATACCTTTGGCTGTTCATAACAAGCATAGACATCGCAGAAGCAATGTTTCACTGTTGACATGATTTTACACGTGTTTGGATGGAGTCGTTACACTTAGATACTAGAGAGGAACCAACTTATTCCATCTTATTATAACAATTAGAGGATGCTAGCAACATGACATAATTGTTTTAGTCTGGGTTTTTTTAATAACTTTCACCTGTTACAGTAGTTTTCCAATGTGCAGTTATGCCAGCAGCCTACAGCTACAACCGATGTGAAATAAACTTCGGCAGGGTTTTCATTTAAAAAAATTTCTCTATGTAGAAATTACCATTTCATAAACAAGTTTCATACAAAATAACTACTTTCATTGCATGTTGCTTGGCAAGGAAAGCTTTCAAATTCTTTCACAATCATTAGCATAATAAAAAACATTTTTGTATGATCAGTCCATTTAGGATAGTGCCAATAAGCGTAGATATGCCAGGAATCACAGGATTTTGAGGTAATTGATTCTATTGGTTAAAAATATAAATAGGCTGAGGACTTTCGTCAGTTTTCAAGTAGGACGCCCCAAACAAAATCTTTCAAAATAAGTGCAGGAAATATCGTCTCCGAGAGCACCGATGTTATTTATTTCTATGACAACGAAGAGGGTAGTTTATATAAACTACTGTTTTTGGTATTGACGATACAGCCATACAGTTATAGATAATTTTCAAAGCCTATGGTCATTGTATCTGGTGAAATGTGAATTTCCGTTTTTTAAAATACAAAAAACTATCACCATTTTTGTATTAGTAAAAACTGTTAGTTTAATTACATTTGCATGTTTTTTTGCTTCAGCTTTGAAACTAATGTTTTCTTTCCTCTAAACGCAATGGTCACATATGCCCACATTAAAGCATACCATTGAAGCACATAGCCTTAGATATACCTCAACTTTGGCTGGGTAATTTATTACATTTTTCGCCATATGCATATGTACATGAGTCAAAGCAATTTAATGATTTCATGGTAGAACCTATATATAGCTGGGTGTTCACAGCAGAAAACATTTGTGCTTTGCAGGAATGATGGAACAATCGAGCAGCTTTGAAACACAAGAGAACTCTCTAGCAGAATATCTGCATACCCAACCTGGCCATCAAACTTGCAATCAACCTCACAATGGTTCAGAGGAAGAAAGAGGCAATTCTGATGACACGTACATAATGTTGCAGCTGGTGCTAGAAAATTTATATCAGTCACCAAAATCTGCAGGAAATGGATATACATTACTGACTAAAAGAAATCCCGAAGGGAAAACTCCAATTATGCTTGCTTCGGAAAGACGCCTGTCAGCCACTTTATCTGAAATGCTTAGTTTTGCTTCGGCGGAAGAGAAAGCCAGCATTTTGCTAGTTTCAGACGACAATGGATTTACAGCTCTACATTGGGCTGTACTCTCCAGGGATGTGGAGACAATCGAGTCCATAAAACACTCCATTGCTGACCAATGGGATGTGTGGTACCAGCTGGTGTGTTCCGTCGACAATAATGGCTGTACAGCTGTTCACCTGGCTACAAAGGTAGACGTTTCAAATGCTATTTCATCCTTGTTGGAAGGTTACGGGCAGATGCAAATGCTTATGATTCTGAAAGCCATCTCAAAAGACAAGAGGGAGACAGCGATACACTATGCAGCCAGCAAACCTGAATGTATGCGAGCTTTGATGAAGTGCGTCACCGATCCTGAAGACAAGTTTGACCTGCTACAAGCTATGAATCATAAGAAAGAAACTGTGTTGCATTTAGCAGCAGAAAGTTCAAACTGGAACATGGAGTGGCATGGCTGCATTGCACTCATCATACAATCCCTTACATCAAGGAGAAGATTTGAGTTTCTCTCTTCATCCGATGGCACGGGTTCCACCGCATTACATATTGCCACTGCAAAAGATGATCTTACAACGGCTGCTGGGTTATTAGAGCTCACTCCAATACGATACCGGCTAGAGCTGTTACAATTTGAAGACAGCAATGGAAGCACACCGATAGACATAGCGCAGATGCAGACTGAAGATGATATTTTGCTGTGGATAGAATGCTACAAAGCGGAAGCCGTCGATTTTATCGCTGAACAAAAGAAGCCAAATTTATCAGGTAGCAGTGACTTCTTTACCTTTAGAGTAAAGTAGAACTGTAATCACTCTTGTTGTAGTTAGTGTCCAATATTTTGCTATTCGTAGGATGTTTCTTTTTATTTACTTTTTTGGATTGGTGTTACGAGAAGTCTAAGCTACCTCTCTCTGAATGTATTTAGGCGATGAAGCTTTTGCTCCAGCAGCAGAAAGAGATGAAGAAGAGCTCGAGCTGCAATTAGATTATGAAAGTCACAGTTTGGGAGGTGGCTACATGAAGCTTACTGATCTTGAAATATCAGAAGGTAACATTAGCTTTTGGTAACAGAAATAATATGAGAAACTTTTGTGATTTCCAAAAAGAAACAGCTCTTCAATCACACCTTTCTTATAATCAGAGAAACATTAACTGTTTGCCTTAAAGTTTTAGCTTTGGACAACATAGAGCTGAGAAGAGAGAATAGAGAAAAGACGGAGGAGATACTTTGCTTGAGACAGCAATTAGCCAGTAAATATCCTCGACTAAGCTTTGAAAACTGTGTTTTGTTTTTGTGGGTCTAGTTCTAAATTATTACAACCAATGTACTACCACCACCCCTACTAGTATACCAACCAATGTACTACCACTGCCCCTACTAGTGTACCAACAAATGTACTACCACTGCCCCTACTAGTCTACCAACCAATGTACTACCACTGCCCCTACTAGTATACCAACCAATGTCTACCACTGCCCCTACTAGTATACCAACCAATGTACTACCACTGCCCCTACTAGTATACCAACCAATGTCTACCACTGCCCCTACTAGTATACCAACCACTGCCCCTACTAGTGTACCAACCACTGCCCCTACTAGTATACCAACCAATGTACTACCACTGCCCCTACTAGTATACCAACCAATGTACTACCACTGCCCCTACTAGTATACCAACCAATGTACTACCACTGCCCCTACTAGTATACCAACCAATGTACTACCACTGCCCCTACTAGTATACCAACCAATGTACTACCACTGCCCCTACTAGTATACCAACCAATGTACTACCACTGCCCCTACTACTATACCAACCAATGTATTACCACTGCCCCTACTAGTGTACCAACCAATGTACTACCATTGCCCCTACTAGTATACCCACCAATGTACTACCACTGCCCCTACTAGTATACCAACCAATGTACTACCACTGCCCCTACTAGTATACCAACCAATGTACTACCACTGCCCCTACTAGTATACCAACCAATGTACTACCACTGCCCCTACTAGTATACCAACCAATGTACTACCACTGCCCCTACTAGTATACCAACCAATGTACTACCACTGCCCCTACTAGTACACCAACCAATGTACTACCACTGCCCCTACTAGTGTACCAACCAATGTACTACCATTGCCCCTACTAGTATACCCACCAATGTACTACCACTGCCCCTACTAGTATACCAACCAATGTACTACCACTGCCCCTACTAGTATACCAACCAATGTACTACCACTGCCCCTACTAGTATACCCACCAATGTACTACCACTGCCCCTACTGGTGTACCAACCGATGTACTACCACTGCCCTACTAGTATACCAACCAATGTACTACCACTGCCCCTACTGCATAATACCTATGTATAATGTGCAAACAATCACTTACCTTTTGTACTGTATAATACCTATAATGTGCACACAATCACTTGCCTGTTGTACTGTATTATACCTATAATGTGCATACAATCACTGACCCATGGTATTGTATCATGCTTACAATTTGCATATCATCAGTTTCCTATTTTACTGTATAAAAATCAACGACATCTGGTTTTGGCTTCTTGTAGGTAATCAATTGATGGTCACTGTGATGATGGAAAAGTTTGAGGAATTCAAAAACATCCACTATGCCGACCATGTCGAATCAACAGCAGAGCTCAAGAAAGACACTGAAGGTCATTAACATGTTTCCAAGTTTTTTTTAAGAATTTGATCCATAATTTCACAGCTAGCAAAGACTCCAGCAAATCATTAATTTGTAGTTGCCAAAAGAACAACTTTTCATGTCCAAATTGTTTTTAAGTCGCTGTGACAGTTTAACAAGAGATAAATTTATTTAAAAATGCCTCTACTTAAGGAGGGAAAATGTGGAGAATCTTGTTTAGTTGAGCTGATACTATAAATTAACACAACATTAGTTTTAAAAAATTTATAACTTCAATCTAATAATTATGAACAAGTTTTGTAATTGCTTATTATTGTTGTAACAGGGAACAAAAGAATGTTGATGAAGCTTCAAGCAACCTTTGATGCTTACAAAGCACAGAATTCTGAAAGTTTTAGAAACTTGGCTGCAGCAGTCAAGAAACAAGAAACTAATTGTGAAGGTATGTACTATGTGTAAAAGGTATGTACTATGTGTAGAAGGTATGTACTATGTGTAGAAGGTATGTACTATGTGTAGAAGGTATGTACTAAGTGTGAAGGTATGTACTATGTGTAGAAGGTATGTACTATGTGTAGAAGGTGTGTACTACGTGTAGAAAGTATGTACTATGTGTAGAAGGTATGTACTATGTGTAGAAGGGATGTACTATGTGTAGAAGGGATTTACTATGTGTAGAAGGTATGTACTGTGTGTAGAAGGTATGTAGTATGTGTAGAAGGTATGTAGTATGTGTAGAAGGTATGTACTATGTGTAGAAGGTATGTACTATGTGTAGAAGGGATGTACTATGTGTAGAAGGGATGTACTATGTGTAGAAGGTATGTACTGTGTGTAGAAGGTATGTAGTATGTGTAGAAGGTATGTACTATGTGTAGAGGATGATGGAGCTACCATGTAATGTAACTGACCTATTGCCAGTATTAATGGTTTTGTAATAGATTATTGGTCTTGTGTAAAGTTTAAAGACATTGAGAAGGAGTAAAGGTTGCTATAAGTAGTTATATGTCATTGAGAGAATTAGAACTTTTAAAATCAAGACACGGTACAAGTTTTGAGATAATTAAAAAAAGATATTTTTGTATTTTATTCTCTCTTTTAGGAGTAAGTAATCTTTTAGACTTAGCAAGTTTTTGTTTGTGTTGGATATTAAAAACTTGAAAACAGAAACTTTCCTTATCAAAAAGTCCGTTTTAGGTTAATAAATATGTAATTATCAATACCGAATGGATGACCATGTTTCACAAACCAAGTGCCATGTTTTAGCAAAGAATCATGAACTAAGGGTTGACTTAGAGCGGTGCAAACAGATGCTGATTGAAAGAGGTGATGAAGATACACGGAATGCTCAAAACTTCAGAATCATAAATCGAATACTTGCAGGTAGATTAATTGCGTAGTATATACAATGCTGGCACCTCATAGAACAATTTGCTGTAGTAATGGCATTAGCTGACATGCGTCTGTATCAGACAATACTAGCAACACATCTTTACGAATATTAGCAGCAGTAATTATTTTTTGACAAAAACTCCCTTTTGCCATGCTTTACTTTTTCCCACACTCCACCTTACCCTCTTGCTTGCCAAGCTCTACCATGTCTTGCTTTTCACTGACGTAGTTCTCTTTTGTGGAGGCACGTATGGTCTAGTGGTTAAAGTGCTTGCACTTCAATCGAAGATCTGGAGTCCGATTCCCAATATGGTTGTTTATGAGCCAGGTATTTGTCTTCCTATATAATGCTCTACCTGGTCGAATACTGGTCCCTAGCTTGATTGCATTCAAATAATAGCGATGGAGTCTTGCTAGTAAAATATCCCCCTATGCCTTTCTGAAAGATTAGCAGGTTTTAAATTTTCCACCCTATGGGTCTATCATCTAATATATAAATGTAAGTCGGTTTTTGCGATGTTAGCTTAAAACTCCGGCACTACTGAATCAATCTTAATAAAAAACACATATTCAGAGTCGTCATTACATTCTCTAGGTTATAACACTCTTGAATTTTTATTTTGCTGGAGGATCGCAGCAATCTTTCCAATAGAAACCTCATTCTCATCAGTTACGCCAAGTTATATCCGGCCATATTTTTATGCCTTTCATGACATGTCCGGTTTATTTTGATTATATTCCGACATGCTGCAGCCTTTTGATTGGTCAGCAGTGCTACAGCGAATCAAGTATTGATATCTGTGCACTAAACAGAATTGTTTTGCTAGCTTTTTTCGGTCTTATAATTGCTTCTCCACCGACTCACCTATCAACTGTACTTGCCTTTCACATTCCAACATTATCTCATTGCTTATGCCAGCCTGATATCGTTGTTTAGCAATTTTCTTGAAGCCCGTGGCTATATTATTAAAATGATTAATATAATGATAACAAGAATAATATATAACAACAATAAATAATTTTTAGTTTTAATAATAATAATCAAAATAATAATTAATGAACACCATTTCCTCCTGCATTGTTATTTTTATGCTTGAGTAACTGTTGTTATTTTTATTGTTATCAGTAGTATTTTTTTTCCATTATTTCTATTATTATTATTTTTATTGTTTTTATGGTTATTTTTGTTGTCGCTTTCATTCTTTTTATTAATTATTATTATTATGACTATATAAAGTAATAATAAAAGTAATAATAATAATAAAAGTAGTTATTATTTATTTAGTAAATCAAAAATAACAAAAATACTAATTATTAGTCATTGATTATTATTAATGTTATTATTATTATCGTTATCGCTATCGTTATCATTATTATTACTGGTATTACTATTTTTATTAATATTATTTTTATCATTGTTGTATAAAAGTAGTTGTTTTTCTTTTTTGTTTTAAAATCATTTTTAGTTAATAACACTGTGGTTGAATACGGCTCATTAATATTAGTACTGCTGTTATATACTCTCATCTCTTCCACATTCATTATATTCCCCAATTTAAGCGCAAATAACTTTGATACAAATAAATATCATAAGCATTGAAACTTATGGACAAAAACCATAGTCACAGTGTATCATAACAATAATAACAACAATGAATGAACAATACTGGTAATGCATACAAAATAATGATATACGCCGCAATAAAAAGAAAAGTAATCAAAAGGAACCCAATGTATCAGAGTTGTTCTCAATTTCTCTGGCTTTGTCCAGCAGTAGTACTTTTTCTTATTTGTTTTTTTTTGCTTTTTTGAGTTGTTTACCATGACAAAAAAAAACTTAATAATTATGAGTAGGTATACAACAGCAGCGCAAAGCGAGTCTAAGTGTAATGATTTGCAATATTTTTGACTAACGGTTTTTAAGTAGTTCTCATTATTATTACTACTCCTGCATTTAATAATAATTAATCAAACCATTTCTCCACAAGATTGGTAATAATCATCGTAGTTGAAATATCGATGTTAGACGGTTGATAACGGATACAAAAATATTATACAAAGTTGTACAAAAATTGCATAATGAGAGTGACAAAAAAGTCATTTGAGGAACTTAATCCTTTATTTGTGCAAAATTTGTACACAATTTTTTTATTTTAATGATATTTGAATTTACCTGCTGCTCAGCATGCCATGAAAAAGAACTGGCTCAATTATTCCAAACAGCGTTTCTCCAACTCCACAAGGTTCACGTAAATTCAGAAAAAATAAAAATGATTGTGGATTTTTGTTACAATTGCGTTGCGATTGCCATACTGTGAACAGTGCATGTTTAGCTGATTTACTTACACAGTTGACGCAGCATTCTAAAATACGTATCCGAAATATTGACCAATGGGTTGCACAGTCACTAAGCACATGCTTTGATATGGAAATTTAAAATACAAGTACTTGAATATGCATCAGATTCTCTGAGTTGGTTTTTCACTAAATGCACAACTACAGCAAAACATTGAGTTGACTTTTTGGAAATAAAACCCATGCTTTATGACTATCGCCTTTGGTGGGAAAATAACCTTAAAAAAATGCCTTTTACCTCCTGGAACATCTAGACTCGAGCTATTACGAAAGAGTTGCACGCTCATCTCTTCAAAAAGAAAAGTCAACTTTTTTGCAAGTTGTTATGGGTGGTGGTGTGCAATAGGGAAAACAATGTGTTGCATGGAACAACCGTTGAACTTCTGCAGATGCTGTGTAATTATGTTCAAAGATTCCATTATGTTATGAAGCAAGAGGAAGTTGGCACACCCATGCGTCTATAAACTTATAATTAGCGCGAACAAAAAATTTCCAAGAACTGTTGGATGCTCTGACAGCAAATTTCGTAAAAATTTTAACCATACATAACGATTGAAACATGTAGACAAATTTAGCACCCTCAAGCCAACTGGCAAGTGAAAGCTTCATAAAAACTCCATAACATAACATAACCCCTCTTGGGGTCCCTAACATCATTTTCGCACTTTTTATGTTATCTCCACGGGCAACGCCGGGTATTTCTGCTAGTTTTATATATTTGCAAAATTTTGGTTTTGTGCATTGTGTGGAAATCTGCCCCTATACAAGTAGTCTGACAGATGGAGGCTAATGTTCATAGAAATAAATGATTTATTTTGAACACATAAAAATATGTGCTACTCGTTTCACTATGTTACACTAACTTTACTGCATTCACTTCAACTGTTCTTAAGTTTATTAAAAATTTAAAACAACAAAATTTATATCTTTTTTTTGTCTGGTTTTTACAGAGTATGAAGAACTCGGAGATCGCCGATTTGAAGGTAGGTGTAAGCAAATACTCATCTACTCTCAAACAAAAATAAGTTTTGAACCATTTTGAAACTTTTTGTGCTATTTTGATGCTCAAGAACTGAGTTTTGGTGCAAGTTGATATTTTTACTCGAAACATAAATCTATCCATGAATTGTGGCAAGAGTTAGTTTCAATCTTGTTTTCGGCTAACCAGTTGCTTATATTTGATAGTACGCTGGGGAACTTGAGGACTTTTTTAAACTGAAAATTCTTGTCTGAGCGTTATTTAATTTCAGAACTTTGGAGGTCATCCGTTGCCAGAGAAAAACAGACTGGAACAGCTATTGGTATCTCCAGATGTCGAGAAAGTTCTTTGCAAGAACAAATTAAAGGTGAATTCAGAATTCAAAATTCAGAAATCACCTGCATTTTATTTTTTTGTAGAAGAAATTTAATTGTTTAATTTTTTTCAAACTGATCAAGTGGATGAAAATATTTAGTTTTGGACTGCTAAAAGTTATAAATGCCAAAAGTCTTATTTTAGTCCAGTCAAGCAATTCAAGCTAAATAGCTTTGATACCGTATACGCAACACTGTTCAACTTTGTGAAAAGATTGTTGCATGGGAATACTGAAAACCACAATAATCTACCTTGGCCAAATAATTTTTAGTAAATCTGGAGAGGCACAGTTTGAAAATATTGAATAATTTCAAAGCGTTGCTATTGGTATCCCACTTGGATAAAAATGAACCTAAAATGTTGTACTGTTGCACACGCAATCAAAGTTCTGTAACAATTTGAATATTTTGTCACGCAGAGCTCTGCAGACGAGCACTTGGGGATGGCGTGTCTCTATTAAGTGAAGAGGTACACAGCTGACGGCATACAAACCTTCCGGCAGCTAGTCCAAGACTGTTATTGATTTAGTTTGGTTGGCTCTTAAGGAGAGAAGGCAATCAACTGGTTCGCTTGTTGTAACTTGAATATTTAGTCGATGTAGGAGGTTTAGAAACAGCCTCGAATAGTACGATACAGTCTCCAGATGGCTGCAAGGTTTACTATTGGAACAAAGAAATGGTTCGCAGCTTTAAAACTGTCATAATTATGATTCCTAGTAGATGCTGTTTGTCCCCAAAGAACGTGTTTGATCACTAAAAACTATAGCATGTGGAAGCCATTGATTACAAATACAGGATGTTATATAACTATATTGTCTGTTTTCTCTTGACATGGTTATGATGTGTGAGAGCATTTCCTTTCTGTAATGTGAATTTTGTTGATTTTAAATAAAACAAAGAACTAAAATAAGTAAGACTCTTAGAAAAATTAACAATGTATGGCGGGCTTGAATAAGAATAGTGATCATGTCTCTCCCAGGTCTCTCCCATGTCTCTCCCATGTCTCTCCCAAGTCTCTCCCAGGTCTCTCCCAGGTCTCTCCCATGTCTCTCCCAGGTCTTTCCCATGTCTCTCCCATGTCTCTCCCATGTCTCTCCCAGGTCTCTCCCATGTCTCCCCCATGTCTCTCCCATGTCTCTCTCAGGTCTCTCCCATGTCTCTCCCAGGTCTCTCCCATGTCTCTCCCTGGTCTCTCCCATGTCTCTCCCAGGTCTCTCCCAAGTCTCTCCCAGGTCTCTCCCAGGTCTCTCCCATGTCTCTCCCAGGTCTCTCCCATGTCTCTCCCATGTCTCTCCCATGTCTCTCCCAGGTCTCTCCCATGTCTCCCCCATGTCTCTCCCATGTCTCTCCCAGGTCTCTCCCAGGTCTCCCCCATGTCTCTCCCATGTCTCTCTCAGGTCTCTCCCATGTCTCTCCCAGGTCTCTCCCATGTCTCTCCCAGGTCTCGCCCATGTCTCTCCCATGTCTCTCTCAGGTGTCTCCCATGTGTCTCCCAGGTCTCTCCCATATCTCTCCCATGTCTCTCCCATGTCTCTCTCAGGTCTCTCCCATGTCTCTCCCAGGTCTCTCCCATGTCTCTCTCAGGTCTCTCCCATGTCTCTCCCATGTCTCTCCCATGTCTCTCCCATATCTCTCCCATGTCTCTCTCAGGTCTCTCCCATGTCTCTCCCAGGTCTCTCCCATGTTTCTCCCAGGTCTCTCCCATGTCTCTCCCATGTCTCTCTCAGGTCTCTCCCATGTCTCTCCCAGGTCTCTCCCATGTCTCTCCCATGTCTCTCCCATGTCTCTCTCAGGTCTCTCCCATGTCTCTCCCAGGTCTCTCCCATGTCTCTCTCAGGTCTCTCCCATGTCTCTCCCATGTCTCTCCCATGTCTCTCTCAGGTCTCTCCCATGTCTCTCCCAGGTCTCTCCCATGTCTCTCCCATGTCTCTCCCAGGTCTCTCCCATGTCTCTCCCATGTCTCTCCCATGTCTCTCCCATGTCTCTCTCAGGTCTCTCCCATGTCTCTCCCAGGTCTCTCCCATGTCTCTCTCAGGTCTCTCCCATGTCTCTCCCATGTCTCTCTCAGGTCTCTCCCATGTCTCTCTCAGGTCTCTCCCATGTCTCTCCCATGTCTCTCTCAGGTCTCTCCCATGTCTCTCTCAGGTCTCTCCCATGTCTCTCTCAGGTCTCTCCCATGTCTCTCCCATGTCTCTCCCAGGTCTCTCCCATGTCTCTCTCAGGTCTCTCCCATGTCTCTCCCATGTCTCTCTCAGGTCTCTCCCATGTCTCTCTCAGGTCTCTCCCATGTCTCTCCCAGGTCTCTCTCAGGTCTCTCCCATGTCTCTCCCAGGTCTCTCCCATGTCACTCCCATGTCTCTCCCATGTCTCTCCCATGTCTCGCCCAGGTCTCTCCCATGTCTCTCCCATGTCACTCTCATGTCTCTCCCATGTTTCTCCCAGGTCTCTCCCATGTCTCTCCCATGTCTTTCCCAGGTCTCTCCCATGTCTCTCCCAGGTCTCTCCCATGTCTCTCCCATGTCTCTCCCAGGTCTCTCCCATGTCTCTCCCAGGTCTCTCCCATGTCTCTCTCATGTCTCTCCCATATCTCTCCCATGTTCACCAAAGTTAAAATAGAATCGAAAAAATACAGAAGCAGTTTTCTAGATCTTTGAGACCAAGACTAAACAATTATACATATATATTGCTGTGTAATTTGCAACTTGGTCACAACTGCTACTCTGCTCATCTGATTCACATCGGCAACTCCATTTTAAGGGCAACAACAAAACTAGTCTTGAAGTGTGAGCTTTATTGCTAAGAATAAAACTGAGCTCTCTGGCTTTATATAAATGTATAACATATACAATATAATGTAGAACCAAGCATTTTCTATTACAATAACATAACATAAAGTTGACCACTTACGCATATCGTAAATCATCTGTTCCATTGCCCTTGGCAATAAGTGGGCGTACTCTCTATCCGACCTTTGATCCTCATACACAACTGGGTTATACTTGTCAGAAGTTGTCATTCGTTGATACTTCTCAGGAGGAGGCACTTTTGACTTTCGTATTTTCCTTCACTTGTAATTATTGTTAAGTGCATCTATTTTACTCTATGCCAGGTAAGCATGGTTTATCTGAAAATTATCACACAATATTAAAGTGAACAATTATTAATTTTTAGTAAAGAATTGAGCTTTTGAAATTTTTAAAAAAAATTATAAATCCACAGGCCAAATTCAAATATCGATACTATTGGAAGAATGGTAAGCAAATGATAGATATTTCAGATCGAAACAAAAGAGCTTATAAGAATATGAGAGTAAAAAGAAATATATGTTTACAAAGATATGTGCATCAACTTTCATCTACTACCAGCGACACAGTTCGTAAATTTTGCCAAATAAATACAAGAGAAATAGAAAGAAGTAGTTTGAGTGATTGTAATAGAAATGTGCTTTTGTAGTAAACCTTATTGTACATATAAAGTGACCGCGGACATGAATGCTGCCTTCAAACTCCGTCTATTTGTTTGTTCAGTAATAATATTATTATTATGAGCAGTTAGGAGTTGCCGCCCTTGCATAAATACTAAACCAAAGTAACAAAAGTAAATAGGTCATATTGCACCCTATAAGAGCTGATCCAGATGCATACACGTCAGCTGTCGAAGGGTTAAAAACTCTCACGCACAAAGACGGTGGAGAAGAGGAAATAGCGCATCACAAAATACGGAAGCTATTATTTTGCATTTACTTCTGCCGCTTATGATACAATGTAAACAAAAGAAATGAAGAAAAAATGTGCACACTATACCTATACGGAGTGTAAACAAGGTATCACTCAACTTTCCTTAAATGAGAAACTGTGTGTCACTTTTTTGCGAGCTAAGCGATTTTTCGAGTCACAAAGAAGTTATTACAGTTAGTTACAAACTCATCATTAATGGTGTATCTTAAACTGCACACACCATATAGAGAACAAAACTCCCTTACATAACAACGTGCTGTTCTCTCTTGTTCAACCTTTTTCATTAACTGTTTTATTGCTTATTATTGAATAATTCCAGGTCATTATCGTGTCTTGGAATCATCTCCACTTGCCCTAAGTCTAGGTCAGCTATTTAATGTGTGTCTAGGGAGGGGATTAAAGGATTAAGGCTGTGTTTGAGCTACAACAACTGTAAGGTCAAGGTACCTGCACATCATAAACAATTGTAATATCAGTACAGGTGTGCATGCGTCAGTGTCAAATACACAAAAAAAATGAAGTAACATACAAATATTTGAGTGCTTGATCACCAATGAGATGCATTTTGAAGAGTTGATCAAAGTAGTTTGGTTTTAAAATTTTGTCAACTTTCCTACTCAAGAAAATTCATGATCTCAATCCAAACCACAAAAGTGACAGCTCTGTTGTTTGAGCACAAACTTTATAAGGCCACAAAATGGCTTTGCTAAATTTTTTATTTTCATCTTTTTAAAAAGCCTAAATTAGAGTTATATTCAGGTTGTAACACAAAAAGTTTAAAGTTTTGACAGGCAATGAGTGAGTGATATTTCAATCCCTTCTTATCTGTTGTTTGCAGCGGTACCAGTTATCTTGACTACTACTGTCATAACCGGAATATCCATTTTCCAAGCAATTTCAATGGTAAAACCAGATTATGAGTGAGTGGGAAAACCAGTTTCCTAACCCGACAATCATCATAAATGCTTATTATACCCTGAAGAGCTCAATGTCCTTTTTAAGAAATAAATGCATGAGTTATCAATTTTAATCCTAAAAAGTTCCTAAAGCTTTCATTATATATTTTGTAAGAGACCATAAAAAATACCAAACCAGCTTCTTAGTGTTACTTCAATCAAACAGTGGATCAGGCGTGTGAGAAATGTGCAAAGCCCTGCAATCCGTTGCATTTGATGAAAATGCTACCAAAAGGCACCAAAATTCAAAGCTTCATCTTCAGCCAACTTAACCTTAACAAATGTTATTTCCAGGTGATGAATGAATGAATGCCACTCTTTGCTCAATGATTTGATATGATGCAGGTTTTTATATATAAAATACTGCATGTGGATCCCCAACTCCTATTTTCAGCACAAACATGTTTAATCATTTTAAATTAAATATCATTTCCATTGACTTTAGCAGATATACATTCTGGATAAGTATCTCCTCTGTCGCCACAGCATCACCGGAAACTCTTCCTTTTTTTTTTGCTCACACACTACAACCCTCCCCCCCCCATCCTCCTTGCTCTAAAATTTTTTTTCCTTGCTTCTTTAAAGATACCTAGATCCTTCACTTGCGACAAAGAGCCATGTCTGGTCTTAATTGCCAGACTTTGTGTTGGCATTCAAAATCTAGGAATTGGTTCTTAGTCCAGCAATAAGGCTTTTGCTTTTTCCTTCTCTCTTTGTTACCTCGTTTCCTTATCCTCAAATGGTGACCACTGATGAAAACTGCTGCTTCTGCAATGATTAGGAGTTTTTTGCGCTATGACTTTTTTCAACTACCATGTGCATGGAAAGCAATGAAGTTGGCCAGTATTCCTGTACCTTGTAGAGCCCTCTACATTGCTGCTGACATAGCAAGTGCTACTTTCGTGGAATAACTTAGTACTTGTACAATGACTTGAAAAGATAAAATAGAGTCCTCGGCTTTGACATACTGGTCTACATGTTGTGGTCCAGCAACATTTGTTTATATTCTCTCCAGCTCTAGAGAGGCAACCCACTAGGATATAGTAGCAGGAAGTAGTGCTAAACTAAACTGGCTATGATTGGGACAAAATTCCAGCCATGTATAGGCTGCACGGAAGGAAACATTTAACTTAGTTATGCAAGCAACCAATAAAATACACAAGGATTAACAACATCAATAACAGATACGAAAGTAATAAAGATGAATAGCAATATAGGACAAAAATACCAAAAAGTCAAGGTAAAATTAGTATAATAAGGTGCAAGTGTAAAGCTTTGTACATCTCTCTGTAGGTTCCCAGGGTATCTCTAGTTTCTGGTCAACAGACCTTGTCATCTTTAATAGTACTGTTTGGAATACTCTGTAGCTCAAACTATTTCCGTAGTTCTTGGCTAAGGTGGCCATCTTGTACCACTCTACCAGCCCTGCAACGGTCGATATAAAATTTTTCATAGTCCATGACTGGCGCTGCTGTTGTACCCAGTGGAGGATAGCAATAATAGGTTATAACCAATGGCTGGCCCTGTTTTTGTAACCAATGAACTTGATGGCAACTAAACGCTTTAGCAGCTGTTCTAGCACCGCTAGAGGCATCTCTGGATAGACCAGGTACACTATAATCTATAATCTATAATCTATGCTTACAAAAGTCTATCATAATATTCAATGCACTTTTGCTCTGTGCCTGTATCCTGTAAGTCAATGTAACTTGTGGTTAATGAAATCTGTAATTTTTTTCATTGATTTATAGGTCTGTGTGGTTTATAGATATTTGTAGTGTATAAGTCTATGTAATCTACCTAGTTTACACATGAGGATGATAAGTCTCTTCAATGTAGTTCCTACATCAATTTATAATTGCATGAATTAGTTATTATCTCTCAAGGTATTAAACAACAGGTTTATTGGCTCTGGCCAAGTTTCTGTGTTATGCTCTAGTTTTGTTCTTGATGGCATGGGAAATTTTCGTGTACAATGCTATGTTCTACCGCGGACTAGTAGCTTGTGACATAACAGGTTACCATACTTGTTATTTTTTATAATGTTTTTCAGAATACTGTAAAACCTGGTCAATTTGCTATTCAGTTTAATGATGAACAAATAAATTGGCTTCACTGAAACTTGCATCAATACAACACTCAATTCGTATTAGTTTGATTAATTAGTTAATTAACTAACTAATTAATTAAATAATTTTAATTAATTAATTAATTAATTAAAATTAATTAGTTTTAATTAATTAATTAATTAATATATAATTAATTAACTAAGTAATTAATTAATTAATTAATCATTGCAGTATGGACTCTACCGCTAGAGCAGCGAAGTACTCTTGTGTGAGTACTTGCAAGCAGGTTATGGAGTAAGAAATTCACAATCTTTATAGCAATGAGGACAAACAATGAGCAGTCATCAATCAACTAGCTACTGCTATTAGTAGTGCATTGATTGGCTACTAGGTGTATCAAACGGTCACAGTTTCATTATGCAACCTGCGGACATGAATAGCTTTGGTTCGATAATAAAAGGGGTGGGTTTATCAATGTTGGAAGTATCCATCAATAATTTGTATGTGACTTTACATCACGTACACATAAGGAAGTAGTGCAACCCAACCATCAGATTGTATTAACAGTGACTGTGGTAAGAGCTGAGGCTATTTAAAATCCAGTTATATGTCTTATACTGCATGTACGTAGTAGCTCTGACAGTAGTGGCAGTTTGCACCCAGGGGTTAGTTGAGAGTGGTAACTATTCTCTAGCCAGCAAGGGAAACAACGTCCACCGAATACTTCTGGGTTAAATACAGCAAGCTGGATTGTGAGTATGTGCTGTAATGTGATGGATAATTCTTATTACTTACTAGTACTCATTGATTAGTACTCATTGATTAGTACTCATTGATTAGTACTTACTGACTAGTACTTATTGATTAGTACTTACTGACTAGTACTCATTGATTAGTACTTATTGAATAGTACTCATTGATTAGTACTTACTGACTAGTACTTATTGATTAGTACTTACTGACTAGTACTTATTGATTAGTACTTACTGACTAGTACTCATTGATTAGTACTTACTGACTAGTACTTATTGATTAGTACTTACTGACTAGTACTCATTGATTAGTACTTATTGAATAGTACTTGCCAACTAATACTTATTGGGCCGGACTGACCTCTGAGTAAGTGAGACATCAAAAGTTATTTCAATTCTTGATCTACGTTTAAGTGAGGAGACACTCTACATGATGCTTTTAAAAAGACAGTTTGACTTTATCTGTTGTATTTATGCTCCTGTAAACTGATTGTGAAAGGTTCGTTGACAGGTGATTTCTTGTAATGTTACCATGTGTATGATGGAACAAAAGTATGTTAGACAAACAGTGATTGCTCGCAAGTGTGTAAGTCAAAGTAGCTCATTGTCTTGTTACAAGTAATGAATAAGTTGGAGTTTCATGTTGTAGTGACCAATTGTTTCGTAAGCTATTTCTATTCATATTCTGCAGAGATTCCAAAGTGTAGCAAAAATGTGCACCAAAAAATTTTCATGATAATCTGGGAAAAATCTGTGAGTTCCCATTAATCATGCTGTATTTTCCATGATGCGAACCCTGGTAAAATTTTGAAAAAATCATGACTAAACCATTTAGAGCAATTCAAAAATGCTCTAAACTTTACTCCAGCTTTTATATACATGTTCAAGATGAAAAAGAATCAATGAATAATGTTAGACTACTAGTAAACCGTCTTCTCAAGAAAAGAATTTAAAAATATTTATGAACAAGCTTGTACATCACTTTAGCTTCCTTTTTAAATTATTTCAGCAACAACAAAGCATTATTAGTCAGAGAAAAAGACCCAGAGAATATGGATGAATCGAGCATTATTCAAAGACAAAGCAGCTACCACATAGACTATCTACCAGACCAGCTCAATCACTTCACTCTCAACCAGCCAGAAAGTGGCTCAGGACACACAGATCTATGGACTGATGGCCCCTTTAAGACCAATTTAGCAGACGGAAATGCTGAACCACATGCTGGACAAAATGCTGACAATGACGATACTTGTTTTTTGTTGCAATTGGTCATTAAGCAATTGCAGAAGTCCCTGAAATCTGAAGACAACGGAGTCAGCATCCTGAAAGAAAAGAGTTGTAAAGGGAAGACCCCAATAATGCTTGCTGCAGAGAAGGGTCTATCAGCTATTTTATCTGAAATGCTCAACTTTACTTCAGCAGAAGAGAAAGTTGGCATTTTGCTAGTTTCAGACGACAATGGATTTACAGCTCTACATTGGGCTGTGCTCTCCAAGGATGTGGAGACAATCAAGTCCATAAAACACTCCATTGTTGACCAATGGGATGTGTGGTACCAACTGGTGTGTTCTGTTGACAATAACAACTGCACAGCTGTTCACCTGGCGACAAAAATGGACAATCCGGATGCTATTTCACTCTTGTTGGAAGGTTTTGGAGAGATGCAAACGCTTATGAACCTGAAAATAGTTTCAAAAGACAAGAGAGAAGCGGCGATACACTATGCTGCCTGCAAGCCTAGATGTATCGAAGCCATGATGGAATGTATCACAAACCCTGAAAAAAGGATTGACCTGTTACAAGCTGTCAATTTTGAGAAAGAAACTTTGTTACACTTGAGTGTGAAGAATTTTGATCCAAACTCGGATTGGCACGAAAGCATTGCATGCATTATGCAATTCCTGGTTCCAGAGAAGAAGTTTGCATTTGTTGCTATGCCTAATGCTCGCGGGCTCACCGCACTACATATTGCTGCTGCAGAGAACAATGTTACCTTAGCTGTTGAGTTATTGGAAGTCACACCAGTACAACACCGGCTTGACCTGTTGGGCTTGAAAGATATAGCTGGAGACACTCCAATAGACATTGCAAAGAGGCACCCTGAAGAAGACAATCTACTATCGTGGTTAGAGATATACGAAACAGATACAGCTAATTTTTTAAATGGAGAAGAAGAACAGCAATTGTCAGGTACCTGTGTTTGTTTGGTCATAAATAAAAAAGTAAAGTTTAATTTTTTAAAGTTCATTGTTTAAGATGATTTATTTACATTTGTTCTCAAGTAAAACACTTGATTGGATTAGCTCAGGCTTTTCAAAGGTCGCTGTTGCACAAGCCATACTTTAATTTTTTTTTCAGTCGAACAATTGATGGCTTTAACCACGGAACAGGAAGATGAGATAGAAGCATATTTTGTGATTGAGGGCCTCGATCTAGAAGTTTCAGAACTGGAATCTACCATCTCTTCAGTATCTGAAGGTATCATCTTCAATAGCTCTAATACCACAAAAATTATTATGACTGTTAAAAGAAATGACAATTTTTCCCAATTAATTTCTTTTGATCACTGTCTATGCTAGTTCTGTTTTACTTTTGCTTAGCTACCAACAACTGGCAGCTAATTAATGAAAACAGGGAAATGACTGAGGAGATTCTTGATTTGAGACAGCAGTTGGAAAGTAAGTTTACCTTTTTGTTATCACAGCTACTATGGTCAGTCTAAACCCTGCAGTTATTCACACTTTCCTGTTCAGCATTTGGATGACACTGTAATCTCTATCCTGGGTTGGCGGCGCCTCATGCTCACTTACAGTTACATGTGCATCCATCTCTCTTTCAAATAGGAAAGTTGAATGTTTTCTGTCAATTTCAAATTCCACCAAGAGCACAGAATTTCATAAAAATGTGTGACAAGGTGAAGCAGCTTGTGAGATTAACAGTATTGTTTTATAATTGGAATTGCTTTGAATTGAACCAAATATTTCATTTGGAACAGAGTAATGGGTGAATAGTTGTGTATAACAGGCTTTCATGTGGTTGTGACAACAAGGGAGCTCTTTTTGGATAAGCCTTTCTCCACCTTGTCCCCACCGCGCCCCCTTACTCTATCTTGTCCCCACTACTCCCTCGTACTCCACCTTGGCCCCACTGCTCCCCCTTTCTCCACCTTGTCCCCACTGCTCCCCCTTTCTCCACCTTGTCCCCACTGCTCCTCCTTACTCCACCTTGTCCCCAATGCTCCTCCTTACTCCACCTTGTCCCCACTGCTCCCCCTCACTCCACCTTGTCCCCACTGCTTCCCCTCACTCCACCTTGTCCCCACTGCTCCCCCTCACTCCACCTTGTCCCCACTGCTCCCCCTTTCTCCACCTTGTCCCCACTGCTCCTCCTTACTCCACCTTGTCCCCAATGCTCCTCCTTACTCCACCTTGTCCCCACTGCTCCCCCTCACTCCACCTTGTCCCCACTGCTTCCCCTCACTCCACCTTGTCCCCACTGCTCCCCCTCACTCCACCTTGTCCCCACTGCTCCCCCTCACTCCACCTTGTCCCCATTGCGCCCCCTTACTCTACCTTGTCCCCACTGCTCTCCCTTTCTCCACCTTGTCCCCACTGCTCCCCCTTACTCCACCTTGTCCCCACTGCTCCCCCTCACTCCACCTTGTCCCCACTGCTCCCCCTCACTCCACCTTGTCCCCACTGCTTCCACTCACTCCACCTTGTCCCCATTGCGCCCCCTTACTCTATCTTGTCTCCACTGCTCTCCCTTTCTCCACCTTGTCCCCACTGCTCCCCCTCACTCCACCTTGTCCCCACTGCTTCCCCTCACTCCACCTTGTCCCCACTGCTCCCCCTCACTCCACCTTGTCCCCATTGCGCCCCCTTACTCTATCTTGTCCCCACTGCTCTCCCTTTTTCCACCTTGTCCCCACTGCTCCCCCTTACTCTACCTTGTCCCCACTGCTCCCCCTTACTCCACCTTGTCCCCACTGCTCCCCCTTACTCCACCTTGTCCCCACTGCTCCCCCTCACTCCACCTTGTCCCCACTGCTCCCCCTCACTCCACCTTGTCCCCACTGCTCCCCCTCACTCCACCTTGTCCCCACTGCTTCCCCTCACTCCACCTTGTCCCCACTGCTCCCCCTCACTCCACCTTGTCCCCATTGCGCCCCCTTACTCTATCTTGTCCCCACTGCTCCCCCTTACTCCACCTTGTCCCCACTGCTCCCCCTTACTCAAATGTGGAACCGAGTTTATGATATTCTGAGATTATTTTTTGCTGTAGACAAAGAGAATGAGAAAAAAAAGATGGCTGAGAAAATACGGGCTCTTCAAACGAAATCAGATGGTAACTCTACTTGTTCTAACTGCATTGTAGTTGTTGCAAAGAGATGTACTTGTGATATTAACTAAAATTAAAATAGTATCTTTTTTGGCAAAATGCAAATACTGAAATATTTTGATATCATGGTTTAAGTCAAGGTTGTTTATCATTTTGTATAATGCCTATAAGTATTTCGATGTAAATTTTTATACCAGTTTGAAAGCATTTACCACTTAATAATTACAAGTATGAAAAATAATTCCAGTGTTGCAACTTTCGGAGAGCATTGGGTTTCTGTATTTTCTCAAAGTTCATTTGGATCATTAATTTTTGCTAAGGTTGGGATTTAATTGAGTTATTTCAACAATTAACCAAACCATTTCCCCAAAAGATTAACTCGATTAAAAATTATTTTTCGATTAGTTACCATTAGTAGTGACTGCTTTGTTTCATTCTTTTTACCATTTCTATGGCTGAGAATGAATTCCAACCCTCATGCAATCTCATGTTTATAGTTTTCGATCAAAGCAGAGAAATCTGAATTATGTATTGGAGAATTGGAGCCAGTTATAGGTACCACAGGAGGTTAATTTTGTGATTAATCAAGGTCACTAAATAGGAAAATTAGATTAATCTTGACTAAGTTTTTTAACCATGACACAGCCTTAATTTTTACTAATGTTTACCCCAAACTTTAGAACATACAACACTATCTCGTATGGGCTGTTTGTAGCTAATGAAATGAGAATCTCCATGTTGGTGGAAGAATTCACGGATTTAAAGAACACCCAGAGTGTCAGCCATATTGAATGGAAAACAGAGTTAAAAAAATACACTCAAAAGGAGGAAAATTCTCAAGGTTTTTGTTCATTTTCTAGCTATTAAATTTTGTTGCGTATCTTGGCAGGGGCAACATTCCAAAGATATTGTTATCTACTGCTTCATCTACATATGAAATGGAATAATAATCGAGAGCCAGAAATACACTGGATAGTTTTGGCCGAATATGTGACTTTATAAATGCATGCGAGTCATACAATGAATGGTTTAATGATATTTCAACAAACAGCTGTACGAAAAACCGCTATTTTTGAGTAGTTGTCTGCTCATGTGTTTAATTTGTTTCGAAAGATGACAACTTCCCAAAATGCAAAACTGCAAGTGTAGTTGATATGATATCATTTCCTAATGTAGCTACAAAAACTATTGTGTGTTTTTAGCAGAAAATGAAAAAAGAATAAAACAGCTGCAGACAGGTTTTGATGAGCTCAAGGTGAAGATTGAGAATCAAGAAGCAGTGTTTGCGAGTATGAGTGAAGGTATTGACATCTTGTTATTTTATCAACTGTTAAACTCGCTATTCATATAACCACACTGAGGATTTTTTTATTTTACTCGCGAATCAGACCAAAATACAGCCAGTGAAACTTTTCCAGCTCCTGCGTTATTAGGAAGTTGAGAATTTGATGCTTATGGCAAAAGTTTCCAAGCTGGATCAGTTTGGGAAAATTATTAAAGTTTTTATGTGGTCTTTTTGGAACTAAAAGATTTACACTTACCAAGTTTTTCCTGCGGACCCATAGTGTTGAAATTGAGTAATTTACAAAATGGAGTAACATGCTTGTCTATTAAAAACTGCAGACTTACGGGTGCAGTTTTAGTCAGGAATTGATTAATCAAGTTTCAATAACAACATACTGCGTTTTGTTGCAGAAAAAAATCAGAGGTTAACCACTGAATTAGACAGTTTGAAACAAAGGCTGGAGGAAAAAGATGAGCAGGAGAGACAAAATGTTCAAAAGTTCAGAAACTTGGAGAAAATATTAAAAGGTGAGATTGGCATAGACAATGTGCTTTAATAAAAGATTGTTTTTGGACTAATTATATTTTATGATTGAAAGTAAAGTTTTAAGTTCAATAAAAATGATTTCTTTTGACAATCTCAAAGATGCTTTTCATGCATTTACTGCATACTTGGGCGAGTTTAAAAACCTTTTCCATCAGCAATCCATTAATCAGAGACTTTAATAACTTTTATTGGGATGGAATGTAACCAGAAAGTTTCAGCTCAATCAGTAAAGTACTTTTGGGATTTTACTACCTCAAAACTTATATTATTTAAGAAGATTTGCATGGTATTTGCAGTTACCCCCACCTGCATCCCCACCTTATTGCGTTTGCAAAGCACATATTTCAATTAAGTCAGTGAAATGGTTTATCACATTTTATTAGCTAAAGCTAGCTATATAAAATATCCAATTCATACTCAAAGGCAATAAGTGTAGACATTACTGGTTATTAAAGAGGTAGCCGAGAGATTTCAATTAAGATATGGCTGTGCTTGTCAGCTAGTTTTGACAGCAGGTTAAAAGCTTTATACTGAGCTCTCTCGATCTAAAGCTCGTGAAGAGATCGCAAAGTGCTATAGCCTGTAATGTCGTAGCTCTGGAATCACACACTAAGTATTGAAATCATCTTTGAACATCTTCAATCTTGAGAATGGTTGGTTTTACACGAACCAAAGTGTTAATGTTGGATAATCACTCCCAGTTTTATCAGATAAACTCAAGACTTCATCAATAATTATGCTCAAGGGGTTTAAGAATTGTACAAACTCAGTCTATTTGTAGATAGGTCAACATTCATAGACAGCAAGGTCTAGTCACCTCACCCTTTTTATCAACTTACTTTTGTAGAGCTTGCAGAGGCAGCAGACCAGAGGTTTGATGGTAAGTAAGTGAATGCGGTGAGTGCAGTGAGTGACAGGTGAGTGGAGTGACAGGTAAGTGACAGGTGAGTGGAGTGACAGGTGAGTGACAGGTGAGTGACAGGTGAGTGACAGGTGAGTGATAGGTGAGTGACAGGTGAGTGACAAGTGACTGACAGGTGAGTGACAGGTGAGTGACAGGTGAGGGGCAGGTGGGGGACAGGTGAGGGACAGGTGAGGGACAGGTGAGTGACAGGTGAGTGATAGGTGAATGGATTAGAATGGATGAAAGTGTGTAAATATAAATTATGTTCATTAATCATACTTTTGCAGCACTTATCCTCTTTTTGCAAAATCAGAAGTTTTAAGCGCTATGGCTATACAACACAACTCATAATTCACACATTCATATTACAGCTGAGAACTTTACACACTATGACTAACAATCTGTTGGTGTGATAATGTCTAAAACTTGCACTTTATTGCACTTGTCGAATGCCTGTTTTAGGCGCTTGTATATAGAAACTTGTCTGATCATAATTTTATTTCAGAACTTTGGGGGACATCTGTAGCCAGAGAGAAGCAGACAGGTAGAGCTATCGGGTTCTCAAGATCCAAAGAGGGTTCACTGCAGGAACAGATTAACGGTAAGGTTCAAGTGAGCAACAGTTTTAGTCATACTATAATTGATGTGTAGTTATAATTCTGAGCCGTTTTATAATATCCAGTTTTTATTGACATCAAAGCTTTGATGCCATTGACGTACAATATTGAATTTCTTAGTTTTTCCAAAGTAAAAATAGCCTGTGTGCCATGCCAACACCAGCAATTTTCTTTATAAAAAGAGAGAAAGGTAAAGTAGAGGTAATAGAACTCAAAACCATTTCAAGCTCCAATGTGGTCATAATTTTTTTCCAATGCAATAAAAAGATAGCCTCTGGAAAAATATATGATTAAAAAATAATTACATAATAATTTATCGGTGAGTGATAATCAAAAAATTGATAATAATAAATAGTTCATTGATAATAATGGACGCTATTTGCCACCTGTGGTGTCTTTCGAAAACGAAAATGAGGCCAAGTTTTATGTTAATACGAATCCATTTTACAATTTAGTGATAATGTGATTGTTTCACGCTGCAGAGCTTTGCAGAAGAATCTTCGGGCATGAAGTTTCTCTCCTTCATAGAGAAGTACACGGTGACAGAGTTGTGTCAGCATAACGTGGCCATCAGCAATGCAGCACAAGTTTTGTAAGCAGCCAAAGATATGCTGATGATTCTGTATTCCAGGGAATTCGTCAGCGAGTGGAGTGATGAATTAATCAATAGGAATGATTTGAGATTTTTGTATTATTTACAAAACCAATGATATTGTGACAATTTACAAATTCCTAAAACTCTGTAGTAGACCAATGCTCGTGCCAAAAGATTAGTTGTGCCGTTAAAAGTCGTCGTTTAAAACTACCAAAACTTTCTCTCTATTATGTTTACTGGCGGAAACAGACTGGAGCAAGTATATAGCTAGTTAGCCGGTTTTTAATATATTTGCCGCAATGCTCTTTTGCACGCCGATGATCTCAGCTGAGACACTGGCAGCTGTAGTGACGAGCAGGACAAAAGCAATTGCCTAGTAATAAGTTGCCTTTATGTTCATCGTATTTTCATGCAGGATTTCCATACTCCAACGTACGTGCTATTGCATCTGTCTGATTCCACCTTAGAAGTGTTCGAAGTCCATGGCTGCTTTGAGAAACGCAACGAATATTATCATTTAAACATTTAAAGTTTTTCATCATTATTTTGTTCAAGTTTCACAAAAACTGCTTCACTGAACTAAAAAACATCGAAAAAATTTTATTATATTAAAACTTTTTAAACATCGCATAACCTGGCACCTCCAATAAAAGATCACACTATAGTTCGTTAGCAATAGTTTGTTTTTGATGATTTAATTTTTGTCGTTTGTTTCCTCAGCCACTAATTCATTATCTCTGGTTTTTATTAATTTTGGCTCAAGGCTTGTGTTATTTTATTGTATTTGTACAACTCACGTGCTAACCCTCTGCTATCACAGGCTAGTTCAAAGTAAATTCGTCAACATTCGCTAGTTTTGATATACATATTGCAAATCGCAAGTTTTACTGCATGGAAGCCATTGTTACAGATACAAGATACCGTGCAATCATATTGTCTGTTTTCTTGTGACGTGGTTATGTGTGAGAAAACTTTTTAGCGATGTTGCGGCAATTTTTTTTTAGTTTTAAACATATTGTTACTTCAGATTTCAAGTCTTCTAAAAATCAAAACGAACTCAAATACATCGTATTTATGTACCAAGGTTTTTCATGAATTTTCTCCAACAGCATTTAAGTGGGAGATGGTAATAGCAGTCCAGTGATTTTAAATTTCTAGTGTTGACAAATCAAATAAATAAAGCTGTCCGACTGTATCAGATTTGTGTTCTGGCTGTTTCATTGGTCCTGTCATTCTAACTTGTTTTCTTTTTACAGCGAGACATACAAAAAAGTTAGCAAAATCAAGAGATTAACTTAGTTTTTTTTTTCAAAAAGTAACACAAAAAACCTTGCAGTATTTACCATAGTAGTGAGCAATGAGCTTCTCAGAGTGTGTGGAACGGTTTATGGAACTATTAAACACAAAACAAATTTTTTTGAGTCAAACCTATTTCAAAAAGACGACAGTGTTAACTATCAGTAAAAAGTGAGCGGTAAGCATATAACAAGTATTTTAAATTGAAACAAAAGGATGCACAAGAATATGAAAGTAAAAAGAAATGTATATTTGTAAAGATATGTGCATCAACATTCATCAACTACCAGCTTCAAAGTTCATAAACTTGCGCAAATAAATACAAGAAAAATAGTAAGAAGTAGTTTGAGTGATTTTGAAAGAAACGTGCACTTGAAGAAAGCCTTATTGTACATATGAAGTGACTGCGGACATGGAGGCCGTCTCCAAACTCAGTCTATTTGTTTGTTCAGTAATAATATTATTATTATGAGCAGTTTTAGGAGTTGCTGCCCTTGCATAAATATTGAACCAAAGTAACAAAAGTAAATATGTCATATTGCACCCTATAAGGGCCGAGGCTATTCATCCAAACGCATAGACGTCAGCTGTCTAGGTGTAGAAGTTCCATTGTGTATTGTTTTACTGGTGCCATTATTGGCTATGTCAAGGTCATTGAAATGTCTCTCAGAGTCGTCGCCATCGGACGCTGAATCTAGGTCAGTTCCTTTATGGATGTCTAGAGTTGAGAAGGTCATCCCATTTGAGCTGCGTTTAAACTGCATTAGCTGTAAGTAAAGTGTACATACATTATATATATATCTGTAAGTAAAGTGTACATACATTATATATATATCTGTATGTAAAGTGTACATACATTATATATATATCTGTAAGTAAAGTGTACATACATTATATATATATCTGTAAGTAAAGTGTACATACATTATATATATATCTGTAAGTAAAGTGTACATACAATATATATATATCTGTAAGTAAAGTGTACATACATTATATATATATCTGTAAGTAAAGTGTACATACATTATATATATACCTGTAAGTAAAGTGTACATACATTATATATATATCTGTAAGTAAAGTGTACATACATTATATATATATCTGTAAGTAAAGTGTACATACATTATATATATATCTGTAAGTAAAGTGTACATACATTATATATATATCTGTAAGTAAAGTGTACATACATTATATATATATCTGTAAGTAAAGTGTACATACATTATATATATATCTGTAAGTAAAGTGTACATACATTATATATATATCTGTAAGTAAAGTGTACATACATTATATATATATCTGTAAGTAAAGTGTACATACATTATATATATCTGTAAGTAAAGTGTACATACATTATATATATATCTGTATGTAAAGTGTACATACATTATATATATATCTGTAAGTAAAGTGTACATACATTATATATATCTGTAAGTAAAGTGTACATACATTATATATATATCTGTAAGTAAAGTGTACATACATTATATATATATCTGTAAGTAAAGTGTACATACATTATATATATATCTGTAAGTAAAGTGTACATACATTATATATATATCTGTAAGTAAAGTGTACATACATTATATATATATCTGTAAGTAAAGTGTACATACATTATATATATATCTGTAAGTAAAGTGTACATACATTATATATATCTGTAAGTAAAGTGTACATACATTATATATATATCTGTATGTAAAGTGTACATACATTATATATATATCTGTAAGTAAAGTGTACATACATTATATATATCTGTAAGTAAAGTGTACATACATTATATATATATCTGTAAGTAAAGTGTACATACATTATATATATATCTGTAAGTAAAGTGTACATACATTATATATATCTGTAAGTAAAGTGTACATACATTATATATATATCTGTAAGTAAAGTGTACATACATTATATATATATCTGTAAGTAAAGTGTACATACATTATATATATATCTGTAAGTAAAGTGTACATACATTATATATATATCTGTAAGTAAAGTGTACATACATTATATATATATCTGTAAGTAAAGTGTACATACATTATATATATATCTGTAAGTAAAGTGTACATACATTATATATATACCTGTAAGTAAAGTGTACATACATTATATATATATCTGTATGTAAAGTGTACATACATTATATATATATCTGTAAGTAAAGTGTACATACATTATATATATATCTGTATGTAAAGTGTACATATATTATATATATATCTGTAAGTAAAGTGTACATACATTATATATATATATCTGTAAGTAAAGTGTACATACATTATATATATATCTGTAAGTAAAGTGTACATACATTATATATATATCTGTAAGTAAAGTGTACATACATTATATATATATCTGTAAGTAAAGTGTACATACATTATATATATATCTGTAAGTAAAGTGTACATACATTATATATATATCTGTAAGTAAAGTGTACATACATTATATATATATCTGTATGTAAAGTGTACATACATTATATATATATCTGTAAGTAAAGTGTACATACATTATATATATATCTGTAAGTAAAGTGTACATACATTATATATATATCTGTAAGTAAAGTGTACATACATTATATATATATCTGTATGTAAAGTGTACATACATTATATATATATCTGTAAGTAAAGTGTACATACATTATATATATATCTGTAAGTAAAGTGTACATACATTATATATATATATCTGTAAGTAAAGTGTACATACATTATATATATATCTGTATGTAAAGTGTACATACATTATATATATATCTGTAAGTAAAGTGTACATACATTATATATGTATCTGTAAGTAAAGTGTACATACATTATATATATATCTGTATGTAAAGTGTACATACATTATATATGTATCTGTAAGTAAAGTGTACATACATTATATATATATATCTGTAAGTAAAGTGTACATACATTATATATATATATCTGTAAGTAAAGTGTACATACACTATATATATATCTGTAAGTAAAGTGTACATACATTATATATATATCTGTAAGTAAAGTGTACATACATTATATATATATCTGTAAGTAAAGTGTACATACTCTATATATATATCTGTAAGTAAAGTGTACATACATTATATATATATCTGTAAGTAAAGTGTACATACATTATATATATATATCTGTAAGTAAAGTGTACATACATTATATATATATCTGTAAGTAAAGTGTACATACATTATATATATATCTGTAAGTAAAGTGTACATACATTATATATATATCTGTAAGTAAAGTGTACATACATTATATATATATCTGTAAGTAAAGTGTACATACATTATATATATATCTGTAAGTAAAGTGTACATACATTATATATATATCTGTAAGTAAAGTGTACATACATTATATATATATCTGTAGGTAAAGTGTACATACATTATATATATATATCTGTAAGTAAAGTGTACGTACATTATATATGTATCTGTAAGTAAAGTGTACATACATTATATATATATATCTGTAAGTAAAGTGTACATACATTATATATATATCTGTAAGTAAAGTGTACATACATTATATATATATCTGTAAGTAAAGTGTACATACATTATATATATATCTGTAAGTAAAGTGTACATACATTATATATATACCTGTAAGTAAAGTGTACATACAATATATATATATCTGTAAGTAAAGTGTACGTACATTATATATGTATCTGTAAGTAAAGTGTACATACATTATATATATATCTGTAAGTAAAGTGTACATACATTATATATATATCTGTAAGTAAAGTGTACATACATTATATATATATCTGTATGTAAAGTGTACATACATTATATATATATCTGTATGTAAAGTGTACATACATTATATATATATCTGTAAGTAAAGTGTACATACATTATATATATATATATAAGTAAAGTGTACATACATTATATATATATCTGTAAGTAAAGTGTACATACATTATATATATAACTGTAAGTAAAGTGTACATACATTATATATATAGCTGTAAGTAAAGTGTACATACATTATATATATATCTGTATGTAAAGTGTACATATATATGTATCTTTAAGCACAGGTGTAAATATTTTCTTCTCATTTCAATCATTTTAAGAAAGTTTGTTTTCATCCACAATAAAACAGTTCAAGAGCTCAGTCAAGTACCTCATCAGACAAAGCACCATTCTCTAGAGGGGCGCCAAGCTGCCCACCCTTCTTTCCAATCTCTTCTGTAGCCTGTAACTCCTGCTGAGATATCTCAAGCTCCGCTATTCGCTGGCGTAGTTCAGCAATGAGTTGAGATTGCTCAGCTTCATTTATTTTACTGGCCATGGCGTCTTCCTTTGCCTGCACAGTACATACACAAGTGGCTAGTAATGGTATGCGAATAGTCCAAACTACCACAAGATTATGTAACATTTGTGTCAACTAATTAATTGGGCAATTAATGTATTACATCATTTTTAGGCCACCAACATTGGTGTGAAATTCTACCCAGCCAGACAGTCTTAAAAGCAAGCCATTTCAACTGTTAAACTAAATGTCCGGGGATTACTAACTAATACGCATTTCTAGTATGAAACACTTAAAAGTTGTCCCTCCCACGATAAGAGGAGACAATTCCTGCTTTCAGTATAAAAACCGAACAAGGTGTCCTACAGGAAAGTACCTTTGTGTCAGTGTTAGCCAGCTTGTTGGTGAGATCTTCAAGCTCGTTAGATAGAGACTGCTCTCTCTCTTTATTGTTTGAAAGTTCTTCTCTCAGTTTCTCATTCTCATCCATGAGCCGTTGCACCTACAGGCAAGTAGGATAAAGGCTTGGGCTATAGTTTACCATAAATATATTGTGCAGTTTCACAAGGGTTGGACCCTTTATCACACGATAGCTTTTTTTTGTGTTTCATCAAGAAACTTAGTAAAAGCATGAAAAGAGTGGTAAGAGATTACATGCGCAAAAGTTCATGTAGAGACTCAGTTAGGAAATTGTAAATGTGGTTGTGATGGGAAAGCTACAGATGTTTAAAATCTTTTGTGGATAGATGAGCCAATGCTGACACGAAGAAGTCGATGCCAAGAAGCTCTAAAAGATCTGCGTTAACCACATACCGATAAAAAAATTTTCAATGCAAGTGGGTTATATTATGTTATTATCCCACATTTATAGCCTGTGCGCTTTAATAACCTCACAAGTCTACCTGGTTAGCAATTATCTGCCCACTGGTCTCCAGCTCCATGACTCTCAGTCTAAGCTGTTTATTGGTTGTGTTACTCTCGGCAGCCTTTAGCTTGCTGCCCATCAGCTCCTCATGCAACACTTGTGATTGGCTCTTGCTCAGCTTGTCTTTCGGAGTTCTGTCCAGCTGCTTCTGCAGGCATAATATGCAACTTGTGGAGTTGTGCTCACATGGTACGGCTAGTGAGACGAGAAGATAACTCATAACAAGACAATTTTGTCCCATACATACAATTGAGCCGTTCCTAGTAAGAAGAAATTGGCTTCCGTTGAATTACGTGTGCCATTTAGGCCATTAAAGACAAGCATACCTGCCATTCCTTGTCCAAGTCTGCCACATGATTGGCCAGTTCTCTGAGAGCCAAGTTAGACTCCGCCTCTCTTAACTTGACAGCAATGAGCTCTTCTTGCAAAGCCTGGAATTTCTCATTAGATTCTACATCATCCTATAGAGAATGAGTCAAAGTATTATTAGACAACTCTTTGTCGTCAGGTCGGGTGATGTCAGCATGAAAGGTCATGTGATCATAACAAATGCACATGTCACGGCGCTAAAAGTCTAGAATCAACACTTGTGACAACATTAATTAGCCAAACAGTTGGAGTTGCGTTATTTTTTATATTTGCACAGGTTTCGCACAACAAAACAGAGTTTTTGAAAGTTAACACCTATTTGCTAAGGGAAATTCAATGAACAGGAAACAAAAGACAGATAGGGTGGAACACGATTGGACAGAAAGAGGGGGCGGCATCAAAGATGGCCGACACCAAATCACAAAAGAAAGGGAATCAAGTAACTCTGACAGACTAGGAGAGAGAGACAGACTTACACCTTCGACTGAAACCTTATTTATAGACCTGTGAAGGTCATTCAAGGCCAAATGAAGATGCTTTACTCGTTTATACAAACCATCTTGTCCGTTCTCAGGGAATGAGAGACTCCGCTGGAACAGCGGCTTGCTCGTCAGCGGCTGTTAACAGTGGCAGACCAACGTAAGCGCTGACAGAAATGACGGAATGATCAGAGGTTAGATGAATCATAGGGCAAAGCAAAAATTATATGACAAGCCGAGTCCTCTGGTACGAGCAGCATGCCATCTTTTCAGCAGCATTATTTGGATATTACTCAAACCATGCGGTGGTCTGACACAATAAAACATAGCCTTAGGAATATCTATATATCTAATGGTGGGGAAGGGAGGCTAAGGAAACAGTGCCGGATCTCACCTGTTTTTTACATTTCAGCTCCGAGATCTGCTCCTCACTAACGCTGAGGCTTCTATGGAGCTCCTTATTCTGTTCTCTGAGCTGTGAGAGCTCTCGTTTGACAGAGAACATCACCTCTGCTTCCTGTGCCAACGTTACCTGACCTAATAACAACGCACTAATTGGTCAAGGCAAAATTCATTTGACCAATATAGCAGCAAACCTCAAGGAGTATACAAAGAGTTTATAGTTCAGGAAAGGGCGGCGCGGCTACCCCCCGTCCACACATACCTTGTATGAGTCTATCCGCTAGGGTTATATTCTCTTTCTCAAGATTCTCAATCCTCTGTCTAAGCAACCTGTTCTCTGATCGTAGGCGCTACAAGTGGAACCCAGGCTAACCTGTTATTAGCCAATCGAAAAAAACCATTATGGATGGGCTCAATTTATGGTCAAACCCGCAATGAGCTCTAGACACACTCACCCTGAGCTCTACTTGATCTTCATTCTCCTTGCTCTTCAGCTGACTGTATTCTTTCTCCAACCTACAGAAGAGATCAATTTCGGTGAGAAAACTAAAGCATACCAGGCTATACACAAAATGCATAACAGATTGTATAGCAGTAAACTGTCAGCTCTACTTCCGGCCCCAGCGCCACTGGAGTAATTATTGACTTCTACAAGGATGTTTGTGTAATTTACTTTGCTCCTATTGGGCGACTCACATCAGACTTTCAATGAGTCGATTCATGAGAACACACCTGTAAGCTTGAATCAATGCAGTTTTTTAAATTTGGTTTGGCAAACCAAATCGGAGCGAATCAAAAGATGCTTCCTTCTTACGCATGACTATGTGATGTCATAAATTGGATAATGGGAAAGTGGAAAGATTGTTCATTTGCCAAAGAAGAAAAAACCTGTACGGATTTGTCGAAACAGAGTTATGCCCCAATGGAACATAGTAAATAAACCCTGGCTTTCAGGAGATGAAAAATTGAATAAAAAATTTCTGAAGTTTGAACGCTTGTATTGTTCATTTCACTATGTTATACCAGAAAAAGATCTGAAAAAAAATGTAAGAAAACAATTGAGAGACAATTTAATTAGTTTTTAGTAGCGCGGACATTCTTCGAACTGAATGAAAAAAGCTACTATTAACAAACATTTTTGTTTTGACAGCAAGTAGTGGAAGTTATCCTCTCTCTGCTCACTCTCACTTCACCAACATAATCAATAACTTATCATGTATCTATTGATACAGTGAATGCATTGTGGACCATGGCCCATAAATGCTGTAACATTAGGCTATAATCAATAATAGGGTGTACATAATAAGGGTGGGTGCATAGCCTTCCCACTCTGAGCATTTAGAGCAATGTATAAACTTAGGCTAACTCATTAGACAGACGTATGAGCAATCACAGAGTGGGCAGAGAGCTGTATGCCATCAGGTGAGTGACTACTTCTGTCTAGTACTACTAACTACCTACTACTAGCTGTAGCTACTGAATGTTTTATTGTTAGTAGCTATACAAAATATATAGTATCCATCTATGTTTTCTTGTTATTTACTAACGTAACAAGTAACATCATGAGTACTTACAGTAAATAACAACTACAGCGATCGGGTAACAACATTCCCTCAAGTTTACTTTCTGATAATAAAACTGGAACAAACTTGTGAAATACTCGATGAATGTACATTAACTCGATCCAACAATATCATATACAAATAATTTGCAACATCTATGCACAAAACCATAGACATGTACATTACGTTAGATATGTGTGTTACAACAGACACGTAGAATATTATAGATATAGTCATACTGCTGTACATTCACAAAACGTGACAACAAAGGCTACACAAAAGAAGGTGTCACCAACCCCACAAATTACATACATAAAAGACGTAAATTAACGGCGAGCAAGAACTATTGTGTTACTGCAGGGTGGTGGGAGGTGTTATGTATTCATATATTGTTTGCTACATCCATAGACATGGAGATTGTGAGAAGTGTTATGTATTCATATATTGTTTGCTACATCCATAGACATGGAGATTGTGGGAGGTATTATGTATCCATATATTGTTTACTACATCCATAGACATGGAGATGACAAGAGCACAGCACTCACCGAACTCTACCAAGGTCTCTCCCAGAATCCAACACCTATCAGATTTTGTATTCGACAAGCAGATAGTTGTGAATAAAGACGTGAATGGAATAGCTGTGACACAAGATAACGTTCTATTGTTAGCGCTGGGAGCGGGAAGCAGAGGTGGAATAGGAAGACTAGACATTGGCAGCGGACAGCTGACTGTTCATGGAAGTGGTGAGTAGAGACAAAGAGCGCAAGAATAGACATTGATGTAGAGTTTGTCATCTAAGCAATGTCATAGACTACACACTTCACAGGTCTGTGCAGGACAAGAGAGAAGGTATTTGTAGGAAACCTTCAACTGAAAGATTATGGCTAAGCAAACAAGATAAAACAATTCCTTTGAATTATTTTACAAAAACGATTCAACTGAGAAAAAGTAAATTACAATAACTATAATAAAAAAACGATAATAATAAATGGAAATAAAAAATACACAAAAAAAAATTATAAACAGTTAGACTAGATATTCTACGTTTCAAAATTTTGATGTTATGTTTGAAAAAGGAAACCACGCAACTTGAATAAAAATAAAACACCATTCAGTACGAAGTCCCATTTATAATTACTAATGCAAGGGTGTAACCATGAGCTAATGTACAGTAATCTACATAGATTAGACTAAAAGATCTATTCTAATAGTTTACATAAGATCTAGTAGCTGTTGTTGATAAGTGGTGAGTAACTGTAACAACTATAGCTAACTAAATACACACCTAGCAACTAGCAACTACTAACTACTAACAACTAACAACAGCAAACCCAACTGTCTAGTCAGGGAATAGCTGCGGGCTGTAATTACTGTCTACAGATATATTTTGTAAACTAATCTTCCGCTTCTACCATGAACAACTTGTAATGGCTGACATCGAAATGTATTTTTCACTCGCAAATCTGATTAAGTTTATCAATTTTCAATTCAACTTTGCATAGAAGCCTTTTATTAAAACCCAATCACCAAATGTAGGATATTATGCGGCTAAGCTATTTAATAATGATTGGCCAGGTGCCAGTATTTCTACTTTTGTGGAAAGCAATGTATACTTGCCCGAGTGTTGATTCTGATCACAACAAAATTTCTGAGCCATAAAATGTTATTTAAAATTATGGCTAAGAAATTTCAATCACTAAATTGAATGAAGCTAATTTAATCTTCTAACTAACACAGTTAAACTTTGGGGATATTTTTTTATTTCACCGATACTGTAAAAAGAAAGGAACTATGGAACTTGCTATAGCCATATTGTATTGTTCAGTCTGTATGGTAGCTATGTTAGCTATCAGCCTAGTTTCAAGGGAAAACAACTTCAAACCCAGATGAAAGTTTTCAATAGGAATACGCTCGATCCCTAACAAAAAAAACTGGACTTCACGTATAAAATTTTATGGGCAAAACTTTTATATAGACATTCCAAATGAGTTGATTGGTTAACATTAAGGATTAAATAGATCAGACTATATATAGATCAGATTATATGCAGATTAGATTGTATATAGATTATCTATATGTATATGTATTTTACTAATCACTTGGCAATACGAATGTTCATTGATAAACAGGGAGAGCTTACATGCAGATCATAGTAGACAGCAAGGGCAATGTAGTAGCGACAACCAACGATGCCATATACACCTACGCAGAGCATGACCTAGATAATCCCACGTCTGTGTACAAGCCCGGCACTTCTGTATGGGGCGTGTGCAGTACCCCCGACAATCAACTAATATTCAGTGATATCGAGAAAAAAAAGATTTACAAAACGATTGATAAAGGATGCTCTATGGTAGTGAGAAAGGTAAGACAACTCTCAACACATAAAAAGGAGGCAATTCCTGATGTTTAATATTTTAGCAGACTTATCCGCATAGCTCTAACAATCCAGTGAAGGCTGATTTACCCAAAAACTTTCATGATCAGTTTGTACATTGATGTTACTGCTGCACAAAGTGGTTATCTTTACAAAAGCAACAGAAAAATGAGCGTGAGTGAGATAAGTAAACAAGGGAATATGTTTTTGTGAATTTTTATCAATGAAGAAAAATTAACCATAATCAGGTATAGCCAAAACCAATGTTGATTAAAATTTATATATGTAATAAAAATAGTATATATACAAATTCGTAAACAAAAATAGTCTTTAAAACCTTTCATCATTTTTATTATAACTTATTTCAACCTTTTATAATTGTTTGATTGGACCGTAATTTTAACAAATTTAACGAAGTTGTGCATAATAATATAAATAATTATTACTAATAATAACTATTTCTCTTGTACTTGTGTATACATATAGTTATCTCCCTTGTACAATATCACAGACCAACGATAACAAACTGCAATCCACCTGGTCGCTGGTGTGCACAAGGGAGAGGTTGTACATATCAGACAGGAAGAAGAGGCAGGTAGTATGTACAAGACTAGATGGCACCTTCCTGTGGAGACAAAAACTAGGTCGGCCATTTCCTAGATATAGCAGAGCCTTAGAACACATGGCAGACGGTGAGTGGGGGCACTTTGACTAGCCTGTGTACCATGTGGGATGACAAGTTGTTGACGAATAAATTAGTAACAAAGACTGTGCAATACTACTTTATTAGGTAACACAATTACATTTATTATTTAGACTACGTTGGAGGGATGTGTGCAGACAACAAGGGAAATATTCTCGTGTGCGATACAGTAAATAACAGGCTAACTGAGGTATCACCGGAAGGCGCCCTATCTCACTATAATGACCTTGACCTAGACAAGCCAGCAGACGTGGCAGCAAACAGTGGATGTGTGGCTATAGTGAATAGCCCAACCCTCATAGACTGCACTATAAGAATATATAAACATGCGACTACTCTCTAATATATTTTAGCCTCAGTTTTTCACGACATAATACTGACCAGTTGGGAGTTTTAAGATGCCACCGTAATTATCAATTATCAATCACAAGGATATAACAACCCTGAAATTACTCAGTATAAACAATTTACAAATTTAAATACAGCAGAATTTTTCAACATAATTTTGGTTTTTATGAAAATAGAATTTTCGTTGTCCACTCACTGTGTTGCTTGCCAAAGAATTTTAACTAAAATTTAAGGGTTATTAGTGTAAAGTTAAAGTGCTGTCTATATATTGTATTGTATATCATTAATTTAACAATCACTTAAATATACCTATGTCTATGCAACAACACAGTATTATCTGTAACAAAATTCAAGCACCTGCCAAGTACCTGCCCCACTTAGTCAACTACTGGTACAACCATGTAAGAAGAGATCTGACATAAGATGACAGGTTATATGTACAGTTGGTTTGTCTCTGCGCTAGACAATAACAAACAGCAGACAGTTTTCCACAGAAAACAAAACTCATTGAGGGGTTTTCATTCCACACAATTAAATGTCAGATAGTAATCTCCGTTCTATATTCATTGGATAATCTCCCAATTAATCTTTGTGTTTCTCCGCTGATCTTGAATCATTCAAAGCAATCAGCGCTATTGTTAATAGCAAAGTTCAATTAAATTTACAATTTACTTTCTCAACCAATTCAACGTTGGACTATCATTTTTAACTAAAGCAGCGCGCAGCCAGTGGCTCAGAAATAAAACTCACCGAAGACAATATTTTGTGGAGTTGTCCCCTCACAAGAGCACAATACTTACTCATCATCATCGGAGTCTAGACCACTGAACATGATTAGAGATAGCCCATAATTTTTTCCTCCATTTTTGACGGGTTGATTGTGATTCTTAGATACTGTGGTGTTATTATTTCTGTCAAAAGCAACCTCTTTAGCCAGTTCCATTTCATCCATGTTAGCAATCCTGGATGCTACGGAATTGTCATTGAAGTTGCGACGCGTGCAGAAATCAAACGGTGACTTCACTGAGCTGGTTAATTGGTTGAAATGTGACTAGCAGAAATAATACACAACTCGATAGTTGAAGAGTGAGAGTGGAGCAGACGTACACTAGTAGCAGGGTCAAGTACTACTAGCACTTCCTAATCCATTGACTATTTCATCCACTCACCCCGAGCTCTCTCAAGTAGTTTGTCTGCCGTTCACTAGTATCTACTTGTAACTCTCTTCAACTATTGCATCGATTTGTGATGAAAACGAAGTTCAGCGACTGCAGAATTGATCTTTGCCCGATGTAAAGATGGTGAAACAAAAGCTGTAAATTTACTAATTGCCATACAAGCTTCACCAACCGATTCAATGATGTGTAGCTGCGGAAATCTCTCGCGCCAGCACCACAGAATATTCCACTAGCTTTGGTAAAGCGTATTGAATCAGTCGGCATTCATAGAGATATTAGCCGGTGGTAGCGCACTTAGAGCGGTAATAGAGGTAATTAATTTTCTCCCAGAGAAGATATATCAATTTATATATTGTTGCCGTGAGAGATAGTCCTGGCGATGACTTTGAACTTTGACAGCGATTGTGTGTCACAAATGCTTTCGTGAATTTCAATTTTGTCTTCCGATAGCCAAGAGAGAGAGCTGAGTCAGAGGTGAAACCAGTCGAGCACAGAATAAAGCAGCGTCTCTTTCTTAATCTACACTTCACGCCTTCTTGTTAGTAAAAGACACCAGTAACCTACTGGAGGAAATATTCTCCTCTTAACATCACATTTACTGGCAGTAGAGTTTTGTCAAAAAACGATATGCTTTCTCATTTGAATATTCCATCAAGGCAATGAAGCTTGACTTGCTGCACTAAGAAGAAATGGAATGAATTAAAATAATAAATATATGATAATAAGATAGTTATTAAAATGATCGAAAAAAAATAAATTGATATGAGAACATTTTAATCGATTGTAAATAACTCCCCATGTGTTAGATCTACACTACACTGTTAAAAAAAAACAATAAATAACACAGTTTCCTACGAGCTAGAATAGGATACAAAAACTGCAGTCAAGTTATATTAAATAATTAAAAAAATTATTTTGGCACCAATTATGGTTTTAACTACGAAAGACCCAAACAAAAATTAACACCAAAAAGCTAGAATAACCAAATTTTTGGTGTGTAGCGGTGAGACAAAAGATAAATGGAAGCTAAGACAACGCTACTGAAGCATATCATAAATAGAAATGTGTCAAACTGCATTGTGCTCTAATATGCATGTATGTAAAGGAGGCATGGCGTTTAGCATACAAGCTGTGTGAACCCTCTATTTGTATAAAACACACCTAGACATTGTGTCAGTGCATTAGTGTTAGCGCATTACACTTCTGCACATTATCCACACCTGGCTTGTTCATAAATATCTATTGTAAGCTCTCTTACATTGTGTCTGACTGGCATAGGTTGTTTGTATTGCTATCTTAGTACTTTTGCAATTGTCTCCCACAAAGTGAGATAACTCCAAATATATTAAATAAAATAATTCTACAGGCCACAGGTCCATTGCAGAAAATTTGGTGGGTTTTGGACCATCTTTTGGAATTTTATGTTGTGTTTCGTTGTTGGTGTTTGGAAGGTAAGTCATGGTTTGACACATCTGTCTTCACGTGCTAGCCTGCTGGCTCAAAAATAATTTGGGCAGCACCCCACCAAGAAATTACCAAAAAGCAAACCTTCTGGGCTGTCGATACTGACCTTTTTTATTCCAATCAGACGACTACCTGTGAAGCAGCAACAGCATGTTTCTAAAATTTATCCTTGCAAATGGCCCGTCACGCAAAATTTCTTGTGATCACCAAGTCTCCTAAACTAGCAAATCCTAACCCACGGGGGCGACGAAAGTCCTCATTTCAGCTTTGAAACTGCGGGCACTATTATTAACCCGTATTAGTGTTTTGAGGATCCACAACACATTACTGGCGAAGAAAATAAAGACGATGCACCCGGTAATAATTAATTATTTTACCGCTTTCCAACTGTTCAGCGAGAGCGCTCCGTCAGTACAATCAGTAGCTAAAGGTTGCATCGTCTTTACTTTTTTCGGCAATCTCTCGAAGCCCCTCTTGTGTATCCTCACAACATTTACCGCGGGCTGTTACGAGTTACCCACAATGTTAAAGCTGAGATGAGTACCCATTGTTGCCCCCGCAAACTAGGACTTGCTAGTTAGGAGACTCAGGTTATCACAAGAAATTTTGCGTGACGGGCCATTTGCAAGGATAAATTTTAGAAACATGCTGTTGCTGCTTCACAGGTAGTCGTCTGATTGGAATAAAAAAGGTCAGTATCGACAGCAGAGAAGGTTTACTTTTTGGTAATTTCTTGGTGGGGTGCTGCCCAAACTATTTTTGAGCCAGCAGGCCAGCACGTGAAGACAAATGTGTCAAATCATGACTTACCTTCCAAACACCAACAACGAAACACGACATAAAATTCCGAAAAATGGTCTAAAACCCACCAAATTTTCTGCAGTAGACCTGTGCTACAGGCAAGTTAAGGTGCACAATTGAACAATGCACTTGAATATTAGCAAAGAACTTAATTCTTGTAAGATTAAACAAAAGTTGAAAAAGTTTTTCATCATCATAATAGACTGTTTGTTTGTTGAAATAACTTTCTGAAGAGATAAATGGGTCAGGGACAGAGGCAGTGGACCAATCAGTTACCATTCTATCTGTCAGTGTCACATACTTTTATTGGCTGTTGGTTAACCAAACAATTAGTTTCATTCCCAAGACTGTCACTTGTGTTATTGTAGTATCAAATCAAACCAACGCTGGCCATGAAAACAGAAATACCAATGCAAAGGGAATGTGCAGCGCTGCGATGTTTGGTCCGCAAGCAATTCTTAAAGAGGATTTTTAACCGGAAGACAACCAAACTCTGTGTGTGTTTCGTGCTGTAAAGCATCCCGTCAATAAATATTGATAATAATTAAATGGTAGCTTAGGTCGGCCCTCAGGCAATTGTATTACATTATATTAAGTTTAATCCTGAGCAAATATAAGATTAATTAAAATGAGAAGTATAAGCTTCTATCTAGTCCAAACCTGACATCACATACAGCTACATGCATTGTATACAGAGTGAATGAATTAATGTCTGTTATGTCCAGAGGACTGGATATAGACAGAGCAATACTGGAGGACGTCAGTGGCTCCACAACTACGCAATATAATAACTACATATGTCTAATCTAACTAAAGGTGTAGAGATAGAACTAAGGCTATGTACACTAAAGTAAAGGTGTAGAGATAGAACTAAGGCTATCTAGACTAAAGTAAAGGTGTAGAGATAGTACTAAGGCTATCTAGACTAAAGTAAAGGTGTAGAGATAGAACTAAGGCTATTTATATGCATAGGTGTATGTAATCAGCAGGTTATGTACACAAACACACTGCAGGAAGCCTTCATCGTTAGAGAAATAGACACATAGACATGTAGTGATAAAAGCATAGACAGTAAAGACATCAAAAGCTAGAGCTGTCTTGTGTAATCAGACATCGCAGCTGTATCACATTCTTGTTTGAGCTGCCAAAACGATGAGATTGGTGAATTGATGTCCGATATCGCCACGGAAACTAAATTCTACCGCACCAAAAACTATTTGATCTCCAGTGTGTGTTACTCGCACCAGCTGACTTTGAGTCAGCGCCGTCCAACCAGGTGAATATCGTTTCAAGCTACCACAAACGAATGATTCTCAAAGACTGGGCGATGTTGTCACCGAGTTAACAAATGATCTAAAACTAATAACCAGCAAGTCCTCTGAGATAAAATCAAGATCAAGCGATAACAAACCTGTTGTTGTTTCTGAACGAGAACATAACTTCCGGTCATTCAGCACCACCTACAGTTGTGTATGTACAACTTCTCTAGCTAGTAGCTAGAAGTTAGTAGCGAGTAGTAAGCAGTGCATCTGATTCAGTCTACGATATAGTCCAGTATGTAAATAACTATTCATAAACCAACGCAGATGTACACATAGCCTGAGATAATGCGCAGAGCTCGGGGACCACTATACACCCCACCACTCATTAATATCTAGATAAGCACTAAGGGTGCAAGCCAATTAATGAAGTGCTAAAACAGGCAGAGGTCAAAGGTTAATGGAATGACAATATCGGGTGAATGATAGATTGAGAGATCAGAGTTTGAGGAACAAGATTGATGTCTCCATAGGAAAGCAGTAATGGAAATGGTGTCGTATTACATAGTGCCCCCTGGTGATACCCTAAGCAATAACAGTAAGACTAAATAATTTGGAAGCAAAGGTACAGAGCGTGTGACCCACGTTAATACAATGTACAAATTGTATGAAAGTAACGCTTAATGTGATCTTACATCATTTCCTGCTGATCATTTATCGCAAGCAATGGCAGCAAGTGTTAGTGAAGGTGATTCAGGCTCAGATACAATTTAAAATCATAAATATTTGAAAGAAAATTAAAATAACTATAATACATTTAACAAAATAATTAAGAAGGACCAAATAATTATAAAAATTAAAATGTACAGATGCAGCTTTAAAACTCTTCATAAACGAACCAAATTATTACGACTGACTTCTACCTGCTCTGTCAAAGCTCATAACCATATAATAAATTGATACACCCGGAATTGGTAGAGCACAACCTCTCGGTAGAAGCACAGTCAAAAACAACTCATTCGGATATCACTTGGAAAATCTTAACATTGATCAATGAAAGATTTTTCCGATTACGCTAGCCATATGAATGCTAAATATAATTGGTCATTAATTCGATATCCCATGGAGTACACGGGTGTAGACAGACTATGTATGTATTGTATCACCTATCTAGAATTCCTACCGCTCTACCGCCATCGAACAAGAAATGAGAAAATATAGTTTTTGGGACCAGAAAAATATTTGTAGTTGTCTTTTCATTATTCCGCTATCAATAAATAGAAAACAACTCCAGGTTACACCAAATGGATCTAGGAAAATTAAAATTGGTCAAAAAAGTTGCTGATTGCAAAGTTGCTCACTAAACCCCTCACTCCCTTACTTTGGCCTCAGTTCTAGCAATTCCATTCACTTACTTTTTCATTTTCTTTGCGTTGTATTTCACTTGTTTGGAGGCAACATCCAGCAGAGCTTGCGCACTCTCCGGGCTTTCATAGACATGCGACACTTGGTCTTGGAAGTACTACAAGGTACACATCATAGTAAGACGTCTATGGCATACATATTGTTGTTAGATTTCGGTCATAATCAAAGCAATTATAATAAAACATAAAAAGACAGCAATGGCAATGATGAGTTGTTTTGGACCGAGATGTATTCAATGTAAGCTTAAACAGTTTAAATACAAAATTATGGTTGGTTCAGAATTAATTACAAAACATTATTTTCACAATAACACATAAAACTAATACAAATATTACACAATTAAAACAAAAAATTCAAATGAAACCAAAACAAACAAAATATCTTTCGACTGATGCCTGCAGAAACTGGTCTCACAAAATATGACACTTTTGCGCTCTCATAACATAGTATGGCTCCATTTCACAGATAAACAAGAAAGTCACCAACCAACCTGTCTCCAGCTGTCTCTACACTTATGCCATTAAACTAGCCCTAAACTCCTTGGATGTCACATGACCCACAAATGATAACCTTAGAGTCTAAACTCACCAGGAGCATGCCCTCCATGTCCATGCATAGTAGATCTTCCTCAGCTAATATCAATATAGCAGCACCAATTTTAAATATTATTTCCATACCCTGAAACGAGCAGAAGACAGTGTGGGATAGAGTTGCAATTGATGGGAAAAATCTAGAACAACAGGAATCTTACTGTGATGTTACCAGGATTAGCAATTACATGGTTGAAATTGTATTAAAAAAAACACGAAATGCTGAACAGACATACCTTTAAGAAAAAAAACTATTGCTACCAAATTAGAATCAATTAGCTTTAAATTATTTAATAATAATTGTTATTGCATCAAAATCACTTGAGTATTTTTATTATTAGATGGTATATTATATACTATAATATGTATATCACAAAGCATGGAAAGAGAACGCCCATATTTACCTCTAGAAGGAAGACATCCATTATCCTAAAGCAGAGATCTAGAGGTAGTTGTGTAGTGTACAGGGTTAAGAACCAACCACTAGCGTACATTGTTGTGTGGAACGACTGGGCCTGGAAGTGTTGGTACAGAGCCGGTGAATGCTCCTGTAACAGGAAGTGAGCGATCAACCAATCAAATAAACTGATACACTCAGGTCATTACAGTGTAACAAAATATACATCTAATAAACAATAATAAAATCAACGATGAGTGTAGACCTGGAAATCAAAAAAACGATTTTTGTGTTTAAAAATAACCAATGGCGCTGTAATAATAATAATAATAATTATTATTATTTATATCAGAGTTTGACAACTAACTACAACTTACTTATAAGATTCAGCTGGCTGTGAAAAGCCATACATACACCGGTTGATAAGTTGTAAAAAAAATCATCTCCTGTGTTAGTAATTAATTTTAGATCATGTGATTTAGAAGGTAAACAACTTGGTGACCACACGGACTTGTAAACAACATTTGCCTCATATTGTTATCATTTCGATAGAAACTGCTCGTCTCTTGCTGCAACAATACTATGACGTTGTAAGCCGCCAAATCACTGATATGCTCTTTGTGTAGTTATCCTCTCTTTGGTGTAGACAACTTTGCATAATTGTTTCAAAAATTCGTGTAATGGAAGTACGGCAAACCAAAACTTCAAAGATTTCAACAATCCGTTGTTCAAAACTCTTTCAAAACTTTGGTGTGTGAAAATCTAGTGATAGAGACACACTGTACAAAAACAAAGTATACCATAGACATAGAGACACACTGTATAAGTACAGGGTATACAATAGACATAGAGACACACTGTGTAAGTACAGGGTATACAATAGACATAGAGACACACTGTATAAGTACAGGGTATACAATAGACATAGAGACACACTGTATAAGTACAGGGTATACAATAGACATAGAGACACACTGTATAAGTACAGGGTATACAATAGGCATAGAGACACACCTGTATAAGTACAGGTTATACTATAGACATGGAGACACACTGTATAAGTACAGGGTATACCATAGACATAGAGACACACTGTGTAAGTACAGGGTACACCATAGACATAGAGACGCACTGTATAAGTACAGGGTACACCATAGACATAGAGACACACTGTATAAGTACAGGGTATTGTCAGAGGGTAGATAGGGTAAAATCGATAAATGTGATAAAATAGGGGATCAATAAAACTAACTAATAATAATCTTAGTAAACAGTAATAAGGTAAACTGCTAAATAACGGGACCGTAAGCAAGAGGACTGTATTTCCACTTTACTACAGGCACTCAGTAACCGTTTGTAACAGTCCGAGACTGAGACTAATGAGTTATGAGTATGTGGCCTGTCCCTACCCTCCTGACAATTATAAATATATAAACAAAACAATTCCTAAGCAAGCAAACAGCTGTAATATTACTGCTAGTGCGATACGAAAATCAGCTGGAGATGGTTGTCAAAACAATCTGTCTGACTGAATAATCAATATCAATAAGATTAATACGTGAACAAAAACAATTATCAAACGGATAACTAAGTGAAATATTCTTTTTATAATTTATATCAATAAGATTATTGAAAATGGAACCACTATGATTATTAATAATTGACCCCAAGCAAACCCACGTTAAAAAGTGAGCTTACCCCAAATAGCCAGCCAAACCAAAAATTCAGCTATTTGCCACCAGGACCCCACCAAACCGTAATGGAATTGGTGTCAGTTACTGCTGTTTTATAAAATAAATCTTTGAATGTAAAGTCTGAATCTAAATAAATGGTATATCAAATTACTGCGCTATGTCTACTCAATAAAAACAATCCAAATACTTATCTTCAAGAAAAACTCTGATGTATGCCGAATGTCGTCAAAACAACCAAATCAAACTGCCAACTTCCTAATTACAAAAAAATCTCTATACCTATCAACCAGTTTCATTCATCAAGTACTTCTCTTCACAATTAATGCTGGCTGTCAGCAATGTTTCAGCTAATGCGCTAACACTGTTCTACCTAGCTAATGCCAAATGTCAAAATAAATCCCTTATTTGCCCTGTAACTGTATAATCAAGGTTAGATGCTAAGTTATTTTTGTATAGCAAAAACGATGCTTCCCTCAAACAATTACGGTATTACCTAAACACTGATATCTTCTGAATACTGTCAAAACAATAAAAACCAACTTCCAATTACTAACTATCTATATCTATCAACCAGTTTCATATATCAAGCACTCCTTTTCACAATTATTGCTGGCTGTCAGCAATGTTTCAGCTAATGCGCTAACACCGTTCTATCTCACTAATGCTCAATGTCAAAATAAATCACTTATCCCAAAATGGCTAGCGTATCCTGTGGTATCTCCTCCAATCAATGTTTCCTTCCAATACTTGTGGTCCAGTAGTGAATACTCCTCTTTAGTAACAAATAGGCTAGCGTGTCCTGTGGTATCTCCTCCAATCAATGTTTCTTTCCAATACTTGTAGTCCAGTAGTGAATACTCCTCTTTAATAATGCGTTTGCTCCTGATCACTTGTGTAGTCCTGCTTGAAGGCGTCTGTTCCTCTCATCTAACTGCTAAATCTCGCTAACTAATCACAACATTACTGTCCAAAAATTAAACAACGACTGCCCAAAAGTTAAACAACGACTGTTCGCTCAATGCTGCTCCACTGCTCCTTGTATAGTTGGAGCTTCTTTCATCATGATCTCTAAAAATATCTTGGATTCCCAAATTTCCAAACCTTCAGTTTTTCCCGGCTGACAATTGCAACATGTTTTATCATCTCTCTTTGTTTTTGAAAATAACTGGGTTCCTTACATAGTTGCAGCCTATTTTATCACGAAACCAAAATTTATCTTGGGTTGCGACATGTTTCATCATGTCTTTCTTTCCTAAAATAACTTGTCAGATTCCTAATTCTGACAGCTTGTTTTCCCCTAGCTTCCCTTGTAACTTGTATGTTTGTTTGTGAGTATATTGATATTGCAGCCACTTTTTATGCTTTAAACTATTCCTTCTCTTACATTCTTCCCCTGCCCAACAAAAAAGTTTTCTAGCTCGCTAGAAAAGCTTTGACTCACTGAGATATGACTGTTATGATCCCTGCCAGCGTGTCAGGGGCCTTATGTAACAACATTGTTCGTTATAACCAAGACACTCCTATTTATTATTGTTATTAGTATTATAACTATTATTATTATTATTTTTTATACTCTCGAACGCGTTGCAGCAGTTGATATTTTTCGCCATTCCCCTCTAGTGTTAGTCGTATTTCTTCTATTATATTATAAATAACCATTTATATATGTCTATATTAGCCTAGCTTTCATAAATTATGGTTAATTAGATTGCATCCTATTTTCAAAAGTATTCCCTAATAACATAAGTAACACTGCTACATGTGAGCACCTCTCGGGCTACCATTCAAAATATTTACAAGCAAACCTGCGCGCACACCTTCTCCCAGCGTGTATGGCTGCCTGTCACCATTATCAAAACATTATTTCTATTACTACACACAAAACAGGAGGATTCACTCTAATGTAAATAAAACGCTTACTCGGCAGATTATTATGTGTTCTGTGTCACTGTCACAACTAAATCCAATACAAATAACTAGTTAGAAAAACAGGATAAAAATTACAGGATTTCTTTCATACTGATAGTGTTTTACCGTCTTTAAATACATGTGCACACATACACTGGCAATTCTAATACAATAGGTTTCCAACCATATCTTTATTTCTTCCCTTCCTTTTTTTCCCTATCTCAAAAATTCCCTCCAGTTACAACCATTAAGTACACCCAACTGGTTTCCTGGAATCAGAGGTGTTCGGGCCCCGCATGCGTCTAACCATACCCATGTAGCCCAACCAAGTGCAGTACTTGCAAAATATCCAAATATATCACAGTTTAAAACAATATCGAGCCGACTTGAAGTGCTTAGATTGACCTGCCTTCACTCGCTCTGTTGATTAGTATAGATAGAGGTCAGAGCTTAAAGAGTTGAACGCACATTAATCTTCAAGTGTTGGTGTGGGGGTGAACAACATGCCAGGGCACCCAGTTCCTCGGGTGTTGATTAAATATTTGATATGTTGTTCCACCATCTTGATTGACACTTTTTTTAGAGAAAAGTAACCATATTTTCCCTACAATTTTCCACATATACATATATACATATCTATACTCGTAGATACAATGCTGTGAGCCACTATTACAAATAATGATACTTTATACTGAAAACACCTCGAATGATGATTCACTTCAGGGTTCTGTTGGTTAGATAAATATATGGGCAGAACCAATGAGCAATCACATTCCTCAAAAGTTGTGTGGGGTTGAAAAGGTGAGCTTAGGGCACCCAGTTCCTCGGGTGTTGATTAAATATTTGCTCGCCTATTCCACTCCTTTTGAGTGTGTGCCAGTAAAAAAACAAAACAAACAAAAAAACAAAAAGGGTTTCTCATAGTTTTACCGAACTAAAATTCTGTTCTCACTTTGTACTAATTTTTTTTTTTCTTTTTTTTCATAACACAAAACTCCAACTGTTTTATGTTTTTTTCCTTTATTACTACAAATTGTGAACAAGGCAATAGCATGCAAGCACGCAACAAGAGCCCAAAACCATCCCAAACGCCAGCAAACCAATTCTTCCTTTTATGGTTTTCATATTACTGGGACGGTCCATATTTCTTTTTGTTCTACAAAACCAAGGTTAGTTTGAATCGTGTATGTATGCACCTGTAGAGGTTAAAAAACAAAAAGAACCAAAAAAAAAAGACAAAAAAAAACAACGATTAGCAATAAGATTTTAATCTGATTATATAAACAAAATAATAATAATAACTAAATTCTTAATCATTAAAAATTGTGTTTTTACCCATTCATTTTAGGCCTCAAAAAATATCTTGTTCTACTACAACGATTATTATCCATCTCATCTCCCTCTTCAGCTGATCCTGACATTAAATGCGATCTGTCGGATTCGTTATAACACTCTGATCTTGGATTTCCCCTCCCTGTAATATCATTTATATCGGGCTGTCCAATGTCCAGTTGATATTCCTCCTCCTCCTCTGCCGTCGGCAGCTGCTGCCACGCACACTCCAGCTGCTCATCGTCAACCGGTATGTAAGAGCGTCTAAATAATTTCAGTTTATTCATATGGCATCTTCTAGGTTTTTCATTAGGACCCGCCACCGGTACTAATGAGCACAGAGGCTTCTTTAGCTCTATCACACGAAAAGGACCAGTGTATTTAGGCTGTAGCTTTGAGCTAGTGTTAGGGCCTATTTGTTTTGGCAGTTGCATGTATACCATCGATCCAACGTCTATTGGTAGCTCCTTTGCATTCTTGTCATACTGCTCTTTGTACCCATGCTGCATTTCTAGTAGCTTTGTTTTTGCGTCATTGTGTGCTTGGTGAAGTCCGGTTATCAGTGTTGCTTTAAAATTGTCTCCCCCTTCATCAATACCCATATCTTTGCTCGAGAGTATGTCACCTGGTATCCGTGCATCAACTCCAAACATCATGAAGTATGGATTGTCCCCGATGGTTTTATTCGTTGTCACATTAGATATAAAAGCTGAGCTTGCAACAAAAGTGTCCCAATTTCTATGGTCGTATCTGTCGATATAACTAGCAATATGTTTTTGTGTCTCTTGGTTTTGTCGCTCCACTAACCCATTTGACATTGAAGAATACGGTGCAATGTAAATGTTTCGAATATCCAATAGCCGGCATATTTCTTGAAACAGTGCTGCACGAAAAGCAGGCCTGTTGTCTGATAAAATTGTCTCACAACATCCAAAGGTCATGAAAACTCTAACATATAGTGCTTCAGCCGTTGTCTCCGCGGTCGCGTCAGAGACAGGTATGGAGATGACAAACCTTGTTTGAAAATCTACTACATTCAGTACGTATTTATTACCTTTGTTGCTGGTTCTAAATGGGCCGCAATGGTCGATGGCGACTTTTGCAAACCTACGAGTGGGGATGTTAACAGACAATGGTTCTTTTGTCGTTCTCTGTCCCTTCCCTCCTGCTAGGCAAGTGTCGCAATGCTCAATGTAGTCTTTCACGTGTGCATACATTTTTCTCCAGTAGTATCTCTGTGACAGTTCACCATAACATGCCGCAACTGCTCTGTGACCACCGCCTGCCACCGAATTATGATAGTGCCATATCAGTTCTTTCCTCAGCGCTTGGGGAACTACCAGTCTTTTTTGGAAACGACTGTTTGATTTGCCATCCACCCACAGCAGTCCAGAGATCAAATCAAATTGCGCTGCTCCTGCACGCAATAAATTTTTCATGGCATAATTGATGTCATCATTGAATGTGCCTGTCTCCTTGTATCGCAAAATCGGTCCTAAAAACTCATCTTTCTCCACATGTGTTCGCATTTGCTCCAGGCAGTGTTGTGATCCATTAACCTGGAATACTAAGTTGATTGTTTCACTTAGCAGTGCTGCTTCTAGCTCCATACTTGCTCTTTGTTTTTGCGGATCTTGTTGTTGACTCGTGGTCACATTGGCAATGGTGGGGGCCGGTTTGATTGGATCACTGTCACTCTCCGTGGACTCTTCGTTACGGGGATCCTCAGGTTGCTCGAGTCTAGACAAGAAATCTGCCACACTATTAAACTTTCCTTTCAAATGTCTGAATTCAACATCATAGTCTTGTAAGAGAAGAGTCCATCGTAGTCGTCTCCCATCTTGAACCTTCTGGTTTTTCAACAAGGCTTTTGCTGCCATACAATCTGTTAGAACTATTATCTTGTTCCCTAACAAGATTGATCGGAATCGCTCCAAAGAGTTGATGACAGCATATATCTCTCGATCGTAACTCGACATTCGTTCCTGGCATGCATTCAATCGTTTAGAATGGTATGCCAGTGGTTTCAATGTTCCTTCTTGTTTCTGCATGAGAACAGCTCCAAGGCTGGTGGCGCTTGCGTCTGTGGCCAAAATAAATGTGGAATATGGTTTTTCAAAAATGGGTAGAGACAGACATGGGTATGAAGTCAATGCATCTTTCAGTTGATCAAAAGCTTGCTGTTGTTCTTGCTCCCATTGCCATGTAACTTTACTAGATAACAGATCTATTATTGGCTGTGCGATTTTCGAGAATTGGGAAATATGCTTACGATAGAATGAGACCATGCCTAAAAATGATCTCACTCCTTTCTTATTCGTCGGTGGTCGGAGCCTTTTAATTTTCTCAACATTTTCTGCCACTGGTTGGATTCCTTCTGCGCTGATTTGATGCCCTAGAAAATCAACTTTACTAGTGAAGAATTCACATTTTGACGGTTTCATCTTTGCTCCAAACACCCTTACCCTTTCCAAAAAGTTCTGCAACACTTCAAAATGTTCCTCAAACCCCTTTGTTGTTATACAAAAATCATCCATGTACCATGAGCAATGCTGTGGCTCTATGCCTGCAACGAGACTCCTTGCAAACCTGACAAATGTGGCCGGTGCTGTTGATAATCCAAACGGCATCACAGTCCATTCTAGGTGGTGGTTTAACAGATTGAATGCTGTTTTTTCGGCAGAATTTTTTTCCATGGCTATTTGCCAATATCCAGAGTGTAGGTCCATTTTTGAGAACACGTTAGCCCCTCCCATGTTTGCAAACAACTCTTCCAAGCTGGGTAGGTTCGTGCTTTGTGGTACTGTTTGTTTGTTCAGCCTTCGGAAGTCTACACAGCCTCGGTACTCCCCGTTTTTCTTTTTAACTAGCAAGTAAGGTGAGCTCCAAGCGCTAGTGCTTGGTCTCACCAATTTGCTTTCCAACAACTCCTTCAGTTGCTGCCTCGCGACGCCATATAGGTGACGTGGTATGGGATATGATTGAGGTACTGGCGGGCATTCAGAGGTTGTTTCAATGACATGTTGAACAAACGGTATCTGTGGTAAGTCCCGAAGAGATTTTACCGTAAATAAATCTCGATATTCTTCGAACAATTGTTGTACTTTCTTGTGATGATCCTCTGGTACGTTTTCCCAATCAATTTTCAATTTCTTCAGTGGATCGATTTCTTCCACCGAATCTGATATCTCTTCCTGCAGAGCCATTGGTGGCTCCTCAATTTCTTCTGCAAGACCTATCTTTTTCTTGGCTGGTAAGTGGACGACTTGGCTGGTTGGGTTAGTTATGTTCACTTTAATCTTACCCTCACAGACAGTATCTAGAGTGGGTTCCAATTTCAAAAATTCCAAATCCGATGGTTCTATGCTTACAGTAGTGCCTTCTTTCATAGTGGTTGTCGCGACCAGGATTGTTGATGTTGCTGGTGGTAAGTCGATACTCTCTGTGGTAAACACATACTCATCTTCTTCGTCTTCCGAGTATAGGGGCAGAATGTTGTATTCTGTATGTAATTCCCTGGCATTGAGGTCCAATGTAATCTTTCCAATCTCGTTTAGCGCAGTAAGACCCAAAATACATGAGTTGGTAATCTCTTGCACGATCACAAATTCAAGTGCGAACCGTATGTCGCCTAACCGAGCTACTGTAATCACTCTTCCAAGTATTTCAAGAGGCTCTCCTGTAACAGACTTTGCTTGAGTGCTGGATGGTTCCAGTTCCAGTTGTAGCTCTTTTACCATTTCTCTAGACATTACATTTACCCCTGATCCTGAGTCAATTAATGATCGAATTTTTTTTCCCTTTACTATGATGTCAACGTAAATATTGCCGTTAATTGTCTCACTAGCACAGAATTCTCGACCCATTTAAGCTCGGTATCTGTTAAACGTTGAAGTTCTCTGCACACCTCTTGGACCGTGGCTGTTTGCTCTGGAATGGACATTGATGTCTTCAGACATCTTGTCTTCCAGGCATACAAGATAAGTACTGCCAAGGCTATGGTGACCGTTATGTTCACGAAAAGGCTCCACGAATGGAAAAGCGTCGTTTTTATACCTGAAAATAGTCCAAATTTCAGTCGTGGTAATTGAAATTGTATGCTACGACTAACTAATTTTCCTTGGCTCTCTTCTACCATCGCTATTCCTGATTCCAGCAGGAGTTCTCTTTCTTGCTTCAAGGTGGTTAAAAGTTCATTCATTCCCAGACTACTTCCCATATCTTCCCCCCAATGTACAGCGGGCTGCCTCCCGTAGATTGTAATCGATGATAAGTCGCTGTCATTAAAGTTCATTTTGAACCCTTGAAAGTTTAGTATTGCTGGGCGAGTAGTTTTTTTTAGTTTTCCAGTGCGATGGTTGTACCAATAAATTGTACCATTACTTTTTACCGGGATATTCCCAACTTGTTGACATGGAGACGGTGTTGCCGATTTATAAATAACTTGGTCAGCCGTATTGAGCCACCCATCAAAAGAGTGATTGTTGTGGATGAACTGGATAGGCACTCTGTTGAAACATTTGTTGCCCATTGCTAGGAAAATGTAATCTTCTGGGGCTAGCTCCCTGCATGGAAAGATGGTTACTCCGTCTGGTGCGGATTAGGCTCTTACTCGTTCATCTCCTAGTATGAATCGTACTGCTAGTGTTGGCTCACTTAACATCATTCTCTTGAAAAGTTCGATGGCCATTTGCGCATGTTTGCAAACCAATTCGAATGTGTCAAAGAACAGAATCCGGTTCTGTTCTTGTCGGGTCACCTCTAAACTTTGGGCAATGGTGTTTATATATGATACTATTAAGTTGGTTTGTTGCTGTTCCTTTTCTGTCTTACCTTGGTTGATTTTTGCCAAGTACTGGGAGAGACGAGGTTTCTGTTTTGTTCGTTTCGCTGCTTGGGATGTAAAATTCTCTTCCTTGTTTCTCGCCCTCATAGGTCTCACCAGAATACCCTGGTCGCTCATCCAACCTTCCTCGTTCAATTCTCCTACCGTGGAACAGGTGTTGAATTTATGATAACCATATTCAGTAAATGATAGGGCTAAGTCTCGCTTGTTTGATACCCAAAACCCGGAATCGTGGAATGTCCTGTTTGCTCTGAACCATGGCAGATATTCGCATCGTTCTTTTTTCTCCATCTCCCACATGATGTACCCACCATTTTTGAGCTGACATTCTCCTTCATGGTATGCACAATGGCTGACATCTGCTAAACTGGATTCCATAATTAGCTCTCCATGTTTTTGGAAAACAACACCTTCCAGTATATCGCAATTGTTAATTTCTTGTGATTGCCATTTGCAACACCAGCTGTAGCTTGGGGAAATTGGATGGAATGTGGATGTGAGTCCCCCTCGTGTCTTCAACTTCCCGAAATCACATTGTCCTTCTTTCTTCATTCTTTTACATTCCGTTCTTGTTACTGAGAGGGGATTTTCGCTTCTTTTCAGCCTTCGTTCATCGTTAAAAAAGAACACTAGGGTCTCCAGAGTAACTGATCGTTTTCTGCACAAATATGCTGAGCTCTTATAACGAACGACATTTGTTTTGTATATATCTAGCTCCAAGCTCTGAGTTCGACCTGCCTGCGATTGTGGTACTGCGCACTTTAGTTCTACTGGGTACTGGAAATAGTGTGGTCGGTTAGCCGACAAATATCCATGTTCGCAAATCATGGGGTTTTCTGGTGTAATGGCGCCGACATTTGTGACTAGACGAAGGATGGTCGTCAAAATGATCCATAGACTGATCCCCATTGAATATCCACCTGGCGTTTTTCTTTGGTCTTCTCTATTCTTAGTCTGCGGTATGTGCTCTTTCACACGATTCACTTGTATCTTTGTTGAACTTCTCATCTCTTCCTCAGAGAAGAAGACGTCATCCTCTACGTTTGTGACATTGTACTGTGAACCACTGAAATCAATTTCTCCAACCTTTTCAGCCTCCTGGACTATTCTTGGGTTCCCTACTGAGAAAACAGGTGTGTGAACTGGTTTGTTATGATTTGGTTCATTCCAAAAATCTGGTGACATCTCTGCTCGAGTGCACTGTCTCTGTTCCTCCTCAGCTTTCTGCAATTTGTGTATTCTGGTGAGATCAGCCTGCAAGACAGTTGGTGGTGGTATATGAAGTTTAAGCTGTAATTTCCTCTTTCGATCATTTTCCTTTAATAGTTGGCTTACTTCTTCTGCCCTGGAAGGTTCTGCCTTCTGGTCAGTTAATGCGTTTTTTTCAGCTACTTCTGAAGTCACTCTTACAACCGCAGGCATTGGCTTTGGTAGGCCATCAACACGATAGTTGTTGACTAATTGGTCATCTGAAAGTACCCTCTCTTGTATGGTGCCGACATTTTGCACATTTTGGGGTTGATTATTGAATGTCACTCTGCGGTTGGTGTTGTTCATTTGGCTCGGGTGATTTTGTGTTCTTTCCGCGGAGTTTTGATTCCGGGTGTTGGTATCTTGCCGCCAGGAGCCATTCGACCTCCATGGCTGTTGATCCTCCTGCCTAAATTGTTGTTGTTGGTGTTGCCTGCCTGTGCCTCTGTTGTATGACTGCTCGGTTGGTCTAGTAGCGGTCGAGAACTGCCTATTTTCCCAACCATATTCTCGCCTTCGCTGATTGTCTTCCCACCGCTTGTGGTTACAGTTTCTAGCAATATGACCAGGACGATTACAAAACCAGCAAAGCGGTCGGTTTTGTATACCGTCCCACTCATGTTGTCGATCCGGTGCCCTAGTTGAGAGGTAGCTAGGGGAGGTCGGGCGTTGGTTTTGATATCTCCTTTCATTCACCGGTGATTGTAACTTTTCCAGTTGCAATTTCTGCAGCTCGGTCAGCTGTTGTATCATTTGTCTCATTTCCTGCATACCATTGTGCTCCATGCTTTCACTCACTTTTGAAACTCGAACTTCACTAGGTTTTGTGAGGTTAACTTTTGCAGACTCTCTCGCCAGAAGATTTGATGTGAAATAATTTGCTTCCGCCAGTTCATAGGCTTCTGCTAATGTTGCAGGTTGCTTTCTCAAAAGATGTTCTTTTGCTTTCATATCTCTGAGGCCGGCAATAAAGAAGTCTCTTCCCAATGCATCCCTAGCTGCTAAGTCCATACCGGGGTAACTGGCTCGTAGTATTTCCTTCAAAGCCAGATAAAAACTTCCAATTGATTCCCCTTGTAATTGTATTCGTGTTTGTAGCGTTGTGCTGCCCATCAAACCACCTCTTGATTTTTGGAAGCGTTGACCCAGTTTTGCCACAAGCCCATCAAAGTCATCCACTAGTTCTGGATATTGTTCTTTTGTCTCTTGGAGAATAGCCAGTGCTCCTTCCGCCATGTATAGCGACAATAATCTTGACCAATTATCTTTTGGTAGACTAAGTGCAAGACACTGATCTCGCCATCTTGTGATAAATGTTTCCCATGATTCATCCCACCGATTAGTGAAAGTTAGCGAAGTATCCGGTAACTTGCTAGGGAGACTGATGACTGTATAGGAAGACTTTCCATTATCTATCGAGTGTTTTGTAGGGGTTGTGCGGATGCTGTGTTCATTTCTTACTCCCTGGTGCGATGGTTGATAAGCCAAGCTAGATATTGGATGTTGATGTACCTGTGGTTGGGGTGCAGAAATATGTGCTGGGTTCCAGTATGTTGCCTGCTCCCTTCTCTCTGGTGATCCTCCGTCTATGAGTGCAAAGTGACGATTTAGTGGCCCACTCCGGGTGTCGAATACTCCATCGTGGTTAGAAGTAATAGGTTTGTTTCGTTCTCTCGATAAGCTACGTTTTTCTCCACTTTGGTCCAGGTCTAGTAGCTCGTCATCGTACACCATTCTTGGCTGCTGTGACAAATTATTTCTGGCTGTGCCTGCAATTTCCTTTGATCCTATTACTGCTCGCTGTGTTGGTGTGTTGGTTATTGACGCCGGAAAAGTGTTTCCTGAATTGAAAAATGTATCTTGCGATGGTGCTGGCATGTAATGTGAACGTTCTCTGATCCTTGATGGAGTTTGCCTACAAGAGTATTCATCATCTGAGCTCTCCTGCCTCCTGCTCGTTGGTTGTTGCATTTCCTGATTGGCTTGGCGTCTCAATGCTTCGTCTTTATAGCGTTCTGCCCTTGCCTTTGTTTGCCTAATAACCGTTGATTCATCTCCTGAACTATTTGATATTTGATCTAGATTGACTGACTGTCCTGCCCGGTGTACAGATTTTTCTGGGCCGTGTAAATAAGCATTTGGCTCGGGGTACGAGTTCAAATATGAGTCTTCTTGATAAAGGTCGGCCGCTGGTGATAGCTGGTGGCCTGTCTTTGGCTGATTTAGATCACCTTCGCTCCTTCCTTCTCCGCTTGGGTGTGCAGATGGGGTGACCGATGGTCCGGCTTCATTTCGGTCAGTTGGCACATTTGACGCCACGGCTTCTATGGGTGTCGAATGTTGCGATGCTGATTTCATCTGCTGTCCTGCAGCCTCGTTGCTATTTGAACCTAAATAGCTTTGGCTAGCCGCAGCGGCCATGCTCCGGGTTTGTCTTGGTTCAGTCGTTAACTTTATCAATTCTTCCTCAGTCAGCTCCTTTTGAGTTGTTTCCCCTGCTTTCTGGGCTCTTTCCGCTTGTACCATTCTCAAAGCTTTAAGAAATCTTTCCGATATTTCGTGATCTGCTCCCGGCTGCTTCCCCTTTTTCGCTTTAAACATACTGCTTTATTCCGCAAAAAGAAAACTTTTCAAAGGTTACAATAGTTGATCTTTCTAATTTTGTTGTATAATAACGTATTCCCTTGTCCACAAACGTATACACTTGACCAATATGCTGATATCAATGATTCAATCTGCAAAACTTACACAACAGATTAATATTTCAACAACAAAATTACGAATCAATTGGCAGATTTATGGAACTGACTAATATGCCAATATGTACGATTCAATCCGCTTCGCGGGACCAAAATATGTCAGAGGGTAGATAGGGTAAAATCGATAAATGTGATAAAATAGGGGATCAATAAAACTAACTAATAATAATCTTAGTAAACAGTAATAAGGTAAACTGCTAAATAACGGGACCGTAAGCAAGAGGACTGTATTTCCACTTTACTACAGGCACTCAGTAACCGTTTGTAACAGTCCGAGACTGAGACTAATGAGTTATGAGTATGTGGCCTGTCCCTACCCTCCTGACAATTATAAATATATAAACAAAACAATTCCTAAGCAAGCAAACAGCTGTAATATTACTGCTAGTGCGATACGAAAATCAGCTGGAGATGGTTGTCAAAACAGGTGCTAAGTTATTTTTGTATAGCAAAAACGATGCTTCCCTCAAACAATTACGGGATTACCTAAACACTGATATCTTCTGAATACTGTCAAAACAATAAAAACCAACTTCCAATTACTAACTATCTATATCTATCAACCAGTTTCATATATCAAGCACTCCTTTTCACAATTATTGCTGGCTGTCAGCAATGTTTCAGCTAATGCGCTAACACCGTTCTATCTCACTAATGCTCAATGTCAAAATAAATCACTTATCCCAAAATGGCTAGCGTATCCTGTGGTATCTCCTCCAATCAATGTTTCCTTCCAATACTTGTGGTCCAGTAGTGAATACTCCTCTTTAGTAACAAATAGGCTAGCGTGTCCTGTGGTATCTCCTCCAATCAATGTTTCTTTCCAATACTTGTAGTCCAGTAGTGAATACTCCTCTTTAATAATGCGTTTGCTCCTGATCACTTGTGTAGTCCTGCTTGAAGGCGTCTGTTCCTCTCATCTAACTGCTAAATCTCGCTAACTAATCACAACATTACTGTCCAAAAATTAAACAACGACTGCCCAAAAGTTAAACAACGACTGTTCGCTCAATGCTGCTCCACTGCTCCTTGTATAGTTGGAACTTCTTTCATCATGATCTCTAAAAATATCTTGGATTCCCAAATTTCCAAACCTTCAGTTTTTCCCGGCTGACAATTGCAACATGTTTTATCATCTCTCTTTGTTTTTGAAAATAACTGGGTTCCTTACATAGTTGCAGCCTATTTTATCACGAAACCAAAATTTATCTTGGGTTGCGACATGTTTCATCATGTCTTTCTTTCCTAAAATAACTTGTCAGATTCCTAATTCTGACAGCTTGTTTTCCCCTAGCTTCCCTTGTAACTTGTATGTTTGTTTGTGAGTATATTGATATTGCAGCCACTTTTTATGCTTTAAACTATTCCTTCTCTTACAGTATACCATAGACATAGAGACACACTGTATAAGTACAGGGTATACCATAGACACAGATACACCTGTATAAGTACAGGGTATACAATAGACATAGAGACACACCTGTATCAAGTACTCGAGCTGGTACATACATATACCAAGCTCGGCCATACTGGGTTTAAACAGCTCTCTAAGTCTGTACTCGGCCATCATCTGTATGAGAACTGAGAATGTCTCCTCTTCAGGCATGAGCATCAGCAGTAGTCCTACTATGAATCCACTGCCTTGGCAATAGCCTACCTCCCTGTCGTGTAGTGAGTACGCCTGCAGTATACAGTTATAGGACTATATCTATGTATGTAGTGAGTATGCCTGCAGTATACAGTTATAGGATTATATCTATGTATGTAGTGAGTACACCTGCAGGATACAGTTATACGACTATATCTATGTATGTAGTGAGTACACCTGCAGGATACAGTTATACGACTATATCTATGTATGTAGTGAGTATGCCTGCAGTATACAGTTATAGGACTATATCTATGTATGTAGTGAGTACACCTGCAGTATACAGTTACAGGACTATATCTATGTATGTAGTGAGTACGCCTGCAGGATACAGTTATAGGACTATATCTATGTATGTAGTGAGTACACCTGCAGGATACAGATATAGGACTATATCTATGTATGTAGTGAGTATGCCTACAGTATACAGTTATAGGACTATATCTATGTATGTAGTGAGTACACCTGCAGTATACAGTTATAGGACTATATCTATGTATGTAGTGAGTATGCCTGCAGTATACAGTTATAGGACTATATCTATGTATGTAGTGAGTATGCCTGCAGGATACAGTTATAGGACTATATCTATGTATGTAGTGAGTATGCCTGCAGTATACAGTTATAGGACTATATCTATGTATGTAGTGAGTATGCCTACAGTATACAGTTATAGGACTATATCTATGTATGTAGTGAGTACACCTGCAGTATACAGTTATAGGACTATATCTATGTATGTAGTGAGTATGCCTACAGTATACAGTTATAGGACTATATCTATGTATGTAGTGAGTACACCTGCAGGATACAGTTATAGGACTATATCTATGTATGTAGTGAGTATGCCTGCAGGATACAGTTATAGGACTATATCTATGTATGTAGTGAGTACACCTGCAGGATACAGTTATAGGACTATATCTATGTATGTAGTGAGTATGCCTGCAGGATACAGTTATAGGACTATATCTATGTATGTAGTGAGTATGCCTGCAGGATACAGTTATAGGATTATATCTATGTATGTAGTGAGTATGCCTGCAGTATACAGTTATAGGACTATATCTATGTATGTAGTGAGTATGCCTGCAGGATACAGTTATAGGACTATATCTATGTATGTAGTGAGTATGTCTGCAGTATACAGTTATATCTATACTTTTTCTGCGTGATAACTTTATGAATCAGCATTTTGGAAAACGGAAAATGTCTTTTCTTATGCCTTATGTACATATAGCGATTTTGCTTAGAGATGGGAAATTCCTCCCTGAAATTTCGCAACTTTCACTACTATCGATTCCTCAGCAATTCCAGTGAAACTCGCTGTTACAAAGCATAGAACTGAATATATAATCGTTGAGAGATCGGAGCGGTGTAGATAACGAGGCCCTACTGGAAGCAATGACAAAGCTTTTTTGCATTGTGATTGGTTGATGAAAGATTTTTTGATCTGGATCAAAACCTGGCGATAACCTCAAATAAAATGCTAGCGATTACTTAGCGATTTTGCCGGGAACAAAAGTTGCAAAATCACGCAATCGCTAAGGAATCGCTAGATGTACATGCGGCTTTAGTCCTTGAGTTTATAAAACACAGAACTATAGCCTCTGCTGTTACTAACCTTCATCACATTGAAGAGGCTCTCCTGACCCAGCCCGTCTTTCTCCATAAAGAACTCATGCTCGGGGTAAGTCCTGGCTATGTCTCTTCTGATGACTTTCTCACAGGCAGAGGTCTGTAGTGATTATATTACATACAAGTTAGGCCTGTGTGTAAGTTGGTATCAGGCAGAGCAATTAGTGAAAATGTTACAATTATTAATGGCAGTAGATTTAGCGACACAGGAAATGATGCAATATGGGCACATCATTGTCATAGTAACAGGTAAAGTAAATAGAATAAATAATAAATTTTAGCACAAGTTTCTATAGCCAAACAAAATCGGGGAATTGTCTGCTCAATTTCAGGTTTTCCCATTGACACAAGTTGACATAAAAAATTATAGTGAATGAACTACAGCTAATATTTAATTTAAATGTTTACATCAACTAAAACAACCTCTAACGTCAGGTCTCACAACTAATCAAGTACGAAACCTAGAGCGCTGACCTGTTTTAGGTAGACGCTGTACTTGGCTTTGTAAGGAGAGTTCTCAGCGCCACACAAATGCTGCCAAGCTAGACATCTGAGTGAGTGAGGGACGCCTCTGTACACCAGCTCCTACAACAATCCATGTCTATGGTGAAAATTTTCCACACAAAACAAGAAAACTAGCTGGCTAGATGGAGCAATTTCCACTAAACTTTAAAGTTGCCCCTAATGGATATGTATCTCATACAAGAGTTGTCTTCCCATTGCCAATGTTTTCCATCGGTGTTCTCATCTGGGAATTACCAATTCCATTACTGTAGCAGCAGTTTATGAATGATGTAGAATAAAAACACTACTTACTTTAACATATTGCTGCCGTCTTTTGCTGACATTCTCCCAATCCAACAAAATCTTGCTCCAAGTTTGAACCAATTCCTGTTCTGCACTCTTTTCAAACACTACAACAGGCCAACCAATCAGTACACAGCATGTCAACCCAATTAGCCAATCACATTACTAGTAGATCAACCTGTGCAACCCAAACCACAGCAGCAACCAATCAGCTGTAATAAAAACGCTGAGGTGCATTGTGGGAAGTAAAAGTCAGCTTAACAAAATCAGCAACGATATGTGACAGCAGCAAACAACAAATACTGGTGATCAATAAAATCAAATGCAAAGTCAGCGGTTGCGGCTTGCCCTTTTTAGGTCTCTGAAGTTTACTTCTGTGAGCAGCAATGAATGCGGCTTGTGGAAACATGTGCACTGTAACCATAGCAACAGCTTGTACATAGACATAGAGAGTAAAAGTGTCATGTATGTAGTACAACTTGTACATAGACATAAAGAGTGGAAGGGTGTCATGTATGTAGTACAACTTGTACATAGACATAGAGAGTAGAAGTGTGTAATGTATGTAGTACAACTTGTACATAGACATAGAGAGTAGAAGTGCTGCATGTGTGTAGTACAACTTGTACATAGACATAGAGAGTACAAGTGTGTATTTTAAGTGGTTCAAATTGTACATAGACATAGAGAGTAAAAGTGTGTCATGTATGTTGTACAACTTGTACATAGACATAGAGAGTAGAAGTGTGTCATGTATGTTGTACAACTTGTACATAGACATAGAGAGTAAAAGTGTGTCATGTATGTTGTACAACTTGTACATAGACATAGAGAGTAGAAGTGCGTCATGTATGAAGTACAACTTGTACATAGACATACAGAGTAGAAGTGTGTAATGTATGTAGTACAACTTATACATAGACATAGAGAGTAAAAGTGTGTCATGTATGTAGTACAACTTCTGCATATATGACAATTGGAAGAAAAAAAATTATTTTCTTTCAAAACTAAACCTTATAACGCTCAACTGTTTTAAAATGTCATTTTGAATCATCAAAATAGAAATCGTAAAAATACATAAAAAAAGATATGCTTCATTTCTGTGAGCAATAATTTTTCTAGAAATTTACCACTCAAATAATATCAGATTTAATTAGAATAAATTTTGTTGTTTTATTGAGCTTGGTAACACCAGACATTTATGTGAACATAAAATGGCAGGACAACTCCAAATGCTAGCAAACCTACTCGATTGACAACAAAGATAAGTTTAAGTACTATCGTAGCCTGTACTCACCATCAGACTCTGAACAGTTGAGACTGGAGTCTGGTAGAGCACTGTGACTAGATTGTGAACTTGTGGACCTAAGGCTAGCTGTGTCTGAGGAACTCTTTCTATCTCCATTGACCAATCGCCTGTCTGTCTCAGGGGAGACATTCTGTATTGACTTGTCATCTGATTCCAGAGCCCTACAATGTATGCTGTATGAGTGAGAGAACATACAAAGGAGGACAACTCCTACTCGTTGTCTTTCTGCAGTGAAATAAGCGCTCAGTGTACATTATTTGAACTTGAAGTAATTTTATAAGCAAAACTTTCACCAGTTAAAAACTCACTTCTGCTGCAAAGCTTCTAAAAATATTTCAAGCTAACGGACGGACACAAATACACAGTATCACAAAATCTGCTCAATAAAATGCACAATACAGCAAAACATGAAGCAGGTCCTTACTTTTCTTAATGAAATTACCATTAAAACACGACTAAATGTAAGACCAACGTCTCATGTGGATACCAGCTGCGTTTCCCACACCAACACAGTTTGTTGACCGTGTCACCTGTACATAAATACAATGACCTCTGCATTTGATGGATGACATAGTGCAGAGGCTGTGGTTATGTCAGTTGGAGAGCTCACAGAGCCACATCACCATGGTTACCACATAATACTTGAATGTTAGAGTCAGTGAACTCATAAGCCTGTCCAGTACTAATTATATTCTTACTCCACAGCCATAGCTCCAAAAAAATGTTGTCTAATGGACAGACAACTCCAAATTTTTAATTCATCACCACAAAAGCATACACACTCAAGCAGACGCACACCCCATATCCACTCATCGGATGCTCAACTTGTACATAAAGTGAAATTCTATCACTTAATCTAATATTGAAACTAAATATCTGAAGCAAAAAATCAATATGTAGTTGTTTGCTCGCAGCTGAGAATGAACGATTGTGTGATCCCAGCTTAAAATATTAAATCGGATTGTTCATGCTTGCACAAAATTATATAATAATCACACATAATACGTAATAGAGCGGGTATTATGGGGGTAAATCATGCAAAAATAAAAAATCACAGGCTAAACATTTGGTGATTTAAATTATTTTGCTACTGATAAACATGCAATCGCAGCATGCTAGTAAAATCTACTGCAAGTGTCATCACGCAGAAAATAAATACTGATTCTACAAGTGGAAGGCCGGTAAAAATAAGGATGCGTACTAGCTATGGCTACCAGAGGAAGAGAAACAAGACAAACCAGGTTCTAGGGCTACAAAAACGTATCCAGGCATGCAAAGAATTACCTGAAATGTATGAAGTCTAGAATACCCTCAGAGAAGGTTCGCATCCTTTGCGTTGTGTACTCCATATTTAAATAAAACGAAGCTGGTTGCAGGAGCAAATGCCAGAGATACGACCTCCACAATTACATGAATATTGAGCTCAAAAAGAGAAAGCAAAGCTCTCAGATACCGATTGCTACATTTGGTGTAGAGACGAGGATGGATTCAGGTAGACCTGTCTGGTGAAATGGTTGCTTGTGACAGAACTGGTGCTAATGAACTGGGGATAATCTCAAGGCTAGCTCATCAACAATACTGTACAACTCCTACAAAAGGCTTACTCTTACCACACTGTATATCTCCTAATATTAGCTCTCTCTTATAGTACTGTACAACAATACTGACAAAAGGGCCATTGTGGGTACCATTGTTCAACCACTGTAATCCGGGGTCTTCTGTTTAATTAGCCCTAGAGCTTCAGTTTTCAGGTGATTACAATATGAAAACAAAATACCATGTTTTGTTTCAACCCGCAGCTCTGAGCAATAAATAACAACGGGCGTAAAGCTATTTCTTTATCTGGGGCCCATCGATGTCCATCTTTGCAGAAAACTGGGGACTGTCCCCTGAATTTCAATGTTGATTTACGGTCCCCATTTTCGTTTTTCAAATTCACCATTAAAGAACGCATTTTTCTTGCAACTGGGGGCCCGTTTGAAGTATTTCAATAGCTCGGTCCACAAATGACAAATAAAAATGTTTTAAACCTATTGAACTTGGCATGTAAATACGATTAGGTTCACCATTGGCCCTGACTATTCCAGTCAATTTTTGAAAAGTTGACGATGCTAATAATCACAAAGTGACCTTGATTCTTTAATATAACCAAATACAACAAGTATATGTTGATGCAAACGATTGCTACTTCAGCGGCATGATATGAGTTGAAAAAACATCTTTGCTTTAAAATAATTTACAAAATTCATATATGAGGAGGTAATCAACTTCCTTGTTTGCAAATGACAATAAAAAAAATTAAAATAATTGATACGTATTTCATCCATAGAGATTTACTTGGTGAGGTTATGCAGTAACTAATTATGCAACAGCTATAACATGGAGTTCAATAGTGATAGGCGTGCTGGGTGGGCAGCTCCTTTTTAGGTCTCTTCAAAGTCAGACAAAGTTATTTGATCCAGTGTTTTGCCTTGGTACTTGTTCAGTCCCTTTTCCATGGCCAACAATAGTTTGCCCACCTTAGCTATCTCTCTGGTGTCGCTCGGTAACTTATAATATTTTGCAAATACAGCTGGTGATCCGACGGCCAGAGCACCTCATTCTCTTTCAAATCTAGTACCTGGAAGAAAATTCTGAAACGTGTCAGAAGTTGTTTTGTATTTAGCCAACTATTCAGTATACTCAGCCTAAAATTTACGAATTATAACAATAGTAATGCATGCCATATATGCAGGGCTTAATTACTTGCCAGGGTTTTCCATAAAAAAACAACTAAAGAAACTGATACAATTTTTTTAAATTTTCTTAGTTACGAATTACTGCTTGCCAATTGTTACTTTTTATCAAATAATCTGTATCCAACTCAGCTATGTACTACGAATGAACCAATTACATTTGTTAAGCTACCACTAAGATTTTCAACGTGCTCTGGACTTACATTACTATTTCGAAGCTGTGGTATACTTTACCTTACTCATAGTGGCCAAATATTTCCTCATCTTTGTGCTGGTTAGGGATTCTGCATTCTGCAACCCATCGATTTTCGATAATACAGCCTTCAGAGCCGCCCAACCAGTAGTTTATATTCTGGTATAAAAATGTTGAGATTCCCTAACAGTATTACTACAATGAAGAAATGGGTATTGAGATTGTTATTGAGCATATTGGAAGTTATAAATTATTGTCTAAAACTTTTACAAATCAACATAAATAGGCAAATGTACTATAAAATCTTGGGCAAATTTTAAGTCAAGTAAAAACAATTTAGAGTTTAAAACAGGGAGTTAATCAATTGATGGAGCTCTGTTAATATTTAAGGACTATAAGATAATTGTTATAACTACATGGTAGAATCACCGTTTTTCATTTTCATGCAGTCTCAAGAAAACATCCCAGAGTTTAAAATCTTGCGGGAGCATCAGTAATACTATAATTGTATAGAAATACTATTTCAGTTATATATAGTCTCAGGACAATACATCTAATGCTAAAATCTGGGGACCAGATAAATATATTTATAATTGTATAAAAAATACAGTTTTAGTTACAAAAAAATCTCAGGACAATATATCCAATGCCAAAATCTGGGGACCAGATAAATATAATTGTATAAAAATACAGTTTTAGTTACAAACAATATCAGGACAATATATCTAATGCTAAAATCTGGGGACCATATAAATAAAATTACAATTGTATAAAAAATACAGTTTTAATTATAAACAATCTCAGGACAATATATCTAATGCCAAAATCTGGGGATCAGATGAATATAATTATAATTGTATAAAAAATAGTTTTAGTTACAAACAATCTCAGGACAAGATATCTAATGCCAAAATCTGGGGACCAGATAAATATAATTATAGTTGTATAAAAAATAGTTTTAGTTACAAACAATCTCAGGACAAGATATCTAATGCCAAAATCTGGGGACCAGATAAATATAATTATAGTTGTATAAAAAATAGTTTTAGTTACAAACAATCTCAAGACAAGATATCTAATGCCAAAATCTGGGGACCAGATAAATATAATTATAATTGTATAAAAAATAGTTTTAGTTACAAACAATCTCAGGACAAGATATCTAATGCCAAAATCTGGGGACCAGATAAATATAATTATAGTTGTATAAAAAATAGTTTTAGTTACAAACAATCTCAAGACAAGATATCTAATGCCAAAATCTGGGGACCAGATAAATATAATTATAATTGTATAAAAAAATAGTTTTAGTTACAACCAATCTCGGGACAATATATCTAATGCCAAAATCTGGGGACCAGATAAATATAATTATAATTGTATAAAAAATAGTTTTAGTTACAAACAATCTCAGGACAAGATATCTAATGCCAAAATCTGGGGACCAGATAAATATAATTATAATTGTATAAAAAATAGTTTTAGTTACAAACAATCTCAGGACAAGATATCTAATGCCAAAATCTGGGGACCAGATAAATATAATTATAGTTGTATAAAAAATACACAGTTTTAGTTACAAACAATCTCAGGACAAGATATCTAATGCCAAAATCTGGGGACCAGATAAATATAATTATAATTGTATAAAAAATAGTTTTAGTTACAAACAATCTCAGGAAAAGATATCTAATGCCAAAATCTGGGGACCAGAAAAATATAATTATAATTGTATAAAAAATAGTTTTAGTTATAAACAATCTCAGGACAAGATATCCAATGCCAAAATCTGGGGACTAGACAAATATAATCATAATTGTAAAAAAAATAGTTTTAGTTACTAACAATCTCAGGACAAGATATCTAATGCCAAAATCTGGGGACCAGATAAATATAATTATAATTGTATAAAAAATAGTTTTAGTTACAAACAATCTCAGGACAAGATATCTAATGCCAAAATCTGGGGACCAGATAAATATAATTATAATTGTATAAAAAATAGTTTTAGTTACAAACAATCTCAGGACAAGATATCGAATGCCAAAATCTGGGGACCAGATAAATATAATTATAGTTGTATAAAAAATAGTTTTAGTTACAAACAATCTCAAGACAAGATATCTAATGCCAAAATCTGGGGACCAGATAAATATAATTATAATTGTATAAAAAAATAGTTTTAGTTACAACCAATCTCGGGACAATATATCTAATGCCAAAATCTGGGGACCAGATAAATATAATTATAATTGTATAAAAAATAGTTTTAGTTACAAACAATCTCAGGACAAGATATCTAATGCCAAAATCTGGGGACCAGATAAATATAATTATAATTGTATAAAAAATAGTTTTAGTTACAAACAATCTCAGGACAAGATATCTAATGCCAAAATCTGGGGACCAGATAAATATAATTATAGTTGTATAAAAAATACACAGTTTTAGTTACAAACAATCTCAGGACAAGATATCTAATGCCAAAATCTGGGGACCAGATAAATATAATTATAATTGTATAAAAAATAGTTTTAGTTACAAACAATCTCAGGAAAAGATATCTAATGCCAAAATCTGGGGACCAGAAAAATATAATTATAATTGTATAAAAAATAGTTTTAGTTATAAACAATCTCAGGACAAGATATCCAATGCCAAAATCTGGGGACTAGACAAATATAATCATAATTGTAAAAAAAATAGTTTTAGTTACTAACAATCTCAGGACAAGATATCTAATGCCAAAATCTGGGGACCAGATAAATATAATTATAATTGTATAAAAAATAGTTTTAGTTACAAACAATCTCAGGACAAGATATCTAATGCCAAAATCTGGGGACCAGATAAATATAATTATAATTGTATAAAAAATAGTTTTAGTTACAAACAATCTCAGGACAAGATATCGAATGCCAAAATCTGGGGACCAGATAAATGTAATTATAATTGTATAAAAAATAGTTTTAGTTACAAACAATCTCAGGACAAGATATCTAATGCCAAAATCTGGGGACCAGAAAAATATAATTATAATTGTATAAAAAATAGTTTTAGTTATAAACAATCTCAGGACAAGATATCTAATGCCAAAATCTGGGGACCAGATAAATATAATTATAATTGTATAAAAAATAGTTTTAGTTTACAAACAATCTCAGGACAAGATATATAATGCCAAAATCTGGGGACCAGATAAATATAATTATAATTGTATAAAAAATAATTTTAGTTTACAAACAATCTCAGGACAAGATATATAATGCCAAAATCTGGGGACCAGATAAATATAATTATAATTGTATAAAAAAATACAGTTTTAGTTATATACGTTCTCAAGACAATATATCAGTGGTTAAAATCTGGGGTCTAGGTAAATAATATCACAATTGATAACAAAAAAGTGTTTTAGTTTTACACAGTCACAGTTAAAATATGGGGAACAATTAGTCAGAATATAACTACAATCTTATGCATCATTCATGTTCTCTAAACTACTGAAGATCAGATAGGCATAGTTTAAGAACCAGAGGTATTCAGTTATCTCCCATCCATAGCTTAAAATGAGATTGTAATAATGATTTGGGTTATTTACCTACTACATCCTCTTGGCAAGATATATTAGTAGCTTTGTCTCCATCTTCAACACTCTCTGCTTCTGGGTTGTTGAATGAAACCTTGCTTGCCTGTTGCAAGTGCGTAAAATTCTCTTCCTGTTCATCTAAAAAAGAGAGTTATCCCATAGACACAGTGTTTGATATTCGCTTAAGCTTCTAGCAAAACCCACAAGAGAGAACTCAATCGTCACTTTCACTGAAATGTGACTTTTTGCTCATCTAAAAATCTTGATGCTGGATTCACATTGTTGAGTTCTATTTTATTTTAGAAACTTGGGTCTTTTTATTTGGAAACTGGAGATCATTAGTCATAACAGTGTCAATCCGTTACTTTTATAGTCATACATAACGGACAGTATTTTGTTGTTTGTTAACACAATACGCATCTTTAGCCATGAATGTAGAGGTAAATATGCTTACTTTCACTCTGAACTGGTGTGATTTATCAGATTTGGTGGTCGAATAGCTCCCGCTGGTAACCATCTGAGTAGAGGACTACTGCTTTACCATTTTGACCTTTCAAACATTCTTATTGTTTAAGAATTCATGTCTTGAATATATAGATTTGGCGTGAACATGTTATAGTTTGACAATGTAAATTTCAATTAAAACCACATGCTAAAGCGCATTCTTAAAAGCACATAGGATGCACTCAGTAAAGAAAAAAACATCATGAAATAAAATTGGTGTGAACCAATGATTATACTAAAGTGGAATGTATATGTGTGTCTGAATAATTTAGCATTACCACAAGCATCTTTTATAGTTGCTTTATTCCATGATCTATCTGGTGGCCACAGAGCCATCACTTCTTGTCCTACCGACCAATGAGGCTGTCTTAAAGAAGAAATACGTCTCTTACTCATCCTGTAGTAGTTTAAATCATCAATAGATGTACATATTTGTACTATGAAAAATATTGTTTATATATAACACACTATTAGTGATTGCTATTAGTTTATTTGTAACTGGTAGTGTTTGACGTTTTTATAAGTTTCATATTAAATGTGTAGATTAACTATTTGCTTTTTGATCAATTGATTATGCTATAATAATAGTTTTTTAAAGTATGAAAATGAGAATATCAAAAGCTGGTCACATATCATATGGGTGTAGTATTCAATACTACTACTACTACTACTACTACTACTACTACTACTACTACGTATATCCATATCATATGTGACCAGCTCAGGATGTTCTCATTTTTATATGTTATTGGTGATCAAAAAAAATTAATAGATACAGAGACCAGCAAAGATTGAAGAGCGTTATGAATATTGCTATACTGCAAAAAAACTGTTTAGACATTGCACAGCCAGTGAATCGCTCAATAATATGGTTAAATGTGTATTATTAATTGCCGTTACAAAAACGTTCTGGTCTATTTTTATCAAATGATCAAGCCTGTTGTTGAGAAAGGAGCTACATTTGTGTATAACTTCTGTCAACTTTTCAGAACCTACACTTAAGGATTACGAGGTAACAAAAGAAAATATAATATTATCCATAGTGTTATGCTTTGAAATAATTATGATACTTTAATTGCTCTAACTAATAATGCAAGGAGCAATGGCTGCAAGTTTAGTTCACATTTCACTCCATCATACTTATATATATGTATATTCCTAAAGGCTAAAATAGTAAATGTTTACTGAGCAGAAGTCAAGGATTAAAAAAAACTAAATCAAAAATAATAGCTTACCTCATGTAGCAGAAGGGTATAGAAAAATAACATTCTGGAAACTACAAGACATCATTTCCTTTTTGAGGATCTACATTCTCAGGGTAGAATGAGGGGTCCTCATGAGTCAGTTTCATTTGAACTGCTCGGCAGTAGCTTCACCTTGGAGTAATGTGGGGACCTACTATGGGATTTTCATAACAAGGACTACAGTTTAAAACTTCAAAACTGGGGACTAGTCATCCGCACATGCAAACCGGGGTACATGAAATTGGCATTTTGAGATTAACACAAAGTGAGGACCATAAATCATCGAAACTTTTCGGAGTGATCTCCACCTACCATTGAAATGTTTGAAAATAAACATTCTGGGGACCGCTCTGAAATTTGAACTGAGCGCTGGCAAGAAATATCTCTTGAGAAAAAGGCAAAGGAAAAAACTGGGGACCTTTTTTGGGCCCCAGTTTTTTTTTGGGCCCCAGTTTACAGGAAAATATCGCAAATTGACCCCAGATTACAGCATTTATGAGTGCAACACCTACTAACGAAACCCTCCTCAAATACTACATAACTTTTACGAACAGTTTCAGCTTGAATCTGCGCGCAAACTATAGCAGCCATTTTAGTAGAAGTTGGTGATCATTATTATTTGTCAAATCCCACAACCTATCAGCAATCTAGTTTGCGCAGACAAGAGTACATCCGTAAAAAGTTGAATATTTTTTCAGAACCAAATGAATAATACAAAAGAGCTGTTCGGACAAAGACTCTTTTAATGCAATTATCTTTTATAGAGAAGAAAGTTCGGCTAAAAATAATAGTTACTGCAATTATCACTGTTTGTCGTTGAGTACAAAAAATTAGTAAGATTTCTTAAGGCTGTAAAAATTTAAATTTTCTCCCATAGCAGCAAATTTGTTTTCGACATTTTAGAAAAGTGAATGAACCTAATCACATGGTCTGAATACTGCTACTTATTATTATAACACTAAATGAATAGTGCACGTATATTTGATCTCTCTCTAGGACCATTTGAAACTGTTAACATTCAAAATAAAACTTTAAATCGTGTTAAATTATTGCACAAGAAAGACAACTTCTCGCAAACCAACTGCCAATTATATCACGAAAACAATATATTTAAATTTTCTAAGATGTTAAACAGACGACTCCAAAGGTGGCAGGTTACTCTTGCGGTTATCGTACCACATCGGCGGATGCTTATAGAAAGCTTAAACTCTCTGATTTCAGAGGTAACATGAAGTTCTCAGATTTTATACAGTGTACACACCACATTAAGCCTGTGGCATAACTAATGACAGGATGTGCTAAAAGGGATCACCTTGAATGGCTATAATAGACAATGGACTGACATCGGACAACACAACATTTCTATTTCCTTGTCTATGATTTTCTAACGCCAGAAAACAGATTTTGTCGGTGCAAGGGAGTCACGTTCAACTAGACAAAAACTTTTGCACTCTAATAAGTACCAACGTACATATTTCACCAGATTTTTAGCCAACAAACTGGAATCCTCATTACTATCCTCAGTAGACAAAAGACAGACATTCAGTTAAACACAATTGGTTCAAATGAATTAGCTAAAAAGGAAGTAATGCTACGAACCAGAATTCCTCAATACAGCACAGCATGGTCACCGACTATATAAACAAATCCTAAAGACAGCAGGCGTGTTTAAGATTGTTGAATAATGCTGACGTTGCAGGATCGACAGAGAGAAAGTTGAGACGAGAGAGACAAAGACAAGCACATGCAGGGCACACACGTCTACAGCTGATTGCACTAGTACGTAGCTGTGTGTAGTGTATACTTTATTATGTAAAGCTTAGGCTGTGCAAATATTGCGCTTAGGTGGGCGATAAAAAAATGGGCAACAGGTCTTAATAGACTTACATCAGAGAAAAACAAGCTTTTAACTGACAATGATGAGTGGTAATTAATGGGTTAAGACAGCTAGACAGCGGCTAAGGAGTGGAGACTAGGGCTGTACCAATCTGTTAATACCATTGAAAACACCCAACAGACAGAGGAAACAACATTTTTAAAAACAATTTTTGCTTTTTTTGAGTTTTGAAGATTTTAATTTTCAACTCAAACATTATGTACTTTTGCAACAAAAGTTTTTGAAATTTACAAAGCAGTTTTAAAAGATATAAAGTGAAAAAGTGATAACTACAGATTTAATTTTCTTCTTGTAGATGATTTCAATAAGTAAATTGTGGAAACTATACTAACTCAGTCTAAAACTTGTGTAGAACACAACTCCCACGAGTAAAGTCTTCAATTTTTGCACAAAATTGACACACTGAAAATACTAAAACCAGTTTGCTACATAAAAACCTTCTGATATCTGTTTAAATTTTATTGGATCGCTGTGAAAACAGTTACACCAGAAAAGAACACTAGATGTAAGAAAAAATAATCAACTCTACCATGCCAAATCACTGGCGATGTCAATGCAAGACATTTATGTGAAGCTGCCATAAAAAATATATATTTTTGCATCGATCAGTCAACCAAACTCAGCTGATAAAAGTTTCAACAGTTGCTTTCATTACGTGTAATAGGTAGCAATGATAGATAAATAGTATTCCAGGGATTGTGAGCCTAACTGCTGATATCAGCCAATAACAAAGTGTAATATCAAGCGTTGTTGCAGCCCTATCAGCTGTTATCTGTTATTAATAAGTAAAACAGAACAACACCTTATGTAACACATACACTCAATAAACTAATAACAATGCAGTGAGACAATAACACTCTACAAGCCCCTAACCAAACACACTCAGACTTGATGCTTTCATTCAAACCTGCCAAACACAAGGTCAAGGTCACCAGACTAGAGACAAGGTCTATATAGTTAACATTTGGTTGTACTAACACCAATAATGCTTTCCAAAAATTTAATAATTGAAAGTAAATCGGTCCTGATTGAAAAAACTCAATTTTGGCGATAGACTTAATTATTCTTTTTTCGCAGATCATAATATAATCGTACAATGAAAGTAAATCATTGCTCTCTGCATTCAAATATCAAGCTTTCTATCTATAAATGTCAGTGAAGACCGTTAACTATTTAATAAACAAAGTCGGTTAAGCTCGTCGGTTTCTCGAGTACGTGTGTAACAATATCACAAACTAAACCAAGTTGACCCACTATTTATTGAATAACAGTTGTTTCCTCTTGGCTCATGTGAAATGTATAGAGGACAACTCCTGAATGATATCAATGCATCCATTGCTGGTATTCCTGTTATTTGCTATATCCTCTAGCACAGAAAGAATAGATTACTTCCGAATTCTCAAACTATCAAATTTTCAAATCTTACAAGTGAACATGTGTTGATGAAAAGGAACCCTCACATTAGCAAGTATTCACAACAATACTTAACATATGTGTGTAGCGCAGCAATACAAGAACTATGTGGTGGTAACACAGCAATCATAAACCTTTAAGTATACCATAGCAATACTAAAGCTCTAAGTGTACCAAAGCAATACTAAACCTCTAAGTGTACCATAGCAATACCAAACCTATAAATGTACCATAGCAATACTAAACCTCTAAGTGTACCATAGCAATACCAAACCTATAAGTGTACCATAGCAATACCAAACCTCTAAGTGTACCATAGCAATACCAAACCTCTAAGTGTACCATAGCAATACCAAACCTATAAGTGTACCATAGCAATACCAAACCTCTAAGTGTACCATAGCAATACCAAACCTCCAAGTGTACCATAGCAATACCAAACCTATAAGTGTACCATAGCAATACCAAACCTCTAAGTGTACCATAGCAATACCAAACCTATAAGTGTACCATAGCAATACCAAACCCATCACTCACTTGTTGGCAGCCTCTAGCTGGGCAAGCAGCTGTTGCTCTAGCTCAGACATAGATCTACACGACCTCAAGCGCTGACCAGCGGTGGCAGATAACTCTATTCTGTTGTCGCTGTCAGAGACTAGTGGAGTGGGTGAGTCCTCAAACACTGATTCAGTGACTGCATCACTAGTAGCACCATCTGCAGGCCTATCACAGATTTCTACAAAGGATTAAATTTGTAAGAAATAAGCTTTGATAAAGCTAAAAAAGCAACGGAATTTATAAATAGCCATTTTTTCTAACAAAACACTTAGAACTTGATGATATATGTTCAGAAGAGTTGGCAGGCGCCAATATTTGTTTTACGAAGTATGTAGTGTGTAAACAAAGCACACATTGAGATAAACTGAGCCCAGTTTTAAAACTGCTTTGTGTGAACGCTTTTACCACTGACTTTCTCTAGACTCAGCCGCATGAACAGCCCCAGAATCACAAGTGACTTTTAGTAAAGTTTCAATGAAACTAAATCGAAAACTTCAAAGTTAGTCAATTTTTGTGATTGTTGTTATTTATATGAAAGAATATAATCCACTTCATATCTTTTGGCAATAGAAAAAGCATTATTTTTATTCAAAGAGATTCAAAATTTATAAATAATTAATATCATCTATCTGGCTTTGACAATGTTTGTTATATCATGGTCATCGTAGTAAGTTCCAATATAAAAAATAAAATTTAATTATTACAAATACATATTGATTAAAGCTAAATAAATAAAAATAAAAAACTGGGCCAATAACAGCAGGTAACAATAAGGGACAAATACTAAAAGAGCCAATACTGCAGTAACTAAAATTCATTGATACTATATAATAGTAAACATTAGTATCAACAATATAGTTAGTAATGTTGTGTCTATGCTCGAGTAAACAGATCTCTTTTACCAAAGATCAATTTTTTTTTATTTAACAATCTCTATAGCGCGTTGCCAAAAGAAAAAAAAAGAGCACAACTCCAACATGAACATATTCAGCATCAAAAATCATCTTAATTTGTGAACAGCTTCACAAAGTCACAAAATGATATTGGCTTGTGTGAACGAGAAAAGCCTGAGGTTGCATGACAATAAAAACCAACTGACTCAACAACCAGCTTGGCTTTGAAGTCCCTTTGGCCTATTCAAGTAAAATGTTAGTCTCATCATCGAGTATATGACACCTAACAACAGGTGGAGATGAAATATCACCTATGGCCATCAAAAATCGAAAGCCAAGAGTTATAAAGAAAACGAGAGGAAAATTAAAAGACCAAACGAATGCAGCTGCATGCAACGCTTTTCAAAATGTTGCAACTCAAGAGAATTGTGGGAAGGGTTATCATCTCTGACAGTTTCTTAAGGAATGATCACATGACTCGCCATACATGTAACACCTATTTGGCATAACGCCAACCAATACTTATAGCTGCTCACCAGTTTCTATAGCACCATTATTTATGGAGTTGTCTTCGCGTGAAGTGTCAGTATGAGTAGGAGCTGTCAGGGTGACTGAAGACATTCTGACAAGCACAACAGGTGCTAGCAAGTAGCACTAATTATTATTGACAGCTAAGCCATTTCTTCTGACTCTACAAAATATATACAACTTGTTAGCGATTAACTTTAATGTGGTAAAAAATATAAACTTCTTGATAAAGAAAAATCACAAGAAACTTTTTAAACTTTTTCAAAAAATGACAATTGTATCTGTATTTAAAAACTAATGCTTTAAATCAATTCGTAAAAATTCTAGTCTGCTACATCAATATTTCCTAATAAACTTTTCATCGTGTAGAGATTCCTCCATGTCTCAAAATATTTCTTATAAATAAATTTGAAGTTTTACGTAAGCGATTCAACAACACCTGTCATGGAGGTTTGGATGCACAATTATTGCGGTAGTGTTAAGCTATAGACATTCAACAGACCAAATAAAAAGTGCAGACACAAGTCTAGGTAGTGATGTCATGTAACGTATAATGCTCATTGGCCGTAGCAATGGCGGATATTTCATTGTCATTCTCAAGAAAAACACTATGTTTTCAGTCATTTTTGGAATTTTTTTTTCAGTGTAAAAGCAAAATCTACATTGGGCATCACCATATCTCAATTTTCTCAGAAGAGTGACATAATGTTGAACTACATATTTTACGTGCAGAGGGATTAATTCATGTTTATTGTTTATTCAATGCCAAAGGTCACTTCCTGCGTTGCTCAAAATGTCCGACCGACTTAGTTTTAATAAACACTTTTACAAATGTTCCAATTCACCAATTTACTCTTGTATTTATTTACCTGTGCAAAGTTTAAGCCAATCACAAACCAAGATGAAGCAGATAAAACAGGCGATCTATTTAGTACTAGGACTGACTCACGATGTGCTGTGTCAACACATGACAACAGATTGATGAGTTATCGTTAATTAAATGCATTCATTTCAATATTTAGACGTTGTAAGATTGCTAATTTTATTCATATAAGCCAACTTGACAAGTGAATTAACTGGATGGATAGATTGAGAGTAATTATATTGCACCGGTCTCGATGGGAGGAAACAGCTGATGACAGTTTGTGTAAGACGAGTGATCCGTTTTCAAGTAGATAATGCCACTTTTTAAAATGCAAATAATTGTTATTTGTTAAACGATAGCAACAATTGTTCTGGACAAAATAATGCACCTAAAGTTCAGCAGATGAGAGAAAAATACCAGGCATTGATCAATTTTCTGAGCACTAGGTTTGGCTGAAAACTAAACTCATTTGTACAATGAGACAATGATAAAGAGGTAGGACAACTCCCAGTAAAGACAAGAAAGATGGAGCAGGAGTAAGTTGTTGATAAGACAGGGCCGTACTGTACACAATACTTGTAGATAAAGCCTATCATCTGCATAGACATAAATATAGATACAGGGTAGTAAAGTCTTATTAAACTATGTGTTAATGAATGAGTAACTTTTTTTGTGTGGAGAACTCGTTATTTCACACAACAAATATAAACTTAGCTCTACAATTAACTACTAATTAATTATTTAACAATCCAAGAGCGCCATAATTTCACTGCCGTGTCTGAAGATAGATGAAACAGCCTTCTTTTACATTTGGCAGCAAAAATAAAAGCATGCCCTTTTAAAGGATAGCTGGGTTATGTGCAAATGCACTTTATAAAACTAACTATTAATTGAGGCAATTATACCCGTACGTACGTACAATATTACTAAAACAAACCAAATATGACGCAAAGTCAGAATTTCCTCATCATATATCTTTTCTCCCTTTTTCTTTCCATTCTTTTCCTAGTTTTTTTCATAACAAGCCTCATAATTTTAGTTTGCCAGTGCATATTGCTGCACAGCAGAATTGCGCAAACTTTGTGGAGACACAAGACTGTCGCAGGATGAGACGCACCAACTGAGCAGTGTCGATTCCGAGCGTCAAGTTGCAGCAACATCATAGCCATGTGACGCAGTTCAACCAATTGTGTCGCTTGATATAGCTTCGTTTAAGCTTGGATGATTGTTGTAAGAGCGTAAGATATATATATAATATACAATTAATTATTACCAACACTATTCATAAATCCACTTTTTGTCGAAAAAATTGAATTTCATTTGCTTAATAATAATTTATTAACAATCAGAGTAGTTATTGTTATTTGGACACAGAGGTAAAGGAAAACAACGTTTAAATAGTCGGATTTTTTTAAATTAAATGTTTAGTTTTAATAATACGTATTGTAATATATTATTAGAGACTCTGAATGCATAGAGAACTGCTACCTGGTAGAAAACCATTAATAATTAAATCACTGCTCACCAACCCAACTGCATGAGCAGGAATGCTATTAATAGTGGGGAACTCCAAACTCGATAATTGTGAAATGTAAAATAGTAAGGATAGCTGGCAACTCATGTAAACGCAGCCTTATCCGCATGTGGACCTCAGATGACCACAGTAGCTCTTGACAAAACTTATTCTTTCACCAAATAACCAATGGCCAAGATAAAACAAAACATTCAACCCAAAAAACTTGATATTCTACCAAAACAGATATTATAATTATTTGGCACCAGATGGTGGGAACGAAATAGTCGTGGGCAGAGGAAGGAGATAAATATTTGTGCTCAATTGTAGACATAAATCAAAAATTCCGTATCGATGAGCATGTTGGAAGTTACACATCATTTGGCACGAAAATACACAACTATGTGTGGGGCAATTAATGTACCTATCAGGTTTAGTCGATTTGACCTTACATTTACCTCTAAAGACTATAGATGTATTGTAAATCCCTCAAAGCAAATACTCTAGTGTAATAATCATATGTACATAAATGACTGGCAGTACATTCAACTCTAGCTAGTGGCAGCCATTGCCCTTTAGCACGCAGCAATGTACAGAGAACAAACATAGCGGTTAGAGAAATGTTGAACATCTCATGTTTTGAAGTTTCAATTTGAAAAGTTTAACAAAAAAATATCAAGAGAGCCAAAATTAATATAAGCACTCCACAAGTGTTTTATCTCCCACTTCTCTGGAAAGTCAAGCCTTTGCTGTTTATGACTTCATTCCAAGGATTCAACTACTACTACTAACTAACTACTACTACCAACTACTAACTAACTACTACTAACGGCTGGTTACTAGCCACCTAATACAACCTACTTACTATTCACCCCTGACTAATAAGTACTCACAAACTCACTACATACTACCAACTAACCTTTACCTACTAACCTACCAACTCGCTACAATCTACTTATAAGCACTAGTTACCTAGTAGCAACTAACTACTAACTACCCACTAACAATGCACTCAAGCCAGACTAATCTATCTCAGAGAGTGACATAACTGGAAATGGTTTCATTAATTAAATGCAAATTTATAAATAAAAACTGAGTAAAGAAAAGAAGAGATGTGGAGAAAGCCAAAGACATTTGGTCTCGTACATTGAGCCTTTGGTAGCCAGTCTCTGGGGCGAGTGAGACAGTGTATGACGCTGCCAATCACATAAAACCTCCACACCAACGCACATAGTAATGCTATGTTTATATTTATGCTGAGAGAGCAACTTTACAAGGAACAATAGCTATAACCAAATAGCATTACCATTGAGCCATTGAATTTGGTGGTTTACAAGCAAAACAAAGTTTTTACAAGAGTTTATTTGGTAATTGGAAGCCATTAAACAAAAAAATAAATAAGAGAAACTTTAGGGCATTAGAATTTTAGATAAATCTGAATGTATTTGAAGACACAAAAATGTGACCCACCAATTATGTCGCTGTATCAGAAAGAAAAGCAAAACATTTCAACTTAATTTTCAAACAACAAGTGCATTAGATCATGCATTAACACGTCTATGACTTACCTTCAGCACTTCTTTCATAGACATCCAAGTTGTATATGTTAAAAAGGAATAATATCTTCCGATGCGGGCAGCTAAAACGAGGAAACAGAAGTAAAAGAGAGCTAACGGAGATATAGATACAACGTAGTGTCTACCCAACCATAAAAGGGTATCAGATATCACAGCCAGTTGATAGGGTATGGAGAGGTAGAACCAGGCAACTGTAGCTCTTATAACAATGACACTGCGTATAGAATATAAACCTGTATAGATATACAATAACACTGCCTACAGAATATAAACTTGTATAGACAAACATAAAAGGCCACAGGCATGCTTCGAGTCAATTATCCAAATACCTATAAAATGTTATGATATGATGATTAGTGCGATTATTGTCTACCTTCAGTGAACGAGAGCTGATGTAAACTCTGCTACACCCTCCACCACAAATAATACAACCATAGAAATACTAGCGTTTGCTAAGAACACTAAACTGACACATTTTTGCTTGCATACTTTGTTGTGATTGCGAATAAGACAGTCAGCTTACAATATATGATTAAAACTGCTTGGCTGGACAAACTGCAAACTCTGGCCCAAAAAAATGTTGTTTTTACTCACAAAACTCACTTTTTCTATATAGAATAGGCTAGGAAAAATCTATGGCTACAATGGTGCAGAGAATAAAAAAGGAAGTTGCTTCATCATCTTTCATTGAGCAGTTCCAATAAAAATTGCAATGCTTAGCACAACAATTAAAAAACTGACTAGTACCAAATTACTTGTCGTTTGGATATCTGAGCCAGAAATTCTCAATACTCTTATCTGACTTCCTCGCTATCAGCTTATCACAAATGATAACTATCAACACAATAACAATGCAGACAAAGCTTAGTAACCAAGTTTGGCTAGTTCAGGCAGCTCTCTTCAAGTCAAATAGATAAACAGACCAGAGATAAACATAATTATCATGTCAGAGTGACATAAATATGTACTAGATAGCCCTAAACACCAACTACTGCATACACATACTAGTAATACTTGTACTAGTTCTTGTACTTACCTGCTTTAACTCAGTTATTAACAGGCATCCAAAATCAGAAAGGTTTCGGTTTCATAAACAAACTGTAACGGAAGAGAAAAGTAGAGTGAAACATTCAGAAAAATTGAATCATTGACGAGCCACGTCAAGCCTGCAGTTTTTGTAATTACAGCACATCGGTTGGGTGGTTGGCCGCCCCTATTGAAATGACAATTGCAGTGACTCAGTCGACTATTGAAGCGTGTAAGGCATTCTTGTCATTTCTTCTCTTGAGCCAGTGATGAAACTGGACTGGTAACCATGGTATTTATGACGCAAACAGGTGTTTTAAAAATAGTCAAACCGTGTTTTCTATGCATCATTGGCAACGAACTGCCATAAGAATGCGGCATAGAGGGAAATAGAAGGACGCACTTAATAGACCAATGAGATGAAAGGGCAACTATAAAAACTATGAGCTAAAGTATCAATGAAATATAGGGACACTTGCCAAAACCAAAGAAGAAATATGCCAATAAAGAATCAATATAATGGATAACCGAACTCGAAAAACTAAGAGTAAAGAGCAGGTCATAAGTATGTAATATGTTGACGCTTCAAAAACCTGTTTTCACAACCTTTTTCACAAAGTGTGTTGTCGCAAGCGTTTTTGTTTGAATTAGATCTGGTCGGATAGCTGTTCAGCTCATTAAATCGGAGGTTGAAAAAATCAATCACAAAAACTGATATGACTCCCAAACAAGCCTGTCGTCACAACAGCGCTAATAAACAGTCTCTCATTACTCATTCACTAACCCCAGCATTTCAATGGGTAATATAAACTGCTGCAATAGGCTATTATATAAGCGTATCCTAGAGGTGCATGATTGAGAGTAGTGGTAGATAGCTCAATCTCAAGTGGTAATTAATTGCTTGACCTAAATACTTCCTACCAATCATAATCAGTTTTAGTAATGGGCATCATAACAGGTATCTTTTTGCTGTCATATGCCTCTTCGATCTTGGGAAATTTATGCCTCTTCAGACCTTTTGAATTTTAGGTCTTTGGAGGAGCTTGCTAGAAAATTTCTAGGAGAAGACGCTGGCAGTTGCTGGCATCGCATTTATTGCTCAATTACATAGGAAGTGTTGTGGTTTGTATGTGACATACTTGATGGAAAGAACTAGTTAAGAATTGACATAAAGTAAATTTGACACTGCATTTGTGATGAGCAAAGATATATTCAGTTCGCATAAAAGTGATAATTGGTTGCTTGGCAAAGCAGCTAACAGTGTTTACAAGCTCAGAATATTGTAAAAACGAATACAAAGGAGATATGAGGGGATGATATATGAGAGACATTTTCAATTAAAATATGTACTTTTTTATATTAATGATCAAAAAGTACTCTGCAGTTGGCATGTGCTATGGTATGAATGCAAAAATACTTATCCGCCTAGATTTAAATTCGGTAACCCCCGAGTAAAGCAAGTAAACTTTAAGAAATTTTTTAGTTTTATCAGTTTTCTAATAAGCAATTTTACGTTGCTTAAAAGCAAAAACTTGTCAGCAAAAACATCAGTCAAGTGACATCTTGCCCATTGGTTTTTCCAAAAATCACAGCTAGAGCAGATAATCGTGATGATGGATTAATGTTTTCACTAACAAACATAGTGCATTTGACAATGAAATTTTGAGTTTGAGCCTAAAATCTAAAATAGCCTCAGAAGAAAAATTGAAAAAAATTTTTCACATCAATTGAAAAAGATTCATAGAACTTGAAGTAGCACGAAAGCCAGCTTTTGAAATCTAATGTGGTTATTAAACCATTATTGTACTGGGGATAGTGACGGTAAGAGTACATGCGCCAGGAGACGCTAGAGTTTCAAGCTAACTGATTCTATTGACTGAAAATAAAAATAGGCTGAGGAACGTTGTCAGTTTTCAAGTAGGCAGCCCAAAACAACTACTATCAAATTAAGTGCAAGAGATATCACCTCCAAGCCCATCGGTGAAACGTATTTCTAAGATTACAGAGAGAATAGTTTATATAGCCTACCATCTTTGGCATTTACGTCACAATTATACAGCTATCAAAAACTTTCAAAGTCTATGGTCACGATATATAGGGATATTTGGTTTCCGTTTTTTTAAAACACAGAAACTATGGTCACTTTTTTATTAGTTCTAATTACTAATTTAAACCCTTCGACATGTCATTTTTTTTAATCTACACTGTTGAAATAGTGTTTTTTTTCTTCTGAACGTATTTTGAAACAAATAAAAAAGGATATGCACACAAATTAAACAACAAATCTAAAGCATAAACTTGTATACAATTACATCTAGCGAAAAACTGATTTTTGGTAATTGAACCGATTGAGAAAGACTGTCGCTATCCCCATTATGATCTTGCAATGCTCAGCGCTTGCTATTGCGTAATGATATTAAACTTCTTCAACAATAGCATTACAACTATACAATTTATGGTCGATTGGAGCATTTTGACTGGGTGCTTCCAAACTGTCTAAAGACTTTCAAAAACGACTACTAACTTTGTCAACAGTTTGAGTGCTTTTTCAAAGAGTTCATAGGCTTCAAACCCCAAGCAGGTTAACTGGCCTGCTTACAGCAAGTAGCTTATTTCACCAACATAGCTCAAATAGATTTCAACACCATTAAATATAGTAATTGTTCTAATCATCCAACCTATTACAATTTTAACCACGTAAATAAAAAACAATTTTTCAGTTTTACAGATCATAGTTTTTTGATAATAAGAAGGACCATTTTTAGCTCCAAAAACATGCTCTATTCAAATCAGTAAAAAATTTTTGAAAGAGCTCAGACAATTTTAAAACAATTTGGATTATTTCAAACTATTTTTTACGGTTTTGAGGTAGTTCACTATATTTCTAAAATATCCATACAGCTTGTATTTTTTAAGTAGTCTGAATTATTTAAAAGTCTGTGGATGATGTGATAAAATTACTAGATGGTTTTAAAATTTTCAGGGATGATGGCAAGGAAACAGTGTTATTGCATGAAACTCAAAAAGTACAAAGGTCGATATTGGTTCAATAAAACCTTCATTTGTCTACATCATCTGAATTAAACTTAATGCATAAAAATGCTTTGCAAAGCGTCTGGACCCTTTCAGAAACAATTCACCACTTTCAAAAGAGGAAGTGTCTATGCTATAAACTGCCATAGTAATGAACAATAAATAATTTATCAATTATTGCAAACACTTATTACTACCTACTACTATCTCCCACCACTTATCAGTAATAAATAATAACCGTCCTACTATAATAACAACATTTGCAGGCATGCAAAAGCATGATGATGGTCAGGGACTCAGGGTGTTAAAAAACTTGAAATTACTTCAAAAACAACAGCTACTATTACTTACTAGACTACTTGGTTTTACTGTTCTGCCATTATGACTTGCAATAACTAATAATAACAATATTATTGTTATTACTATAAAACAACAATAATTATTAATTATTGTGAGGGACGCCAGTACTTGCGAACGCTTATTATTATTTACTCCTACTTAGTCTGAGCCCTCGACTCAATATTATCTCACCCTTTGTTCCCTTTGTCTACGCAACCGTCTGAGATATGAACTCACTGTCTAATTACGATCTCAATATGTACTCACTTATGTTTGTCTATGCTTGTCTCAGTTCTATTGCTACGGTGTCTATCTAGAGCAGTTCTATGATGTACCCAAATAATAATTATTTACTATTTTCTGTTACACTTTTTCCACGAAATAATTATATAAATGCATTTTGGTACTAATGTAAGGGCAAGGCGTGGCTTGCACCAATATTTTCACTAGGTGTGGTTAAGTAACTTGTACCCACCTTCCCTGTATAAATATCTGTGTTGAGATAATAAAAATCAGAGTTAGCCTGACTCTCAGAAGAATTTCTCTCTCTTGAAGCAAGCACTACTAGGAGCAACAAAACTACCAGCGCTGGACAAGTCGACTATTAGCAAGCACGACGCTAAGGTGGAAAGTGAGAACGGTACGCCCTATCACTGTGTATACCCTTGCCTGAGGCAAGGATTACAACACAAGGCCTAGTGCACTAGTAGTTCGGCTCTTACTAAATTCGGATTCGGGGAATCCAACAAGCTAGTCAAATAAGCCACTGCAGGAAGTTACTGTCGATCTCGGCTGAGCCCAGATTCGACTACCAAACTTCAGCACAATTCGGATTCGGGGAATCCAACAAACTAGCAAAACAATAATTGCAGGAAGTTATTGTCAATCTCGGCTGAGCCCAGAATTGGCTGCAAACTTCAGCATAATTATTGTCCAAGCACAGTTCGAAACAAACTATAAACTAGACAAGTAATTCCTGAGGAATTAATGTCAAAGCACAGTTCGAAACAAACTATAAACTAGACAATAATTTACAATTATTGTCGGACCTCGGGAAGGTTCGAACACAGCCAATAATTACAAGTAATTATTGCATGCACTCCACCACAGATTCGGCCGCACGCAAAACTGCACAAGCCAATGTACGCACTGTGAACAATAATAAGCACATTATTGGGCGCTGACTTAGGGTCGAACAGAGCATATCGGGAGAGTGTACAGGTGGCTACCACCCAGACACGAAATCCTGTACATTGGTGGCAGCAGTGGGATTGACACTACCCACAGAGAATACGACCTCCCGAACCAGGACCTAAGCAGCAGGCATGACATACAGACGCAGAGCAGTCAGCTCCGATCGTGAGGGTTCCTCCCTGCAGATCATGGGGACACTCACCGACATTCTGGAGAGAATGACGACGTCGACCGCAAGGGGCAAATTCAAGGCGCCCTGTTTTGATGGTGAGGGTGACGTACACTACTTCATCCAGCGCTTCGAGGAAGTGGCTGGGATGAACCGATGGACACCAGAGGAGGCCACAGTCTACCTCCGCCACGCCTTAACTGGCAAAGCAGCACAATGCGGGCGCGGCCCCACACAACCGGCCATAAAAGAAGCATTGCGAGCCAGTTTCGGGCTCACCAGGACAGAGGCCCAAACCAAGCTGACAGGGTACAGAAAGCACCCGAGAGATACGCTACGGGAGCACGCCATCAACATCGAGAAGCTGGTGGAAGCCGCTTATGAAGAACTACCCCAGGAGAACCGAACCGAGTTAACACTCCAGACGTTCCAGACTACGCTAGGCCACGCATACCTGCAACGACACTTGCTGGCCATCCGGCCCACTAATCTAGAGGAGGCCATCAGAGCAGGTAACGAATACCTACAAATTCAGCACAACCCACTTCCACACTCCAACGTTCGGACGGTCCACGAAGGACCCCCCGACCCCAGCCTAGATCCACCCACCAACGAGATCTCCTGTCAAGAGGTGGAGGACCCCCTGGCCAAACTACTGAAGACAGTGGAGGCGCTCAGTAAGGAAGTAGCCGGCCTAAAGCAAACACCCCAAGGAGGACCTCCCAAGCGCTGCTGGGGCTGCCAGCGTACCGGCCACCTCCGCAGCCAGTGCAAAACTGCCCCCTGGACTGCCCGACAGGGAAACGGGCTCGGCCCGCAGTAGTAGGGTCACCTACTGACTGCACAAGGGCAACCCACCAACATCGAACTCCATATACTGACTGTCGCAGCCAGAGAACGACCCAGCCAGCAGGACCACCCCCAATCGAGTTGGCAAACCGGTTCACCCCCTTAAGTGACACCGATGGAGAAGAAGAGGCACAGTCCATAGACCCCGAAGATAGCAGGGACCCCCCAAGGCAAAGGACATTCCCGTGGAGCCAACCAGAAACAAGCCACCCCCAGACCATTCACCTCAACCAGATCGAGAAACCATACCGATCTAGCTACTATCTGCCCGGAAAGGTGGAAGGTCGGGCAGTCACCTACCTCATTGATACGGGGTGTAATACCAATTTATTGGCCAAAAGGGTCTACGACCAGCTCTCCCCCCGCATCCAGCAGTACCTACAACAGTACGACTCCCACGGACTGATGGCAGACGGGACACGCCTACCGTTCTACGGACTACTCACCCTCTCGGGACGAATTAGACACATCCGATACGAAGAGACCTTCGTAGTTAGCCAAATTAACGAGGACGTGATCCTCGGCATGCCGTTCCTCGCAAACCAGAGCTGCCGAATGGGATTCGACCGGCCAATCCTGACCATCCACGGCAAGGAGCTCACCTGTACTGACCGGCACGGCCGAGACTTGGTATCAAAAGTACAAGTGCAAAAGGACACATACTTGCCACCCCAAACCGAAACCACACTCCTATGCCACCTCACCAGTAAGGAGCCATGTCCACAAGGGATCATAGAAAGTGTCGAAGGCGGACTACTCCTCGCCACGAGTGTAAACGCCCCAGACCACCAAGGAAGGGTCCTCGTAAGGTGCCTCAACCCCTCCCCCGAAAGCATCCGTGTTCCAGCCGGCGAGGTAATCGGGTCCTTCATTGGAATAGACCCCGAAGAGGTCCAGCCGACTCCAGACGCCCCGGTTACACGACCTCAGGGAGACCTAGACCTGCCCCCGCACTTACAGGACCTGTACTCCCAGGCGAGACAAAGCTGTCAGACCGGCCAAGAGGAACGGCAACTCCACGAGTTACTGGTCAAGTACCAAACAGTGTTTAGCAAGAACGATGGAGACATCGGACGCACCCAGTGGGCGGAACACTCCATCCCCGTGGCCCCAGGAACAAGACCCATACGCTGCCCACCACATCGCCTAGGAGCAGAGAAAGAGGCAGAGGCGGAACGCCAGGTCAAGGAGCTCCTCGAGAAGGATCTGATCGAGCCGGCAGACAGCGCCTGGAGCTCACCCGTCGTCCTGGTACGAAAAAAGGACTCATCCTGGAGATTTTGCGTAGATTACCGCAAACTAAATGATGTCACCCGCCAAGACGCATACCCTATCCCCCGGATAGATGATTCACTCGATGCCTTGGCCGGCAGCCGCTACTTCTCCACCCTGGATCTCACCAGCGGATATTGGCAAGTGCCGCTCGATGCCGACGCTCAACAGAAGTCCACTTTCATCACCAGGAGCGGGCTATGGAGATGGAAAGTCCTCCCCTTCGGACTTACCTCAGCACCCGCCACATTCCAACGGCTGATGGAACGTGTATTAAAAGGCCTACACTGGAAAACACTCCTGTTATACCTAGATGACGTAATCATCATTGCACCTGATTTCCGGACCCACCTGCACAGACTCGGAGAGGTACTGGGCCGGCTCCAACAAGCCGACCTAAAAGTCAAGCCATCAAAGTGCGAGTTGTTGAGCCAGAGAGTACGCTACTTGGGCCACATCGTGAGTGCCGAAGGAGTAGCCACGGATCCCGGAAAAGTGGAGGCTGTCCAGAAGTGGGAAGACCCCCAAAATATGAAGGCCCTCCAGGCCTTCCTCGGCACCGCCGGCTACTATCGCCAATATATCCCGGAATACGCCACCATCGCCAAACCACTGACCGTGCTGACTGGCAAAGGAGCCCCCTGGAAGTGGGAAGCAAGAGGAGGAGCGCCAAGCCTTTCAGGACCTCAAGTCGAGGCTGAGCCGGGCCCCCATCCTGGGTTACCCCGACCCCTCTGTTACCTACATCCTGGACACAGATGCTAGCGCCGTGGGGCTGGGCGCAGTACTCTCCCAAGAACAAGAGGGCAAGGAGCGGGTGATTGCATACTATAGCAAGACCCTGGCACCAGCGGAGCGAAACTACTGTGTGACCCGCAGAGAGCTCCTAGCAGTGGTGAAAGCCGTAAAACATTTCCGGCCCTACCTGTACGGCAGAAAGTTTCGACTAAGGACGGACCATGCCTCCCTCCGATGGCTATGCCGCCGAAAGGAGCCCTCTCACCAGATTGCACGCTGGCTAGAAATACTGGCTGAGTTTACTTACCAGTTGGAGCACCGAGCAGGACCAAACCATGCCAATGCCGATGGGCTCAGCAGACAGGACCAGTGCGCAGATTGCAAACAATGCAACACCATCGAGCGGCGCGACGGAGGACCCTCCCACGCCGACCTCGCCACAGAGAAAGAACCCCCGCTGGTTCGCCTCACAGTAACCGACCCCGCTCGCAACACTAAAGAACTAGCCCAAGCCCAGCAAGAAGGCGACCATCCAGTGTCCCGCATATACAGAGCAATCCAAGAGCAAGAGCCTATTCCCCGACAGGAGTTAGACGAAGGCAGCACAGAGCTGCGAGTTCTGCACGACAGAAGGGAGCGCCTGCGTATAAGGCCCGACGGAGTGCTTACCATCCACCTGGAACACCAAGGCCGGAACAAGCACTGCACCGTCTGCCCCCCTTCCTGGCGTGAGAACACAGTGTGGGAGACCCACAAACTAGCCCACGCCGGCATTAATAGGACAAGGAACCGCGTAATGCTCGATTGGTATTGGCCGGGCATGTCCGCCATGATACGCCGACTGGTGAGGAACTGCGAGGTCTGCCAAGTGGCAAAGAAAAGCAGACACCCTGGCGCCCCGGAGGGCCAGCGGCTCTACGCCGGGAGACCCTTTCAGAAGCTGGCAGTGGATTTGGTCGGGCCTCTGCCCCTCACCCGCCGAAAGAACCGATGGATTCTCGTCCTCACGGACCATTTCACCCGCTGGCAAGACGCCATTGCTATACCAGACGCCACCGCCCCCACAGTGGCCGCCACCTTAGACGAAAGGGTCTTCAGCTATTGGGGGCTGCCCGAGCAACTCCACACAGATCAGGGCGCACAGTTCGAGTCGACACTGTTGGAAGAGCTGTGCACCCTTTGGAGCGTAAGGAAGACGCGCACCACCCCCTACCACCCCCAGGGGAACGGGATGGTAGAGCGCCAAAATAGAACACTGGGCGATGCTCTCCGATCCTTGATCCTCACCAGAGGACAGGACGAGTGGGACGGATTACTGCCTCAGATAATGCGGGCCTGCCGAGCAACCCCCAACTCCACCACAGGAGAGACGCCGAACCTCCTTATGATGGGAAGGGAGGTACGCCTCCCAGATCAGCTCTCTGGCCACGCCCCCACTCTAGACAGGACCACAATCACGGAACACACTCTACAGATCCAGGAGAACATGGCAGTAGCCCACGAATACGTCAGAGACCTACAGTACCAGGTGCGACAGGAAGACGGAGACGAACCCCTGAGGTTTGCAGAGGGCGATTTGGTCGTCATAGAGAATAAGCGTCGTACGAAGGGGAGTAACCCCAAGCTCCAACCGAGCTACGTGGGGCCATATACCATTACCCGAGCGTACCCAAACCACACCTACCGCTTAGAGAAAGACGGACAGGGGTTCACGCAAAATGGTAGACGCTTGAAGCACTATAGGTCATGTCAGGAGGCGATTGGCCGAGCGCCCCCCAGCAGGGAACAGGCCGTCCGCCCAAACATGAGGGGAGCCTACTTGGGACGCACAGTGCCAAGAAACAACACGGAGGGGGAACAACTACCACCCCCCGACCCCCCAAGAAGGGCCGGAGAAGAGCCAGGAGAGGTAACTGCACCCACACCTCTGGCACCCCTAGAAGAACAGACACCTACCGAAACACCCACAGAGCCGCCACCACCAGCAAGCCGAAACCCAACACCCACGCCTCCAGCACCAAACACAGAGAGACAAGAACTAGATGTACACGAGTGGCCACCCCTACCACCCAGACCAGAAACCACTACTGCCTATGATAGACCCAGAAGGGAGCCAAAGAAACCGGTAAAATTCACTGATTACCAGTGCTACAGGACACAAGAAACAAGGGAAGGAGACAAGGGCAGCGAAAAAACGAAGAAATTCGAAGAAATAGCTCTCATACCCTGGCAAAACGAAGTAGAAACTAAAAAAACATTAAAACTACCCAGAGAAGATAACTCCGAAATGAACATACCACCGGGAAAACCACGTACTCAAATAGAGGAGAAAACTCCCAACTCTATGTCCGAAAACGCCCCCTCGCTGGGTGGTTACACCCACCGGAACACGTGGCCAGACAGAACAAAAGAAAAGGCGGTGTCAACAACTAAAGAGGGAATGTCTAACCAGGCACGCAATGTAAATAAAAACAACAAACAGTTCATGAGCTCAACACAATACAGAACACAGTGCCTGCAGAACATTACAAGACTACTAGCAGAGATGGAGAACGATGGAGCAATATCTACCGAAGAGGACCCGACCTTTGCTGCAGCACTACTCGCTGGAACACACACCAGTCGAACAAGAAAGAGGAATAATTCGGCACCCACGAAAATAAACAATATTAAATTAACTGACGATAGTGCAGCGAGATGTCGGGTAAGAACAGCAACAACGACAACAACTCCTCCATCAACACCACACACCAAAGAAATTTGGAAATCAGACGAAACATCGCAGGCGATCAAAAGAGCTATTTACCAAGTGGAAGGGGAGACATGGAGCTGCAAGATATGTAGCCTACAGCTGAACAAGAAGAGGATTATGTACCATGTGCACCAGCACTTTACCTACTTCTTCTGTACGTGCGGTAAGAAGAGTAGCTCTCGAGACACTATATTAAAGCATATCCGAGGTCGAGAAGGAGAACTCGCACATGGAGGGGAAGCTCGACCTCTCTACGAGGTAGATGAACACTCATACGCAGAGTTCTGCAGAACAATGAAATGGCACAACCCAGCACCATTTGGCACCCCGACGCCGATTAAAGAAGTGGAAAGGTTACCAATAAAAAAGAGGTTGGGGGACCGAACGCCAGATACTCCACCCAAGATAGCCAGGATCGACGTAGTCGATGTCAACAGAGAGAAAAAGATACCAAGGATGCCCCTAGGAGGTAAAGAAGCAGCCTTCAAGCGACACCTCGCCCAGAAAGAAAATAGACCACGGACACCAAGTGTAGAAAGAAGGCAAAGGCAATGGGCAGAGGAGGAAAGGAGAGAGGACCGTTATAGACGCATCAAACGCTTAGAGGACGAACTGTACCAGGCCACCCGTGAGGCATACCGACAGCTACAAAGAGTGGAAGAAATAAAGACAACGATCCAGAGGGAGCGAGGACTGTTGTAAAGACATAAATTGGGCAAGTGGACATTACATCTTTTTACACACTATTGCGTCCCTTCTTATTTTTATTGACCTTACAGTTGTCAATGGAGGGGAGTGTGTGAGGGACGCCAGTACTTGCGAACGCTTATTATTATTTACTCCTACTTAGTCTGAGCCCTCGACTCAATATTATCTCACCCTTTGTTCCCTTTGTCTACGCAACCGTCTGAGATATGAACTCACTGTCTAATTACGATCTCAATATGTACTCACTTATGTTTGTCTATGCTTGTCTCAGTTCTATTGCTACGGTGTCTATCTAGAGCAGTTCTATGATGTACCCAAATAATAATTATTTACTATTTTCTGTTACACTTTTTCCACGAAATAATTATATAAATGCATTTTGGTACTAATGTAAGGGCAAGGCGTGGCTTGCACCAATATTTTCACTAGGTGTGGTTAAGTAACTTGTACCCGCCTTCCCTGTATAAATATCTGTGTTGAGATAATAAAAATCAGAGTTAGCCTGACTCTCAGAAGAATTTCTCTCTCTTGAAGCAAGCACTACTAGGAGCAACAAAACTACCAGCGCTGGACAAGTCGACTATTAGCAAGCACGACGCTAAGGTGGAAAGTGAGAACGGTACGCCCTATCACTGTGTATACCCTTGCCTGAGGCAAGGATTACAACACAAGGCCTAGTGCACTAGTAGTTCGGCTCTTACTAAATTCGGATTCGGGGAATCCAACAAGCTAGTCAAATAAGCCACTGCAGGAAGTTACTGTCGATCTCGGCTGAGCCCAGATTCGACTACCAAACTTCAGCACAATTCGGATTCGGGGAATCCAACAAACTAGCAAAACAATAATTGCAGGAAGTTATTGTCAATCTCGGCTGAGCCCAGAATTGGCTGCAAACTTCAGCATAATTATTGTCCAAGCACAGTTCGAAACAAACTATAAACTAGACAAGTAATTCCTGAGGAATTAATGTCAAAGCACAGTTCGAAACAAACTATAAACTAGACAATAATTTACAATTATTGTCGGACCTCGGGAAGGTTCGAACACAGCCAATAATTACAAGTAATTATTGCATGCACTCCACCACAGATTCGGCCGCACGCAAAACTGCACAAGCCAATGTACGCACTGTGAACAATAATAAGCACATTATTGGGCGCTGACTTAGGGTCGAACAGAGCATATCGGGAGAGTGTACAGGTGGCTACCACCCAGACACGAAATCCTGTACATTATTATAAGTAGTAATTTCATTTTAATAAATGAAAGCGTCAGATTCAAATAGTCATTAATACTACTAGTACTAGTAGTAAGTAAGTCAGTCATTAGAAGTGATTATTATCATTATTATTATTATTGTTACTACTATCAATTATTAATTATATTACTTACTAACTATACTATTATTATTATCATCAATTGTCTACTATTATTATAACTACTATGTATGTATGTATGATGTATGTATGTATGATGTATGTTTGTATTACAATATATATATATATATATATATATATATATATATATATATATATATATATATATATATATATATATATATATATATATATAATAACTATTATTATTAAATTATTATTATTATAAAAATTAATAATAATAATATTATAATAATAAATAAAAAATAAATAATAATAATAATTAACAATACTTATTATAATAATAATAATATAATAATAATATAAATATACAATAATAATAGTTATAATTAATAATTATTAATTATAAATAATAATAATAATAATTAATTAATAATAATAATTAATTTAGATAGTTACAGTAGTAGTAGTCCACCATAAATTTACTATGAAACCTCATTGCAATAAAATAATAGAAAACAGCTACTTCAGGTTGTATATGTGGCAAGCTAATAAGATTTTTCCAAGGCAAATGTAAAATTTGAAGAGTTAGTTACTAGTTACAAGAAAAAGAAATGATGAGCTTCACTTATTCTACTTGGGGAAAGCTCAATTAATTATTAGTCGTGAACCATCACCAGCAGTGGGAAAGAAAATGGGCATGAACTAGGCGTCTCACAATTTTCTATTCATCGCTTCTAAGTAGGTGGTAGCTAGTTTACTGATTCCAGCTCTAACTTTTGTGTTTTCAACCGGAAACTGGTTGGCGTCATCAGCAACCATTGACAAAATTGTTTTTTCAGCTTATTATTATGCAATAATACTACTTGGCTTTATTATTATTGTAAATAACCATCAGCTCCTCATTTTAGTGATTTCATATGGGAGGTTGCAAAATGATCCATTGATCTTCTAATTGAAATACGAACAATATAAAATATCAATTAAATAATAATAATAATAATGATTATTATGATGGTGATTATTATTATTATTATTATTATTATTATTATTATTTATTTATTTATTTATTTATGATGATGATTAATAATTATTATTATTAATTTAATTATTATTTATTATAATAATATTATGATTAATTATAATTTTATTAATTTAGTTATAGCAATTATAATAATAATAATAATTATAATTAATAAATAAATAATTATTATTATATAGGTTAGGTATAATAATAATAATAATATTATTTTATTTAATTTATATTATTATTACTTATTTATTTATTCTACTTGTTTGTTATTATTATTTTCGTTTTGTTCGGTGAATAAAAATTTACAATAATAATTATTAATTATAATAATATATTATTGTAATAATAATTTTTATTTTATCATTATTATAATTATTAATCAATAATAAGTAATAATTAGTTATTAATAATAATAGTTAATAGTAATGATTATTTTTATTATTTTTTAACTACTAATATTATTATTAATCATTGAATTGTTATAATTAACTATCAATGCTAACTGATAATGAATGATAATGATTCTTTTTATTATTTTCCAGTAGGCTAATAATTAATAATGAATGAATAATAAATAATCGTTGATCATCATTGTGGTTACTATTTATTAGAACAACATACAGAGAGACAGTAATAATAATAAAGAATGTATTATTATTATTATTAGTAATATTAAAAGGAACGAAATTTTTCGGATTGGGAACAAATGGCAAATTTTATCTCTGGCCACACATCAAACTGACCCGTTGGAATGGTTTTGAGAAAGATTTTATTTTTCTCAGCGTAACAGCTTATGCATATATCAAAGTGGAATTACTGACAAATACAAAATCCGGCAGACATTTTCAAGTTTATGTATATATAGATCATAATGGTTCTGCTTGAAAACAATAGTTCATTTGTACTGCTGTATTGTCATCTTTATTTTTACGATCGCACTGTTTAGCGCTACTTGTGTAGTTTCAAAGCTTTGGCTGCTTATAAAGAATTGAGTATCTGCTATTGAATGTAGAAATGAAAGGGAATTGGAACGAACGTAGACAGGAATGAACGTCGTCAGGAATGAATGCAGACATAGCTGGAATGAACGTAGACACATCCTGGAATGAACGCTGACAGGCGTGGAATGAAAGTCAACTGTGCTAGAGAGAAGAGAATTTTGACGTTTATTCTAGGAAGTGTCGACATTCATTCCTGGCGACATATAAAGTTTCGTTTCGACATTCGTTCCAGGAATGAAATAAATTATCGACCTGGAACAAATGTCGACTATGCAATAAACAAAATAATTTCGACTTTCATTCCCGGATGTGTCTACGTTCGTTCTTGGCAATATATAAAATGTCATTTCGACTTTCATTCCAGGAGTTGTCTACTTTGTAAAAATATGATGATTTATTTCATTCCTGGAACGAATGTCAAAACGAAACTTTATATGTTGCCAGGAATGAATGTCGACACTTCCTAGAATGAACGTCAAAATTCTCTTCTCTCTAGCATAGTCGACTTTTATTCCATGCCTGTCGACGTTCATTCCAAGATGTGTCTACGTTCATTCCAGCCATGTCTGCATTAATTCCTGTTGACGCTCATTCCTGTCTACGTTCGTTCCAAATTCCTTAATTATTTATTTATTGTAGAAGTTAGTACATTACCTTCATTCGGTCCATAAGCAATATAACGAAATTAATTGATTTATATAGATCATTTGAAAAATTAAAGCCCACAGATGCCAACACTTCTAGAGTCAAAAGCCAAAATAATGCTTTATATGTCACCAAGAATGGATATTTACACTTTCAACACTGATCATTAGAATTTTTTCTCTGTACAATAGCAGTACGTGTTCATTCCAGGTTTCTTGACGTGCATTTTAAGAGGTATCTACACTTATACTAGGTTTGTCTGCTTTTGTACCTGCCATGTTCATTCCTGTTTTCATTCATTCCATTCTCTTCAGCAGATATTGTTCTAAGTGTAGACAGAATTTAATGTCGATTAAACTAACGCAGATCAACGTGAAATAAACTTGCAAACCTTAAAAACTATAAAGAGTGGTTTTTTTTCACCAACAGCTATGAATAATAACACTTCTTAAAATGTTGCAATCCCCTGGGTGTTAGTTTTCTTCTAACACCGGCATCATGCAAACTGTTTATGAAATTTCTATAAGTCCAGTCTGGTGACAAAATTCGATTTATTACACAAATATGGTTCATTCTGCTTACAAGCTTTTTAGTAATGCGCCATGCATAAATGTGTTTTTATTTTGATGATTATATATCCTAAATTTCCAGCCCAAATGATGCCATATCTTCCTTTTGATTCTCTGCTGTAAATGGTTTCAAGTTCTATTTTTTGTAATTTCAGTCATTTTTCTTGTGGCAGCAATTGAGCAACTATGTATACGACCTTTGAACCCAGTTAATTTTATATTGCATCCTTATTTTTGCCAGTGAACAATACCTTTTTATGCAAATTCAATTATAACGCACTATTGTGAAATTATAATGTTTTTCGCTATCAAAACCTATTTATTTATGTGTGGGTATTTTGTGATTTTTGAGCAAAGTAGATTTTACCTGGACAAATTTCTTCTCATTTACATTGTGTGATTATTTCAACAGGGTTGCTATGCTAGGTCTGCCCTTGCGATGGATTGTATTGAGATTCATCTCCTGTATTGATTTCCATGTATATGTTACACAATTGTACAAAGCGGAAGTCCTTTTAGCATTGTAATACAGTAAAGTATTTTGCAATATTTGTCGCTGGACTGATTTTCTTCTCTCCGATCCGTTTCCCATACCCACTGACCACCTGACTCACTCTCGCCTCGTTCGACTTTTAATAATAGCTTTACCAAATCAGTTGAAAAGTGAACTACTCTGCCATGTAAATTCAGTTCATACAACATTAGAACTGCCAGTATTGACATTAAACCTCCTCACTTTCTTTCCGTTTGCTATTGGGGACACTTTGTATGCCAGATGCCTGTTGCATGGAACTCCTACAAACTTAAGGAGATTAGCGTCTCTAACTGGTTCAAAACATCTCAGAAGCAGCATCTTCTGGGCTCACTGATATAATCTTCACGTTGTTGGGCGACTGATTGCTGACACTATCTGCACCTTGACTAGTCTTGCTATTATGCACATCCGCCCTGATCATTAGCTAATGTTGTTACATTATTCTCCTGTCACATGTTGATGAAAATGAAAATACAATAACTAATTTTATTAATACTAATTTATTCTATTCTTGGTTTATGAAGTTTTTATAATCGATTGTGATTGTTTGTTATTTTGAAGTATCAAACTTAGCTATGACTGACATGGAGGTGACAGCAGAGGGGGGCGCTGTCGGTGACAATAAGTACAATGCTATGAAGAACTTTGAGATAGACAAGAAGATAGGCAAAGGACAATTTTCTGAGGTCTACCGAGCCAGATGTGTGGTAGACAACACTACTGTGGCCCTCAAGAAGGTTCAGGTTGGTGTAGCATGCGTATTTTTCTGATTGGTTGGTGGATATCAGGCCTTACTTTTTATTGGCTGTTTCTTGGTCAGCAGATTGATTCTCATCAGAAAACTTGGTATTCGATATAAGGCTACATGTAAAATATAGAAAACAGCTGCATGGATACGCTCTGTTTTCAAAAGATGTCGTAGTTTATCATCGTAGTTTAATTAAAATTGTTTCATATTTCTTGCTAATTAGCAATGCTCCAAGTATGTTCAACTTTTAGAAAGACCTTGCCAAGCTCAATTTTCATTCACAAAAACTTGCTCTAAAACTTTTGCTCAGTCCCGCTCATGAAATGCTTTCTCTCATTACAATCAACTTTATATGGTACCAACCATTACTGTCACATAATGTTCTGCATGGTAAATGTTTTGTGCTAATAGAGATGAAGTTATCTCCCCAGAGTGATACGGCCAGAAACATTTTCCTTTGTTGTACAAGTATCGATTAGAGAGCACTAGCTGCCTTACTAGTATCCCGTTTTTAAACTACACCACTGTGTATGCGTGCTTTGATGCTATTTACAGATATTTGAGATGATGGATGCCAAAGCCAGACAAGATTGTATAAAAGAGATAGATCTGCTCAAGGTAAGTGAGTGACCTTTGTGTGACCTTGGTCGACTGCTATGTATACAGTATGAAGTATATAAATTGTCGCTTACGGTTTAATAGGGCTTTTAGGATTGCAAAGGAGATATAATACTGCGTTTTTCCCTGCGGTGATTGTTAAAAATAATAATATTTTAAGTGATTTGTCTTTTTTTCTTAAAAAACTTTATAAAGACATTTTTAACTGTTGCTTAGAACAGCAAGTTGCTGTTTTTAAAGTATTCAAACCTTTAGCGACGCTTATATCTTATCAAGTGTAGTGAGATGAATTTTTTGATCACCTGTAAGAAGACAACTCCAAAAAAATTATAAAAAGCTACAGCTTTTTCCAACACAATTTAAACTACTCTCTGTTCTATAGCAACTGAATCATCCAAACATCATCAAGTACCTGGCGTCATTCATCGAGGACAACGACCTCAACATAGTGCTGGAGCTAGCTGACGCCGGAGATCTTTCCAGAATGATAAAACACTTTAAGAAACAGAACAGACTGATACCAGAGAGAACAGTGTGGAAGTACTTCATACAGATTTGCAGTGCACTGAGCCACATGCACGACCGTCGGATCATGCACAGAGGTGTGCCATCTAGTCCAGTCTATGTATTGTATGTGCGTTAACTTGGTGTCTGTCCAGTTTTTTCCTGCATTGCGTCTATTTTGTAGATATAAAGCCTGCCAATGTGTTTATAACAGCACAAGGTATTGTCAAACTTGGGGATCTAGGGCTAGGCAGATATTTTAGTTCTAAGACTACAAGAGCTGTGTCATTAGGTGAGTTTGTGTGGTTGCCTACGGTGACATTGTACTGTAGTGACTCTCTGATATGTTATGTAACGTTTTATCCTACTACTTACAGTGGGCACCCCCTACTACATGTCACCTGAGAGAATACACGAAAAAGGTTACGACTTCAAGTCTGACATTTGGTCCTTAGGCTGTCTTCTCTATGAGGTGAGTGTAACTCTATTGATTGCCTTGTTATGTAATAACTTCATACCTTCAATCACTCAGTACTTTTCTGCCTTAGCGCTGTTTTATTGTTTTTTTGCTGGAGACCAAAACGTACGTGATGTATCTCAATAATATTGTGAACTCTGTGTAAATTTATAGCCGAGTTTTGTGTAATTATATACATTGTACCGTTTGATTAATTGTATTACTCTGTGGATTACATAACTCTATGGAAAGCGTTATTTAGTTGATTTCGTAATGCCACGTTATATTTTTGCTACATTTTTCTACTCATTCGCGTGTAATGTTATATATTATGTTATTTAATATATCACTGTGTGAAATTTGACATAACACTTTATGTTACATAATACACATGTATCACTCTATGATGCATAATATACCATTCTATGTTATGTAACGTATCACGTTGTAGATGGCTGCCCTTCAATCCCCATTCTATGGAGATAAAATGAATCTCTACTCGCTGTGTCAGAAGATTGAGCAGTGTGATTATCCTCCCCTGCCATCAGATCACTACAAGGAGGAGGTAACTCTTACTCTCTGCAATATTATCTAAATGGGCGGTTGCTGTAGCTAGACCCTCCCAAGGAAACGTCCAACAACATCACTCAGTAGTTATTTCAACTTGCATACAGTAGAGTTGTTGAGACCATCTCAGGTGCTCATTGCTTCGACTTCAGTATCTTGAGTTGTTCTTGCATCTCGTCGCTTCTGTGCGCTGTTGTTTTTCACCCCAATATTTTGTACTCTGTTCAGCAGATAACCCAATTATGGATAGTTGTCCCTCAAAAATTGTTCTAGAAATATCTGTGGCACATTTTTGCCAGTATTAGAGTGATTTTTTTCGAAAAATTAATGCCATACAGATTTGGAAGACTTACAAATGCTTGCATGGTTAGTAGGAGGTACTAGTTACAGCTCAATACTCCCTAAATAGACTTTTTTTACCTTTTGTAGCTGAGAGCTCTCATTGCTGAATGTATCAACTCCAACCCTGATCGACGCCCCGACATAGAATATGTGTGTGATGTGGCCAACACAATGCATATGAGAGGGGTGAGGGCGTCACAGCAGACACCCGCTGAATAGCTTTTTAATCCTAGAAAGGAGGCTATAACATCTCATTCTGTAAGTCTTAGGTTCTCAAGCTAAAGCTGCATTTATAAAGTATTTTCTGCTGAAAGAAATTGTTTGTCAAACTTTTATTCTATTACATCTTGAACAAGTTTCATTGTTTTTTTTAAAAACTGTTCTCTTACTCTAATGTAAAAATCTTTCACCCATGGCTATTAAAATGGCAGATAAGAAAGTGACCAGAAAACTATATTTTCCCACCTGATGAGGTGAGCACAACTTGACGATAAACCGCCTAGAGATGATACAAGCCAAAGTTTACAATTTTTATTTCATGAATAAATGCACAAATAATTTTTCCATATTAAACGTAACTTATTTAATGTATTTTTGTCACAGTTTTATATTTCCTTGACCAAATTTTAACGTACTGCTATATATCTACATTGTATATAATTGTAGGCCTGTTCAGTGGTGTATTACCTATATTGGGTATTTGAAGCAATATTTATACACGCTATTTTAATAATTGTATCAAATATAATTAGCTCTCCAAAGAATCAAACTTGGTTGTTATTAGGTAACCTTTACAGATATGCTGTGTAGTTGGGCCAATCACAGTTCTGTCTGTCTGTCCGACCACCTTACCAGCGCACACTATCAGTACTTGCGCACACTACCAGTCCTTGCGTACACTACCAGTCCTTGCGTAGTCTCGAAATTCTGCACCAATATAATGCTTGACCCAGAAAGTGGCACGGCCAAGGTTCAGTTTTAGAATCTTAAGTATAAAATAAAATATAAAAGCTGATTCTCAAAATCAGGAGTATTACGGTAAGGAAAGCAAATAATATGCAAAAACTTACCAATCTCACACAAGAAGTTACAAGTTGAATATATGTGAAAGATCTCGTGTTGTGAGAAGAACTACAATTTATTAGAGACAAGAGGGGACTGGTTTATGAGTGAACGAACTGTACCAAAGACATTGTATAACGTCTCGCAGCTGCCTATTATTGCTGGCATGATTGAATCCACACAAATGTGCATATTTTTATACATTGTCTTTCTAACTGACTGACTTATTTCTGTGACTGATCACCACTACATCTATGTTAGGTAGTTCTTGTATACTTATGGCGGTGGTCGATACCTCTTGGGTCCAAGGAAAAGCCCTAGATTGGATCTGAGAGAACAAATAAGAACATTCTCTTTTTCGAAAGGCAGTCAGATATTGGCTTAATTTTCCACTGTACATCATTGATAGACGTAACACGTGATGTAAAACAATTATAGTATGGGTAACAAACAAGTCGCAATTGGATATAAATGTATCACCAGAGAAAGCTGAACTCACCACCGAGATCATTCCAACCATGTAGTTGATACAGAGTAGCAGCATGTCCACATAACTTGGTAGCTTGGGGTCAAGGTAATAGTTTTGTGTGAGGGGGGGGGCCTATCCTGTCAATGCTCATCTATAGCGTTGCATTGTACCCATCATGCATTTTGTGACTCTCACTTTCTACTAAACCAACTCAGTGGTTCATTTTCATTTATTGCCTTCAAGTTCCAATCACCAGATTTTTAAAACATTTATGCTAGAATCAAAAAGAAATTTTGTTTATAAAAGCTTCTTAATTGCTGCCTTTATCTTTCATTGCACACTAGTTCCTCTCTTGCTTACTGGACAGCAATGAGCCAAAACGAGACTCTCTCAAAGAAACTAGCTCAAAAAAATAGATAATTACTTTTGTGGTTATTCATATAGAGACCATTATATAATTTTTTTCTAAAAATTGAGAAATCCGGCACACATTATGTTGAGAAAGCTCACAAAACTAATCACACATGCAGGATATTTCGATTAGCAAGCACTGCAAGTTTTAGAGAACACAATAGCATGATGGACTTGGTTGTCATATAGCTTGGGTTCTTCACAACTAGTAACAATGAAATTGGATGCTTCAGCACTAATTTATTGCCAGTAGGCACTATTGATTTGAGCTTATGGAAAAACAAGATGGGACAACTCTCAATTCACGGTACTTGTAATGGATACAATTACGTTTCATGAAAAATTCTCATATAACCACTTGGCACTAATTTCCCAACTCATTATATACTGCTACACACGCCCATTTTATTTTATATTAATACCTGTAGAAGATGGATCCTTCATTATTGCCTGGATATTCCATGTTTGCCTACCAAACACAAGTAAAGAAAGGTTCAAACATTTTGGTGCGTCAGCAGAAAATAAAAAGCGAAGGCCATATATAGTAGGTACGGTGTATGTGGGAACTACAAGAATGTTCTATATCACTTAGCCTGTTCATCTAAACACTGACAACCATTTTCTTTAGTCGGTATTAACATTGAGCATTTTGGAAATCTTGTAACTATATCGATTATGTCCATTTGACGTACACAACAGGTCTGATATACAAAATCCACAGGACAGCTTGAGGAGCTACCAACAGCAACAAAACACACAGTAGTAATATCTTGATAGAATTGATATTGTATTCTTTGACAGCGTGTCATGATTCAGTAAGACAAATGTGACGAAAATGTAACAAATACTGCTAGTAGTGGACAATTAGCGAAAACAGGCAGAAAATAACTACAAGAATTTTTGAATTAAAAAAAATATATCAGGTGGATTCATAAATTTGATTCTATGAATTAATAAGATATAGCAAACCTAATAAATGACAGAAAAATACATTTAATACTCTGGAGTGCGCAGGTAAATAAATAACAAACGAAGCATAAAATACTAGGAAAAATACATTGTGTTGCGTATCACATGTGCACATGCATGGTCTAAAAATATATTAAGAGCAAATCGTTTTGATTTTTTTTATAGTTTTTCATCAGGATTTCGAAATCGGGAAGAGTGCAAATATTTCCTGTAGGAAGTAAACAGAGACTCTCTCTGGTTACTTTGGTGTTAATTATTATTATAAAACATCTTTGGCTTGAAAACTTGAGATTTTGATTTCGGTTTGTCATGCGAATCGAACAAATTTTGATGATGGGAAAGAGGGTTTTAACAACTACACTACGAATACCTGTAACCAATGGAATATGACACAATCGAAGATTCAAAACAGTCAGTGTGCGTAGAACATTGTAGATCTCAGTCAACAGTGTGTATAGCACCGTGTTGTACAGTTATGAAAGGGAATTCACTGCCTTGTTCTCTCTGCAACTCCTCTATAGTCTCTTTCGGCTCCAAGTAAGGCTAAACAATAATAAAGTCGATATAAAATGTGTTTGCTTGCAATACAAGCTTATATTTGGTTCAATTTCTCATCAAATAAATTCGGATATATGATACAAGAACGAATGCGTGGTTGGGATTGACTGCAGATTTGTATTTCATGTTTGATAACAAAAAAGTTATTTTATTTCACTGCCAGGGTTTAATTGCATGGACTACCTAACAAGCAATTCCTAGCGAAAAAATAACTCCCAACGAGAAGAAAATTTCTAATAATGTAAGTCCTAATGATAAGATAGCTCCCAACGAGAAGATAATTTCTAACAATGAGGTAATTCCTAATGACAAGACAAGTCCCAACAAGAAGATAATTCCTAATAAAGTAATTCCTAATGAGAAGATAACTCCTAACAAAAGGCTGTGGTATAAAAAGTTATAAAACCAAGTGTACATGAGAGTTAGACTTCAGTGAATGACAGAAAAAGGGAGAGCTCAATGATTGGCTGGCGCAGCTGTCTAGGGTCATGTATCAAAATACATACCTCAGTAGATCCCATGGGGAACGTGCCCCAGTGTATCCCAAAGGTAAGCTTAGAATTGATATCCTGGTGTATCTGGAAGGCTTGCTCCGGGTCGACATGCTGGGGTGCCATGAAGTATCTAGGGCAATACGCTCCTGGAATGAGTGCAAAGAATTAGCTGGCGTGCGTTAACGGACAGCTGGTATGACCACCTCCATATGGTATCACAAAAAATTGAGTCTATTCATCCAATAGTTGATTGATAATCGATATCAGTTTTGACATTACATGCTTCAGTAATCTACTTGTAACTTGTAGTGCATCAAAAAGATTAAAAAATGACATGTCGCTTCACAAAATTTTAAATTTTGGAGTTATCTGTCCTATGTTTCACAAAACCATCAGCAATGCAGTTTGGAAAAGTGAAATTTGTTTATATTAATTACAAATTAATATTTTACATCAATTGATTGTGCTGTTATAGAATGCAAAATGAAGAATGGCAGTTGTAGTTCAATTGCTTGGTTTTGCTAACCTTTGACCTCACAAGAAATATTTACCTATGGCAATAGCTGCCAGATCAAAAGGTCCGTATTTTCTACCAATAACCTCAAAGGCTTCACAATATCCTGTATCTCCAGAGAACCATACAGAGTACTTTGGTGTCTTGATAGCCCAACTGCTCCACAGTGACTATAATATCATATGCTATCATCATGTCAAGGTCATTCATAGACACTACTAGTACCAAGACTAGTGACAACTGCTGGAAAGCTAAAATAATGACATTTCCCAAATTATACATTTTCTAAAAATGAATCTTATCAACAAAATTGTATAAAAAATGTAAAAAAAATTATTTTATAATAATTACAGCCTATTCACCAGCATGAAAATGAGTAAACATTCAACAGCAATGATTGCTCTTCCCAAGAGACGAAGTACAAGCGCTAGAGATGAACGTTATAGTTTTACAATGGAACCTTTAGTTCACATCTACCGCTGATAGATAACGCACCTGATTTCTGTCAAACCCAGTCCGGAGGCTCCAGTGTTGAGCCGGGGTGCAGATAATATCAAGTGGAGGTCTACCGCCACCAGAACTATCCTTCAGTGAATGAGCTTGCCACCAGCTAAGTTCTGTAACCTGTTGACAGCCTCTGGCACTGAGCCATGGCAGTAGTCCCTCGGGTACAAACCACCTAGGGAACCAAGGCTACAGATTATTCTCTACTGGCTGTGACACAAACAATTCTTTTAAGGAAACAACCAACAATAATGGATTTTTTTAGATTAATCGTCTGCTGAGGGTGAATGAAAAAAAAATATGTGTGAAATTGTAAGTTCATTGGGAGAGAAAACTTACTGTAGTTTGTCACCAAATCTATTGTTTAAAGCATTAACTGACTCTATACAGAGATGGTCATAGTGATTATGACTGATCACCACTGCATCTATGTTAGGTAGTTCTTCTATAGTTAATGGAGTAGGTCGATACCTCTTGGGTCCAAGAAAACTCAGCGGAGAACAACGCTCGCCCCAGATTGGATCTTCAAAAAAATAAACACTTTTTTCTAATCTGATATTGGCTAATTCTTTCACCACTTCATTGCCAGATGTAGAACTTGATATAGAATAATCACTGTGAAGGTATTGTAGAATATAGTTAAACTGACCGCTGAGAACATTCCAACCATTGAGCTGATAAAGGGCTGTAGCGTGTCCTATCCACATATATTGTAACTTGTCTGCTGGGGGATTATGTAACTTACTTAGATCTGGGGTATGTACAGGTAAGTTCTGTTCTACTTCCATCTACATACAACCATAAGCAATGAGTATTCTCAAGATGAATAACAACTGATTGCAGATGGAGCCGATTATTACACTCTAGTTAAAAAAATCTTTGTCAGGTTTTCGTGTTTCATGTTATTTAACTCTTACAAGTAACCCACGATTAATTAAGCCTAAGCTGAAAGGCAACACCGATTTAAACACATGTGTAACTATTATAGCTTCCTTTTCGAGTGCCATTATTGACAGCATTAACAATTCTATTGACAGTCTCATTATATAAGACATACTTTAGAAGGATTGGCGGGTGCAGACATCCGATCTCTCATAAATCTACAGAATTTGCCACCTGTTGGCAACCCATCAAATGTTTTAAAAGGATTTTCAAAAGTTCCATTACTTTTCCTTATAGGATACATGAGATCCCCATCTATCGAGTCCATCTTCACCTGCAATAATTGAAAACTTTCTGAGAGTAGCATATAGCAGGTAAACTTGCTATTCTTTATCAACGCTGAGTTTGAAATGATAGTGAGTTTACTAACATAGCATTGCTAATAATGTGATAAAACAAACAAGAGTTCATTAGCATAAAAAAAATTGATTTCATCACTAATGATAAAGTTCATTGATTATTCAAGCGCAAAAAACTGTGGCTGAGAAGCAAAAGCAATTAATACTATGTATAATACATATTGACAGTAGCTAAGTACCATTCCATGGTCGGATATAATTATTAATAATTTCCATATGTATTATTATTAAATTACTATTCATGTTCTTGTTGTTTTTTACGACTTTTTGTGCAGCTATTTTTATTGATTAAATTTCATATATTGTTATGGTTATAAACTTCTCTCACGGCAAAGCTGGTGTTTGACCTGGGACCGAGTCTTTTCCAAAGACTTGGGGTCTCCAGAGTCCTTCCTCTCATTCATTCCTTTTTATCTAACACTTTGCTCGTTATGTGCGCAGTTCTAAGTAGAACGGCCTTTTGTACGGTCTTAAATGACAGTTGTACCCCAGCATGGCGAGGTAAGGCACAAGGCTCTCTGTAATGGTCCCAAGAGCACCAATAAAATTTGGCACCACAGATGTTTTCATGACCCAGAGTCTTGAGACTTCATGAGCCAAGTCTTGATACTTTTCTATTTTCTCATCTTCCTTAATCATAGTTTTTACATCACCTGGGACTGCTATGTCTATAATGACAAATTCCTTTTACTTCTTTCTTACCAAAATTATACCGATTCATCTTGCTTCTATAAACTTACCAACATAGACATTAAATTCCCATAGGATATTCACCTCATCATTCTCAATTACTTTTTCTGCTGTATGTTCATACTATGTATTAGAGTGGGGTAGTCCATTTGCTTTCATGAGGCTCCAGTGAACAACTGCCGCCACACGGTCATGTCATGTCTTCCCGTGTATTCGATCTGTGCAGGTTTACTGCGCTCACTTAAAATGTGCAAGACAGTTTCATCCTTCTGTTTGCACACCCTGCACAATGCTGACTCTTTTGTATGTTCAATTTTTGCTTTCCTATAACTTGTACCGAGGGCTTGATCTTGAGCTGTTATGACGAGGCATTATTATTATTGTAATTGTAATCATAATAATATAATGTCATTCATCACTACTATTAATAATCATGAAGAAGATCCACCATCAACTTGGTATTATTATTAATTTACATCAAAATTTTGCAACAAAAAAAACATAATAATAATTAATTAATGAATATTTCAATCAATGGTAACGTGTTTGATTTTTCCAATGACAACGATAACTTCATAAAAATAATCATAATAATGATGAATGATGATAAATAAATAATAATAGTTATTATTAATTATTATTAATTATATATTTTTTTTACTTAAAAAAGACAATCACACAACAAAAAATAAATATTAGTTATAACAATGATAATATAATAAATAATAATAATGATACTAATAAAAATAAATAATAATGGGTTATATACTAAATACATATTATAATTAATTATAACAATTAATAACAATATTATTATATATAAATAATAATAATTAATAATAATATATTATAGTTACTACAATTATTTATTTATTATTATTTAATAATAACATTAATGAAAAAATCACAAGAAACAAACCATTATTAATAATTTATTAATTTATTGTTGTGCTTTTTCATTGACTATTTATATAATAATAATAATTACAATACTAATTATTATTAGTGTTTAGTTATATCAATCAACAATCATTATTATTATATCAATGAATCAACAACAATCATCTATCTGTCATCATCATTATCATCTATCTTCTTTCTGTTGATTTATTATCATTATATTAATTATTATAAAAGACTATAATTATTATTTATTACAATTATTGTTATAACATCATTATTATTATTATTTACTATGATTATTAATTGTTAGTATTTAATTATTAGTATTATTAATACTAATAATTAAATAATACTAACAATTAATAATCAATCATAATAATTTATTTATTATTAATTATTATTATTATTATTTATAATAAATAATAATAATTAGGGATTGCAAAGTGTAGAACTGAGTAAGCATCAAGAATATTGTATATTGTAATTGTTGCAACAGACTGGAACACTTACATGGGCTGCTTAGAATGCCGAAACTTTTAAGATGGCTGTCCAGTGAGTTAAATAAATAGTAAATGATTATTTGTTTTAAATAATAAGTTGATGTTGAGGAAAAGAATCTGTCGTTTCGTAACTACCGAACCAGAAAAATTGGAATCATTGTTTATTACATGTTGTAGTACCTTGCTGTTAGTTCGGCGGGTTTTGCAAAGCCCGTCGCCATAAACCTGCGGATGCAACTATAAAGGTATAGAAATTGATAAAGGTGACAATTTCTGTTCATTACAAGTTATCTGCTCTTACAAAACTTTTGTGAGCAGCCAACTCCTACTTCGTTGCTTCATGCAAAACTTTTCCCAATACCAGTTACTTAAAAGTCACCACTCTTTAAAGCATCCAATTTTTACAGAAGTAAACTCAAAACTGCTAATTCCAACATAAAATATTTGTGGCTGTGCTTGTGCGTAAACAGTCTTTGAGTGCTGAACAAACAACCATACATACCTCAGCATGCCAACAATAATTGGGCCCACAATTGCAAGTGTGTGCCACAAGTATGTGTTAGCACAACACAGCCGTTGAAATAAAAGTAAATCTTTACGTTAAAGGGCTATAAATCTTCACGAAAAACAAACAATTGATGGAAAAACCTTTACAAGTTTTAAATTATTTACAAAAGTCAGTAATAACAAGTCAAAGGGTTTTAAAAAGCTATTCAGAAAGTTTTTTGTTTTCATGTTTTTTTTCAGTTTAGAGCGTTTAGTTAGCAGCCAAAAAAATCATCTTATGAAACAGTTTTGCATTGAGTTAAAGGAAGTAGTAAATAGCATTACCTTACCCGATCAAGTGTGCAAAAAGTTTATCCGTCATTTTACTGTTGCATCATCCTGGAGCCAAATGCTGCCAATTTCATGGCCTGAGATTATAAAGTACACACAAAGCATAACTATATCAATACTATGCTATTGATATTACAAATGTAAAATGAAACAATTACTGGAATATAATCAACTAATTTGCTAAAAAAAGTAACTGACTAGCTTGTTTAGCCAGAATTTTATCCTGAAAACAATTAAAATTCTACAGACGCATATTTCCGTCAATCGATTCAATGACAGAAACACAATATTTTATTGAGTGAATGTTTGATCAGTTTTTTCCAGGGAGTAGAGTGCGAAGTTTAAATGGTCACATGTACTTGTAAGTGATCCAGAAGCATGTACAAACTGGATCTTGTCAGTTTTTGTCATTCATAGACGACTTCAATAGAAAGTTTGGCGCACTCTTACAATGCGGTTACAATATTTGTTGGTTAATATGTTAGATATTCCCATGCTTTCTAGCTATTTGTATACTGCGTTAGAGCACGAAATGGGTACACTGTGCAGTGGAAGGCTATATGTATCAAAATTAGCAGTAATTGTGTTTGTTTATGTATTAGGTAGGTTTTTAGCACACTAGATCTAAACACGATATGGACTCAACCTTGACCTTGTCTCAACCGAACAACCAACCACCAGATGTAACCAACAAAACGACAATGGTAGCATATATAAAAGTTTATTGGTATGATGATACACATGTATGAGTAAGATGTTACCATTCGCCAGGGAAACTAACAACAGAGTATAATGAGGATGGCACTTGTACTTATGAAGTCCATGGCTAGTAGAAATCCTCTCATCCCATTGGCTCCTTGATGAGCATGCAGATTGTAGTAGGTCTCCATCTTTCTCTCCGATGTGTTGGCTTGTGAAGGGTATTTTATATTTGGCTCCTGGGTACAGCTGTACTAAATAGTCAGGTTCCCGTGCTTGCTGGGTGGTCATTTACTTCTGGAGAGTTGTGTCCCCAAGAGAAGACAACTCAGGTAGAGTTTGTAGCAATCGTACGAATGTTTGACAGGGAATAGAGGGATTTCTGTTGATACTAAGGGGCTGTGATTTAGGAAATTGAAGAGAAAGAAGTGGGGATGTAGACTGTGTGGGTGTCAATGGATTAGGGTAGAGGATGCCTAAGTATGGGGTGCTGGGCACCGTTTGCTGATGTTATATGGTTTTGGGCAATGGTAAAAAAATGGGGGGAGGGGGAGACTAGCCGGCCCATTTTGAGGTAGTGTAGATGTCTCGAGGAGGGGAGGGTGGCAGGAGTGTAGAGCAGACCGGAGGGTTACAGGGGTGTAGACAGAGCCAGTTAGCCACCAAATTTTACAACAATATCTCATAATAGGCTTAGTATGTGTTCTGTTAGTGGGCTTTGTTGTAATGTTTGATGAAAATGATACTGGCTAAACTATTTTTGTGATCCAGATCTAATGTAGCACAGTCTGTTTTTTTTAGTTTTCTAGTGCGTAGACAAAACTTCATCAACATTAAATACAAAGGTCTCACACGAATGCTCGATTATACTGTACAGGATTTGTGTCTGGGTGGTAGCTTTACACCTGCACAGCCTCTGTCAGTTATAGCAATTACTTAGCTAGGCGGTGTTTGTATCATTGTTTTATGTTCGATTTTGTCAGGCAACAGGGTCGACATTAAGAGCAGAATTAAGAGTGAAGGACTCAATGTTGTACACCTTACAACGATGGCCAAGCTAGCTGACTTGCTTTCCACTGAGCTTCACCTTGCTCAGGCGAACTGGATGAGGCCGAACTATCGATGGCAAACAAAAGGACTCAATGTTGTACACCCCACGGGAATACACAGAGAGGGTCAGAATGACTGTTTCGCTTTCCACTGAGCTTTGCCTGCACCGATCGTTGGCTAGACCAAATTTTTGTTTCTTTTATCTTCAGCTCGTGTCTATTTTCCGTGTTCAGTGTAGTGTGAGATTGCTTCTGAGAGTCAGGTCAACTCTTAGATTATTGTCCTGATACAAGGAATTGAATGCAGGAGTAGAACGAAGGGAACATGCAAAGAGAAATGTAAGCCACGCCTTGCAGTTACCAAAATATGGTTTGCATATTTTCGTGGAAAAGCTTTTTTGTACAGAAATAATAATTATGGTAAATAATAAATTATACTTAGACTTTAAATAAATGTTCGTGACGATAAAAATATATGTATAATGTTGTCATGGAGATAAATGCGTGACAACGATGGCGTCCTTTACAATACTACATTCCGTTTAGAGACAAAACAGTGTGATAAGATGTTGGGTGATGATTATAGAAATTCATCGATTTCTTTTAAATAAAAAACACCACCTGATGTAGTTTGAATTTAGTTCAGTTTCAGAAATGATTTCCTATTGAGCCGATTTCTCATCAACAAATACTTCATTTGAAGCTATTTTATGTCGGCATCAAAGAATTCCTTGAAAACATACAGGTTCGTTTTCTTTGGCTTTAGTCATGAAGATATAAAAAAGAATACTACCAAAAATAGTTTATTTTGAAAATGACAAATATATCTAGCTAGCTTACTAGTTTATATAGGCTCCATGACAGAGATCTGCTGCTACATTACTACTCATGTAGCTAGCCTACTAGTTTATATAGGCACTAATTAGTAACAAAAAATGATAAAAGAGGATAAATTTTAATATATTTGCTACCAAAACAGCCGAAGTTTTACTGGATAGTGTACAATTTTTTTACTTCGCTACTGCACTGATCTTGAGTGCTCCTTGGTTTAAACGCAATAATGATTTACATGAAACAAATATTTATGTTAAAAAATACTCAAATTTAATTTTGTACCAACTTTGATGTACAATTTTCAAACTTGTTATACCTGTTTAGCTCAAAATTCCTCGGATAAACCCAGTTTCACGGTGCATGGTCAACAATAGTTGGAGGTACTAAAAATATCTTTTAAATTGTTTATATTTTAGAAAAAAGAAATATTCACCGCTGGTTTAATTGTAGATTTCTGAATCAATAAAATGTTACCTCATATCTTATATTAGGCAGTAAAAGTAATTAGGAGGTTCAATAGTTTTCATGTACATGTGATACAATACTATATCTATTTTACTGGAGGCACGTGTGGTCTAGTGGTTAAAGTGCTTGCACTTCATTCCAGGATCCAGGAGGTTCGATTTCCAGCATGGTTACATGTGAACGAGGTAATTGGCTTCTTATATCATACTCTACCTGGTCGAATACAGGTATAAAATAAAGTGGTCCCTAGCTTTATTGCACTTTCCATAATAGGTATGGAGTCATGGTAGTAAAAGATTCCCTCTGCCTTTTTGAAAGTGTAGCCAGTTTAATGGCGGACATGGGTATAGGGCACTGGTATAGGGAACTGGTACAGGTACAGTAGTTTTATAGGGTGCTGCTCAGCTACTAACTTATGATACGCGTCTTTAGGATTGCCCTCGAGCTACAGGAAACACATTACTCGTATCGCGTAAGGGTAGTTTGCTGAACTGTTTGAACTCTATATGCATTAGGATTCGGAGAAACAATTGTTGTAATTGGTTTCATATTATCAAAAGGATAATATTAAGCGTTCGGAACTTTTCGAAGCTTCTAGCTTGAGACTTGGTGGAAGTCCTCTATGTCTGAGTTGTAACTTCTAAGTATCTAACATTTACTTGATGAGTAGAAAACTCAACATTGAGTTTTGTTTTTTCCTTTGATTATGAAACGCTTTTGGCTGCAGATTGATTTAACATCCTTGTTAGTGTGTAACTAAAACGATGGAAAACTTTGCCTAGGTTTGTTTGCTGTTACAGCCAAGATATGACATTTACTTTGATGCTTTCACAATGAGGTGATGATTAAAACAAACAACGAAAGTAAGCAAACAACATCAATGCCAGCCAACTTTAGTATAGCTAGAAATCATTATTTCCTTCACGTGATGTCGTAACTGGAAAATATCCAACTTGTCTTTCCTTTAGAGAGGTCACCAGACAGCGTGCCATTCTTATATAAGCTGCTGTTAATGTAGGCAGCATTAAGTATCAGCTCAGCCTACAAGATGTGGTCACAACTTCCACTCTGTGGTTTACTGGTGCTGCTTCTGGTAAGTACTTGCTGGCTTGTGCGGGGAGAAAGTGGTTGGAGCTCAGCCAATAGTTCTCTACTTCTATTGCTCAACTTTTCAAGCATCCTTCAAATAAGTGTGAAACAATGAGTGAGGTAACTGGTGTAGTATATTGTTGTCATTTTTGTTAAATTATATGGTTACTTTGTTAATTCTTTGTCTAAATTATTAAATTTGGCAAAAAACTGTTTCATACCGCTTTGATTAGTTCATAATCTAAAAAAGACGTACCAAAAGCTTCATGCAGCTTGTAACAAAATCAACATTCTAAACTAAGTTTCAAATAACAAAAACAACAAAGACACCGGGGGGGGGGGGGTGGTGAAAAATATTCTGAAATGAAACAAATGATCACATTTTGTTACAAGTAGCTAACTTTATATAAGTAAAACGATCACCCTTCACACGATGACGATCTGGTCTAACAACCAGTTGTAAGAGTGATACTTTATAGTAAATGACTATTCCTTTAATGTTTCAGGTGAACCGGGTCTCTTCAGTGATAATAGAGGCCTCTGAAGTGAATGGGTAGGTTTTCCTTTTATTTGTTTGGATTCACCTTCTCAGTTTTAAGAGCTCCTGCAAGATTTTAATATAGAACTTCGGTAGAATTATTTGAACAATATCAATTGAATAAAACAACTCTTGCAGTCGTTGAAAAATGCTGCAGTTTATTTTGTTTATGATTCATTTTGTCGCTTTACTTGATTCTCTTTGACTGAAACCTTAATGTGAACTCTACCTTGGAAAGTTTTTGGTAAACCAAATATAAATTTTGTCTTCTTTATTTCCTACCATATGGACGACTATTACTCCATTGGGATTTTAGTGTATGTTGACACCTGTTGACCTATTGGTGCGTATGGGACTTGAGTGTTTCTTTTCCTTCTTGGGCCACAGATGACTGTTATGTTAGGTTTCAAGATTCTGTCGTTTAATATCTATGAAAAAATACTATTGAATATTTTTTTTCAAATCAAATAAATTTTTGTTCTTTCTATATTTTTCATTTATTCACTTCAATTTTTTTTACCCATGTAGAGGAGTGACAGGTGGGGTGGTGGGTAAAAAGTAACTATTACTGAATAATACTCCTGGACTGACTTGTGGTTACTATCAAAAAGAAAGAGCCTCAATGTTGGATAATGTTAAAAAAGCTGGCACACGAATATCATAAACAACTTTTGACTAAATGGCTAAAGAATTGACATTTGGAGTTGCTACCTCTAAAAACTTGTTATTATTAATGAGCCAATGAACTCAAGGCGTCTGACACTGGCCTGGAGCAATTTTTTTCTTATTCAAGAGATGCACTTTGTAAAACATAAATATTAGCAAGCTTGTTATTTTGTAGTATTGCTTTCGGAAAGGTAGAAGATTACTGGACTGGCAACAAATTTTCGATAGAGTTCATGCAGGAGGATAAACTCATTCCAGGCAATATTTTGCTGTACGCAGATGAAGAGGGTCTCATCTCTATCTCACCTGAGAAAGTAATCAGTGTAGTCGCTGAGAAAAAAGAATTGCAGTACAGAGGAGTGAAGACGGTGTCTAGTTTTGCGCAGCACAATTCTACCACTTTAATACTGGTGGATGGAGACAGCAACTGTTTACTATGGTTAAACCGTATTGGTGCCTTCTCAGAGGATCCTGACTTTTCAATCGCTGGACTCGCCGGAAATTGTCGTAGCAACAACAACTTTGAATCTGTAGATGGGCTGTTGGATCAAGCTCGGTTTAACCAACCAGGTTATATTGTCATGGGGCGCAACAATACCGAGTATTTTATTTCTGAGTCAGTAAATAAAAACGGTGCAATCAAACACTTAAATTTACAGCGCGGTCTCGTCAGCACATTTCTCGGAGGAGCTATTGGACAACCAAATTGGCGTAACCCCCATGCTATGGTCTTCGTACCTAAAAAACAAATTTTGTACATCGCAACTCGTAGTAACATCTACTCGGTTAACTTTGGTTCTGGAGGTATAAATGCTTTAGCTTCTGGAGTACGTAACATAGCTGATGGGGATCTTCGCACTTCCAAGTTTGTGAACAGCCAGTCACTGGCTTTCCTGAGCGATGACATCATTCTTGCAGTGCCTGGAATTGTCCCGTTGATGAGGCTGATTGACCTTCAAAACAAACATGTCTTCTCCTTCAAACTACCGACAGACAATTGGGTTGGCTGTGTTCTTGCTGTACCCAGTCAAAAGCGCATCTACTTGGGTGGATCAAATGGAATCAGCATGATGCAATGTAAGCCACCACAATCACTTAGTAAAACTAGCCTGGTAGAACTAACCTGGTAGAACTAACCTGGTAGAACTTATGTCTGCTATGACTGCTATGACTAGTAGTTTTGGATTAGACCGCTTTCAGTTTAATCTCTCTTGTTTTCAGTTGCTCTGCATCAGCAAATAAAAAACAGTTGTTGCGTCTGTTTCCTTTCTAATGGATAGAATATAACTTCCTGTCCACTGTATAGAAAGGTGCACATCTACCAATTGCTAGTGATTGCCACTGCCAATAGAGAATTTCTTATTTTGGTTTCCAGTAAAATCTGACCAAAAGATTATAATATTTTATTTGAGGCTATCAGTAATTGTGATGAAAATAAAAAAAGCCGGTAGACGTTTTGCCATTCCACCAATCATACTGCGTCTCATTAAACCTCTTTTAGCAATAAATTTATTTCTTGGCAGCAACAGCAAAGTTTTTTGTCTAGGGATACTCCTTTTTGTTGCAAAGCATTTCATAGCTAACAGTGGCCTTCACAGCCGTTACAAGTTTAGGGCTATATCGATATTCCATCTTGCGTTACATATTAAGGGAAAGTTGAGAATAAAATATGGAAAAGGACTTATCGGCCTTGCCAATCAGCGAATTGATACATGCCCTAATGGCTTATGGTAAATGGTGTACACCAACTTGCAGATTACCTGGCTTTGAATCCCCATTAAAAAACTTTCCTAAATGTATTTTTGGCGCAATAATCACAAAATATCTTTCCTCAACAGGTTCCGGTCAGTACTCCAGTAATGCTTCATGTACATATAGCGATCGTGCTAGCGATTTTGCTTAGCGATTGGGGAAGTCCCTCCCCAAATTGCGCAATTTTTCACTACTGCCAATTCTTCAGCGATTCCGGTTAAACTCGCTGTTACAAAGTTAGCCTTCAATTTATTACAGGATCGTTAATAGATCGGAGCGCTGAATATGACAAAACATTATTGGAAACAAGGGCAAAGTTGTTTTACGTTGTGATTGGCTGATCGAAGAATCCGCTAGCGATTTTTTGATCTCGATCAAAACCTGACGATAACCTCAAATAAAATGCTTGAGATTGCTTAGCGATTTTGTAGGAAACAGAAGTTGCAAAATCACGCAATCGCTAATGAAATTGCTTAGTAATCGCTATATGTACACGGGGTTTTAGACTAGCAACAAAAACAATCCTGTGTTAAGGTTTTACAAAAAATCTAAGGACCTAAACGTAAAATGATATTGATTGAAGGGCTAAAGTTGAAATTATTTTATACGATTGAATTGAGAAGCAGGTTGTTTACCAATGTTTTATGAGTATCAAAACTCACTGATAGCCTCAAACGTAAGCTTTGAGTGGTTTTTTGAACGCCACAGAAAAAAAGAGTGTTTGATAGGCATCAGTAAATTGGTAACATGTAAATGAATGTATGTAGGTCCCCACTTTCCAGATTTGTGTTTCAGATCAGAACATTAGCACAGAAATTCTTCCTGAAGAATACATGGAGAGTGCAGCTACAAGCCTGGTTGTGACGGCATCATCAACCCTGGCCATACTGGTGCTTTATGTAATGATCTAAGGCTAGAGATTCTCTCAGAAAGCAGCCCTTATTATGAAATTTCAATATTAATAAATACCAAGCGCTTGGCTATTTTTTTTTATTATTTGTTCATAATTTGCATATTTTTGGTTTAGTTTGATACACAGCGTTCTAGCAATTATAATTTCTTGTGAGATAAACATCGCTTTTATTATTTTATCCATTGCTTTCTTGATAGTTGGAGACTGCCCTTTTCACCATTTCATTCGACAATTACTGAAATAGTTTTATTGCAAGTCCTTTTTATATTAAACTCCACGTAAAATTGAGCATTGATGTTTAAGAAAAAAATAGATAATGTTTGCAAGGTCGTCTATGTCTCGTCAGCAATAGTCTTAGGGCTGTGATAATAAGAGTAGTCCCGACCTATGTTCATCGAATAGCTGCAATAAAGATATTAAAAGTATTCGTGACCTGTTCGTGGAACAAAATACAAAAAATAACAGGTGCTTGTAATTCAATACGTCACGTATGCAACGGAATATATATTAGTTTAGAACAACATAAATATTCAATGAAGTATTATAGTTTACTGAACAAATCATGAAAGAGATAACTCCTAATGTTCAACATAATCAAAAAAATATTAAAATTTGAACCGCTATAAACTGGAATAGCTTGTAAAGCTGCCCTTCAGCTTAGTAAATTTTGAACGCTTGCAATTATTTTGAATTATTTTTTCAGGATGCAAAACCGATCTGTGAAAATGACACACAGTTACAGTTAGTAGGATGTGCAAGAACAAGCAAGCATCTATAGAGGTATAGATAGAGGCATAGGCCAACCATAGAGGTAATAGATAGAGGCATAGGCCATCGGAAAGTTAATGTTTCCAGTTCGTCAGGATTGCGGTAGAGTATATAATACTCACAACAGCTGTCTACGGCCATCAATTTTATTGGCAGTACTATAAATATATAGCTCCTCCCCTCATTCTAAAAGATTGCTCCTACACTCGACCGGCTTTCAATCAAAAACCAAATTGTGCTAATATATCATATTTTGAAAGAAAGAAACTGCAGTTGGTAAATAAATGTTGATGGAAATCATAGTGAGGTAATATTGATGAGTTATCAATTTGTAAATGAAGAAATATGATTGCAAAAAGTTATTTGGTAAAAAAAATACTGTTTTTATATTCTTGTGATCACATTTTTGTCTTGAGGGTAAAAAGAGTAACTAGAAAATTGTTCAATTCTATTAACAGTAAAAAAAATTATAAATTTGTTAAACTCGCCCTTGGAAATATTTTTAAAAATTCTTTAAAATTAATATTTTCTTATATTTTAATCACTGTAAATGCCAAACCCGAACCTAAAGCAGCTGAATAGCCACCGCACAAAAAATAAACCTCTACCTACACCTCTATATAAGCCTCATTTGCAGCATCAACTAAAATGATGATGTAATACAACGCTGCCTGCCTTGCTCACATGTTACAACACATTTACTGCTGCAGCTCTTTTCTTGTTGAAAAGAGAAGCAGCCCATAACAATCTACTTGCTAAGATAGCTTCTGAAATATGGAATTGTAAAACGAGTTCAAAGAGTTCTAGTCACACTAAAAGACATTAATTGGTTGGCATACATGATGATCTATCCCCATGCACAGACACACATACATACACTAACTGGTTGGCATACATGATCTATCCCCATACACAGACACACAAACATACACTAACTGGTTGGCATACATGATCTATCCCCATGCACAGACACACATACATACACTAACTGGTTGGCATACATGATCTATCCCCATGCACAGACACACATACATACACTAACTGGTTGGCATACATGATCTATCCCCATACACAGACACACATACATACACTAACTGGTTGGCATACATGATCTATCCCCACACACAGACACACAAACATACACTAACTGGTTGGCATACATGATCTATCCCATACACAGACACACATACATACCCTAACTGGTTGGCATACATGATCTATCCCCATACACAGACACACATACATACACTAACTGGTTGGCATACATGATCTATCCCCACACACAGACACACATACATACACTAACTGGTTGGCATACATGATCTATCCCCATACACAGACACACATACATACACTAACTGGTTGGCATACATGATGATCTATCCCTATGCACAGACACACATACATACAAATAACAAAAGGAGTTTGAGGGTTAGATATATTAAACAATTATTATCAGCGATCATGAAAGTAAACAAGGTTTGTTGAAATTGTCAGCAATTATGGCTCGCTGGCAGTTTTGTTTGGCAGCCTCAACTTTGACTTTGGACTGTTTTGACTGGCTTGACATCCTGACATCACTTTTTTTTCCTTGTTTTTCGCTTTTCGTCTGTAGGTGCCTGTGTGATATACTATGTAGCAAGGCTTGTTTACACTATATCAGCAGTTCTTGCACACCCAACAGCAATACATGGTAATTATCTTCTTTCCTTTTTTGATTAACCTCCAGCTATGTTCTAAGATGAAGTAGAGTATAATGTGCATAGTTACAATAAACAACATTTGTTGTGCAAATTATGAGTAAAAAGTGATATTCCTACAACTTTTGATGCGAGCAGCGTAAGTTTGTTCTTTTATAAGGTCAGCAAAGAAAACGATCACTCTAATTGAGAAAACATACAATTATAATTCGCATGGTATAATCATTTAAATATCCGGAGACAATAATGCAAAGAATAAGAAGATCAACTTAATATTCTGCCAATAAATGCTCATGTATGAGTAAGTAGGTGTGGCTTCTGAGAAGTTCAGCCAATAAACTCTCTTTAGGGTGTGTCTTGTATTATTGCACCATCTATAGCTTCGGTATTGAGACTTTTAATTATTTACAGATATGACTCAAATTTGCGCCTCCGAAGGATCTAAGGCTACTTTTCGAGATAATGCTATTGTATCACAAATAGCTTAGTCAGGACCCCACTCCAGGTGCTAAGCTCTACCTTGGTGGCTTACTAATGCATTACTACCTTGTGCCGGTAAAGCTTCTCATACATAATAACAGACTGAATGTTTGTGTCATACGCTGCTTGCAGCTGTATGATAAATGTATAACAACTTTGCAAAATTGTACAGAGGTACCAACCACCAAAGGTGTACAAAGGTACCAACCACCAAAAGTGTACAAAGGTACCAACCACCAAAATTGTACAGATGTACCAACCACCAAAGGTGTACAGAGGTACCAACCACCAAAGGTGTACAGAGTTACCAACCACCAAAATTGTACAGAGGTACCAACCACCAAAGGTGTACAGAGGTACCAACCACCAAAGGTGTACAGAGTTACCAACCACCAAAGGTGTACAGCGGTGCCAACCACCAAAATCCACCACAGTACTTACTTGTATCAAACTGAGACATCCATAAAAGCTACACAATCATGTTTTGTTACTGCGACAGTAAAAAGATCGTAGTGAACAGAATCAGGTATTCAACTCGCTGAGATTGCGTAGGGAAAGGGGGATAGAACCTTTGCTCAAGCTATTATATCTTTTATTGCTTGAATTGGGTGTTTTCATTCAGATAGGTGCCTGCGGGTATTACTTACAGAAAAACCTTTCTTAATAAATAGACTTCAAATTTCAAAGTAAATGTGAAACTGTGTTTTATCACAACCAAAAAGTAGCATCAAATTTAAAACTTGCTCTGATCTCCAATCGTAATCAATCATCGGAACAAACCTCCATTGTTGGGAAAACCAGCATATTGTTGTGGATTCTAATGTTCATTAAGTCTGCACACACACTGTACCACATTCTGCCATCCTTATACTAGCTATTAGATGACCAGAATGACCAAAAACGGTCATTCCGAACTGACCGAAATTATGTATGAAGCTGTACCGACCCTGTATGGAGCAGTACCGACCTCACTCGGCCAGCAGGAAGTGAGTCACTATAGACTATGGACCAAAAAGTAGCCTAAGAGAAGCAGAAAGCCATCTACCGGAGATAACCACCCCTAAACCTAAAGAAAGACAGAGTACAGAAGCTAGAAAGGCTAAGAACTAAAGGCAGGAAGTAGCAATGACTGTGATTGGTGCATTAACATCTAACTCCACCTACCACTGCAGGGCGCCAATTACCTTTAGTCCCATATAACTAATCTCATTCGTTGCCTATTTATATATCTGTATTCTCGTGCATATTGTAATCTTGTCATGTGATTGGATAAAGTGCCTAATCACTTCCTGTGAATCACCTATAAAAGGCAGAACTTTTGCTCTAAGTAGTCAGTTGTAATGTGCTTTTACTACTCGCTTATTCTGGATGAATAAATGCATAGATACTCAACAGCACTGATTTATGCGTCTGAGCCGAGGGCTCCTTACTGGTTGTAGAGTTGGAGATACTCTATCAAACATCTGTTCGGTACACTACCGACCCTGTTGTTGTAACAGGTTAAACTAACAACTGGTGGCAGCTCGCTAACAACCTTAGGTAGTGGGTTTCAGCCCCCAAAATCCACTACAATATATCCAGTTGCATCATAAAAATGTAATTGAAAAAAAGAATATGAAAGCTTGAATATTGTTAGGTATTATTAGTGTACTGGTAACAATTTTTGAAAAGAAATAGCAGCATTTTTGTTACTAGCTAGTGCAAAATGAATAAAAAAAGAACGCACGATACAAGTGACAGTTTATAAAATGCAAGTGGTTTTGTTCACATTAGATTGGCATTTGCTAATCCAAGTTATCCCAAGCAACCAACATCGTATAGGAGGTAACTTGAAAACCTAACATAACATCTACATTTTTTATGGCATGTTCTTTTATGAAAACTGTACTCGAAAGCTAGCACAACACAATCCGCTCTATCAATACAGATATTTTGAGTCGTGTTTTTAGTATTTTGAGCACGCAACTCCATATTTTCATTTATCAGGAAAATTTCCGTAAGATTTTGAAATGTTTTCAAATAAACATAGAAGAATAAACAACACATGGTGGTGATGATTGGCTCTCAACCATAGCAACTCTTTAGATTTGGTGAATAGCAGCCTTGGTAGTCGGTAAATACTGGTAAATTGGAGTAACACCCAGTCAGCATTGTCATAATAAACTGCTGTCATACTGGGTTCACCAAAATACATACTCAGTTGTCTGTATATACTCAGAATACAAGGTGCCTTCAAGGGCTAACCTTTGCTCTCTATCTTCTAAAGCTTTTCATTATTTTATTTCAGCGCCTGTTGACCTGACCTGGTAGTGTTACTAGTATGAAGGTCATGTGACCTGTCTACAAGAATGTAGTAACCTATCAGCTCACCCTGCTGCCCCACTTGCAACTCAACGAACCAAAATAGTTGCCATGGTTGAGAACCAATCATCGCCACCATATGTTGTTTATTCTTCTATATTTATTTGGAAACATTCCTTTGCTGATGCTGGTGATGGCAAACTTCCAATTTATTTCAAACCCACAAAGCAGCAGCAGCGATCATTAGTGGATGTGACTTGTGGTGGGAGAGTATCACTGGCACGCACAATGAAGTTACAAAACTTTGTCTGCTTTTGTTTTATGATAGTCAGCACTCTAATGGTGAGTGAATTCCTTGTTTGTACATTTAAACAGCAACCATTTATGGCAGATTTAACTTAACTGCTTTGTTTTTTAAAGTAATCTTTTTGTGACTATCTGAGAAAGTTAACTGTTTTTGATTTATATCTGGATATATATTACATGTTTGTCAATGAACTGTTACAAGCTTGTTTTCGCAACTAATTGAAGTGCTTTTTTAACGAAAGTTTTAAAGGAAACAAAGTGGTCAAAATTTAACAAAAGGGATTGCAATGCTGGGTGTTTGTTGACAAGAACTCTGTATACAGTACATACACAGTATATTGTATACAGTACATACACAATATATTGTATACAGTACATACACAATATATTGTATACAGTACATACACAAACTATACGCGTAAGTCTTGGTACATTTTAGATCCATCAAATCAGCGCAAAGTTGATAGAGCCAACGGAAGAGATAGGGTAAGACTTACTGGTTGATATTTTAGTAATATACAAAAGATCTCTGATTATTTTGGAAATAAACTAATGAGCATCAACTGTAACGTAACAAATCATGTTCATGAAAAGAACAACAAAATTCAGTCAAAACAAAAAACCAGCCTTACAAAGAACATTTGCATTTTTGTTTCCAGTTTAAATATTGAATATTTGTTGGTATATCGAAACATAAAAATGTATTCTCAATGAATGTTTTTAGAGTAGAGCTGGGTGAAGTGGAAGATTACTGGAATGATATCAGATACTCGATAGAGTTCATGCAGGAGGATAGACTCATTCCAGGCAATATTCTGATGTACGCGGATGAAGAGGGTCTCATCTCTATCTCACCTGAGAAGGTAATCAGTGTAGTTGCAGAGAAAGCAGAATTGCAGTACAGAGGAGTGAAGACTGTGTCCAGTTTTGCGCAGCACAATTCCACCACTTTAATACTGGTGGATGGAGACAGCAACTGTTTACTATGGTTAAACCGTATCGATGCCTTCTCAGAGGATCCTGACTTTTCACTAGATGGACTCGCAGGAAATTGTCGTAACAGCAACAACTTTGAATCTGTAGACGGCAATTTTGAAAACGCTCGGTTTAACGGGCCAGGTTATATCATCATGGGGCGCAGCAACAATGAGTATTTTATCTCTGAATCGGTAAACGGGGACGGTGTAATTAAGCATCTCAACTTAGGACGACTCCTTATCATCACCTTTCTTGGAGGCTTGGTTAAGGAGCCAGAATGGCGTAAACCAACTGCTATGTTGTTCATACCAGAGAGAGAGATGATGTACATCTCAACTCTGGACAACATGTACTCTGTTAACTTCGCTGGGGGCCAAGAACCAGTGAAAAGCTTGACTTCTGGCAGTCGTAACGTAGCAGATGGCAAACTGTCAGATTCGGAATTTCTGGACAGCCAATCATTGACATCGTTGAAAGGAAATCTTCTCCTAGCGCTGCCCGAATCAGGTAACAGGATGAGAGTGATTGACCTAGATAAAGAATATGTCTACTCGACGAAGCTTCCTTTTGACAAAAGACTACAATGTCTACTCGCTGTTCCCAGCCAAAAGCGCATCTATTTCGGAGGATCAAATGGACTCAGTGTCATGCACTGTAAGTAAAATTAGTTTGCAGTCTTACTTTTTCAAGTTGAGCTGGAACTCTGCCTATGAAACAGATTTTACAATTCCCAGCTGTTTTAATTTTATTAGAAATGAGTTAGGCATGTGAATATTAGCTTAAAGTCGATAAACAAACTGTGGTTTTTGAAATAATTTATCTATTTGGAGCTAGTGAGTCATAATTTATATAATTGTTTCAAATCTGTGACAACATCGTTCATATTTGATTTTGTTTTAGATAAGGAGCTAAAGAATGGTGCTACAAGCCTTGGGGGAGTATTAACATCCACCCTAGCATTGTTGCTTGCTCATATGATGATCTAAAGCTAAGAAAAGTGCCAGCAAGTTTCAATGGAGGCTTCAGATATTTTGAAAGTTGGACTCTGTTGCAATTAAGACAAGGTGTTAATCACTTCCTCTTTGCTACAGCTGCTCCTATAGAAACTAGCATAAGCGTAGTGAGAAATAAATCAAATAGAACTGCTACTTATTTCAGAATGCTTGTTTGTTGCTATATCTATCAGCCAAAACTTAGGCCTCAATCTCTACCTCTACTATATAAGCCTCAGTTGCAGCATCAACTAAAATGATGATGTAATACAATGCTGCCTTGCTCACAAGGTGCAACACATTTACTGCTGCAGCTCCTTTCTTGTTGAAAAGAGAAGCAGCCCATAACAATCTTCTTGCTAAGATAGCTGCTGAAATATGAAATTGTAAAACGAGTTCAAAGAGTTCTAGTCACACTAAAAGACATTAATTGGTTGGCATACATGATGATCTATCCCCACACACAGACACACATACATACAAATAACAAAAGGAGCTGAAGAAGGGTTAGATATATTAAACAATTATAATCAGGGATCATGAAAGTAAACAAGGTTTGTTGAAATTGTCAGCAATTATGGCTATTAGGGAGTTTGATTGGCAGCGTCAACTTTGACTTTTGACTGTTTTGACTGGCTTGACATCCTGACATCACTTTTTTTTCTTGTTTTTCGCTTTTCGTCAGTAGGTGCCAGTGGGATATACTATGTTGCAGGGCTTATTTACACTATATCACCAGTTTTTGCGCACTCAAGTATGTAAGACATTGTAATTATTTTCTTTCCTTTTTTAGCCTCCACCTATATTCTAAGATGAAGCAGAGTACAATAGGCATTTTTGGATCGACAACGTTCATGCCAAAACGGGCAAATTTTTCGTTTTTCGGCGATTACAAAACCTGATTTTTGTAACTCTATGCTAAATGGTGGTTTTACCGTTCAGGGGATTATTCACTGTACGACATTCTTGCTCCAAATACGTACAGTTTGGCTATAATAAATATTTTTGCATAATACGAGCCCTTTTACGGCAGCTTCCAAATAAATAATAAATAATAATATATAATAATAATAACAAAATCATCGATCCTCATCATTCATATGATGGTATAATTAATAATATAATAATAATTATCGTTAATAGTAATGCAATAGATTAAATAATAAGTGCTGTGAACAACATTTTTGACTGAAAGATTTTAGTGTAAACTGGTTGATCCTATAATTGCTAATAACAAACTGCTTGAAAGTTCTTGTAGTGCATGAACAATTGAAACTTGACTACATCTGGGGGCGGCTATCTTTTCATTCGTCTCCGGATTTTTGCAACTAGTTGACAACAAAAGAACACAACTCCTGATATAGAAACTTGCATTTTTGAAGGTACAACTTACAGAAATTATGCCAGGAACGAATGTCAAAATTACATTCTGAAGCACTTTCCCGTACCAATTTTTTCAAGGCATGGATGTTCTTGATCTGAAAATGCCTAATGTGCACGTACTATATGTTGCAGTGAATTGTGGCATTTACTAAGTACCTACTAGTTTTGTGCATTATTAAAATGACTCCCACAGTCATTTAACTCTCCTTAACTTGGTAATTGTCTGCCCTATGCTGAGATACCTCCAAATTATACTCAACAAAGAAGTGTTTTGGTTCAAAACTCTGTTTTGGGCTCTTGACACAGAGGCATTAGGCACAGTTATGGTAACCAACTTTTATTGTGCGAACTATGCCTAAAAGGCTTGTGATACAAGTAGTGTAAATTTGTGTTTTTTTAGGCTCAGCAAAGGAAACATTCATTTTAAATTAACAAAAAACACATCAAAGTACAATACAATATGATCATTTAGAGATCTGGAAACTCGCTATGCAAGGAATAATAATACTCACATTACAGGGTTACTACAGAGGCTCTAAGACTAGTAATGTTTGTAGATAAACGCACTTGTAGTATTAGCTGTGGCTTATAGTTAGTGCAGTACTGTCGCTTCGGTATTATGACTTTCTCGGTACTTAGTTACATATATATGACTCAAATTTGCACCTCTAAGGATCTAAGGCTAAGGATTTAGGGATCTAAGGCTATTTTCCCGATGGTGGCATTGATACATCACAAAGAGCTGGGTCGGGGTCCCAATCCAGGTGCTAAGCTCTACCAGGGGGGCTTACTAATGCATTACTACCTGGTGCCAGTAAAGCTTCTGATACGTAATAACAGACTGAATGTTTGTGTCATCTATAACAGATTTGCAAGTGTACAGAGGTACCAACCACCAAAGGTGCACAGAGTTACCAACCATCAAAAGTGTACAGAGGTACCAACCACCAAAGGTGTACAGAGGTACCAACCACCAAAGGTGCACAGAGGTACCAACCACCAAAGGTGCACAGAGGTACCAACCACCAAAGGTGTACAAAGGCACCAACCACCAACAGTGTACAGTGGTACTAACCACCAAAAGGTGTACAGAGGCACCAACCACCAAAGGTGTACAGAGGCACAAACCACCTAAGGTGCACAAAGGTACCAACCACCAACAATGTACAGCGGTACCAACCACCAAAAGGTGTACAGAGGCACCAACCACCAAAATCCACCACAATATTGTAAAGGCTTACTGTGTGTATTGCCTTTACCGAACTCTACTAGAGAGAGGTTAACTGTGTAGAAAGGTCCAACAGCTTAGGAAGCCTGTTTTATCTACTACACCAAAGACACGCGGTAACAACTGTAACAGCAGTACCGGGTCGGGAGCGCTACCGGGGTGGTAGTTATGGCTCCTGTCCTTGACTAGTCGTGTATACACTACACACCGAGTTCCACCGAACACGAGGGGACAAGCAAGTAAGCCGGCAACCTGCCAAACTTAATACGCGGAGTTGAAGCTATAAACACTTTATTGCTTGTAAGACACAAAAGCTTGCAGGAGCAGTCTCCTTCACAAGCGCACAAACAGATTTGCCCGCTGGGTGAAAATTCTCTCTATTAATAAAAAAGTACGCAGATGAAATCACAGTTGAAAATACCCACACATGATTGGCTAAAGACAAGCTGGCACAAAAGAACGAAAGTGACATATATACATGCACAGGCTGGCACACTATAAACTGACTAACCACTAATATTCAAACTACATGACATCATGGAAAATTACCGTAAGTTGTACACCATGAGAGTCCATAAGAGCTAAGTGCAGAAATCAAAGTGTGGTCAGCCGTTTCCAGAGCTATTTTATATTAGTACCACTCCACTGGAGCCAAATTTCACAAAAGCTTGTATAAGTCATCATTGGCTGAAACAGTTTTTATGCATTTATTCAATATTTCTTGCATAAAATGAAATTATTTTTGCAGTAATATCTATGTGAGCATATTTTGTTTTAATTTAGCACAAATTTTTGTTTTATTAAATGAACTTTGGCAGTAAAATTCCATTTAAAACTTTTAACCGTCACTGGAGCCAAGAATAAACAAAGAGTCGTCTCCCTTTCGGAAGAATAACCTGTATTGAGCAGTACCGGACATTTAAAAATCTGCCAATACGTTTACTAAAAATCACATGCCCTGTAATGCAAAAATGTTCGCTTTCACCCCAGACTGTTGGGACAAGATTTGACAGTCTTGCAAAACTCGTGCGATGGAAAAATAGAAGGCGCATTACAAATTATCGCACGCAGTTGTCATATCATCAACAAAAGTTGAGCACAATAGCTGAAGATTTTTCTACTGGAAGCTCGTCTAACGCTAAAGTGCGCAAAGAGTGAAACCACAACAGAGATTCAAAGAATGCGTTCTTGATTACTAAAATATCCGCAACAAAACCTGCTAAATATTCCTATCCGTATCAACCAAACTCACGTAAAAAGGGAAGTCGTAAATCGTTAAATCCTCAAAAGATGCGACATAAACTGTAAAACAATCTCTACATTAAGTGATATTTTGCCATATTTTGAACAATTTGATTTATGTTTTTATAATCAGTAATACTTTTTAAATAGTACTTACTATCTACACGTATGTTGGTCATTGAAATTTTTGGTTTTTGTCAAAATTGTATACTTATTCTAATAAAGTTATGCTAACCTCATGTTCAAACCAATATTCAAACAAAATGTACCGACATTCACATTTCAGTGCCTAGTTATTACTTTCTTAAGTCTGTCAATAGCATTATAATAAAACTACACTACACGAGTCAAACAACAACCAAAACTGTGGTACAAACCCCAATATAAACAACAGCTGCACAATAAATAAGTCAATAATAATCGTATACAGTATAGAAACACCACCAACTGCTATAATCAACACCCGGTGCACACAAAAAAGGTACCTAAACGGTGCTGATGAACCTGGTGCTTAAAAAGACACTTGCTACCAGGAGTACCATCTTGTCCTTCGACACGATGATGCAGGTCTGCTCCTATTATACTACTTCTACGGAGTTGGTACGTCTAGTTGTGGGTAGATCCCGTTTGTTTGAGAGAAAGAGAGGAGAGTGTACACAATAGTGTTGGCTGTTGTGTCGTTGGTAGAAAACGCAGGTCTACTAGAATATTGTTCAGTATTATTTATTCATTGATTAACAGCTTTTGAAAAGTAATAGCAGCAATTTTGTGACTTGTTAGTGAAAAATAAATACAAAAACCATTTGGTTCAAGTGACAGTTTATGAGATGCAAGTGCTTTTATTCTCGTTAGAGTGATTGGCACCAAATAAGTTATCTCAAGTAACTCCTTAGTATAGGATATAGCTTGAGAACTTAACATAAGATTCACTAGCTAAAAAGATATTCGAATATTTTCAGGATGAACTTTGGCATTCCTATTGGTTTGGCTGTAAAATTTCGTCTTGCAACATTGAATCGTTCGCAGTTGATTTTTTCTGAAGTATCTGGAAAAATTACTAATAAAATGTAAGTTTTCTTTCGTTTATAGTCATGATGCATGAAATTCGGTTCTATGCATGAATAATTGTTAAACAGTGATATTTTTTTCTCAGACAAGAGAGTTTGATCTCTGACCAAAAAACCAGTGAGTATGTTACACCCGCACACACCATTTATTTTCTTTGCTTCCTGTCTCGGTTTAGTATTTCCTACGCATTCAACTTGAGCGTGTGGAAGTTGTGCGCACATTTTAAAACTGAGGCCTCTCACTAAGCTAGCCAATCAGCTGAGCCAACTGTTTTGATTTTGCGATGTAATTGGTCAGCTCTTTAGTCTTTAGTTTGCTTTCATAAACTGACAGTTTATTCATCAATATTGTAATACAACATTATTGATTTTTTTTTGAACTTTTTTTATCCATTATTGGAACTTTTTTAATAGTACGTTCTTTTATTTCTACTGTACGATAAAGCTAGTATTTCGAATCGTGTTTTCATTTTTTTGACCATACAACTCTATATTTTCATTTATCAAAATACTCCAATGAAATTTTGAAATGTTTTCAAATAAATATAGAAGAATAAACAACATATGGTGGCAATGATTGGCTCTCAACCATGGCAGCTGTTTTGGTTAGTCAAGTAGCAGCCCTGGTAGTCGGCACATACAGATAGATTAAAGTAACACCCAGTCAGCATTGTAATGATAAAAATCACCATTTCCTTTGCTGATGCTGGTGATTGCAAACTTCCAATTTATTGTGATGTAATTAGTCAGCTCTTCAGTCTTTAATTTGCTTATCAGTTTATGCATCGATATTGTCATACAACATTATTGACCTTTTTTTTAAATTTTTTTTATCCATCATTTGAACTTTTATGGCTCCTGTACAATAGAGCTTGCACTAGACAAAGCCCGCCGTCAATACCAATGTTTGGAGTCGTGTTTTCAGTGTTTTGAGCACACAACTCTATATTCTCATTCATCAGTAATACTTCAATGAAATTTTGAAATGTTTTCAAATAAATATAGAAGAAAGCAAACATATGGTGGTGATGATTGGCTCTCAACCATGGCAGCTGTTTTGGTTAGTATAGTAGCAGCCTTGGTAGTCGGCACATACAGATAGATTAAAGTAACACTCAGTCAGCATTGTAATGATAAAAATCACCATTTCCTTTGCTGATGCTGGCAAGCTTCCAATTTATTTCAGCAGCACCAAGCTATCAGTCAGCAGCAATCATTAGTGGATGTGACTTGTGGTGGGAGAGTATCACTGGCACTCAATATGAAGTTACAAAACTCTGTCTGTTTTTGTTTTATGATAGTCAGCACTCTAATGGTGAGTGAATTCTTTGTTTGTACATTTTAACAGCAACCATTTATGACAGATTTACAGTAATATTTTTGTGACTATCTGAGAAAGTTAACAGTTTTTGATTTATATCTGGGTATATATTACATATTTGTCAATGAACTGTTACAAGCTTGTTTTCGCAACTAATTGGAGTGCTTTTTTAACGAAAGTTTTAAAGGAAACAAACAGGGGAACCATTAACAAAAGGGATTGCAATGTTGAGTTTTTGTTGACAAGAACTCTGTATACAGTACATACACAATATATTGTATACAGTACATACACAATATATTGTATACAGTACATACACAATATATTGTATACAGTACATACACAATATATTGTATACAGTACATACACAATATATTGTATACAGTACATACACAATATATTGTATACAGTACATACACAATATATTGTATACAGTACATACACAATATATTGTATACAGTACATACACAATATATTGTATACAGTACATACACAATATATTGTATACATTACATACACAATATATTGTATACAGTACATACACAATATATTGTATACAGTACATACACAATATATTGTATACAGTACATACACAATATATTGTATACAGTACATACACAATATATTGTATACAGTACATACACAATATATTGTATACAGTACATACACAATATATTGTATACAGTACATACACAATATATTGTATACAGTACATACACAATATATTGTATACAGTACATACACAATATATTGTATACAGTATACAATACAATATATAGTATACAGTATACAATAAAATATATTGTATACAGTACATACACAATATATTGTATACAGTATATACACAATATATTGTATACAGTACATACACAATATATTGTATACAGCACATACACAATATATTGTATACAGTACATACACAATATATTGTATACAGTACATACACAATATATTGTATACAGTACATACACAATATATTGTATACGGTACATACACAATATATTGTATACAGTACATACACAATATATTGTATACAGTACATACACAATATGATGTATACAGTACATACACAATATATTGTATACAGTATATACACAATATATTGTATACAGTACATACACAATATATAGTATACAGTATACAATACAATATATAGTATACAGTATACAATAAAATATATTGTATACAGTACATACACAATATGATGTATACAGTACATACACAATATATTGTATACGGTATATACACAATATATTGTATACAGTACATACACAATATATTGTATACAGTACATACACAATATATTGTATACAGTACATACACAATATATTGTATACAGTATATACACAATATATTGTATACAGTACATACACAATATATAGTATACAGTATACAATACAATATATAGTATACAGTATACAATAAAATATATTGTATACAGTACATACACAATATGATGTATACAGTACATACACAATATATTGTATACAGTATATACACAATATATTGTATACAGTACATACACAATATATTGTATACAGTACATACACAATATATTGTATACAGTACATACACAATATATTGTATACAGTACATACACAAACTATACGCGTAAGTCTTGGTACATTTTAGATCCATCAACTCAGCGCAAAGTTGATAGAGCCAACGGAAGAGATAGGGTAAGACCTACTGGTTGATATTTTAGTAATATACGAATGATCTCTGATTATCTGAAAATAAACTAATGAGCGTCAACTGTAACATAACAAATCATTTTCATGAAAAGAACAACAAAATTCAGTCAAAACAAAAAACCAGCCTTACAAAGAACATTTGCATTTTTGTTTCCAGTTTAAATATTGAGTATTTGTTGGTATATTGAAAGATAAAATTGCATTCTCAATGAATGTTTTTAGAGTAGAGCTGGGTGGATTGGAAGATTACTGGAATGATATCAGATACTCAATAAAGTTCATGCAGGAGGATAGACTCATTCCAGGCAATATTCTGATGTACGCGGATGAAGAGGGTCTCATATCTATCTCACCTGAGAAGGTAATCAGTGTGGTCGCTGAGAAAGCAGCATTGCAGTTCAGAGGAGTGGAGACGGTGTCCAGTTTTGCGCAGCACAATTCCACCACTTTAATACTGGTGGATGGAGACAGCAACTGTTTGCTATGGTTAAATCGCATCAGTACCTTCTCAGAGGATCCTGACTTTTCACTAGATGGACTCGCTGGAAATTGTAGTAACAGCAACAACTTTGAATCTGTAGACGGCACTTTCGATGAAGCTCGGTTTAACCTGCCGGGTTATATCATCATGGGACGCAGCAACGATGAATATTTTATTTCTGAAACAGAAAATGGGGACGGTGCAGTTAAACATCTCAGCTTTAAACGAAAACGTGTTTCCACTTTTCTTGGAGGTGCGGTAGGGATGCCAGAATGGCGTAACCCACACGCTATGTTGTTCATACCTGAGAGAAAGATGATGTACATCTCAACTCGAGACAACATGTACTCTCTTAACTTTGCTTGGGACCAGCAACCAGTGAAAAGTTTGACATCCGGCAATCGTAATGTAGCAGATGGCAAACTGTCAGATTCGGAATTTCTGGACAGCCAATCATTGACATCGTTAAAAGAAAATCTTCTACTAGCACTGCCCGAATCAGGTAACAGGATGAGAGTGATTGACCTAGATAAAGAATATGTCTACTCGACGGAGTTTCCTTCTGACAAAAGACTACAATGTCTACTCGCTGTTCCCAGCCAAAAGCGCATCTATTTCGGAGGATCAAATGGACTCAGTGTCATGCACTGTAAGTAAAATTAGTTTGCTATCTTACTTTTTCAAGTTGAACCGGAACTCCGCTTATGTAACAGATTTTACAATTCCCAGCTGTTTTAATTTTAGTAGAAATGAGTTAGGCATGTGAATATTAGCTTAAAGTCGATAAACAAGCTGTGGTTTTCGAAATAATTCATCTATTTGAAGCTAATGAGTCATAATTAATATATTTATTTCAAATCTGTGACAACTTTGTTCATATTTGGTTTTGTTTTAGATAAGGACCTAAAGAATGGTGCTACAAGCCTTGTGGGAGTATTAACATCCACCCTAGTATTGTTGCTTGCTCATATGATGATCTAAAGCTAAGAAAAGTGCCAGCAAGTTTCAATGGCGGCTTCAGATATATTGAAAGTTGGACTATGTTGCAATTAAGACAAGGCGTTAATCACTTCCTCTTTGCTACAGCTGCTCATATAGAAACTAGCATAAGCGTAGTGAGAAATAGATCAAATAGAACTGCTACTATTTCAGAATGCTTATTTGTGGTTAGTTATATATCTATCAGTCAAAACTTAGGCCTCGATCTCTACTATATAAGTATCATTTGCAGCATCAACTAAAATGGTGATGCAATACATTGCTGCCTGCCTTGCTCACACGGTGCAACACATTTACTGCTGCAGTTCTTTTCTTGTTGAAAAGAAAAGAAGCCCATAACAATCTACTTGCAAGATAGTTTCTAAAAGGAATACTCTAATGAATTTTACCGTCCACTACTGGACACAACTACTACCAGCTGTGCAAGGTCTTAACTCCTGCCTTGCAAGCCCTGTACAACTTCCTAGCTACCCAGTCAATACTGGCATAGCAGGGTAAGATCTGCTCCAAATTTCCTGATAGGTATACAAGCCTGCCAGAGACTACTGCAACTCCAAGTATTCCAAGTCAATAGAAAGGTGTTCACAAGTATAAAGCCAGAAACAGACTGGCGATATTTGACGGCGATTTCCAGGGGGGTACCGTCGCGAATTGGCTTATCGCGGCGCTGGCCAAAGCACACAGGACAATGACGTTGTCATGTCAACTCAATAAAAATCAAATTTTTTCTTAATTATTTTTTATAATTATATTAAGAAAACAAACCATTACTATTATTAATTAATAATTGTGAAATTAACGAAGATAAAAAAAAAATGCTACCACTGGCAATCTGATTAATTAACACAAGTTTATATAAATTATTATAATTATTGTGACGGACGGCGCCATCTTTGCTCTATGTGATGTTCTATGTTTACACTTTACAGCAAATAACTCTATGTACATTTATATATTCTTATCTTACCATTCAATCTTATATGTTTACCATGTGCTAATCACTCATGCATTATTCCAGTACCACCCACTTATGTATTATTGGTACATTCTAGCCAACCACTTGTGCTAGGTGTGGCTTCCTTTGTGCGCACAAATCATGTTACATAATCACCTGTATAAATGCTTATGTTTTGGTCAATAAAGTCAGAGTCAGCTTGCACACTCTCAGAAGTTTCTTTGTTCTCTAACAATAACTTCACTTGCGCTAGTACATGCACGTACAACAAAAGCTCTATTACTCGAGTAGTAATAAATAAGCAGATCAACCCGAACCTCTGCTGGCCGAACCTAGCCATAGCTAGTTCGCCCTTCAAAGTTCGGCCTCTGGCTTGCAAACTGAAATAGCTAACGCAACCGACAGCTAGACAGTAAACTAGGATGGTCACACACCACTCCCAAGAATACTAGTCGACCTGTGGGCGGGTTGTATTGATCAAGCGATAGACACAGATTGCCATCACAGTTCGGGAGGTTGTGCAGGTAGGCGTAGCTACCAACTCACACCCCCACAGTGAAATCCTGCACATTATTATTTATAAACAAACAACCATAAATTATTATTTAAGCTTTTATTATTATCGAACTATAATTCATAATCTATATATATTACAACAACAACAGTAAAACTTAAATAACAACAATTATTGTAAATAATATTAATAATTAATTAAGGTTTAATTAAAATCACAGAGTGATTAAATTAATCAAAATCACAGATAAAAGTCAAAGAATCTGCTGAAGTTGATGAAGAAATCAAAGTAGTTGGGCAGCTGTAGGAAGTGTGGCCAATCAGAGCACAGCGTTATGGCTGAGCGTCGCAAAATATCTGGCTGGCTGGATACTGGGTGTTTGGCCCCAAATCGCTCAACGCCCTAAGCGCTGCAGCGCCCGAGGGCATAATCGCTCTGAAAATCGCCAGTCTGTTTCTGGCTTAAGGGTTATTTATTTCTGAGCTCTCTGGCTCCAGCATCACAATTTAGAACATAGGCGTCTCAATACATTATAGCATGATCATTCAAGCGTGCACATAATTAGCCAATGTTATATCTAGAAAAGTCTATTGTCCAATCGAGTCAATTAAGGTATTCAGTGGGCGGATTCTTTGCCTTCTCTTAGCAGCAGTCTCTGCTAACTATGCTCTGTTCTTGTCTAGGTTTGTCTAGTCTCCAAGTAAGGGTGCACAACTGCTACAACTTGTGACAGGGGGTAGCAACTACCAATTTCCCCCACAATACTACATGTGCGTTTATCTACAAACGTTACATTACTAGTCTTAGAGCCTCTGTAAAAACCCTGTAATGTAAGTATTATTATTCCTTGCATGGCCAGTTTCCAGATCTCTAAATGATCATATTGTATACTTTGATGTTTTTATTTAAATTTAAAATGACTGTTTCCTTTGCTGAGCCTAAAAAAACAAATTTACACTATTTGTATCACAAGCCTTTCAGGCATAGTTTGTCCAATAAAAGTTGGTTACTGTAACTGTGACCAAGCCTCTGACCAAACTGACTGGCAAAGGTACACCCTGGGGAGTGGGGCACGGACCAAGAAAAAGCCTTCCAGCAGTTAAAGCACAGCCTGCTCACAGCCCCCATACTGGGATACCCGGAGGCCACCAGCACGTATATTGTAGATACGGATGCCAGCAATGATGGTGTTGGAGCTGTGTTGTCTCAGGAGCAGAACGGGCAGGAGAGAGTAATTTCCTAATACAGTAAAACACTGGGCCCAGCGGAACGAAATTACTGTGTTACCAGGAAAAAGTTGCTGGCAGTCGCGAAAGCTGTGAAACATTTTCGGCCATACCTGTACGGCCAGAAGTTTTGTCTACGGACGGACCATGCCTCATTAATGTGGCTGTGCAGAAGGAAAGAACCCACCACTCAAGTGGCTCGCTGGCTGGAGATCCTCTCTGAATTCCAGTACACCCTCGAGCATAAGAGCGGAGTTCAACACCGGAATGCAGATGGACTGAGTCACCGCTGCACAGATGACTGTCGTCAGTGTACGCATATCCAGGACAGAGATGGGGGCCCCACCAAAGCAGAAGTGAGACAAGAGGTCGAGTCACGCTCCCTCCCTACACCCCTGGCCACTGCTGCTGTTCGTTCTGACACCCTGATGTCGCTGCCATAGACCGAGGGCGTGCTATGCCCTCAAACACAAATCTGGTACGGGCCCAGAAGGAAGGTACGCACCCAGTAGCTACAATCTATGCAGCTGTGGAGAGTAACAACCCACTTATCAAAGAAAAGCTGGAGACTGGTAGCGGTGAGCTCAAACAGTTGAGCCAGAGACAACCGTCACTCAGGATTAGAGCTGACGGAGTGTTGGAGCTACATCTAGCCGTCGGAAACCGCTCCCGGTGGTGTACTGTGTGTCCATACAGCTTAAGGGGCACGTGATGGGGGGAACGCATTCCCTTGCTCATGCTGGAATCAAAAGAACCACTAAGCCCCTCCAGTTGACTTGGTACTGGCCTGGCATGACAGCTGATGTCCGGAGGCTGGTTTCAAGCTGTGAAGTCTGCCAGAGAGCAGAAAGTGGGGGTACTAGACCTAATCCGGGTCGGCAGAGAATGTACGCTCACAGACCTTGGCGGAAGTTAGCGATGGACCTGGTCGGACCGCTACCAGAGACAGTCAGGGGCAACATATGAATTTTGGTATTGACCGACCACTTTACCAGGTGGTAGGATGCCCTGGCAATTCCGGATGCTACGGGTCCAGTATTGGCCACTGCCATGGACGAACGGATGTTTTGCTATCTAGGCATACCGGAGCAGATCCATACTGATCAAGGGGCGCAGTTTGAGTCCAGTTTAATGAGAGAACTATGTTCACTATGGAACATAGAAAAAACCATAACCACGCCCTACCACCCACAGACAAATGGAGTGGTGGAACGCAATAACCGGGTGTTAGGAGATTCGTTACGCTCCTTGCTGCTGAGAAGACAACCAGAGGAATGGGATCTGATGCTGCCACAGCTCATGCGAGCTTTCAGAGCTACCCCGCGTTCCGTGACAAATCAGATGGCAAACTACGTAATGCTGGGTCGAGAGCTGAGACTCCCAGACCAAATTGCTTACCACCTCCCCTAACTGACCACATGCCTGTCCACGTGTATGCTCAGGCCCTCAAGGAGTGCCTAGAGTGAGTACATGACCTTGAGGGAGGAGTTGAGTCAGATCCAGGATGAAGAGGGGCAAGTGCCTTCCCTGTATGCTCCAGGAGATCAAGTTTGGTTGGAAAATAGAAGGAGGAGAAAGGGTAAAAACCCAAAGTTGCAGTCCAAATTCATTGAGCCGTATATGGTCAAGGAGGCCTACTCCAATCATACCTACCTCATCTCTCGGCAAGGATGGACATCTGTGCAAAATGGAAGCAGGCTCAAACTCTACAGCAGTTGCAGTGACCTTAGGGGACTTGCTCCAGCTGCTATAGAACCCTGCAGGAGACCCAACATGAGGGGTGCAGTGAGAAGGAGGAGGAGACCAACTCCAGTAGATGAACCAGGATTACCTGTGGAGCCTGCACCTCAGGCGGTAGAGCACCAAGAGTTAAGAGCGCAGCCACACATAGCAGATAGTCCACCAAACACCCCCTGCGGATGGCGTCCAATTCGGACAAGAACTCCAACCACAGGAGCAGAAAACAGAGAATCTACCCCTATCCCTTTGCTGGCTACACCCCCCATAGCAGAAAGGGATCCCTGGTGGAGGAGTAAGCAACAGACCCAGAAGAAATGTAGGGTCATCTATACGGTATGGCCAGCCACTATGTCACCATATAAAAGAAGACACATTTCTCAAAAGAATAGAGAAAGCTGAAGAGACACCCACAACAGCGGCAGCAGTAACAGGAAAACCTCTTAAGTTAGACAACCCATTCTTGGACTCAAAAGAAGCCCGGAGTCCAGTTCAGTCAACCCTCCCTAAGCTTCAGGAAGATTTAGGTTTTCTAGAAGAACAAAAAAATCCAGTTTTCTCCCAGTAGGACTCCACCAACTGCTCACAGAATGTGACCCACTGGAAGTGAGTCAGGCATGGAAACATGCAGCTAAGCTTTGCAGCCAGTTCATTGCTACCAGTGGAGTCGAAGTGGACAGACATACTTTATTTCTTCAAGCAGTCAACGGATACATTCAAACTAGACAAATGGACAGGATGCTGCCAGACCTCTCAGATGAGGAAGAACTTCCAACTTCCAACCTGGCAGGATTTGAGCCCGTATACCCTACACAGGAGGACGAATTACTGGCTATGCCTACAGTGGAACTGAGCTTGCCTGTTAAGGAGTGTAGCAGACCAGCAGTACAGGAGATTAACAAAGCAGCAGTGCAGGAAGGAGCAGAACCAGAGGATAATCTGGCCAAAAATCAGGGTAGGTACAATGCTTGGGTGTTGACCAACAGTTCTTGTAGAGATCCTCTGGCGTTGCGGTGTGGATTATCGTCTCCAACCAGTAAAGAAGAATTTCCTTTCCTCCCTAGTAGGGAGATAGCAGCCAGAGCCAGCTTTAAAACCCTACCAGCACCTCCAGCTAGAGCACTGTATAGCCAGTGTTTAAAAAAGGTTGTTGCAGATAGTAGCAATGAAACACCATTACCGAACCAGCTGTCTCCACCTCCTGGCCAACTGGCAACATCTCCGGGCCGGCTACCCCCTCTACCCGGCCGGCAGCATGCAGAGACAAGCCGGCACAAGTTGGAAATGCTGGGATAGGTGTCAAGACATAATCGAGGACAGATAGCAAATTAATGTAGCAGAAATAAAGCCATGCAGATGCCCGTGGAACTGTCAGTGCCCGACATACTAAGGGTTGTCCAGACCCTGCCCTGCCTATCACCTTTGGTGAGAAGGCCAGTTCCCAGCAAGGGGATGCTTGGTGGGTAGCGTCACACTGATCCAACCTTTTCTGTTTCAGGTGACGGTGATGTGAGCAGATCTGTGGTGGAGGCCCAGCCAGAGCTCACAGTACGGCTGGTCAGAGCGACCAAGCCAAGCCTACCTGAGAAAGTGTCACCAGTGAAGGCACCTAGGGACCCTCCCCCAGCCACTCTAGAGAATGAGCTGTGTACCACTTTCAACGCAGAAGGGAAGCGGGTGCCGCCCAAACGGGAGAAGTGGAAATGGATAGGCCAGCACGCAGAGGACAGAGTATGAAACCTGTTAGATGCGGCAGTAGGCTTCCAGTGCCAAAGATGTCAGTATGCAGCTAAAAACTACCGACAACTAAGGGTACATACCCAACAACACTTTGTACGCTACTACTGCAGGTTCCGGTACAACAGTGAATCTAGGGACGCAGTCTTTTCGCACCAGGTGAAGCTAAATGAGGTCACTAACAAAGACCACTACAGGAAGACCCGCTGCGTCTATGCTGTAGACAGGCAAAACTATGAGGAGTTCTGCCACTTCACCGGCTGGACGAACCCTCCAAAGTTCCAGCGTTGCTACCCCACCCAGGTAGGCCCATCAGATGAGAAGAAGACTGAGCAAATCCAGTCTGAGCCAAACCAAACGAGGGAGTCATGCAAGCGAGACCAAGCAGAAGAGTCAGTAGACTCTGCCAGGCAGACCAACCAGGAAGTTGGCGACAGAAGGAAAGTACTGAAATGGCTGGGTGAGCAGCACCCCCTAGAGGCCCCAGAAAAAGAGAAAGCATTCGGCTAACAAGAAGCCAGCAGCCACGAGTACCGGCAAACAAGAAGTGACAGAGACCGAGGTCGACCAGAAACCATCGCAGGGGTTTCTCCAGTGGCGAAAACATATGGCCCAACAGGCAGATCAAGAGGCCAGCTGCCTAGAGGTGATCTTAACTAGCATGAGGAGCTGGGCCTTGCGCCGTGAGCAGGATGCAGACACCATCGCAACACTGAAGGCAGAGGCCCAGCTGGCGAAAGCGGAAATAATGTACTACAAGGAAAAAGCCACTGAGTTCAGAGGAAAACTATTTTAGTTCCCACATGTTCCAGTTATTGTCATTATATCCAGCACAATGTGGTTCATTGTATTTTGGTAAAAATATATATATGCTGATCCTGGGAAGGATAAATCTAACCAAATTCCTTTTGTTGATTAAATTAGTGGCCGGGGCCGCTAATGAAACGGAGTGTGTGGGGGAATATGGTAGTTGCTACCCCCTGTCACAAGTTGTAGCAGTTGTGCACTCTTACTTGGAGACTAGACAAACCTAGACAAGAACAGAGCATAGTTAGCAGAGACTGCTGCTAAGAGAAGGCAAAGAATCCGCCCACTGAATACCTTAATTGACTTGATTGGACAATAGACAATTCTAGCAATTACATTGGCTAATTGCACACACGCTTGAATGATCATGTTATAATGTATTGAGATGCCTTTTATTATAAATTGTGATGTTGGAGCCAGAGAGCTCAGAAATAAATAACTCTTATACTTGTGAACACCTCTCTATTTACTTGGAATACTTGGAGTTGCAGTAGTCTCTGGCAGGCTTGTATACCTGTCAGGACTTTTGGAGCAGATCTTACCCTGTTATGCCAGTGTTTACTGGGTAACTAGGGAATTGCACAGGGCTTGCAAGGCAGGAGTTAAGACTTTGCACAGCGGGTAGTAGTTGTGTCCAGTAGTGGACGGCGAAATCTGTTACAGTATTAGCTGTGGCTTCTAATTAGTGCAGTACTATCGCTTTGGTATTATGACTTTCATGGTATTTAGTTACATATATGACTCAAATTGACCCTTCTAAGGATCTAAGGCTATGGCCTTAAGGCTATTTTCCCGATGTTGGCATTGATGCATCATAGCACCCACTCCAGGTGCTAAGCTCTACCGGGGTGGCTTACTAATGCATTACCACCTTGTGCCGGTATAGCTTCTGATACGTAATAACAGACTGAATGTTTGTATCATGTATAACAACTTTGCAAAAGTGTACAGAGGTACCAACCACCAAAAGTGTACAGAGGTACCAATCACCAAAGGTGTACAGCGGTACCAACCACCAAAGGTGTACAGAGGTACTAACCACCAAAGGTGTACAGAGGTACTAACCACCAAAGGTGTACAGAGGTACTAACCACCAAAGGTGTACAGAGGTACTAACCACCAAAGGTGTACAGAGGTTCCAACCACCAAAGGTGTACAGCAATACCAACCACCAAAGGTGTACAGAGGTACCAACCACCAAAAGGTGTACAGAGGCACCAACCACCAAAATCCACCACAATATTGTAAAGGTTTACGGTGTGTATTGCCTTTACTGAACACTACTAGAGAGAGGTTAACTGTGTAGAAGGTCCAACAGCTTAGCAAGCCTGTTTTATCTACTACACACACAGACACATGGTAGCAACGGTAGCAGCAGTACCGGGTCGGGAGCGCTACCGGGGTGGTAGTCATGGCTCTTGTCCTCGACTATTCGTCTATACACTACACACTGAGTTCCACCGGACATGGGGAAACAAACAAGTCAGCCGGCAACCCGCCAAAATTAATATGCGAAGTTAAAGTTATAAAAATTTTATTGCTTGTAAGACACAAAAGCTCACAGGAGCGCACAAAAAAATTTGCCCGCTGGGCGAAAAGTGACTCTATTTATAAGAAAGCACGCAGTTGAAATCACAGTTGAAAAACACACGCATGATTGACTAAAGACAAGCTGGCACAAAAGAACAAGAATGACATATGTACAGGCACAGGCTGGCTCACTATAAATTGACTAACCACTAATATTCAAATTACATGACATCATGGAAAATTACACACCAGAACCAGAGTCCATAAGAGTACAGTCGACCTTGATCAGCTACTAGGAGTACAGGACCTTGACTCTTCTTCTTTTGAAGCTCGCCTGCTTCAACTCAAATGCTATCAACTAGACAAGGCCAGCTAGCACCTTCCCAGAATCCACTGCCTGTGGACAACACACTAGTGCTTACTGCACGCACTAGCTATATCTGGTTACTAGGGTAAATGGAATGTAACGGCCACACAACGATATCTATTACAATACTTACTTGTATTAAGCCGAGACATCTATAAAAGTTCTAAAGTAATGTTTTGATTCTGCGACAGTAAAAACGTTGTGGTAAACAGAATCAGGTCTTCAACTTGTTGAGAGCTAAGTGCAGAAATGAAAGTGTGGCCAACTCCCCTTGTCACGTGACCCTCTGGAGCCGAATGCTTGAGTGATTACACTATAACTTATAGAAAAAGGATCATTTTCAACAGCTCATAACGCTGCAAATTGACAAGTTAAAGCTTAAAACAACCATTCATCTGAAAGCTCAGGATGCTTCCTAGCCCACTAGGAATTTTAAACAAAAAAAATCAAAATTTAAGCTAAGTAATAAGGGGTGAAATATAGTGCTTATATTACCACTTGAATTATGAAAGATAGGAATTCTAAACTACTTTTCTTGTACCATTCAACTTTCATATCAAATTTGAAATAGCTAAATAACTTTGGACATAAGTAATAGCCAAAATTTATTGATAGAATTATAATCTCAAAGTAGTCTAAATAATAATAACATAAATATTCCAAAAAGGCTGATATATTTTTATGGTACCGATGAAATCAATCATTTTTTTTTCAAAATGAGCATACTACTTTTTGACTTTATTCATACTTCACTTTAGAGTAGTCTATTACGGGTTTTTGTTATGCAGTCGGAGGTTTCCGAAAAATGATAATAAATACTGCTGAATAAAATAAATAACAAAGGTTCCACTTGTTTTATTATTATTATTTCGTTTTTGCCACAAAACCAAGTGGCACTTCGGCACGTCAGGTGTCTGTCATAAGGATGGTAACTAACGCAACTGTGCGCCTTGTTTACAATTACAAAAGGTCACGTAAATTTCATATTGCAACATTTAATCTTTCGCAGTTGATTTTTTCTGAAGTATCTGGAAAAATTACTAATAAAATGTAAGTTTTATTTCGTTTATAGTCATGATGCATGAAATTTGGTTCTATGCAAGAATAATTGTTAAACAGTGATATTTTTTTCTCAGACAAAAGAGTTTGATCTCTGACAAAAAAACCAGTGAGTATATTACAATATACAACCGCACACCATTTATTTTCTTTGCTTCCTGTCTCGGTTCAGTATTTCCTACGCATTTAGCTTGGGCGTGTGGAAGTTGTCTGCACTTTTTAAAACTGAGGCCCTCTCACTAAGCTAGCCAATCAGCCGAGCCAACTGTTTTGATTTTGCAATGTAATTAGTCAGCTCTTTAGTCTTTAGTTTGCTTTCATAAACTGACAGTTTATTCATCAATATTGTAATACAACATTATTGATCTTTTTTTGAATTTTTTTTATCCATTATTGGAACTTTTTTAATGGTACATTCTTTTATTTCTACTGTACGATAAAGCTAGTATTTCGAATCGTGTTTTCATTTTTTTGACCACACAACTCTATATTTTCATTTGTCAAAATACTTCAATGAAATTTTGAAATGTTTTCAAATAAATAAAGAAGAATAAACAACATATGGTGGCAATGATTGGCTCTCAACCATGGCAACTGTTTTGGTTAGTTGAATAGCAGCCTTGGTAGTGGGTACATACAGGTAGATTTATGTAACACCCAGTCAGCATTGTAATGATAAAAATCACCATTTCCTTTGCTGATGCTGGTGATTGCAAACTTCCAATTTATTTCAAAAGCACCAAGCGATCAGTCAGCAGCAATCATTAGTGGATGTGACTTGTAGGAGAGAGTATCACTGGCACGCGCAATGAAGTTACAAAACTTTGTCTGTTTTTGTTTTATGATAGGCAGCACTCTAATGGTAAGTGAATTCTTTGTTTGCACATTTAAACAGCAACCATTTATGGCAGATTTAACTTAGCTGCTTTGTTTTTTAAAGTAGTCTTTTTGTGACTATCTGAGAAAGTTAACAGTTTTTGATTTATATCTGGGTATATATTACCTGTTTGTCAATGAACTGTTACAAGCTTGTTTTTGCAACTAATTGGAGTGCTTTTTTTAACAAAGGTTTTAAAGGAAAAAAAGTGGTCAAAATTTAGCAAAAATGATTGCGATGATGGGTGTTTGTTGATAAGAGCTTTGTATACAGTACATACACAATATATTGTATACAGTACATACACAATATATTGTATACAGTACATACACAATATATTGTATACAGTACATACACAATATATTGTATACAGTACATACACAATATATTGTATACAGTACATACACAATATATTGTATACAGTACATACACAATATATTGTATACAGTACATACACAATATATTGTATACAGTACACACACAATATATTGTATACAGTACACACACAATATATTGTATACAGTATATACACAATATATTGTATACAGTACATACACAATATATTGTATATAGTACATACACAATATATTGTATACAGTACATACACAATATATTGTATACAGTACATACACAATATATTGTATACAGTACATACACAATATATTGTATACAATACATACACAATATATATTGTATACAGTACATACACAATATATTGTATACAGTACGTACACAATATATTGTATACAGTACATACACAATATATTGTATACAGTACATACACAATATATTGTATACAGTACATACACAATATATTGTATACAGTACATACACAATATATTGTATACAGTACATACACAATATATTGTATACAGTACATACACAATATATTGTATACAGTACATACACAATATATTGTATACAGTACATACACAATATATTGTATACAGTACATACACAATATATTGTATACAGTACACACACAATATATTGTATACAGTACACACACAATATATTGTATACATACACAATATATTGTATACAGTACATACACAATATATTGTATACAGTACATACACAATATATTGTATACAGTACATACACAATATATTGAAACTATACGCGTAAGTCTTGGTACATTTTAGATCCATCAAATCAGAGCAAAGTTGATAGAGCCAACGGAAGAGATAGGGTAAGACCTACTGGTTGATATTTTAGTAATATACAAATTATCTCTGATTATCTGAAAATAAAAGAATGCTTATAAATTGTAACAAATCATTTTCATGAAATGAACAAGAAAATTCAGTCAAAACAAAAAACCAGTCTTACTAAAAACATTTGTATTTTTGTTTCCAGTTTAAATATTGAGTATTTTTTTGGTATATTGAAAGAGACAATTGCATTCTCAATGAATGTTTTTAGAGTAGAGCTGGGTGAAGTGGAAGATTACTGGAATGATATTAGATACTCGATAAAGTTCATGCAGGAGGATAAACTCATTCCAGGCAATATTCTGATGTATGCGGATGAAGAGGGCCTCATCTCTATCTCACCTGAGAAGGTAATCAGTGTAGTCGCTGAGAAAACAGAATTGCAGTTCAAAGGAGTGAAGACGGTGTCCAGTTTTGCGCAGCACAATTCCACCACTTTAATACTGGTGGATGGAGACAGCAACTGTTTACTATGGTTAAACCGTATCGATGCCTTCTCAGAGGATCCTGACTTTTCACGAGATGGACTCGCAGGAAATTGTCGTAACAGCAACAACTTTGAATCGGTAGACGGCACTTTCGATGAAGCTCGGTTTAACCTGCCGGGTTATATCATCATGGGGCGCAGCAACGATGAATATTTTATTTCTGAATCAGAAAATGGGGACGGTGTAATTAAACATCTCAACTTAACACAACGCATTGTCACCACTCTTCTTGGAGGTGTGGTTGGGAAGCCAGAATGGCGTAACCCACACGCTATGTTGTTCATACCTGAGAGAAAGATGATGTACATCTCAACTCGAGACAACATGTACTCTGTTAGCTTTGGTCAGGACCAACAATCAGTGAAAAGTTTGACATCCGGCAATCGTAATGTAGCGGATGGCAAACTGTCAGATTCGGAATTTATGGACAGCCAATCATTGACATCATTAAAAGGAAATCTTCTCCTAGCGCTGCCCGAATCAGGTAACAGGATGAGAGTGATTGACCTAGATAAAGAATATGTCTACTCGACGGAGTTTCCTTCTGACAAAAGACTGCAATGTCTACTCGCTGTTCCCAGCCAAAAGCGCATCTATTTCGGAGGATCAAATGGACTCAGTGTCATGCACTGTAAGTAAAATTAATTTGCTATCTTACTTTCTCAAGTTGAACAGGAACTCTGCCTATGAAACAGTTTTTACAGTTTCCAACTCTTTTAATTTTAGCAGAAATGAGTTAGGCATGTGAATATTAATTACAGGCGATAAACAAGCTGCAGTTTTTGAAATAATTCTTTTTAAGCTAGAGAGTCATAATTTATTTCAAATCCGTGACAACTTTGTTCGTATTTGGTTTTGTTTTAGATAAGGAGCTAAAGAATGGTGCTACAAGCTTTGGGGGAGCATTAACATCCACTCTAGCTGTGTTGCTTGCCCATATGATGATCTAAAGCTAAGAAAAGTGCCAGCAGGTTTCAATGGAGGCTTCAGATATTTTGAAAGTTGGACTCTGTTGCAATTAAGACAAGGCGTTAATCACTTCCTCTTTGTTACAGCTGCTCATATAGAAACTAGCATAAGCATAGTGAGAAATAGATCAAATAGAACTGCTACTTATTTCGGACTGCTTATTTGTTGTTAGCTATCTCAAAGCATAAAATGATTGTGCAACAGAAAATACTTGAACAGCAACAGCAATATTATTATTTATGTATGTGTGGTATATATTTGAGCAATATCTGAGAAAAGTTGTTAAAATACAAAATGCGCACAAGTACTATCTGAATGTAAATATATGCATAAAACTATAATATAATACATATAATAAAATTTTGTACAATACAATTAGTGGCTTTAGTTCAATAAATTGTGTTATACACCCTCCAGGCTTCTATTATCACCAGCAATAAAATTGACACAAAATATCAATTACAAATAAACACACACTGATCCCAGCTGCATAGAATAAATGAAAAAGAAATGAAAAATCAATATCATAATAATATACCATAATAACACATTTTGTCATCAACAAAAGCATAATAAAATAAATTAGCTGACTAGATGTCAAGGAAGTATTTCCTGTAGTGACCCAGTAAAAGACTACAGACAAAGACCAAATGTAAATTAAAGCTTTAATTATCTCCGAGATTCACTATGATTGAAATTTAACTAAATTTTGCTCAAAACGTCACCCAGGTGATCTAACCGGCTAGCTGACACAATTATTGATACAACCATTCACGTAACGAGAAAAAATAGACTGTCAGTCATAGCAGGAAGTGAGATAAGTGAGAAAACAATGACTCTTTCAAGTGATGTCAGAGATCGTTATCTGCGTGCAGAAGAACAGAGATCACATGATGTGATAGCACTGTTTCTACCACCTGCAGGCGGCTGTCTTGTAATCAGTCACTCATTTGTGTGTGTGCGTTTAAGGTAAAAGTAAAACAGCATTGTTTATGTAATACCAATTGCACAACACAAAATTAATAACCATGTTTTGAATGGAAAACGTTACAACAGGCAAGAGGAAACAGTTAATGGAAGATGAGAATTTTAGCACCAGAAGGAAGATATGCATCCACTTAGATTCTAGGGACTGATAACATAGGCAGCGGTGACTGATCGGATCGCTGCCAGAGACATCAATGCCATGTCACCTGAAATAATTATGAATGGAATGAGTTACACCAATTCTCTTCAACTCATGAAAACATACTTATGACTAATATTCTTTTCTATTTAATAAAGTTCTAATAATACTTAATAAAAAAAAATCTTATCATTCTATCAGGTATACTAACAGGACAATGATCTATCTAGTCAACTTGTACCTTTGTATTGAAAATGATCATCTGTATCTGAATGCAAACTATGTTTGCTGACTTTCCCAGAGATGTGCAACTCACATGAGTGATATGTTACCAATAAGTAATACCACATTCATCAAAACTATGTAAAAAATTATTATTCCAGAATATTTCCGGCAAAAATAATTTCCAATAGACAATATTGAAGAATTCACCAACAAAAACTAAAATAACAGAAATACAATTTTGCCCCTAAACTAAAAATAAAAGAGACGATATTTAATGTTGTCCGCTTTTGTTGTGCATCAACTACTAGTTTGTTTTGTAGCTGCTACTTGAACCACAGAAATCTAAAAATATTATTGGTTGTTAACGAGAGAAAAAGAGTATTCCTACAAATGACATAACCTGAGACACAATGCCATATGGGTGCCACATGCAGTCTACAACTGTGATAAGAACTTGCAGTAACCTAAGGTTTGGTTTCCACTAGGCCGATTTTGCCATGGGGTAAGCATACGCACGGCAACCGCTCAAGTGTGAACCATACGTCAAGAATGCAGCGCGGTAGCCAAGAAAAGTTGAAAAACTTCAACTTTTCTGCAGCTCGTGCGGTACCCGTATGAGTGTGAACCAATTTGCAGCAAGGCCGTGGCTACTTTCAGCGAATGAAATTTGCCACTTGTATTTGACAATAGCAGCACGTGCCATGATTTGTAATGTTTGGTTAGTTTTTACTACTTTTTATGATTTTTCCATGCAATCATCGATCATTTCCTTTGATAGCAGTGCAGCTTTATATTTGTAGTGCACCTTATCTACCAACTAATTGTAATAGCTACTATTATTATTATCAATTTATTTATTAATATCATACAGATAATTATTATAATAATAAATTAATCAAAAAAAAATTTACCCATTATTATTATTATCATTTATTACTGTTTTGTTAACTATATCAAACTAATATAATATAACTATTACTCATTTATCCATTATCGTTGTTACTTACCAACAATTGAGTGAATTATTATTAATCAAGTTAATTTGTCTATTACTATATAGAAAGCATGCCAGTTTTTTTCATGCTGACAAATTGTGGCAAGAAGTAGGTATTCACTTCATAAACAAACTGACCAAAATATTTGCGAAGGACGATTTTTTAATCGTCTTTTTAATTATGTTTATCAATGTGGCCGATTATTTATATTGAGAAAGTTAGAGAAATCCAATTTTTTTAAATGGCTTTGATCTTTTTACTTGAATGTTGACTAGAAATATGAATTTTTTTACGTAACAAAATAGTAAGCAGCAAGGTCAACCCAAAGTAGCCTTGAGGTTCCCTCAAGTCAACCAGCCAGCAGGTCACCTTCTGAGTGTGACCCAAACCAATGCACCGTACCACAAGTTAGCCTCATAGGTACCTTTAGGGTACCTGCCAAGTGCGAACGAAGCTTTAGGTAATTTTATAAATAAATAAAAAAATGAATATGATTAAAATACTTTGATTGTTGGGCTTGCATACACACACACGCATACAACTAACTAGATCCGAAAAAAACTAATTTAGATAGAACATGAGACTTAAAAGCTAAAGTTTACCTTATTGTTGAGCAGCAGGTGCAGCGGGTGCAGCAGGTGCCCTTGTGAACTGTTTAGTCCTCGTGGAAGCTCTAATGAAGTCAAATTCATTGTTTGCTAGCAATAAATACATAACCATACAAAAGTCTTCACAACGTAACAATTCAATTATTGGGCTAGGAAATCGACATGAATAGAGCTATAGAAGCTAAATACAGACACTGTAATTCTAGAGTTCTGCTCAAGCTGATAACTACTATGGCTCCATGCTGTAATGTTGCCCCGACAGAAAGTCGTCTTTGAAAGATGACGTTGTTTTCCTGCCATAGATACGGCAACGTTGACTTGGTTTCGTCATGGCAAAATGTCGACTTTTGAAGTTGACGTTTTCAGGCGCTGCATAGCTAAAGTAATTATGACGGAGGGGGGGGGAGAGTGGGAGGGGACTATCGCACTAGTGTGTGTACGCATGTGCCAACACACTGCAAATGCTTTCCCATATCAACAGCCATGCCTCTCAAGCCAAATCCAATTATTAAATAATTAGTAACTGCTTGAGTTTTGCTTCAATTGTTTAGTACATGCTCAGTGAGTGTTTGACAACTAATTCTACATCAATATAACCATTTGAAATATACGCAGCGATTTAATTAAACTTGAATAATTAAATAATAGCTAATTATTATTGCAAAAATCATTTAATAATATTTATAAAATAACATACTCAATCAGCACCTTCATTTATCACTACCCAACGCTGATGTGTACAGACCTTACAGACTGTTATAAGAATATTATCTCATCAAAATAAATTATTTCAATGAAAACAATCATTGACAAATAATAAAAGATCCATTAATATTTAATTGTTAAATATTTATTATGATACTTGAATGTTTATCATTATTATTTATTAATTTCAGCTCAGCAAAGCGATTTTGGTAAATAATGCATTGAATTACTTTTTGTGCTCAAAAAATAGAAAAAATACAATAAACAACAAAAACCATTTGTTTGTTAAGATTGCTATGGCAACAAAAACTCGTTACTTAAGTGGCCGGTGTAATGCGATATCTAGTATGCAGATGTTGCGTTAAACCGGCGAGTTTCAACGTCGACTTTCTGTCGGGGCAACATCGCAGCATGAAATCCTAGTGAATGAAAAAGGAGAATTTTTTTAAGAGAGAAAGAAACAGAGAAAACCTATTTCCCGAGTTGATATGCCTAGGAGTGCACGGTTACCTCTACAAACATCACAAGTACCAAAGCTGCCACTTGTATCCTTTCATGTATCATAGATAAAACAATAGATAAAATACAATTTCCTTTTGCCACTGCTGCTATGTAAATTGTACAAAATTGGCCAATGGAAAATGAGTGAGTAATACCTGTGGCATTTACATCATAATAGCCCGTGATACCACAAAGTCTAAGAGAAATATGGATGGCGGTGCACAACCCACAATGCAACACGAGAGAAATACTGGAGCAGAGTGAAGGAACGGAGCAGCTCAACCTTCCTCACCTTTGTTGGAGGATTTAGACTTTGATCTCTTAGACGATAGTCTAGCTTGAGTGCTACCTGCAGCAGATTTCACTGATTGCTTACTGGTGGAGGGTGGGGGTGTAGCCTTCCCGTCTGATAATATATCTGTAGACTTGGTTCTACGTAGCCTTCCCCGTGACATCTCACTAAACATTCTCCGAACAGAACCTGAGGCAAATCGAGTGGAAAACATTTCAAGTAACGGATGATTGTTTAGATAAAATCTTGACTGGCTTGCATGGAAAGATTTCCCTGCATATGGATACACCAGCAGCGTTGTGATTTCATAGAGACAGGAGGCGTATGAACGCTTCTCCAAGCTATGATAGAAGTTATTGTATGGAAGATGAACCAGACTATCTCTGTGCCAACCACCTAACTACTACACCAGCACTAAAAATCTCCCTCGCTCTACAGATCTCTCTCAACGTATGATGTAATCAAAACAATTGCTTTACAAAGAATAGTACTAATTGATTAATTCAAAACAGATTGCACAATCATTTTGTTTATTTACATTTAACGAAAAAATAATCTAGAAAACTAATTTAAATTAATTATTATAATAAAACAGACCTTGAGCTATAATTGCTAACTGATACTACTAAGGAAGTATTTGATCAGGTTTTGAGCAAAGAGTCTCACTACGACTTCGAGGAAAAACAAGAAAAGAAATTCAACTGTTAACAGACTGTTTCACCGAAAAAAACTCACCAAAACCAAAGAGTGATTTGGGTTTCTCATCCTCTGAGTCATCCCCGTCATCGGGTGGAGGAAGCGGCAGCAGCACCTCAGGAGGAGACTCAGCCGGCATCAGGTAACCGTGTACATCCTCCAACAAACAAACATGGCCAAATGTAATCATTGTGAAATATTTGTACCAAAACTAAAATTATTTGTGCAGTCTTGTCTTACCTCCTGCCACTGCGACTCGTGGAATTGAGCGTTGAGAGCGACAGCTTCCTCCTCTATCTTGTTGAAGGCAGCAACAGCCTGAGCCAGCTCTGTATCCTTTGGTGAGGTCTGCTCTGGTGGTAGAGGATTGTCTATGGGGTCACCATCCAGTGATATATGCCAGACAGTAGCTGAATGAAAGCATACACCACTTCCTTCAATCTTATTAATTTGTGACATCAAGAGCAAAAAATAAGTGCAAGGAAAGGTGATTTCAGGAATTTGGGTTATATTTCACTGCAAAACGGATTGAATGACCGATATTTGAACTCTATTACAAAGGTCATTGGAATTACTTGGCCATAAAAAACAGAATTTTACTCACTGCCAGCAATATTTTGTCAAAATGCCATAAATAACAGAAGCCCACATGTATGAGAAAAGAGGAAGTTTGCCTATTGCAAAAATAAATAACCGAATGCTATACAACAATAAAACATGAGCAATAAAGAAAAATAAAACAAAAAATAAAAAATGCGGTGCAAAGGCGTTGCATTAGTAAGTAGTAATCAATCAGTGGCTGTAAGTACATCACACAGGAAATGACTGGCATCAGCGCACAGCTATGATGAGTCAAACAATACTCATTTCCTTCGTGGCATATTCAAGATGTCAGCCATGATAGTGAGAAGATAAGTTTGAGCGGGGCGCAGGAGTAGAACATCAGATAACAGCAATGAGTTATACAAGCACGTACTAGCTACTTAACCATCACAGCTCTCTGGTGAAGGAGGGAGCAATAGATTATTGTCCGATTGAGCAAGGATTTTACGATTATTTATCACAAATCTTCCGTAACCAAGTTTTAATAATAATAACTATAATAATAAAATAAATAATAAATAGGCCTACAACAAATGGGTCAAATAATGATTGGGTTCACACTGAGTAACAACAACAAAAGTTTGGCAAGTAGCCAAAGCACTTGGACTTTTGGCCATAAACCGAGGAGTAATGCCAGTTTTGTTGGTGCAGATTACTGAAGTGATTCGGTAACTCTGGACTAAAAAATGGGTGTATCAATGGCAGGCCAACATAAAGGGTGTAAAAAGTCAGACATAGCGCTGTCAGCCAAACTAAGTCAGCAGCTACTTACTTGGCTCTTTGCCAAAGAACTGGTTCTCCAACATTGACTCCTCATTGACCGGTTCGTACAAACCTACTTGACTGGCCATCGAAGAGGTCCCTGCAGACAATAATTTACAGTAATGAATAATGTTAGTTGGTAAACACTGACTAACTACAGCTAAGTGTACAGTATCCGTGTGTGGGTTGTCTTCTATTGCAACACATGTTAGATGGCTAACTGGACAGTAAACATTGTAAGCAAATGTGATGAGAAGAAGACAACTTTCAAAACAAGTATTAACGAAAAGAGCAATTCAAATTGATATTAACAATCAAGTGAGTTGGTGCGTTAGGAGAGATTCACCTGTTGATGAGAGGCTTCTGTTGACTCTAAGATTGTCATTTGCTGAGTCGTCACATGTGACAGCAGGCTTCGGCAGAGGCCTGGACAGAGTGCCCTCATTTGATTGGATGACAGTTTCCACAAGCTGAGGCAGCACTCTAGGGACCACTGAGTGAGGAGTATTGGCAGCATCAGCGGGTGAGTGTGTGGGGTCTGCTGTCGTAGAATTATTGCTGCCACTAGCAGCACGGGCTGCTGACACAGAATTGTACTTGTGTAGAGGATACGGACGGGGAATATCTGGCACAGGGGGTGGACCAGCCATCTCACGAGCTATATAGTGATTTGTGTCTGTAATATATAACTATTGTACTAGTATATATCTGTAATATATAACTAGTATATATCTGTAATATATAACTAGTGTATATCTGTAATATATAACTAGTGTACTAGTATATATCTGTAATATATAACTAGTATATATCTGTAATATATAACTAGTGTACTAGTATATATCTGTAATATATAACTAGTATATATCTGTAATATATAACTAGTGTACTAGTATATATCTGTAATATATAACTAGTGTACTAGTATATATCTGTAATATATAACTAGTGTACTAGTATATATCTGTAATATATAACTAGTATATATCTGTAATATATAACTATTGTACTAGTATATATCTGTAATATATAACTAGTGTACTAGTATATATCTGTAATATATAACTAGTGTATATCTGTAATATATAACTATTGTACTAGTATATATCTGTAATATATAACTAGTATATATCTGTGATATATAACTAGTGTACTAGTATATATCTGTAATATATAACTAGTATATATCTGTAATATATAACTATTGTACTAGTATATATCTGTAATATATAACTAGTATATATCTGTAATATAAAACTAGTGTACTAGTATATATCTGTAATATATAACTAGTGTACTAGTATATATCTGTAATATATAACTAGTATATATCTGTAATATATAACTATTGTACTAGTATATATCTGTAATATATAACTAGTGTACTAGTATATATCTGTAATATATAACTAGTGTATATCTGTAATATATAACTATTGTACTAGTATATATCTGTAATATATAACTAGTATATATCTGTAATATATAACTATTGTACTAGTATATATCTGTAATATATAACTAGTGTACTAGTATATATCTGTAATATATAACTAGTATATATCTGTAATATATAACTAGTATATATCTGTAATATATAACTATTGTACTAGTATATATCTGTAATATATAACTAGTGTACTAGTATATATCTGTAATATATAACTAGTGTATATCTGTAATATATAACTATTGTACTAGTATATATCTGTAATATATAACTAGTGTACTAGTATATATCTGTAATATATAACTAGTGTATATCTGTAATATATAACTAGTGTACTAGTATATATCTGTAATATATAACTAGTGTACTAGTATATGTCTGTAATATATAACTAGTATATATCTGTAATATATAACTAGTATATATCTGTAATATATAACTAGTGTACTAGTATATATCTGTAATATATAACTAGTGTACTAGTATATATCTGTAATATATAACTATTGTACTAGTATATATCTGTAATATATAACTAGTGTACTAGTATATATCTGTAATATATAACTAGTGTACTAGTATATATCTGTAATATATAACTAGTATATATCTGTAATATATAACTATTGTACTAGTATATATCTGTAATATATAACTAGTGTACTAGTATATATCTGTAATATATAACTAGTGTACTAGTATATATCTGTAATATATAACTAGTATATATCTGTAATATATAACTAATGTACTAGTATATATCTGTAATATATAACTAGTGTATATCTGTAATATATAACTATTGTACTAGTATATATCTGTAATATATAACTATTGTACTAGTATATATCTGTAATATATAACTAGTGTATATCTGTAATATATAACTAGTGTACTAGTATATATCTGTAATATATAACTAGTGTACTAGTATATGTCTGTAATATATAACTAGTATATATCTGTAATATATAACTATTGTACTAGTATATATCTGTAATATATAACTAGTGTACTAGTATATATCTGTAATATATAACTAGTGTACTAGTATATATCTGTAATATATAACTAGTATATATCTGTAATATATAACTAATGTACTAGTATATATCTGTAATATATAACTAGTGTACTAGTATATGTCTGTAATATATAACTAGTATATATCTGTAATATATAACTATTGTACTAGTATATATCTGTAATATATAACTAGTGTATGTCTGTAATATATAACTAGTGTATATCTGTAATATATAACTAGTATATGTCTGTAATATATAACTAGTATATATCTGTAATATATAACTATTGTACTAGTATATATCTGTAATATATAACTAGTGTACTAGTATATGTCTGTAATATATAACTAGTATATATCTGTAATATATAACTATTGTACTAGTATATATCTGTAATATATAACTAGTGTATGTCTGTAATATATAACTAGTGTATATCTGTAATATATAACTAGTATATGTCTGTAATATATAACTAGTATATTAGTATATATCTGTAATATATAACTAGTGTACTAGTATATGTCTGTAATATATAACTAGTATATATCTGTAATATATAACTATTGTACTAGTATATATCTGTAATATATAACTAGTGTATGTCTGTAATATATAACTAGTGTATATCTGTAATATATAACTAGTGTATATCTGTAATATATAACTAGTATATATCTGTAATATATAACTAGTATATATCTGTAATATATAACTAGTATATGTCTGTAATATATAACTAGTATATATCTGTAATATATAACTAGTGTACTAGTATATATCTGTAATATATAACTAGTGTATATCTGTAATATATAACTAGTGTACTAGTATATATCTGTAATATATAACTAGTGTACTAGTATATATCTGTAATATATAACTAGTGTATATCTGTAATATATAACTAGTATATATCTGTAATATATAACTAGTATATATCTGTAATATATAACTAGTATATATCTGTAATATATAACTAGTGTACTAGTATATATCTGTAATATATAACTAGTGTACTAGTATATATCTGTAATATATAACTAGTGTACTAGTATATATCTGTAATATATAACTAGTATATATCTGTAATATATAACTAGTGTATATCTGTAATATATAACTAGTGTACTAGTATATATCTGTAATATATAACTAGTATATATCTGTAATATATAACTAGTGTACTAGTATATATCTGTAATGTATAACTAGTGTATATCTGTAATATATAACTAGTGTATATCTGTAATATATAACTAGTATATATCTGTAATATATAACTAGTATATATCTGTAATATATAACTAGTATATATATGTAATATATAACTAGTGTACTAGTATATATCTGTAATATATAACTAGTATATATCTGTAATATATAACTAGTGTATATCTGTAATATATAACTAGTATATATCTGTAATATATAACTAGTGTATATCTGTAATATATAACTAGTGTACTAGTATATATCTGTAATGTATAACTAGTATATATCTGTAATATATAACCAGTATATATCTGTAATATATAACTAGTGTATATCTGTAATATATAACTAGTATATATCTGTAATATATAACTAGTATATATCTGTAATGTATAACTAGTGTATATCTGTAATATATAACTAGTATATATCTGTAATATATAACTAGTATATATCTGTAATATATAACTAGTGTATATCTGTAATATATAACTAGTATATATCTGTAATGTATAACTAGTGTACTAGTATATATCTGTAATATATAACTAGTATATATCTGTAATATATAACTAGTGTATATCTGTAATATATAACTAGTGTATATCTGTAATATATAACTAGTATATATCTGTAATATATAACTAGTATATATCTGTAATATATAACTATTGTACTAGTATATATCTGTAATATATAACTAGTGTACTAGTATATATCTGTAATATATAACTAGTGTACTAGTATATATCTGTAATATATAACTAGTGTATATCTGTAATATATAACTAGTGTACTAGTATATATCTGTAATATATAACTAGTGTACTAGTATATATCTGTAATATATAACTAGTGTACTAGTATATATCTGTAATATATAACTAGTGTACTAGTATATATCTGTAATATATAACTAGTGTACTAGTATATATCTGTAATATATAACTAGTGTATATCTGTAATATATAACTAGTATATATCTGTAATATATAACTAGTATATATCTGTAATATATAACTAGTATATATCTGTAATATATAACTAGTGTACTAGTATATATCTGTAATATATAACTAGTGTACTAGTATATATCTGTAATATATAACTAGTGTATATCTGTAATATATAACTAGTGTACTAGTATATATCTGTAATATATAACTAGTATATATCTGTAATATATAACTAGTGTACTAGTATATATCTGTAATATATAACTAGTGTATATCTGTAATATATAACTAGTGTACTAGTATATATCTGTAATATATAACTAGTGTACTAGTATATATCTGTAATATATAACTAGTGTATATCTGTAATATATAACTAGTATATATCTGTAATATATAACTAGTATATATCTGTAATATATAACTAGTATATATCTGTAATATATAACTAGTGTACTAGTATATATCTGTAATATATAACTAGTGTACTAGTATATATCTGTAATATATAACTAGTGTACTAGTATATATCTGTAATATATAACTAGTGTATATCTGTAATATATAACTAGTGTACTAGTATATATCTGTAATATATAACTAGTGTACTAGTATATATCTGTAATATATAACTAGTATATATCTGTAATATATAACTAGTGTACTAGTATATATCTGTAATATATAACTAGTGTACTAGTATATATCTGTAATATATAACTAGTATATATCTGTAATATATAACTAGTGTATATCTGTAATATATAACTAGTGTACTAGTATATATCTGTAATATATAACTAGTGTACTAGTATATATCTGTAATATATAACTAGTATATATCTGTAATATATAACTAGTATATATCTGTAATATATAACTAGTGTACTAGTATATATCTGTAATATATAACTAGTGTACTAGTATATATCTGTAATATATAACTAGTGTACTAGTATATATCTGTAATATATAACTAGTATATATCTGTAATATATAACTAGTGTATATCTGTAATATATAACTAGTGTACTAGTATATATCTGTAATATATAACTAGTGTACTAGTATATATCTGTAATATATAACTAGTATATATCTGTAATATATAACTATTGTACTAGTATATATCTGTAATATATAACTAGTATATATCTGTAATATATAACTAGTGTACTAGTATATATCTGTAATATATAACTAGTGTACTAGTATATATCTGTAATATATAACTAGTATATATCTGTAATATATAACTATTGTACTAGTATATATCTGTAATATATAACTAGTGTACTAGTATATATCTGTAATATATAACTAATGTACTAGTATATATCTGTAATATATAACTAGTGTACTAGTATATATCTGTAATATATAACTAGTATATATCTGTAATGTATAACTAGTGTATATCTGTAATATATAACTAGTATATATCTGTAATATATAACTATTGTACTAGTATATATCTGTAATATATAACTAGTATATATCTGTAATATATAACTAGTGTACTAGTATATATCTGTAATATATAACTAGTGTACTAGTATATATCTGTAATATATAACTAGTATATATCTGTAATATATAACTATTGTACTAGTATATATCTGTAATATATAACTAGTGTACTAGTATATATCTGTAATATATAACTAGTATATATCTGTAATATATAACTAGTATATATCTGTAATATATAACTAGTATATATCTGTAATGTATAACTAGTGTATATCTGTAATATATAACTAGTATATGTCTGTAATATATAACTAGTGTACTAGTATATATCTGTAATATATAACTAGTATATATCTGTAATATATAACTAGTATATATCTGTAATATATAACTAGTATATATCTGTAATATATAACTAGTATATATCTGTAATATATAACTAGTGTACTAGTATATATCTGTAATATATAACTAGTATATATCTGTAATATATAACTAGTATATATCTGTAATATATAACTAGTATATATCTGTAATATATAACTAGTATATATCTGTAATATATAACTAGTGTATATCTGTAATATATAACTAGTATATGTCTGTAATATATAACTAGTGTACTAGTATATATCTGTAATATATAACTAGTATATATCTGTAATATATAACTAGTATATATCTGTAATACATAACTATTGTACTAGTATATATCTGTAATATATAACTAGTATATATCTGTAATATATAACTAGTATATATCTGTAATATATAACTAGTATATATCTGTAATATATAACTAGTGTACTAGTATATATCTGTAATATATAACTAGTATATATCTGTAATATATAACTAGTGTACTAGTATATATCTGTAATATATAACTAGTATATATCTGTAATACATAACTATTGTACTAGTATATATCTGTAATATATAACTAGTATATATCTGTAATATATAACTAGTATATATCTGTAATATATAACTAGTATATATCTGTAATATATAACTAGTGTACTAGTATATATCTGTAATATATAACTAGTGTACTAGTATATATCTGTAATATATAACTAGTATATATCTGTAATATATAACTAGTGTACTAGTATATATCTGTAATATATAACTAGTATATATCTGTAATATATAACTATTGTACTAGTATATATCTGTAATATATAACTAGTGTACTAGTATATATCTGTAATATATAACTAGTGTACTAGTATATATCTGTAATATATAACTAGTATATATCTGTAATATATAACTAGTATATATCTGTAATGTATAACTAGTGTATATCTGTAATATATAACTAGTGTACTAGTATATATCTGTAATATATAACTAGTGTACTAGTATATATCTGTAATATATAACTAGTATATATCTGTAATATATAACTAGTATATATCTGTAATATATAACTAGTGTACTAGTATATATCTGTAATATATAACTAGTGTACTAGTATATATCTGTAATATATAACTAGTATATATCTGTAATATATAACTAGTGTATGTCTGTAATATATAACTAGTGTATATCTGTAATATATAACTAGTATATATCTGTAATATATAACTAGTGTACTAGTATATATCTGTAATATATAACTAGTGTACTAGTATATATCTGTAATATATAACTAGTGTACTAGTATATATCTGTAATATATAACTAGTATATATCTGTAATATATAACTAGTATATATCTGTAATATATAACTAGTGTATGTCTGTAATATATAACTAGTGTATATCTGTAATATATAACTAGTATATATCTGTAATATATAACTAGTATATATCTGTAATGTATAACTAGTGTATATCTGTAATATATAACTAGTGTACTAGTATATATCTGTAATATATAACTAGTGTACTAGTATATATCTGTAATATATAACTAGTGTACTAGTATATATCTGTAATATATAACTAGTATATATCTGTAATATATAACTAGTGTATGTCTGTAATATATAACTAGTGTATATCTGTAATATATAACTAGTATATATCTGTAATATATAACTAGTATATATCTGTAATATATAACTAGTGTATATCTGTAATGTATAACTAGTATATGTCTGTAATATATAACTATTGTACTAGTATATATCTGTAATATATAACTAGTATATGTCTGTAATATATAACTAGTATATATCTGTAATATATAACTAGTGTACTAGTATATATCTGTAATATATAACTAGTATATATCTGTAATATATAACTAGTGTATATCTGTAATATATAACTAGTGTATATAACTAGTATATATCTGTAATATATAACTAGTATATATCTGTAATATATAACTATTGTACTAGTATATATCTGTAATATATAACTAGTGTACTAGTATATATCTGTAATATATAACTAGTATATATCTGTAATATATAACTAGTGTACTAGTATATATCTGTAATATATAACTAGTGTACTAGTATATATCTGTAATATATAACTAGTGTACTAGTATATATCTGTAATATATAACTAGTGTACTAGTATATATCTGTAATATATAACTAGTGTATTAGTATATATCTGTAATATATAACTAGTATATATCTGTAATATATAACTAGTGTACTAGTATATATCTGTAATATATAACTAGTGTACTAGTATATATCTGTAATATATAACTAGTATATATCTGTAATGTATAACTATTGTTCTAGTATATATCTGTAATATATAACTAGTGTACTAGTATATATCTGTAATATATAACTAGTATATATCTGTAATGTATAACTATTGTACTAGTATATATCTGTAATATATAACTAGTGTACTAGTATATATCTGTAATATATAACTAGTGTACTAGTATATATCTGTAATATATAACTAGTATATACCTGTAATATATAACTAATGTACTAGTATATATCTGTAATATATAACTAGTGTACTAGTATATATCTGTAATATATAACTAGTATATATCTGTAATATATAACTAGTGTACTAGTATATATCTGTAATATATAACTAGTGTACTAGTATATATCTGTAATATATAACTAGTATATATCTGTAATGTATAACTATTGTTCTAGTATATATCTGTAATATATAACTAGTGTACTAGTATATATCTGTAATATATAACTAGTATATGTCTGTAATATATAACTAGTGTACTAGTATATATCTGTAATATATAACTAGTGTACTAGTATATATCTGTAATATATAACTAGTGTACTAGTATATATCTGTAATATATAACTAGTATATATCTGTAATATATAACTAGTGTACTAGTATATATATGTAATATATAACTAGTGTACTAGTATATATCTGTAATATATAACTAGTATATATCTGTAATGTATAACTATTGTACTAGTATATATCTGTAATATATAACTAGTGTACTAGTATATATCTGTAATATATAACTAGTGTACTAGTATATATCTGTAATATATAACTAGTATATATCTGTAATATATAACTAGTGTACTAGTATATATCTGTAATATATAACTATTGTTCTAGTATATATCTGTAATATATAACTAGTGTACTAGTATATATCTGTAATATATAACTAGTATATATCTGTAATGTATAACTATTGTACTAGTATATATCTGTAATATATAACTAGTGTACTAGTATATATCTGTAATATATAACTAGTGTACTAGTATATATCTGTAATATATAACTAGTATATATCTGTAATATATAACTAGTGTACTAGTATATATCTGTAATATATAACTAGTGTACTAGTATATATCTGTAATATATAACTAGTATATATCTGTAATATATAACTAGTGTACTAGTATATATCTGTAATATATAACTAGTGTATGTCTGTAATATATAACTAGTGTACTAGTATATATCTGTAATATATAACTAGTATATATCTGTAATATATAACTAGTGTACTAGTATATATCTGTAATATATAACTAGTGTACTAGTATATATCTGTAATATATAACTAGTGTATATCTGTAATATATAACTAGTGTACTAGTATATATCTGTAATATATAACTAGTATATATCTGTAATATATAACTAGTGTACTAGTATATATCTGTAATATATAACTAGTATATATCTGTAATGTATAACTATTGTTCTAGTATATATCTGTAATATATAACTAGTGTACTAGTATATATCTGTAATATATAACTAGTGTACTAGTATATATCTGTAATATATAACTAGTGTACTAGTATATATCTGTAATATATAACTAGTATATGTCTGTAATATATAACTAGTGTACTAGTATATATCTGTAATAAATAACTAGTGTACTAGTATATATCTGTAATATATAACTAGTGTACTAGTATATATCTGTAATATATAACTAGTATATATCTGTAATATATAACTAGTGTACTAGTATATATATGTAATATATAACTAGTGTACTAGTATATATATCTGTAATATATAACTAGTATATATCTGTAATATATAACTAGTGTACTAGTATATATCTGTAATATATAACTAGTGTACTAGTATATATCTGTAATATATAACTAGTGTACTAGTATATATCTGTAATATATAACTAGTGTACTAGTATATATCTGTAATATATAACTAGTATATATCTGTAATATATAACTAGTATATATCTGTAATATATAACTAGTATATATCTGTAATATATAACTAGTATAGATCTGTAATATATAACTAGTGTACTAGTATATATCTGTAATATATAACTATTGTACTAGTATATATCTGTAATATATAACTAGTGTACTAGTATATGTCTGTAATATATAACTAGTATATGTCTGTAATATATAACTAGTGTATATCTGTAATATATAACTAGTGTATATCTGTAATATATAACTAGTATATATCTGTAATATATAACTAGTATATATCTGTAATGTATAACTATTGTTCTAGTATATATCTGTAATATATAACTAGTGTACTAGTATATATCTGTAATATATAACTAGTATATATCTGTAATGTATAACTATTGTACTAGTATATATCTGTAATGTATAACTATTGTACTAGTATATATCTGTAATATATAACTAGTGTACTAGTATATATCTGTAATATATAACTAGTGTACTAGTATATATCTGTAATATATAACTAGTATATATCTGTAATATATAACTAGTGTACTAGTATATATCTGTAATATATAACTATTGTTCTAGTATATATCTGTAATATATAACTAGTGTACTAGTATATATCTGTAATATATAACTAGTATATATCTGTAATGTATAACTATTGTACTAGTATATATCTGTAATATATAACTAGTGTACTAGTATATATCTGTAATATATAACTAGTGTACTAGTATATATCTGTAATATATAACTAGTATATATCTGTAATATATAACTAGTGTACTAGTATATATCTGTAATATATAACTAGTGTACTAGTATATATCTGTAATATATAACTAGTATATATCTGTAATATATAACTAGTGTACTAGTATATATCTGTAATATATAACTAGTGTATGTCTGTAATATATAACTAGTGTACTAGTATATATCTGTAATATATAACTAGTATATATCTGTAATATATAACTAGTGTACTAGTATATATCTGTAATATATAACTAGTGTACTAGTATATATCTGTAATATATAACTAGTGTATATCTGTAATATATAACTAGTGTACTAGTATATATCTGTAATATATAACTAGTATATATCTGTAATATATAACTAGTGTACTAGTATATATCTGTAATATATAACTAGTATATATCTGTAATGTATAACTATTGTTCTAGTATATATCTGTAATATATAACTAGTGTACTAGTATATATCTGTAATATATAACTAGTGTACTAGTATATATCTGTAATATATAACTAGTGTACTAGTATATATCTGTAATATATAACTAGTATATGTCTGTAATATATAACTAGTGTACTAGTATATATCTGTAATAAATAACTAGTGTACTAGTATATATCTGTAATATATAACTAGTGTACTAGTATATATCTGTAATATATAACTAGTATATATCTGTAATATATAACTAGTGTACTAGTATATATATGTAATATATAACTAGTGTACTAGTATATATATCTGTAATATATAACTAGTATATATCTGTAATATATAACTAGTGTACTAGTATATATCTGTAATATATAACTAGTGTACTAGTATATATCTGTAATATATAACTAGTGTACTAGTATATATCTGTAATATATAACTAGTGTACTAGTATATATCTGTAATATATAACTAGTATATATCTGTAATATATAACTAGTATATATCTGTAATATATAACTAGTATATATCTGTAATATATAACTAGTATAGATCTGTAATATATAACTAGTGTACTAGTATATATCTGTAATATATAACTATTGTACTAGTATATATCTGTAATATATAACTAGTGTACTAGTATATGTCTGTAATATATAACTAGTATATGTCTGTAATATATAACTAGTGTATATCTGTAATATATAACTAGTGTATATCTGTAATATATAACTAGTATATATCTGTAATATATAACTAGTATATATCTGTAATGTATAACTATTGTTCTAGTATATATCTGTAATATATAACTAGTGTACTAGTATATATCTGTAATATATAACTAGTATATATCTGTAATGTATAACTATTGTACTAGTATATATCTGTAATGTATAACTATTGTACTAGTATATATCTGTAATATATAACTAGTGTACTAGTATATATCTGTAATATATAACTAGTGTACTAGTATATATCTGTAATATATAACTAGTGTACTAGTATATATCTGTAATATATAACTATTGTTCTAGTCTATATCTGTAATATATAACTAGTGTACTAGTATATATCTGTAATATATAACTAGTATATATCTGTAATGTATAACTATTGTACTAGTATATATCTGTAATATATAACTAGTGTACTAGTATATATCTGTAATATATAACTAGTGTACTAGTATATATCTGTAATATATAACTAGTATATATCTGTAATATATAACTAGTGTACTAGTATATATCTGTAATATATAACTAGTGTACTAGTATATATCTGTAATATATAACTAGTATATATCTGTAATATATAACTAGTGTACTAGTATATATCTGTAATATATAACTAGTGTACTAGTATATATCTGTAATATATAACTAGTATATATCTGTAATGTATAACTATTGTTCTAGTATATATCTGTAATATATAACTAGTGTACTAGTATATATCTGTAATATATAACTAGTATATGTCTGTAATATATAACTAGTGTACTAGTATATATCTGTAATATATAACTAGTGTACTAGTATATATCTGTAATATATAACTAGTGTACTAGTATATATCTGTAATATATAACTAGTATATATCTGTAATATATAACTAGTGTACTAGTATATATCTGTAATATATAACTAGTATATATATGTAATATATAACTAGTGTACTAGTATATATCTGTAATATATAACTAGTATATATCTGTAATATATAACTAGTGTACTAGTATATATCTGTAATATATAACTAGTGTACTAGTATATATCTGTAATATATAACTAGTGTACTAGTATATATCTGTAATATATAACTAGTGTACTAGTATATATCTGTAATATATAACTAGTATATATCTGTAATATATAACTAGTATATATCTGTAATATATAACTAGTATATATCTGTAATATATAACTAGTATAGATCTGTAATATATAACTAGTGTACTAGTATATATCTGTAATATATAACTATCGTACTAGTATATATCTGTAATATATAACTAGTGTACTAGTATATATCTGTAATATATAACTAGTGTACTAGTATATGTCTGTAATATATAACTAGTATATGTCTGTAATATATAACTAGTGTATATCTGTAATATATAACTAGTGTATATCTGTAATATATAACTAGTATATATCTGTAATATATAACTAGTGTACTAGTATATATCTGTAATATATAACTATTGTACTAGTATATATCTGTAATATATAACTAGTGTACTAGTATATATCTGTAATATATAACTAGTGTACTAGTATATGTCTGTAATATATAACTAGTATATGTCTGTAATATATAACTAGTGTATATCTGTAATATATAACTAGTGTATATCTGTAATATATAACTAGTATATATCTGTAATATATAACTAGTGTACTAGTATATATCTGTAATATATAACTAGTGTATATCTGTAATATATAACTAGTGTACTAGTATATATCTGTAATATATAACTAGTATATATCTGTAATATATAACTAGTATATATCTGTAATATATAACTAGTGTACTAGTATATATCTGTAATATATAACTAGTGTACTAACTTGTTAGTGGATAAGAAAGAGGAAGTGGATTAAAAGGATGGTACAGTTAGAGACGGGGAGTGATAAGGAGATGATGGATTACCTGGACCCAAGACAGTGGTAATGTAGGGGGTTATGGGAAGGTCATATCTATCTGTAGGTAAAACAGAACCAACTCTGACAGTCACTTTACCATTGTCTGCTAGACCAGTTGTCTTCTTCTCGAACAGATAGGTAGAGTCTATTCTCGGGGAACTGGCATCTGCAATGAAAGGAGAGGCGAGATTATTGAATGAACTCGATGGGGTTTAGTTGATTTCTCACAATAATGCGGTCAAGTAATGAGCTTTGAGGAAAGACAACCAATTAAACAAACCAAAAACATTACTAGAGAATAAATAAAATAGCAGAATTCAACCAACCTGACGTGTTATTCTGATGTAATGGTTCGCTAGAATCCCTTTGGGATGAGTCACTAGTATCTGCAGATAAATGTGCATCATCAGCGCTTTTCCTATTGCCACTCCCTTGTGAGTCCGCAGTAACAGTCTTAACGAGCTACAAAATATAAAGAGTGGATCGACTAGTGAATGGTAACACTCTAAGCTTCATGAGTTCCTCCAACACATTTTCATCTATACGTTGTATATATGATTAAACAGAGTTAAACCATGCGAAATGGTGAAACCAAGTTTTCAAAAATTTACAATTGCGAAAATACAGTTTTTTAACCAAGTTCATTTCCCTACAGGACCAACTCCACCACATACCCATAACTCTTGCAGCAATGCTATACTCACAGCACCATCTGTGTCTATGGTAGGGCCTATAGTGTCACCATTAGACATCCCATCTGTATGTCTAGTGTGCTCTCCACTCATCTCAATCCCATCTGTATGTCTAGTGTGCTCTCCACTCATCTCAATCCCATCTGTATGTCTAGTGTGCTCTCCACTCATCTCAATCCCATCTGTATGTCTAGTGTGCTCTCCACTCATCTCAAAGTTCTGCATCAACTCAGTGTTATACATGGCGTTCTCGTACTCATTGTGGTCTCCATTGCTCATTAACACCAGAGAACTACAACAATGCGTTCTTGTGCTGTAGATGTCTATGCCGTAGATGTTTTATCTAATTCTAATTGATATAATTCTATGAGGGCCAGCTGTTGCGTACAGAAGTCAAATGAGAATATGTATATACATATCACTTAGCTTACAGGGTCATGGAAGATTGACTGCACTAGAAACATGACTCTATTTAAAAACAAAACTAATTTATTATAGCAGCCCAGGACAATGGTAGCGTTTGACACATTAGAAGTTGCATCCCTTGGCTCTACTTTGTAGAATATAAACAGGAGCAGGCAATTCCTCTGCAATACATACTGACCCCTTGCTACTCTCACGAGATAAATCTCACCGGAAAATTTGCACATAAAAATCAACAGGACCAATTTTCTTTTCAAAAGTGTTTGTTGTTTCCTGATACTAGAAAACTTGATTGACTGGCCTCAATCTGACCCCACTTGACGTTTATTGAAACCTTTACTAAACTTACAGTTGATCCCTGTGACCTTTAGGACCCTCCATTTAATTACAACTGACTCCTATTTGACCTTTAGCTGACCTCTACTTACTCTCTAACTAGAGATGTCAGGTCCTCACAACTCCCGACGCTACCTTTAGTACCTCTCTTTTTTCTCATTCTGGCAGGTAAGGCAAGAACATTACCTCCTACATACAAGAACAAACCAGTGATGTCACAACTACATGTAACACCTGTACGAGTAAGTCAAACACAGTACATGTTGCCAATCCATGTGCAGTCAAACTGAAGTGGCATAGACAGAGCGTGGTAACTAAAACAGCCATTTGGAGGCACGAGGAGGTACATTGCGCTAAAGATTATTATGCAACCCGCCAATTTATTATTTGACTATGAAATTGAGCGGCGTAGTATCTTGTGTTAGATGAGGGCAAATGCGGTTGTTGTCGTCATTAATTTGTACAGTAGTAGGCAAATGCACCTCTTCGCTCCCAAGTTATGACTCTCTCTATACTACCTACAAACCTGGTGCGCTCTCAGTTGATAGCCTATTGTTCATAGGCACAGCATCACTAGGAGGGGTGGGTGCAGTGTAGTTGGGTAACTCCATAGCCTCATAGAATGTGGGTGGGGGAGTGGCAAGACTCACTGAAGGAGTAAAAAGTATTTACTGCGTGAAACACAACCACAACAATATTGCAGTATAGCTAAGCAATACATAACTAGTGAAACATGTAAGCTGTGCCTTCACCAATAGCATGCAATGTTATCCATTTGATGGGAAGATAATCCACAAAGGTTTTATCCGTGATGGGAATTTAGAACAAGTGGTGAGATATAAAATGATAACAGTACGAAAGCGAAGAGCCGCTAGCGTTCCCAAGGACCAAATGACTTGAGCAATACAGTTGTTTCCCCAAAAGCAGACAACACCAAATTTACACCAGAGTCATGTCCTGTAGAAAAGAACTTCGCTAAAATAGTGGTTTCAGCTGTAATTATAATGTCTAACTGTTTCTGGCAACAAATATGAAAATTATTAAAAACTTCTAGGGTTGCAAATGTAACATTCTTTCTTCTATAACAAAAAGTTTGCTGTTGGCATTTTGAGTTGAGTGTTTTAACTTCAGCTTTGACAATTTTTTATATATATATTTTAATGACAACTATTGCTATTTATTATAATAAACATTTTATATATATTTAATATCGCAACAAAGTTTCGCAAGCTCTTCACATGACCAAATGACTTTTGAGAGAGACCGTCGCATTGTAATGTGCCACGGCTTCCTCGACCTTGAACTTTTTAGTAAATACAGAAAAAATATACTATAGTCTGAGGTTTTTGTACCAGATCAAAAACTGGTGTATCCATTTCATAGAAACACGCATCTTATAATGAAATAATCTCTCTAGACAGCAGAGAGTTGACCCAGCTCCAATCTTAAGGTCAGCACACGCAACGTTTTTTCAACTCAGTTCCGTTTCCTTTGGCAGTAAATTGTGGATAGACAGAAGCGATTCCGTAAAGACCTATGCCAATTTAGCAGGTCGATGGCAGTTTAGCATGTTAAATAATTCTTCCATACCACTTGCAGTTTCCATAAAATCCTCAGCTGTGATTGGTTGATATTACAGCTAGGTAACTGCAATTTAGTTATTCGCTCAAAATAATTTCAATAAAATGATAACGTATTATTTAATTATGATATATAAAAAATAATAACAAATTAATTATAATTTACAGGTAACATAATAATTATTATACATAATTATTAGTCTAATACCTATAATATAAAAGTGTGAGCATATAATTAATAATCAATTAAAAAAAATACTATGAAGGAGTAATAAATAATAACTGTTTGGCAGAAACTATAAAAGAAACCTATCCCGCATGATATAGCTACTAGTGATTTGATAGGCTGCTGGATGATCGGCTGTGATCAATGTAGTTACGTGTGAATGAGGCAGAGAAGGCCGATAGCGATCTGCTTTTCTATGGAAACGGAACAAGGATCGAAACCGGTGCGTCTGCGGAGGTCTTCACACAGTCTTCAACAGCTATAACTACTAGACGAAACCCTTATTGAACAAAAACAGAAAGTAACATCGAAAGCGATGAGCAGCCATCAACCCAAATGTTAGCCTGTGGTCCTGGTAACAATAACAAAGAAAGACTAGGGAAGGCAACAACCCAAATTCTAGCAGCAGTACCTACCACAGCTTAGCCCTAGGCTCCTCAGACTTTTCATAGCTAATAATAAGTGACAAATGTTAGAAAGCCAAGTCTATAGTCAAGGCAGAAGTCAATGTGTACAACTCTATGTATACAACTCTATGTAAACAGCTCCATGTATACAGTTTAATGCGTACAGCTCTATGTATATAGCTCTATGCAATAAAGTTGTACTCACAAGGAGATAGAAGGGAAGAAGATGAATCAAACTTGGATCTGTTGCTTGGTGTTTGACCTTCCAAAGCATCAAACGACCTTGACACAGAAGAGGGTGACATAGAGAGTTGACCGAGCTGACGGTCAGTCCTATGCAAGTTTTGGTGCTTACGTCTGGTGGTAGATGTGTCAGGAAGGATGTTCAGACTCTGCATTGATGAGCGCATATCCATGTAGCCAGGAGTCTCAGGAAGGGAAGGTAAGGAAAGAGGGTCCTGCAAATAAAAAGAAAGTTAATAAGCTTTAGGCAGAAGGCTATTTAACAAACTTTCGCTCGCACGCACACTCTGCATTTCCGTTGTCTCTTGCCAACAATTGCTAATGAAAACACGGTGGCAAAATCGGCTTTTTTATCAATTAAATTGATACAACTATAATCATCAAATTTATGGTTATAGTTGTCTGTAAACATTTGTTCTATCTACATTGAGTGCATAGAAACAAAGGGTGTATACTAGTCACAGATAGTACTCAGCGCAGTATATGAATCACTGTTTTGTTATATGTAGAGTAGTAACTAGGTAAAGTATCAATTTACTACACATTGTAATAAACAAAACAAAAATTATCATCTTTTCATAACAAAATGATAATTTGATTAGCAACTACCCAAATCTAACTAAAGAATTACTTCTTGTGCTGATTACTAGCAGTGCTGATTACTAGCAGTGCTGATTACTAGCAGTGATATCAGTGACTAGTATAGATGGTTTCTATGCAGTCAATGTAGCTAAAATGAGCATTTAAATACCACTATAATCATCTAATTGAAGAAACAAACACATTTCCACAATATGTTTCCATTAGCCATTGTTTGCAATTGACACAGGAAATGCAGAGCATGTGCCTAGAAAGGGTGTTAAATAGCCTTCTGCACCAGACTTGTTGCAAAAAATAAACCTCGGTGTAGATATGTAATTTTTTAAGACTTTCCAGGAATTCCCAAGATGCAATAGCGTAACATGGCTTCAAACTTATCTATTCTTACACGAAACGAAATGAGACAAACATCACCTCACTTTAACTAAAGGCACAACTGCTACCTTGACATACATAGAAAAAAAAGATAAAACGTAACATCCAATACCTCTGTCTTACTCCGAAGTCTAGAACTTTCCACAGACTTCTCTCTGCTAGGTCTACTACTGCCAGGGGGCACAGGAGGTTTCTCCGCATGCAGAGCTTTACGCATTCCAGGTAACATGGGCTGGCTGCTGTCTCTGGAAGGCGCACCAACTCCGCTGGCTAAAGGTTTGTGGTCTCTGGGGATGGTGTTCGTCTCCAACCAACTCTCTACGTCAGATAGCTTGCTCTCAGGTAGCATAGGCTCTGGGTGCCAGCTGCTGGAGGAGTTCCTATTGCCATCTGGTAATAGAAAACAACCCTAGCTGCACATTAGTTTACCAAAAAACCTAAAGCATTATTGATGCATAACTTTTAGGCAAAGAGTAAAAACAAAATTAAAAATGGAAATAAAAGCAAAAACAAAAAATGCAATAAATGTTTTATTTTTAGATTTTTGGCACAGTTCAATTAAAACTAACAAGGCGCGGTGACTGACAATCAACAAAAATCCTACCGACTGATTAGCAAGGGAGTCAAGAGACAAACCTGACGGAAAAGAAATGACGCCACTTGCTTCTCTCATGAGATAGATTTATACAAAAACATAGTTTCTAGGTCAAATGTTGCATAAACCAACATTATTTATACCAATGCCATGATATCAAACCTGGTACTGTGAGCACTGCCTGGTCCAGTTTAAAGTTGTTGGCGGAGATTCGCTGGAGATCTCTGGAGAACTTGTGATGTGATTGTCTGTTTACAAGGATTCCCAGCGAACAGTACTCATCGTAGATCTTGTCGTCTCTGGACTTGCCATGAGCTCCTTCCATCGCCTGCAAAACATAGAGTTATATAGCATATAATACATAGAGTTATATAGCATACAATGCATAGAGTTATATAGAATACAATACATAGAGTTATATAGCATATAATACATAGAGTTATATAGCTTACAATGCATAGAGTTAGATAGCATATAATACATAGAGTTATATAGCATATAATACATAGAGTTATATAGCATACAATGCATAGAGTTATATAGCATACAATACATAGAGTTATATAGCATACAATGCATAGAGTTATATAGCATACAATACATAGAGTTATATAGCATACAATGCATAGAGTTATATAGCATATAATACATAGAGTTATATAGCACACAATGCATAGAGTTATATAGAATACAATACATAGAGTTATATAACATATAATACATAGAGTTATATAGCTTACAATGCATAGAGTTAGATAGCATATAATACATAGAGTTATATAGCATATAATACATAGAGTTATATAGCATACAATGCATAGAGTTATATAGCATACAATACATAGAGTTATATAGCATACAATGCATAGAGTTATATAGCATACAATGCATAGAGTTATATAGCATACAATACATAGAGTTATATAGCATACAATACATAGAGTTATATAGCATACAATACTTAGAGTTATATAGCATACAATACATAGAGTTATATAGCATACAATGCATAGAGTTATCATAATGAGCACACAAATCAGTAACCTTGGCAACGCATCTGTCAATCTGCTGAAAGATTAGCTCATGTTCCTTTTTCTTAGTGTGGAATACGTAGAGACCCTCTCCCATCGGAGACCTCCTGCCTGCCTCCAACTGAAACTGGTCTGGTTTAGGCATTCCATAATTGCGTATAGAGTTGAGTGGCCATTGGGCGACAATGCTGTGTGATATCTACAATACAGGTGTATCTTATAGCTCTATGGAAGCAGGGAGCTATAACTACAGAACAGAGAATGTGCTTGACAACTTCTGGTACAGGAGAGAGCTGCTATGCCTATCCATGTTTATGAACAACCTATATATGTCTATGTACACCCTATATATGTCTATGTACACCCTATATATGTCTATGAACACCCTATACATGTCTGGGTACACCTTACTTATGTCTATGTACACCCTATATATGTCTATGTACACCCTATATATGTCTATGAACACCCTACTTATGTCTATGTACACCTTACTTATGTCTATGTACACCCTATATATGTCTATGAACACCCTACTTATGTCTATGTACACCTTACGTATGTCGTCTATAAACACTTTACATATGGTTATTTACACACTTTGTATGTGTATGTATACTCTATGTATGTTTATGTATACTCTATGTATGTTTATGTATACTCTATGCATGTTTATGTATACTCTATGCATGTTTATGTATACTCTATGCATGTTTATGTATACTCTATGTATGTTTATGTATACTCTATGTATGTTTATGTATACTCTATGTATGTTTATGTATACTCTATGTATGTTTATGTATACTCTATGTATGTTTATGTATACTCTATGTATGTTTATGTATACTCTATGTATGTTTATGTATACTCTATGCATGTTTATGTATACTCTATGCATGTTTATGTATACTCTATGTATGTTTATGTATACTCTATGCATGTTTATGTATACTCTATGTATGTTTATGTATACTCTATGTATGTTTATGTATACTCTATGTATGTTTATGTATACTCTATGTATGTTTATGTATACTCTATGTATGTTTATGTATACTCTATGTATGTTTATGTATACTCTATGCATGTTTATGTATACTCTATGCATGTTTATGTATACTCTATGTATGTTTATGTATACTCTATGCATGTTTATGTATACTCTATGTATGTTTATGTATACTCTATGTATGTTTATGTATACTCTATGCATGTTTATGTATACTCTATGTATGTTTATGTATACTCTATGCATGTTTATGTATACTCTATGTATGTTTATGTATACTCTATGTATGTTTATGTATACTCTATGTATGTTTATGTATACTCTATGTATGTTTGTGTATACTCTATGTATGTTTATGTATACTCTATGTATGTTTGTGTATACTCTATGCATGTTTATGTATACTCTATGTATGTGTATGTATACTCTATGTATGTTTATGTATACTCTATGTATGTTTATGTATACTCTATGTATGTTTGTGTATACTCTATGTATGTTTATGTATACTCTATGTATGTTTATGTATACTCTATGTATGTTTATGTATACTCTAAGTACATCTATGAAGTTATCACACCCTATCATAGCACTGAGCAATCAACTGGCACACTGAAACCTGCATAAATCGATGTTGAGGGGCCAAGAAAAAGCCATCTAATTAGGGGCAGTATTGAACTGCATGGATATACCTTAGGAGACTATAAATATAATAATAAAAATTATGATGTAATAATAATATAGATTCCAGACATTTCTTTCATTTGACTTGCACTGTAATTGAATTTTGATAGTAATGACAACTTGAAATACCATTATTAATTGATAATAATAATTATTATTTTAAACACTAATAATTTTTCATTTTGCTGCTACTATAATAATGATGATAATAAACAAAATGAGTTTGCTCTATTCAATTTTTAAAATCATTATACCAAAAATACCAAAATATACCAACAATAATCACTAATAGACCGAAATCAGCTGCATTTGTTTTTATCTAGCTGAACAACCGTGTTTAGACAGCTCGGACTTGTTATTATCAATGGTTGATAGCTGATAGATAGCCTTGGATCTTTGCTACGTTTCAAGACTAAACACATTTCAGTAATCAAAAACACACGAGTTGACAACTCTTGGATTATATAATTTTCATGGCATGCGATCAACGGTTGACAAAAATTTCCGCTATTCAATGCAATAAAACAAATGCTGTTTGCAAACACCATGCTTTGCCTGAGGCTCTTCACATATCTCGCGTGAAATCTAGTCATGAAAGTTAAAACTATGAAAATTTTTCGATCAAACTAGAGATGACAATATCGACTTTTGTGAAGCCATTTTAAATGGTTAAAAGTTGGGACCTAGACTGTGACATTGAATAAACCAGTTTATTGATTTCTACGGGGTTGATTTATGCAGGTTTCACCGTTTTTAAAAAAAATTTTCATCCAAATAAACAATAAATAAAGTCAAATAATGGGATAATACTACTTAAATAATAAATGATTAACTAATTCACAATCATATCAGCGCCCATTGAGATAAATGGAACAATTGTGAGGAGTTGTCACCACAATAAATGCAATGCACCATAAAAAGTAGACAACTCCAACTAACTACCAAAAACTATAAAAGACAGAAGAGCGAGCATTTGTGACCTGCACGTATTTCCCTACATTGAGATGATACTTTTACTAGAAGCTAATGAGGAGGGAACAAGCCTCTAGAGCTGATACAAGTGGGTGGTAGACGACTCACCTCAAATGCCAAGGATACTCCACTCTGACATACATGTAGGTGACATATAGAGCCTCTCGACCCAATCTTTCTGTGGTCATCAGAGTCCACAGGCTTTACACTGAATAGTTTACCTACAATGTACGTACTAGACTAGAATAAGCTACTGTGGGTGCCAGTAGAAATGATACTGTCCGAACATAGACATGATGTGTACAGCCTACAAGAAGAAAACATAACATAACTCAAGGACAACATTGGGTGTGTGGTGTGACAACACTGTAGAGGTCAAGGTTAAATCTCCTTTAGCCAACATAGCACATTCAGGCCTATGTTGGCTGCACCCCTTTATAGCTAGTTGGGAACACCCATTTTTTGAGAAAAGTAACTTTGGCATAGCTTTAAATTGCCATAGCCTACCCCAAACTATTGCATCTAACATAGAAAACTTACTGCATCCTACACAGAAATATTACCGCATCCTACAAAAGGAAATTACTGCATACTACATAAGGAAATTACTGCATCCCACACAGAAAGAATTACTGCATGCTACAGAAAAAGAATTATTGCACCCTACATCGAAAAAAGAAATTACCAATCCTACAAAAGGAAATTACTGCATACTACACAGAGAAATATTAGCATCCTACCCAAAAAGTCGGTATGTTACCCAGTGCGAGCATTAAATGAAAAATACCTGTAAAAGGGGTTTCAGGAAGACGTCGTTGAGTAATAAGAAAGAAGGCGAAGGCGTCTCTCCGGCCTTCGTTATCGAATGCATAGTAGTTTACATTACCGTATAGATTGGTAACCTCACATATGTACGCCTGGTGCTTGTTACATTTCGTCTTTTTGTGCAGCTGAAATTGAGTGTAACTGTGCTTTTCTACAAAATACAGCAAACGCTCTCAGTACAAGTCTGAGACCAGTCTATCTATCTATTGACAGCAAACACTCTCACCACCACTCTGAGACCAGTCTATCTATCTATTGACAGCATACACTCTCACTACCACTCTGAGACCAGTCTATCTATCTATTGACAGCAAACACTCTCACTACCACTCTGAGACCAGTCTATCTATCTATTGACAGCAAAGGCTAAGTTATTGCAGAAAAGCATGTGCAGAAAAAATGGTAAACTTGGTTGGAATTGAGAAATATGAAAAAAATTCTGGAGTTGTGCTCTTTTCCACTAGACTCGTTGCATAGTTATAATAACAACTGACACGGATTCACTCAACAAAGAACCATCCACACCAATAAAAAGATGAGTCAAGCAAAATTCTGTTTGTTATCATGGGAAACTTTTGATTATACAAAAGCTTTGTGGTTAATAAAAAATTTAACATTTACCAAAAGGTTTAGTTTACTCAATAACATCTCCATTATTTGACTATCAATGAATGTGTCATCATTCCTTGAACCACCAACATCCATAGGAGTTTGTTTCAGTCAAACAAAATTCACAAAAAAACAAGTTTTTGTGAAAACAAAAAATATATCTAGTCTAAAATAATTGAAAGAATTGGGTTGAAATAATTACAAGAAATACGAAACAATACATATTTGTTAGTATGTGAAAGTAATTTGATCAGGACATTTACCCTAATCATAAAAATGATAGGTGAATTCCAAGCAGAACTACGGCTTTTGAAATTGCATTTTTAATTAAACATAGCACAGGCAGTATATTGCAATCCATTTCGGCAAAGAGCTACTATTCACACTGGCTGTGGTAAAGTCAACAACTGATTAAAATCGTATTTACATATAGCGATGAGCTTAGCGATTGAGAGATTTCGCAACTTTTGTTTCCGGAGAAATCGCTAGGCAACCGCTAGCACTTTATTTGACGTTATCGCCAGGTTTGACCCAGATCAAAAAATCACAAGTCGATTCCCTAATCAACCAATCACAGTGCAAAAATGCTTTTTCCTCGTTTTCAATAGTGTCGTGTCATCTACAGCGCTCCGATCTATTAACGATCATATAATAAGTTGCAGGCTATGCTTTGTAACAGCGAGTTTGACCGGAATCTTTGAAGAATGGAGAGTAGTAAATAGTTGTGCAACTTTGGGGAAGGATTTCCTTTATTGCTAAGGAAAGTCAGTACATGTACATTAAGAAATCCTATATGATTACCAAACGGTTTATCTCTTCCAGACTTGGTAGGCTTCTTGTACAGAGTGATATCTGCTGTCATTCCTCGGCTGCTCATATAGAAATAAAGGGACTTCCAACCACTTGATGACTCTGAGAAAGCAGCTTTCTTCAGCTCTTTTTCCGGCAGCCATAGTATCCATCCCTGAGGGAAACAAACATTCATGTATTGTAGAAGGGATGAGATTTTGAAAACCAACGATTCACTAACTCAAACATGCAGACAGTTAAAGTACAAAAGGACAATAATCAGACATCATGGTTGACATTAGTGACAAATCAATCATTTTTTGACCTTTGTCTCTGTAAGTATCAAACTCTGCTACTAACTTTTGTGGTGATATTAGTCTCCAGAATATAATGTTGTGTTTACAAATAGTAGCGTATTAAAAAATCGCACAAATAAACAGACAAAACGGCCTCAAACAACAATGGTTTAAAGAAGTTTGCATAGCAAATCAACTCCATTTTGACAGCTTCTTTTCTTCTGCAATTTCTAAAATTTCTATCATTTGAGTCTTACTTTTGGCAGAAGGAATAGCAATTACTAACATCTAAAAATTCAGAACTTCGATAATTCTTGTACGTGTCATAAAATAAAGGATAACAAGTAAGAATACACGATATATTTTTAAAATTTTATAATAAATGGTAAAATATATATTTTCATAACCCAATTGCATGTAGGATCACAAAACATGAAATCTAACAGTGAAAACTTTTTTTCATAAAAGATAAGCAATAGCCAATATTTAACAACTTATAAAACCATTTAAAACAACAATGAACAGTTATTCACAAAAACCGAGGGCATAATGTATAAATAAATACGTACATTGCATAAAACCAAATGCAAGCGATAAACAAAATTTGTTACTATATGTTCATTTTTACTATGATATAATCAAAATGCTTACTCGCTAATATGGTGGCTCAGAACGTTGCAAATTGTCTGAACGCTTTCCACACAGAATTGTGGAAAATATTTTAAACACTGTCAAATCGTTCATACACTTTGGAAATCAAAGTTGGTTTGCTAATTTGATGATGCTTTTTTATGATAATGTATTTTAATGACTTTATATAACAATCGTTTATATGGTTGAATGATTTGTTTTATGTATATTGATTGCTACGTTTGTGTTAGATAGGCTACTCTGCACAAAGGTTAGAACAAAAATGAGGGTGTTGATTTATTATGATACGAAAATCATACTCTTTAAAAACGTTTTCAAAATAGTTCAGTTAGTTCTAACAGTTAAGACTATTATATAATAGTTAAATGATAGTACATACGAATTGTAAATAATTCATTCTACTTTTAAATTGTTCCTACACTTTATACTTTTCCAAATTGTCTGAATCATTTGAAAATTGTAGGCATATCTGGAATGAACGTAGATACCTCATGGAATGAATGTCGACTTTGCTATAAAGAGAAAATTTTGACGATCATTATCGGAAGTGTCGACATTCTCTCCAGCGATATATAAAATATGATTTGACCTTCATTCCAGGAGTTGTCTGCTTTGAAAAAAGCGGTAAATTTTTTTCATTCCTGAAGGAACGTCGAAACAGTAGTTATGTGCCGCCAGAAATAAATGTTGACACTTCCAGGAAGGAAAGTCGAAGTTTTTCTCTCTATAGCATAATCTACATGCCTACGTTCATTCCAGCTATGTCTGCATCTATTCCTGTTGACGTTCATTTCAATTTTCAATTTTGCAACTACCAAGGCCGATATTTATTTATTACAAGCAATAAGACTGTTTTGGTAAGTAGGCCATTAAGCTTACATACTAAACTAACCCAACTATTCTTCATGCAAAAAGACGCTTTGCAAAATGTCTAGACTATTTCAAAACGGTTCATACGCTTTTGAAAGCAAAAACGACTATGTTGTTATGAGCCACCAAACATTATGCTAAAAATAACTCTAACTAACTTCAACTAAATAAAATTATTGTCATCATTAAATTTGATTATTGCATTACAGTGTAACATATATTGTATTACAATGTAACAAATATCGTATTACAGTGTAACATATATTGTATTACGGTGTATACATAGAAAATAAAAACCCTACCGTACAATATTTAAACTGTTATGATAACATGCAATAATTTTATTTATTTATTAATAACTGTTGCTACTGATTATTACAAAAGCAACATTACTCTAAGTTTTTTGGTAAAATCCAATAATTAATAATGATTATTATTGTTTGTTTATGATCAATAGTTCTTTAAATGTGTCATCATATAATAATTTATATTCGGTGAATAATATAATAAATTAGATTAGTAATAATTTACAAATTTAAAATTGATAATGGAAGTAATTCATATTTATATAATAATATGTCTGTCAAATAAGTATCATTTATTCGATGTTACAATATTTTAACAAACAAAAATAACGAGAAGAACAGTTAATATTAAATACATCTTCATAATCATTTTTTTCTCTTATTGATAATGATAATCATACAAGAAAATAGTACTAAATTATTATTTTACAACATTATTAATTATTATTAATGTCAGTTCTCTTGGAGTGGAGGGGTAATATCACAATGGCAGGGTGCGGCAAAGGCCCTTGGCTACCAGTATGTAATGATTTGTCTTCCAGAATTTTGACATGGCTGTGCTTTACCAGAAACTTACATCACCCTGGAGGCTGAGCTTATTCAGGTACCATCTATTCTAATGACGTGGCTGCATTTACCAGCTACCTGCATCACCCTAGAGTCCGTGCTTATTCAGCAACCATCTAGTGTGCTAATGACACGGCTAGGCTTTACCAGCTACCTGCGTCAACCTAGGGGACCAGGCTCCATTAGCAATAACTACTGGTGTAGTTATTGATGAGCATTGAGTCCGCTCCTACTACTCAGAGCAAGTCTAGTATGTTTAGAGCATCCAAATCAACAGCCTTTATGTCTCAAAATCGTTCATATATGCAGGAAACGAAGCTAGCTTTCCCCTGGCCTTACTAAAAGGCCTAAGCTTACATAACAAAGGTATATATTTTATTATTATACCTGGCTATCCTCCTTATCATAAACAAACAATATAAAATATCTGGCTAACTCAACAAAAGAAAAACTAAATTATTAAGTAGTAGTACACAATTATAATAATCGCACAACTAAATACAATCCATTTACTTCATCATTATCATATCATCACCATCATTTCATCACATTGTTATCATAATAATAACAATGATGGTATGAAGTTGAAGTTCGTATCATCATTATTATCATCATCATGAAAGAATAATAATGATATGATAATGAATGAATATATAATAATAATATAATAACAATGATAATACAATAATGATAATAATAATAATTAATAACAACAAACACCAAACTACTACTATTTATTATATTATTATTGGTAATACATAGTAGTATTTATAAATAATAAACAACGACTTATTAATTATAATTATTATTATTTGAATTTAATAATAATATCATTTAGTATTTATTTAGTAGTATTATTATTATTATAGTTGCTAAAAACCAATTAAAATAATAATCGTTATAATGATAACTATCAAGAAGAACTACTTAAAGTTAATAATAATTAATAATAAATAATAATAAATAATAATAATATAATAATAATTAAAAATATTATTACTATTGCTATTATTATTATAATATAATTAATAATAATAATTAATATAATAATTATAAATATGATAATCATAATAATAATAATAATTATAATAATTATAATCATTCGTAACAATTATTATTATTATATTTTTTTTATTATTAAATTTATTAATATTAATTGTGAACAACAATAAGAAATAATAATAATAAGTTATTAAATACTATAACAACATTAGTATAATTAAAATTAGTATAATACTGATATTGCAATAATATAATACAACGAAAAGGCCAGTATTAGTTAAAAAATACCTCAGTTAGAACATCAGGAAATTGTCCATTGGAGGCCGCCATTGCTAATATAAACAGGCCGTATTATTGCTGAAAATTTGTTGCCTGCCTTCAAAAGTTTCAGTCGTAAACCATATAAAAATTTCATGTTATCATCTTTAATTAATTAACCTGCATAAGCTCACACTCAGACTTACTAACTCCTAAATGTTTTGGGCGGAGACTAAAATCCGCCGCCCCATTCCATATAACCTAGGAGTTGTTCTCCCCGACATCTTGTGGGGAGATAAGAACTAAATAACTTGACAACCAAATGTTAGTAAATCCAAAACCACTATGTTTGCAATTCAGTAACAGCCATTCGATATTTTGTCCATTTAATGGCCCGTAAATTTATAGCACTTACCAGAGCCGTATATTGGGCCGCATATACACGGCCCTGGCACTTACAAGAAAACTCATACTCGTAACACTGAGTAAATAACTACAAGGAATAATAAGAGTTTTCCTCATTCATTTCACAATATCTTACCTGCAATAATTTGTGCTACACAAAACAATCTTCTTTTAAAATTAAAATTTACACGAAACGTACCTAAATTATGTAAGAAGTAACTTAGAGGCAACATACCCAACTAGCAATGCTATTACTGTTGAAAGTGTGTCACAAAAGTCTACATAACATCATTACGATGAAAAGTAAAACAATACTTTGGTGAAACTAATCTAAAACCTTCTTCACTATTTAATATGATACATGTATATATATATATGCTATAGTAATATATGTTAGAATGATTGTAACAGTAATTGTGAGTTGTCTAACCTTGTCGTGACATTGCTTATCCAGGGTAGCGGAGATTTACATGTACCTCAGTAAGTCTATGTGGGAATAATATTTGCAGCATCTGCTCGTCAAAGTCCATGTTACTTTGTGGTAGTAATCAGCATGTGTGATAAAAAAGGTTATGAGACACAGAATAATGTCAGATCAGTTTGTAAGCAGAACTTAGAAATCCTCTTCATGTAAACAACAATAATTTTGTTTTTTAAAATACTTTATATGCACAGAATAATTGCTCGGGAAAACAAAACCTGAAAGAAATGCCAACAAAAAAGCCAAACAAATTGCCGTTAAAGCCTCACTCTACAGAATGTCTTATCGAATTGTAAAGCAATATTTTCTTGTTAGGCTATAAAAAAGTTATTTATTTTATACTCTGATAATTTTGCTAATGATCAAAGTCCATCCTTAAATTCTTCCTATATTTTTTAATTATTTCTCAATCGCCAGAGACAATTGTGTTTTATCACAAAACTTTATTGGATGTCTATTAGCAGCGCAGAGAAAGGTTCTCTAACTTTCCTCCATACAAATATCTACTATTTATTATTAAATGGATGTACTCATGTCTTTCTTTTTAACAAAGTAAATTTTTGGAACAACAACTTTTGCCAAAATATGTAGTATTATGCGGACTAATTTTTGTTATGTAACATGATACAGCATTACCATCCTAATAGACGCATCAGTGAGAAAATTGCTCAAAAATAAATTTAAGGAAATATTTTGTTGAAATTTTTGCATGAAACTGTGGTTTCAATACGACTTCATCAAGACTTTTTTAAAAGGCAACCTTTCATAAAAATGAAAAATTTAACGGTACTATTTAAGATTTTTACTGTACCGTTAATTGTCATCAAAGACTCACACAACTCCATGTGATAGACAGTTTTACGTACTTGTGCAGTCCATTATAGAGCTACCAGTTGGCATGAATGTAAAATAACTGCTCAATACATGTTTTCAATCTAAAAAGCGCGTTTGTGACGGCAACAGAATTTCTAAGACATGTTGGCAACCTGCCAAGAATCAATGCAGTGATTTTGGATAGCGGACAATCACTCCAAGACAGCGTCCAAAAAATAGTTTTACTGATTAACTTTCAAATAAATAACTTCCTACAGTTTACTTTGTCATTCCAATAGTAGTTCTCACACCCCGGCACTACGACTGGCAGTTTATTATAACATACTGCTTCCTCCAAACTGTGATTTTGCTCTGACCAATTTTGTGCTTTTTTTGAGTTATATTAATTATACATACTGCTTTTGCATCGCTATTAAAAAAATACCAAGTCAAGCATCACGATTTCTTTCCTGGTAATGATTCATTTGCAGTTTATTTGTAATCGACTAGTATGCGCACCTCATTTTAATGTGATTTTATGCACAATTTTCAATTGCAAGCCTTTCACCAAAGGCAAAACAACAGAGATGATACTTGCAAATGGGCGACAATAAGCTGTTAAATTTTTACTGTACTCATGTAGCCTGCTTGCCGCGTACCAGTCCATTTTAAAACTTCGTGATTTTTTCAGTAAAATTGGACCTAAAAAAAGCTGATAAAACGAATCTCATTGAGTCAGCACCTCATTTCTACTGCTCGATATTTTAGACTATAACCCACAAGAACAAATAAATAATTCAATCATAAAACAGCTTGTATTGCAAGTATATATATCATCATTATGTACAAAAAAAACTATTGGATATAAAAAATAATGTGTTAAATACAGCAAATAATAATATTTTAAGCTCTCAAAAATATTAAAATGTGTAAAATTTTAGCATCGATATCATTCTGAATCACGTAGGAGCCAACATACGACGTAATGTAAGACACAGACTCTTTAGGTGACATGTTACAAGGTTTGTGACCATGTAAGCTAGAGTTGTCTGCTCCTGAAAAAATATGGCTCCTACTTGGTGCAAACAGCGCAGGTTAGTTCTCTAGCGGTGATATAAGATGGGCAGTGAGACAGGCCCCCGTATTGCCCACAATAGCCTGAGACAAAGTAGAGGGCAGCTCCACCAGTAACGTTTTGGGTTCCTAAAATAATCAATAAATGTATAAAGCAACTCAAATTTTTTTTATCCTGGTGAGCTAGTCCATGGACAGCAGTTAAAACACATTCTTTCATTTTGATTAAAATATATTTTCTCAACTAATTCTGAATAGAAATTTTTTTTTGCCAAGTTTAGGCATAAAATGGTGGTTATGGTGTTGATTTTCTCTAAATGCGGCTAGTTAATTATTTTAGTAGTAGTCTACTAGTAGCTCTTAGCAACTACTACCAACAATGGCTACTAGTTACAGCCAGGCTCACTCTCACTCACCTGCTATAACGTCAGGTTCTGCATCAATACATTGATAAGAGCTCTTCATGTCAGTTACATATCCAGCCATCAGATAACCTTCATACTCTCGGGTCCAACCAATTGGGCACGTCCGCCTGGCTGGTATCATAGTCTGCAACAGATTGTCAGCTTAATCAGCATTGTTGATACACATTTACTTGCATTTTCAGTTATTAAAAAGTAAACAAAATATGAGAAGAGTTAAAGTTAAAGTTTACCTTGGCAGGCCTTGGCGAATGGCAGACACTGCAAGCTACGTTGTGTCCGTGTACGTTATCGGGGAATATTCCGATATTGAATGACATGTACTCTGCGGAGTATAGCTGCAAGTGAGCAATGGGCATAAATAGTACAAAACAACCACATTGTATGATGTAGGTAAATGGTAATGTATACCAGTGGAAAAATGTTTGGTGAGGGGAAATAATTTTTCAGCAGTTAGAAATTTTAAAATTAGTTTTTTAAATAGTTCGAACTGAAAATAAAACTTTGAAGTTAGTTAATACCTGCTTTTACTTTTTGTTACTATGACTACATTTTGTAGTTTTGTGAAAAGATAACTCCAAAGTATAACAAAGAAAGTGCTACTGCAAAGTAAATCCCTCAAAGAAGGTTGGTGTTCAGACTCAAAACAATTTAAAAGGATTTGGCACAAAATGTATTTATCCTTGCTCACATACCCAAGAGTGCGCTGCAGTGTCATTGGATTTATCATATTTGTTGTACTCCGGATTGGGTGGCATGCATAAATACTCAGCACCGCCCCCTCCTCTGGTGCTGGTTCCTGCTGCAGAACCTGCTCCAAAACCTGTGTAAAGAGTGAATGGATGAATAGATAGTGAAAGACCATCAAAAAGGTGTCCATGAAACAAACACTCTTCGTACAAGCTAAAACCAATTTATCACTTCACTGCCTGTAGAACTAGGAGAAAAACGAGTGTCTGGTGAATCCATGATTTCATCTGCAATATTTGAATGTTGGTTTGGGAAAATTAATTTTTTAATAAACTCAAAAAAAATAACTTTGCTCAAACGAGTGATGACCCTGCACAAAAAAGTTTTGTTGACAGAGAGTCAAACTTTAACTCTTTTAGACTCTCACATAAATAATTAATTATCATGGTGACTCAGCAAGTCTTGTGGGGAATTACTTGACAGTTGCTGCGCTTAGATTGATGGCGCTTTTCATATCTTCAGTCTCTCATAATGAGGGGTAAATACAATAACAGTTGCGTATAATATATTAATGTGTAATTAGCTTTGTCATAACCGCTGCAACACTCATGAGGAATAGCTTCCATTTTATTGGAATTGATTTCTTATTATTGCCTCTGCACACTGTCATTTCCATGTGCTTTCCTAGGCCGGCAATGAGTAATATTCTTTTTTGTTTAAGCCACTCGTGTTGGTGACAGGTTGCTGAAGCTCATTGTTCATACAGAGATGGTTTTATAAATGTCTCTCCAAAATAACTCAAGAGTAAAAATTTTATTTTGAAAGCACTATTGAATCTTTCCTCAACCTTTTGCTAAACATTCCATTTTGTAATTTAAACAACAATTGGGTGTTACAACAATTACACAATAATAATAATTCCAGTGCATATGGTTTGGCAACAGACCAAACTGTATTATGATTTTAGCTGTGCTCCAAAGAGACGCTCCGAACATCATTCAGATGTTGCAGTAATTGCCAATGGGTGCACACCTGAGCGATGCGCTATGATTCAACAGGATGCAACAAAGGTTAAACATGCCGGTAGCACATCTGGACACCAGGAGGTAAATTGGTGCAGTCTTTGATTGCCAAATACAAAATGACGTCACGCTCATCTGTGCAGTCAACCTTCACACAAGCTGGTAAAAAATGTTACCCTCACCAAAATTATTGCTTAATACTAAAACTAGTTCTCCACTTTCACTTGTTTCCTATTTCATAGTCACTCCTAGAGCAATTGCAAACTGGTTTCAGGCACCAAAAGACTAAAGACAACAAATGACAAGCATGTGCCTCTTACTGATTGACATGGGAATACGGTGCACGATTGTGACATGGTAATCATTGACTATCAAATGGAGATATTCCACAACATCATTAACTGTCAAAGTAAATTTATGGCTTCCAGTTTTTTTTTAACAACTTCTCTCTCATCCATCATTTATTGCACAGAATACAACAGGCACATGATGGTATATGAGCCTGGTTTGCCAGGGGAACTTGCCAAGACATGGTTTGTTTTGCACCAAACAATTATCTGTATTTGCTTGAAACTGGGAAATACCCAAGGCATATGACATATTGCTGCGATACAACATTGTCTTTCAGCAAATCAAAAGACCACTTACCAGAGTAAACTAGCTTAGACCCAGCTCCACAAGTCTTTTTTCCCCAATGGACATATGTGGTGCCACCTTGACTAGATGCGGTCTCAGAAGTTTGTGCTAAGGCTATTGATGAGGCAGCAGAACTTTTGATTTCAAATGATTCGAGCAGCACATTCAGTCTGGTTATTTCTGACTCCGTCTGGCGCCATCGAATAGCTAGTCCGAAGACTGCACCAAGTGCCAGGAAAAATGCCAGGACACTTATTACAATGGGTATTACAATGTATTTGTTGGAGCAGAGGCTACAAAACATAATAGTTGCTGTTGACTGTTGCGTAACCCCATCAGAGCTGACAATGATCCATATATCACAGTAAAAACTATTGCAAAACTTTATGTTATCAGTATTGGTTAAACACTGCAACAGGTAACACACTGCAACTATGTATGAACTGAGCTCACTTGAAACCTTCAAGTTTTAATCAAATCTCTCACATTTACATTTCAAAACAAATCACTTGAAACTTCTGGCAAGCAGTTTCAGTTCATTAGAGACAGTAGTCTTGTCTAAAGTCAAATGTAACATTTGATGTTTGATGTAAGATTTCATGTACAAAACCTTTTGCTCTACAGGCTAAGCCAGACCAACACTTTAGTTTCCAATAATGCTCATACTCACCAGCTTTTGAATTTACTGCTGAATGACTTCCAATCCTTTTCTTCAGCATCCATCTGTATTATTCCGCGTTTATCACTCTCCACTCTGGTATCGCTGGAACCTTCCATTATTGCTACTAGGAATCGGTTTCTGTTTCTGGTAATAAAATGGTGTAATAGAACTTGCTAGTTCAAGCTAATAAACTTAGGAATTCAACATAACAGTTGAATGTTTGAAAGTTGGAATAAACAAAAAATGTGCACCAGAATCTTACTGGTTGAACAGTGACATCAGTGAGCAATAGCAGAGAGGCTATTCGAAACTAAGACAGCGGGTTCTGCATTTATGCTTAAAAGTATCAACCAGTCTTTTTTTCAAACCATCAGGTATACGTTATCAAAAAAAACTTTGTTGGAGAACAATTGTGTATTTTTGACCCAAATTTTGCTTGAATGTCAGTGGTTAATTTTTGTGGCTTACCTAGAAAGTTTTTCTACGGAGGAATTTTACAAAATGACAGGCTATTTGTTAGACCAATGTTTACTGGTATCCATTTATTAGAACACTTCACAGCAAACGCAATACCAAGATGACTGATTGAAGCTCTAACATTATGTAATGCAGAATAAAATGCAAATAAGTGAATAAATTAGCATTCACACGTGAACAGACAAATTTTTCTGTTACGATATGCAAAAAGCTTTTGAATTATTCATGAAGCAGATATAAACAGATGAATGAAGTATTTTATAGCTGTCAATCAGCCAAAACTGTCACATAGAAGTAATACAGATATGTTATTTGAGACTTGGAGATCTTGGCATGAACCTGTAAAAAAACTCGAATACATGCTGCCAGCAAGTTAGCTAATCTCCCAGAATGCAGGTAAACATCGTTTGTGATAAAATAATTTGCTTATTTCTTAAATAAATTGTTATAAATTTGAACATTGGCAAATTTTGTTTATCATCCGTCAGCTTAGTTACTTATTTTTCAGAACTTCAGCTTTGGCCATTTGCTGATTCCAGATAATCAATGCCAACAAAATTCAATGATGCAGCTGAATGGTTTCAAATAAATTACACAGAGTTTTGAAGTATTTGGCACTGACTCAAGTATTTAACAGTTTATTTAAACTCTGACATGCGAACAATTACAAAACTGACTATGTGTCACCATTTTCAGCTGAAGCAAATAACTTGTTTTACATTTTAATGAACATAAATAGCAAAGGTTGTACCGGGACTTGACGTAACTGGCTCAGTTTTGATTAATCTCCGCTATCAATTCCTGTTTTAACCCACTTATCAACTTCAATTCATCTTACGTCAATTCTAGTCAAAAGTCTATTTAATCTACAATACCACAATACCAAGGTTGAACTAATGCTTTGTTGTGTGGTTTGCCACAAAGCATTATTGCTCTCAGACCGTCCACGTAAAAATAACTAGCATTGAGGCCGTCTAGTCCGGTGTATGCTAAACAAATGCATAATCCATAACAAGTAGGTAAACCTTTAGCTTATTTGTCTCAAGTTATATATCTAATAAAAGGCATCAAAAGTGCTTGCTTTTCTACCTACAGCTAGTTTTTCATCAAAACGATGGAAGTTTTGTCAAGAACTAACCAAACCAATTACCTGAAATTTAATAACATTGGAATCAGATCAATATTGTGTTAAAAAAAATTAGGTTTTGGGCAAAAGGGCGATTAGTCATTTTGTTTTTAATTAAACTTGTTGTAGTTTTTTTATGAACTCATTTGTGTGATACCAGCTGACCCTGTGCGAGATTGCTTACTGAGATAATCACTAATAGAACAAAGAAGCGCGTTACTGGCTGGGTTCTACTTATTTGTGGTTGTCGTGCAAGTGTACCCCCTCCCCCCCTTTTATTTGTTGTCTTTAGTTGCAGCTTCTCAGTTTTCTCAAACGATTTATCAGTTTTTTCCCTAAAAATCTAATTATTCCATTTGATTGAGAAATCAATTATTATTGTGGAAGTTCCTTTTGTTTTCAGTTCAGTCAACAGGTGAGTAAGATCAATTAAAGAGCTTCAGGTAATGTAGTACATGAAAGAGGACCCAACTCCTAGTGTTTTAGATGAGTGTAAATTTTTTGCAAGTTTACAATTTTTTATATTTTCTCACTGTAAGTGTAAGCTTGTACCACTCACTCCCCGTAACATTACTGAGAACATCTGATGAGTTAGAGCAAAATGCACTGAGTTGATTCATTATTACCTCAATCGATCATTCATCGGCACTAATCCTTTTGTTTAATAACTAATCTATCAAAACTTGTACAATACAGTTATTGATGTACAAACAGCTGTTCCTGGCTATTATGGAAGTGGCTTGCATCAAAGGAATATTTGACCACATGAACTCCAAAAGCGATCAGTTCAAAAGTTTTGCAGGTCGTTTTGTAATTATTTATTTGTTTGAGAAACATGGAAATAAATAATTAACTTATGCACACCTACCGATAAAAGTAATCATTGCGGCACTAATAGCAACCATCTGGTCTTTGAATATTGATAGTTTGATGAGAAAATGTCAAAATGAAAGATTGCAGTAATTTAGTTATAACAGCAGAAAAATCTATCGACTCTTTCTTTTCTGACTTCAGTTTATGTGTTGTTTAAAAAATAACTTAGCCGAAACGTAAAACAAAAATCCAAATTGACAAAATTTTTTTCAGAGAAGCAAAATTTTCTTACAACAATAAAATACTAACTAAGAATTTTTCTAGCAGATTTGAGTAATGCACTGCCTTGAAATAGTAATATTCAACTGTGACCAACCTTTTGTATTCTGATGCGACTGCGCAGGTAGTATTCTGATGCGACTGCGCAGGTAGTATTCTGATGCGACTGCGCAGGTAGTATGAAGTTATCGAGTCAGAAGCAAGCAATCAGCTGGTTGTTCTCTCACTGTTCTGGTTTGTTATGAAGAGCGAGTTGCGCTTGAGCGGTTAAAAAACCTCAACACGCTTTTCTAGCTGACCATAGCCAATATACCTCAATCATAGCCTGTGTCAATTCTTGTTGTTGAATGAGGGTGTGCATTCTTAGCTCTCAATCTTCAGATTAATTCTGTGAGAGGAAGAACATTAGCTATCTCTCACTGAGGAAATCAAGCAGATCTGTAGAGGAAGATTAATTACGCAAGGTGCAGTGGTGGATGCACTACCCCTACTGATGTCTGAGGATGTATTTCCTCGAGTATGTAATGAAGGATGTATGTGTCAACCCAAATACACAGTGGTGGATGTGCTTTTCATGATTTTGTGAGTATGAAGTGACAAATATTCTTTTAACTAGCAACAGCATTAGTGTGTTCTCCAGTTTGATAATGGGTAGATTTAGTTATATTGTTAATTTTCAAGATAGTCCATCCATTACATTGATAAATTTCATTGTCGTTACTCCGAGGGGCTTATCTATTTTTTGCAAGAGAGCTGTAACTTCTCGATATTCACCTGATGAATTCGACTCTACTAACGAAGAACAATAACAGCGTTTTCTACTTCTGTATAGGTTACACAATCTCTGTGGTTGGTCTACCTCACGGATCTAAGAGCCATCACGGTTATCCAGCCAATGAAATAATAGCTAACCACTTGTGCTCCGACAACATACCTGTACCATGTACTGTCACATAAAACTGCAGAGGTTGAAGTCTCATCCGTACAGAGGTTCAATCCAAATGCTACTGAAATTGTCAGTTTGCTAAAGTATATAATGGACACATTAGCTCTCCTATTCCTCATGCATATTTTTTACACGCCGAACAATAAAGTGAGTGAAACCATAATCATGTAATCCACCACTGCCAACCATAAGCCATAGATACCGACAACATTACAGTATACTGTATAATTCGACATAAATCCAGGGATTATCTCAGAATCAAGCGACAAACAGTTCAGCAATCTTATGAGATGAGGAAATGGCCCATGAAGGATGTTATGAGGTGAGAGCTGGCAGATTTAGTAAATACTAGACACAAAGGTTGTTGGCTACTTAGCTTCTCTACCAGTACAGTATAGCAGAGAGAGTTGTGCTATCTCCTGTACAGTACGGTATAGCGGAGAGAGTTGTGGTATCTCCTGTACAGTACGGTTTAGCGGAGAGAGTTGTGGTATCTCCTGTACAGTACGGTATAGCGGAGAGAGTTGTGGTATCTCCTGTCTAGAAACCTCATAGATGCAATAAAACTACAAATTCTTAAGAATAGATAAAGAAAAATACGTATTGATAAAATGACGCAAAAACGTTTGATCAATTATTGTCTTAAACAGAGTTATACTTTTCAGAGGTTTGGCCTTCTGGAGACAAAATCAAACGTCTGAAAAATCAAACCAGAGAGTTTCTGTGTTTAACATAAGCTTTTGAATAGCAAAGGTTCTGTATTAATGCAGCGAAAGTGACAATAATCAGTGAAAAGACACGCCTGGGTGTATAAAACACTTGTCTTGTTGGCTTTGCCATCAAACGAGGAAATGGAAAAAATTAGAAATGGAGATGGATGCTCTCTCACACAAGACTGAAATCTAAGAGCTTGACACTTATGCTGACCTCTACAGTGCCTTGAGCTTCCTTTGAGCTAAGTGGTGTGGAAGGCATCGACGGAAAACTTGTTAGAGTTCATAATGAACTTGTAGAAAAAAACACAATCGCGAGACAAAAACAAATTAAGCTTTCTGGTGTGCTTACTCAAAAAACCAAAATTGTGCTGATTGACCGAGAACTTCATTAGCTATTTCAATTAATATTGAGGCAATGTTTGGTTTTATTGGCAAGGCAGGACATTGGCTAATAACCGTCAGTACTGTCTGATTTGAATATATAGATTATTAATCAATATTTGGTTGATGACGGTGGCAGTGGTGCCCACGTGGCGACCTTTAGTGTGCACGCCAAGTTGTCAATCAGGCAGGTTTTTTTAAACAAACGGAAAATAAGAGAATTGATCAGTTGTGTTTGGTTGAGGAAAGGTTGATCAAGACCCTGGTAAATCTGCTAGAATTTCCACCACTTACATACAGATGTGACTCTATTGTGTAAAAGTCATGTGATTGATGGTGGAGTGGAAAAGATTAAAAGCTTAAAGAGCTAACTTTTACAAAAAATCAGTCAACCAAAGAATTACTAAAGCCATAAGAGGATGGTAAATAGAGCAACTAGTAAAGTTGTTGTTGTGCTTTTACTGCATTTATGTCTGCCCCATGAGTTGAAACAAATAATCACATTGTAGTTTCCCAATAGGTAGTTTTTCCACTCTGATGACATGGAATAACATCATAATAGCTAAATTTTTAGTTCCATGTCTTCTTCGATGATTGTAAACTCAGAACCGGTTTGATATTGCGTTAATGGTGCTTATTGAATTCTCATTAGTTTCATCGAAGCCTTCAAGTATTTTAGAAAATGAAACAAAAAATTTTAGCATCGATACTTTGCCATAAAACAACCTCTACCAGATCCAACTCTTCAATCCAATTACACAGAGATCAATGCAAATTAAATACTTTTACTAAAGCTTAAAAAAGAAACACAGCTATGATACGTCATTTATTTCTACCTGTACTTGTTTGTGATGTTTCAACAGAGCACTATACTTGTGTTAAGCTGTACATCAATGCTACTGATGTGAGACATTAATATTACTGCCACATGACCTCATAATAACTGAAATGATTAGCTTTCAAATAAAAAATAACCTAACGCTTATGTCATCCCTCGTATTTATAGGACATGCAGACAGCTACTATATTTTTGGCCTTCGCCCTGCATACATAAAAGGTAATTTATATTTATAAGAGGATTAGCATATTTTACTAGATAAATAAATGCAAAGATTTCCAGGGCCAGAGCTGATGGCTTGCTTTTACAACTTATTTCTGTTTCCTATGATGACGTTCATACAATGATGATGTTAATGTATGCTTCTTTTATGGAATAGATTTCTATGAAATATACATGGTACCAACGCATGAAGTATGTGGTTACAGAAGGATGTCAATGGGTTAGTATAGCTTGAGCTGTGATGCTTGCAGAGAACTCAGCATTGAAACATATCTAAGCTGACTAAAAACTGATGAGAACAGAGAAGTCACTAAAAAGACAAATGAGGTGTTTGTTCTACTGAGCTGTTCAATTTTGGCTGCATTTCTTTCCCATTCCTTAGAACCTTGGTGAGGTTATGAGTCACACGATGCACTGTCAGGGTACACCAAGGCCCCATGAACATATACCAATTAGCTACCGGCTGTGAATACTGATTGTGTGATTGTGCAGCCTCTGTTTCTGGATAAGTCGCTAAGCAATCAGTAGCGTGTTACTAGAGGCAACCAGCAAGTTTTGGTCCACAACAAAAAATGGGTAGACAGTTCATGAACTGACCAATCATATCACTGCCCGAGGTTTTAATGTTTCCAATAAAAATGTTGCTCACGCACAGTTATATGTAAAAATGGATCGTTCATAAGTGTCCTGCCTTTCTTGTTTTAAAGCAGTTTAATGGTAGCTAGGAAATCAAATACAACAAGTTTAACCGATCGCTTGGGGCAAATCAGTAGCTAATCGGCAGCTGTATATGTAGCTTTGATGGTTTTGAACATGAGTAAAGGAGGGGGGGGCTGCACTAGACAGGAAGTGACTACATATTTGTTAGAAATGAATACTTTCATGAATATTTCCTCTAAAGGGTGTAAGCCAACATATTTATTGTTTTGTGAAGATGAGATGAAGTCAGGCACCTCGAGTGAATTACAAAGGTAATAAAGGAGCAACAGAACGATAATGCAATTAAGTAGTATAAACAAGTCTAACTACATGAGAAGATATATCAAATTTACGCACATTAAACTTTTTTGTTTTTACAATCTTTTTTAATGAAATCGTTCCAGATTTTTTATTATTTTCACTCGACTGCACTCTAAGGCTTAATGTTTTAATCAAAGGCTTAACTGCTGTTTTTAAAGTCCTTGCGACTCCATTTTAAACATAATTATTTAAAAATACCTTCGCAAAACTAAAATTTTTGTACGGCAATAAAACACTCACTCATAGCGACTACACAAACAGCAATTAAGAGTAGTCTTTCCTTTATAAGATGAAAGAAGTAAAACTCTGAGTTAATTGACAGATAAGAGAGAAGACAACTATGAATGATTATAAATTTTAAATATAACACTACTTGGGTTGTTGTGGGAGGAAACTTACAAAAAAAGCAACAACCATGTCTACGGATAAAATGCTGCCGTGTATCCCTAGTTTTACTATAAAAAATGGAAACAGTATCACAATTTACTTCTCCAGGTATAACCAACAGATAATACACCAGACAGATTTCCTCCTGTTTCGGGGGGATTCCTGACTTCTGGACTTAGTAGTTTTGGTTCACAAGTTTTTTGAAAGATTGGTGAACATATAAATGGTGACAATGAATCCAGCAACCAGCTCATGTGTGCTGTTATGGCCAGAATATTTGAGCAGTCCACATGGTTTAGACGATTAGCATATCTTCATTATCAAAAGCTTTGGCTTACTTTTAAGGCCAGGAATCTAATAAAATTAAACAAACAACTATTGGAAATTCCAAACTATAGAAATCATGTGTCAATAGAATTATCATTTCAACAAGTAGTAGCAGACCACAATGAAGTATCTAGCTGGTATATCGTGTATTTGGTATTTAACCTTGCCTTTACCTGTCTGAAAGCTCTCTGGTAAAGTAAGTACTGACACGCACACCCTGGTGCAAATTATCCCAAATTGTTCACCAGTTTCATTTGTGTAAAACACCGCAAAGTTTTTAGAATTTTGAGCTCATAACTGAGTGAATGCCAACTATGCATTGTTGTTTTTAAAGAGTTCATAGTTTTCTCTTTTAACTCTCTTGCCATTCCATAGGAGCAGAGTTAGCATCTGCCAGATATGGTGACATTCGGATTGATTTTGACATCTACGTTCTCTCACTATTTTTTCACTTTTCCAGACTTGAAAATAAAAATCTAGCTCAAAATTATATATCTGGCAAGAGCATCCCTTTGAAATAACAACTTAGAGCCACTCTCTTCATTTTAACGGATCTTGTTTGACTGAATAGCAAATGCTTAATATTTAGAAATTCTGTTTCACAGGCTATTCAACTGCATATGATTAGTTGTATGCAAATTTTAAAGTTTGTTTAATTTTTTTAGAAAGTTTTAATTTTTTTAAGTTTGGTTTAAAAACCATGGTTATTTTTCTAATAAAATTGCACAATTTAGATAATTATTTTCATCAAAAGCATCAATTATGGAAAACTGCTGAAGCTTGAAACTAATAATAAGTAGTTTCAAATATCATTAAATCAAATATCTTTGAAATTTATGAGAGAAATCAGCTTAAGTCATAACTACTTTAAATATGACCACAATAACAATATCTTAGCAAAAGGACAGTTATATAGTTTTTGAATTTTATAACTTGCTAAGTAGTAATAATAGACAACGATCCATTTTTATAATCCTAAAGTTCTGCTACAAAAAAGTTCCAGCAGTTTTTGTTACTGGAACGAAAACACATTTCAAAACTCGATGTACATTGTGTTGAAACATGTTACTTGGAAATCTAAAAAAATTTTTCATCTATGAAGCTAAAAGAATGTTTCTGACAGTCTGCTATGTCTTAACAGTATGACGTTATGAAATATTTCGATATGAAAGAGAAATGCAATATGAACATTTAACTTAGTATGTAAAATTTAACACTATAATGGTCTTCAGCTATATAATAGACAGGTTTCTACAACACTCACCTATACTAAACCTAGACTCGACCTCGACTCAACCTCTACTTGACCTAGACTTGACCTCTACTTGACCTAGACTCAACCTCTACTCAACCTAGACTTGACCGAGACTCCCAGCAAGGCTCAATCTACCAACCAACTACCAAATGCAACCAAGGCAACTAGTCAGACCAATCGACAATGGTAACATATATACATATATATGTTTGTTTTATGCATATAATGATATAAGATGTATTCAGAGCACCGCTAACTAACAACATAATATTTCACTTATGTTTACAAAGCTAGGGTATGACTGAAATACTAGAGTCCCAATGGTTCCTCAGTAAGCAAGTGGATTGGAATAGTCCTCGTGTCCTCCTTCAATGCATTGGCTTGTGATGAATATTCTTTATTTAGCTCTTTTAGCGCAGCTGTCCTAGGTATGCAGGTTACAGCACGGGTATTTGTCTGTTGTCAGGGGTTGCATCTCCGAGGGGAGACAACTCAGGTAGACTTGATGACAGTTTCTACATGACAGGGAAAAGGGGGCTTCTATTTACATTGGAGAACTGAAACTTGGAGGCCAGGAAGGGAAGAGGTGAGGGTTTAGCCTGTGGGAGTGTCAATGGGTATGAATGGGGGAATAGGCCCAGGAAAAAGGGGGGGGGGGATACAGGACACTATTTACTGAAAGTATAAGTGACTTGGGCTATTAAAAAAGGGGGGAGAGGAGGTTGGCTGGGCCATTCTATTCAGTTAGTATTTCGGAAAGTAAGACAAAATGCTTGTAGGATAGGAAGCGGATAGATGGGCACTAAATTCTACCACAGCAAAAAAAATTTACAGAAGAATAATTGTTATTAATAAAACTGGTGAATTTTTATCAAAATTTGTCAATGTTTGAGTGCTATATCACTATTTTGGTCTCCACTCTTTTGATGCCTGTTAAAATAATTTGTATGACCGAATGAATATGAAGGCTAATAGATGTCAGACTATGCCATTGGTAACAAAGTGACCATCGAGCGTCATAGACCAAGAACTAGACCAAACTGCAATTAGTTTAAATAAAAATACGTTGGGGAGACTTAAAATGAAACAAGTTGAAACCTAACATTGAAAGATTTAACAGTTTTCAATCAACTTTTTTTTCAAGTTTTTTATGCAGGTATTGTTCTATTGACTATTTATGCAAGAGTGAATTTAGTATAAATTAACAGTGTAGATATTGAACAAATGTTTTGTTGGTTTACTACATTTTTGGATAAAATGAGTTGATATTAAGCTCTCACCAAAGTAGTTCATTTGCCAAATTTTATTGACTCACCACTGCTGGAGTATCACCACTGGTGGAGTATCACCACTGGTGGAGTATCACTACTGCTAGAGTATCACTACTGGTGGAGTATCACCACTGGTGGAGTATCACCACTGGTGGAGTATCACCACTGCTGGAGTATCACCACTGCTGGAGTATCACCACTGGTGGAGTATCACCACTGCTGGAGTATCACCACTGGTGGAGTATCACCACTGCTAGAGTATCACCACTGGTGGAGTATCACCACTGCTAGAGTATCACTACTGGTGGAGTATCACCACTGCTGGAGTATCACCACTGCTGGAGTATCACCACTGCTGGAGTATCACCACTGGTGGAGTATCACCACTGCTAGAGTATCACCACTGGTGGAGTATCACCACTGCTAGAGTATCACTACTGGTGGAGTATCACCACTGCTGGAGTATCACCACTGCTGGAGTATCACCACTGCTGGAGTATCACCACTGGTGGAGTATCACCACTGCTGGAGTATCACTACTGCTGGAGTATCACCACTGCTGGAGTATCACCACTGCTGGAGTATCACCACTGCTGGAGTATCACCACTGCTGGAGTATCACCACTGCTGGAGTATCACCACTGGTGGAGTATCACCACTGCTGGAGTATCACCACTGGTGGAGTATCACCACTGCTGGAGTATCACTACTGGTGGAGTATCACCACTGCTGGAGTATCACCACTGGTGGAGTATCACCACTGGTGGAGTATCACCACTGCTGGAGTATCACCACTGGTGGAGTATCACCACTGGTGGAGTATCACCACTGCTGGAGTATCACCAATGCTGGAGTATCACCACTGCTGGAGTATCACCACTGGTGGAGTATCACCACTGGTGGAGTATCACCACTGCTGGAGTATCACCACTGCTGGAGTATCACCACTGCTGGAGTATCACCACTGGTGGAGTATCACCACTGCTGGAGTATCACTACTGGTGGAGTATCACCACTGCTGGAGTATCACTACTGCTGGAGTATCACCACTGCTGGAGTATCACCAATGCTGGAGTATCACCACTGCTGGAGTATCACCACTGCTGGAGTATCACCACTGCTGGAGTATCACCACTGGTGGAGTATCACTACTGGTGGAGTATCACTACTGGTGGAGTATCACCACTGGTGGAGTATCACCACTGGTGGAGTATCACCACTGCTGGAGTATCACCACTGGTGGAGTATCACCACTGGTGGAGTATCACCACTGGTGGAGTATCACCACTGGTGGAGTATCACCACTGGTGGAGTATCACCACTGGTGGAGTATCACCACTAGCTTACTGAATAGATTCAAACTAGTTATCAAAATTATGTAAAACTTACGAAAATGTTGAATACCCGAACAAATCAATTTAAAGCAGTTCATGCGTATAACTAACAATTCATTTTGTTTAAACTGGAAAAACTTAATGTTTTTCTGCTCAATATACTTACTACCTACTAAATTGCTCTCAAAGCACTTTAACAACTCATGTCCATGTGACCGACAATATAATTGATAAAGTTCTTAACATTTATCTTTTAGTTACAAGAAATGCGCCAGCGGGAGCAAGGCTATGCTATATATCTGCTAAATTTGCTGTGATATTAGTAACACACTAAAACATGGTCTGTGAGCAAATTGTTGGTGTGTGTGATTATTGTAGATAAAGGTTGGGCTCAAATTGATTGAAAGAATAATTTTTAGATGTTCAAACTTTGCCGTTTATTTCAATTAGTTATAACAGTTGAATTTGCTTTTCCCAGAAATTAAAAAAACACATTGAGCTGTTTGATTCAAGGACAACTGGTAAGGTTTAAGCATCCATTTTAACTAAATAAACTAATAAAAAAAAACTCAAAGGTATAAATGGAATAAATAATTATTAAAAATAAAACAGACAACCACGTGCCAGCTTCTAACTTTAGAAAACTGCAATAAAATTTGCTATTGCTATTTACTGTTTTGAGAAAAAAACTTTTCTAAAATTCAATCATAAAAAATCAAGTTGACAACAAAACTTGACTGACTCAGCCGGTTGTTGGATGTTGAAGTGTTTTCATGCAGTCTAACAGCCCAAGCGTGTAGCTGTGGTGAGTTCTCATGCACCTGTTTATGAGGAAATCATAAATCATAAAAGTTTTTGATCTTATCACAAAACAAGGAAACGCACAAGGAAAGGCATTTTTGAACACGTTGTGTGTTTTAATATTCGCTATGATCAATAAATCAAGTTGACTATGCATACATGCCTATCAACAGGTCATGGGCGAAAAGCATAAAAATGGATCAATAGTTTCATCCTAGATGGCAATTCAAGGTAGCAGTTATGGGCTAGACAAGGAAAAGCACAATTTGTGTAATATTTGTACAGGTTTCCTTGTACTGGGTAACAAGAATAATTAGTTGCTGGACTATTTAAGAAACGAATAATAAATTGAATTAATATTGTGGTAGAATTTAGTGTCAGCCTATTTCTATTTATGCCCCTGTACTCTTCCCTCTGTTTTACACCCCTATTACCCTTCTCCCCAAAACATCCTAGAACCCAGGAGTACCCGGCAAGTTTCCTTTCCTCTTCCTCAACTGCCCCAACAGCTGCGGTCCTGAATAAATCAGTGTATCACAACCCCTCTCCCTCCACCAACCCAGCCTCTTGAAACCCTAATACCCCCTTTCTGTACTTCCAAAGTTTCAACCTTCTCATGCAAATAGAAGCTTTCCAATCTTTTGTGAACACTGGCAGATAGTGATAACTATTCCACTCAAGTTATCTGCCCCTCAGAGACCCAACTCCCGCAAACCATACAAATAGAAAACACCAGAACCCTGACGATAGCATGATCACATGAGGAGCCACCGTATGAACAAAGGATTATATGAATGTAAGCTTTCGTATTAGTAAAAGGTTATACATGTCATAAATACGCCTGCTTATAATGGACCAATCAGAGTGGCTTAGTCGCAGCCAAACCTCAACTCTATAAATAAGGGAGTATTATTGTTATTGTTAAGTAGTTGTTAGCTGTGCTTATTAATGCATCATTCTGTAATTTTTGTACTTTTCATTTATGTCAAACGCCTATATACTTTTACCATTGACCAGCACATTTGACCAGTTGCTTATGTGTTTGGTATTTGGTTGAGGTTGAGTCAAGGTCGAGTTGAGGTAGAGCCAGGTCAAGTTGTCTAAAAAGCCTTTTAATTAACGTAGATGCAAGTACTTTCCATTGGTTTTAATAGTAGAGAAACCTGCACTGTATACAGCACGCATTATCTTCCTAATGCCGATGCAACAGCTAGAGAAGACACCAGAATTTTCCACCATATTATGTGATAGGTGCTCAATAAATAATGTGTAGGCAAATCCATGTCTATTAATGGCTACTAGCAGTTTCTATTTATGAGAGAGGAGATAACTGTAAGTGATTGAAAAACTGACTTATTGCATTAACGAGTTGGTACCAACTAGGTGGAAAGGTATTTATTTCCAGGTATAAAAATATGGTGGATTTTAGTGACACACATGCTCTGGGCACACACATGCTCTGCGCACACATATTGTTGTGGATTTTAATGTTGTCAACTTTTGCGCATACACTGTACATGCATTCTGGAATCCTCATATTAGCCATTAGATGGCCAGAATGGTTGAAATCAATGATACCGAATTGACGAAACCTGCGCATGAGTCAGTACCGACCCTGTATAGGCCAGTACCGACCCGGTATGAGTCATTACCGACCCTGTATGCACCATGCAGGGCCGGCAGGAAGTGAGTCGGCATAGGCTGAGAATTAGAAAGTAGCCTGAGGGAAGAAGGAAGCCATATCCAGGAGTTAACCACCCGTAAACCTGACGAAAGACCAAGAGCAAAGGCTAATAAGACTAAAGACCAGGGACAGGAAACAGATAGGACTGTGATTGGTGCAATAGCTTATGACTCCACCTACCACTACTGGGAGCCATATCCATTTAGCCCTAAATACTCTGTTTGATTCCTTCTCTATTTACATCTGTATGTTCATTTGTGCATTGTGTACTGTTCTTATGTTATTGGTTACTAATCATGATTACTTCCTGTCACTTCCTGTAAATCGCCTATAAAAGGCAGAACTTGTGCCCTATTGAATCAGTTGCATTGTGCCTTTTACTAACTCGTTTTATTCTGATGGAATAAATGCATAAATACTCAACAACATTGAGTTATGTGTCTGAGCCGAGGGCTCCTTATTAGCCGTAGAGTTGGGAATACTCTTCTACACATCTCTCGGTATCATACCGACCTGTTGTTGTCGCAGGATAAAAGACAGCTGGTGGCAGCATACCTGTTGGATTGCTACCGACTTTAGTTGGTGGGTTTAGGCCCCCAAAATCCTCTACAATATTATCATGGAGGTGACTCTGACTGATCATTTCAATCGGACAGACCCCCCAAAGTGACGGTACAGTGTGTCATCACTACAGGAGAAGAGGTCAATGCTATACCGGCCCTGCAGTTGGACTACCGGCCCTGCAGTTGCCATACCGTCCTTGCAGTGACCTTTACCAGCTCTGCAGTGACCCTTGCCAGCCTTGCAGTGCCATACCGGAGCAGTAAAAAGATGGCCCCTATAGCTAGAGTGACCGAAATAACCTAAGTTGCTTCAGGAGAGCAGATCCGGGATCTTAGGCTGCATAAGACTGAGAACTATACCTAAAGTCTCTTAACCTTGCCACTAAGTTCCATATCTCTTTAATCTTGTGCACTATTATATGTATGGTTGTATCTGCACTGTTTTGATTGGTTCATTGTTTTTCTTGTGATGTTTATTGGTTATAAAATGATGATGCAATCAACTTCCTGCAACCAGCCTATGAAAAGCCGGTTCACTGCATGCTCTATGCCACTTATCTACTACTGCTGTTAACTTCTCTAGGCAATTGCTTCCCTAGAGAATGGATATGTGGACAATAAATGTGTTTATTACCTAATCTCTGTATAGTTTGTCTGAGCTGTGGGCTCACTAGTTGTGAAGTTGTGAACAACTTCTCTATTGTACCCTGCAGATCTGACCAATCCTGCATTACCTCTTGGAGCGAGGTATTGTTTGTCTGCACCACGAGCTGCGGCTGTGGACAGCTGTTCATTAGTGGACGGTAGTTGAAAGCCCTACGGTCAATATCCTTTACCACAAATCATCACCTATTAACTATCCTCAAACGTTTAGATAATGTTGTGTTATATAATATTTATGTTTTTCAAGATCAAACATCCAATTTGAAGTAGTCAGTTTTACGCGCTAAGTAATAAGTTTATATCACATGCAAGTTTTATCTCTACCAATTAAAAGCAAAATTTATCCTTCAATACTTTAATGACGTAATATTGCGAGTAAAAACTTCATATTTAATTGGTATTTCCACTAAATTTTCACGTACGGTAACACATTTGTAAACTATAGGCAGTTTGTACCATTATGCGCAATGTCAAAATGGAAGAGCAGAAATTTTTCACTGAAATGCAAGTCCCATGCCGTTTTTTTTATGACAGTCTCTTCAACCATTTTATGCTAAGTTACTCCATCATGTTGAATAGCACAAAAGATTGTCAATTTATTAATCCTTTTGGCTAAAAATCAAAAAACAATAATCAATGCCGTTTTTTCTTATTAGCTATATTTTTTTCATGTCGTCTATAGCGTATTTGTCACAGCTCTCCCCAAAAACAACAAATAAAAGAATAAAATCTAAAGCCCTACGGGAAGTAATCAACAAGTATGCTAGTTCTTTTTGCTGTTCAACTACAAAGAAGTAAAAAAGCTTAAAATTGCAGCCGAATGACAGAAAAGCTTGTTTTTGAGCAAATCCATTTTTCTGTTTTGTTACTTATTACACACAAATCCACAAACCTAAAACATTTGAATTTAGTATTAAATCATTTGTATAGTAGTGAACGTCACAAAACTTAACAAAAATTCATTTTATTCTAGACTAACAAAAAGGGAAAAAACTCGTTGTCTACGATGGTAAGTCTCTCCAATGAAAAATAAACCTCGGCAAACTGCTTTCACTTTAAAGCATAGAAATTGTCTACTCATTGAAACAAAAAAACAGGACCTGTTAGCAGTGATAGAAAGCAAACTGTTTAGAATGCAGCTTTCATCGCAACCCTGATTACTAGTGGGCACTCATCGTGTGTAGTAGGAAACCATGTTTGTTTTTGACAGAAAGCAGGCGATAAGAACTTGACATGAGCGTGTCAAGCAGCGATATACTGCTGCCGTTTTACTCATTATCTCATAACACAATAATAGAAGAGTAATCTGCGATATCATTTCATATTCCAAGCTGCCTGTTGATTAGGTCAGCGTATGACAGCGTTGTGGTTGATTGGTCTATTTGTGGGAGTAGAGACAGGCACTGCCTGGCACGCATCAAACATGATTAACTCTTTTGTTGTTTATAATGGTTCCAATTAATTTTTATTATCAAAATGTTGATTTGACTGTAAACAACAATGGCTCAAGCACTTTGCGCAAGAACTTGGCAACTATTTTGTAATTGTGCTTGCAGCTCCTATCCTCAAATACCAGCAATAAGACTTTGTATACAAATCCAAGTTTTCTGAATAAGAATAAACATGTTTGGTATTACATCGTTTTAGAGTTTCATGATTGTTGAATTAGAAATATATAGATGGAGCAAAAAATGATTTGAAAGTTGCCTGTAGGCTTTCACATATATTCAGTTCTTGAATTTTGATATTTTTGCTGGCAATGCCGATGTAGCACTTGAATATTTTTTATGTGTACCCTTATTCTCGATAGAATGTTATAAATTTGAACAGGGAGTGCATTTATCTAATTTACTTAGCTAAACGTGCAAAAAGTTTAAATAGTTTGGTTGTTGGCATGGAGATGTGGTTTATTTGTTTTGCAGCGAGGGAAAGTATATTTTTGAAAAGTTGTAACAAATTTTTCCTTATATATTAGTAAAGATTTGTTTTTCTGTGCAGTCTTAGTGAATAGGTTTTGTTAGCTGTGAAATGGGCTGACATTTAATTATCAAAAAGATAATAATAACACACAACAGAGTAGTGATATACAATCACATTTTAGAAATTATTTTGGAATTTAATAAAAACTTAGCTTTGAAAACATAAAAAGATTATTTTTCTATCTGCCATTAAACTAAATATTGTTACCAGACATTGCTGTTTCACGTGGCTGATATATGCAACATATCTATATACAACATATATATCTATATACAACATATCTACATACAACATATCTATATGCAATATCAGAGTCAATACAAGAATAACTGACTATACAATACGTATCAGGGAAATAACATGAGGTAATACTTGATAGTAAACTTTTAGATGAAAGGCCGACAATTTCACACTAATGGAATGAAAACACTGCAACTAAACATTGCGTAAATAACGTTAAACCGTGATCATTCTAGCACATCAATCACCAACACGATGCGATTTAGACAGCTACTACAGTAAGCACAGCTGAGGTCACAGTATCCCATCAAAATATAGTTTGAGTGCATTGCTGTTGCCAGTTAGTCGAGAGCAAGCGGACGGTGGGAATTTTATTCTACTGTTTATATAGACATCTACAGCAGTAACTAACAACTGTTACAGTATCAACTATTTACTACTACCTATCAACTACTAGGTAAGTGATACCTCAAATCACATTCAGCTAAATTAGTCAACATCCAGAGGTGTGCAGGTGTAGTCCAAGCTGTGTAAGTTTTGTGATGTTTAGTCAAAATTTAATCAATCAAAATGACGGTGAGTGGATATAAATTATTTCAAAAGAAAAATTTTTCACCTGAAAACGTGAACTTTGATTGCCACGTGAGGCTCGAGTTTTTTTCTGAGACTTCTCACGAGAGTCCATCTTGAGGTAAGACTTCTTACGCCTTATCTGTGATCGAAAAAAATAAAAGACTTTTTCTTTCACGAACTGGTCGCAAAACTGCCATCTCTGTCAATTATACAGTCTTTAATCAAATTCAAAAAAGATTTACGTCTAAGCATCCCTATTTTTTTATTCCAAGCCATTTTCTGATGTCTGGCATTCGACTGTTATTCACATTGTTCTAGCTAATATCTGAGTTGATTTTGAAATGGAAAGTGAGTTTTTACTTGGCTGCATATATCGACCAGGGCTCAGTATGTCTACGACGGCGGACGAAAGTGACAAGTCAAGAATCTGGAATGTTAGCAGCAGTTCAACGTGGAGATCTCTGAACAGATACAAAGCTGAGTGAGTAACAACTATTACTCGTAGATTTTGTGCTAAAAATGCGTCAACTCAAGAAACAGTCGGAGAAAATACAAGTAGAAGTAAAGATTGTCTGGCTGCCATTAAAATACTGCAATTCTTAAAAAAATTTACACAACTTTTCACCAACGTGTTCAGCAGCTGACTTCTATGAAAAATTTACAATAAATCTATCATTTAAAAATCTGTGTCTACAAAACGGCAACTTCATACCAACCATTTTTATTAAAACTGACTGAAAAATTAATGGTTCTAAAATTCCTACAAATAATATCAATTTAAAATAATCTGTAGCATTTTGAAGTTTTTTTTTGTTTTTGCAAACTGTGTTCAGTTTTGTTGTATTGATAACTTTTCAAACAAGTAAAAAACATCAGCATCTCCACTTGCAGAATCAACCTAACATAAAACTATTTTAGTAAGTTTGTTACCAGATGTCTTCAGTTTAAGTTTTCTACAAAATCTTCTATGCAAAAGTTCTGCAACCAAATCAAAGATCAATGGAGTGAAACCAGCTGAAAAAGGGTAGCAGCATATTTAATTCTTAAATTCTGGATACTGCAATGCTGTGATTGATTTACGATGCAATATAGTTGATTAATGTCTTCAAAGACAAGAGAGCAGTGACAATGTTTACGAGGGGATTACACGAATTAGTTACGAGAACTAAAGCTGTTTACGTATCAAATTACTGAAACCCACACATTTACATAATCGAGTGTTGTATAAAAGAGTTTTGTTTTGACAAGCCAAATAATATAAATGCAGCATTATCTCGCCACACCCTACATGTCGTAGCCTCAACAAATAGCCATGAATGCATCAAAATGGTTTGGCAGCACGATGCTTCTTGAATTCCAACTGTATATGGCATGGGAACGAATATTCACCTATATGGCTGCTGGTCATACCTAACTAGTACAATTTTTGCTGGCAGCAGTTATGGAGAAATGATTAGATTATTAGAAAAGTATGGGCGTGTTGTTTACAGCTTTAGTGGTGTAAACTAATCCAAAGTATGCTTGCCGACATCAAATACTGACAACGCTACAGTTTCACTTATGTATCTATGATTGATTGGCAGCAGCTAATGTTTAGTGAGCCATCCCAGCTGACATTGCGTCTCTGACATGAATAACCGCAGAGAATTTTGTATAATGGTATAAACTGTTGACTGTCACTCATTCTGCATGATGAAAGTTTCAATACAAAACTATGGTCATTTCTGGAACATGCATAGAGCAGGATTAACTAAAACCAAAATGATAAGTTTCAAGATCTAAAATGCCTGAAGTGGTTTGAGCAAAACAAACATTCATAAAGTTGAAGATATATTAATGCTACTTGTGCCAGTAGTGGTTTGGTAAAAGCCACTGGTATGACATGAATGTTGTCTCCTGAAAACTACTATGCTACAATTACAATCTTTGGAATTATCAACGAAAGTCAATGAAACTGAAAGAAATTAAAAAGTATAACAGTTTCTGTTACAAAGCAAGCCTTGCTGAGTCTGTAGCCTCAGTGGCTGCAGTCTACTAAGCTCTGTCATTAATAAGTGGTTTTTTGCTAAAATATCATTCATTCGGTTTCACTCTTATTTATACTAGGAAAGAAATCACCAAAAAATAAACACAACAACCAAAGGAACAATATTGACATTATTTTGTGAGAAACAAAGGAATATGTTTTTTCTCATACAGCGCTTAGATTGTCTAACTAAAAGTGGCAGAAATTGTCAGATAATCCTTGCGCTTGGCTCATCTTGTGTTATTCTCTACTGCTAATAGCAGCGTGGCCTAGAAACCATGCAGCAATGCTGCCACAATTGTTGGGGCGTGTCAGCTTACTATGTACCAGAGATTTTGCCGCTTGGATGAAATGCGTAAAATAATGAGCTGAGCAGATTTCATGTTTTTCTGTTTTAGTTGCTGCGGAGATAAGTATTCTACAGTGCCAATCATTATCAGTATTATAGCCTTGTTTCTTGCTATCGGAGCAGTTTTTGGTGTGGCAGTCAGATGGTCCCAAATGCAATCAGAAATAGCAGAGCTGAAAGCTATGCAGAATGGAAGAGCTTCAGCTGCGGAAAAACAAGTCAGCCTGCCTTCTTCGGTTGGAGTTTCTTACATCAGGTGGGGCAAGAAAACCTGTCCTGACGATTCAGAATTGATATATTCAGGTTTGTATCTACTCTACTTTGGTGAGAACAAAGTATTTTTTAAACTATACAGGTAAAAGCGATTTTTATAAGCTTTTATTTGACTGTGAGTAGTCTGCTGCCTACTTGTAACCAACTAATAAATACAATCTACTGTACTGAACAACAGCATGCTGTGCAAGCCTTTGACACTATCAGCACAACGTCATCACAACGTGGATCATGCAATCTTGCTAAATTGGTTACATGTGCTTCAATTTAATGCTTGTTTCTTGTTAATTAAGTTATTGCATATCTTGTGATCAAGTTGCTCATTCGGCCCTTCTCATATTTGTAAAAAGACAGAAAAATTGCATGAAAAATTGTCTCCTCTTGTTATTGTGTAGCCTATTTCATCTGTCAAATGCACAGTTTGAGTTTTAGTCGCACCAACTAACGAGAGATTAAATGAGCCAAAAGTAATAACTTCGCTGATATAGTCTTATGTAAACAAGTGGTAAACACTCAGCTGAGCATCCATGTGCAACTGATTTCTATTCATCGGGTAAACCTGGGAGTCATTTGAAGTTTTATTTCCTTCAACCATTTGGCCATCTTCCAAAAAATGCAGTTTCATTATGAATGGAATGTTAGAAATTAGAAAAATGTTGCACCAACTTATATTTTCTACTAGCAGCACTAACTTATATTGTCTACTAGCAATGCTCGAACGTAACATTATTAGTTTATTTATTATTTGGATAGAGAACAAAACTAGAAGAATTAAAACTATGGTATTATTTTTAAACAATAATCAAATACGGTATATTAAATCAAACAGTGCCAGCCCAACAAACTTGGCTACATCCAATTTGAAATACGTACTGTAACTGCAAATCGGAACGCATTTTCTGTATTTCTAGTCTTAACCTTTATATCATTGTTCTGTAATATTTGATTCAAGCAAATCTGTTTAGTTGCACTAAAAATAGTCTTTTGAAATTCATGAGCTCTTATAATTTTGTTTTATAGGATTTGGTGCTGGATCTTCCTCAGGAAATGCTCAATTGAAAGGAGGCGGAGTTAATCACTTGTGTATGCCCAATACACCGGAATGGAACAAATTTGACATGAAGAATGACTCCTATGCATTTTCATGGGTAAGCATAACCAGAAGTTAATGGTAAATGCAGCCATGATGGATTTAGTTTACAGAAGTAAAACTGTGCACTAAGAATTAATTATTAAAAGCTATTTTTGATTTTTTTCAAAACAAATGAAAGGCTAACTTGAAGCTTGAAACTAGCTGTTACTGTAGTATAGCTTAATAAAAAATGTTTGTATTTATTCTAATCAAGTTTTTCTGGCATGCCGTAAATAATTAATTTGTTTGCCAAAATTACCAAAGATTGCGCATTACTGCAAAAGGATGTAACTGCCTGATCGTGAGTCATGAGAAAGCGAAACGCAATCTTTCCTGTTTGACTTTGACTTCATTTGAATAAACAAATATGTTTACTTGGAGAGCGCTGCCAACTGAACTCTCTCCTCACCTACTGCTGACACATTACAGATCTATGCTGCCGAGTACCTCTCATATGAAGGGCTGGATATATTTCCTGACAAAATTCATGGACACAATGTAGCCTGTAGTGTATGCCTTGCTCCTCGCTCCGCTAAGGTGGGTAGAAGATACGTCCCCTACCATTTACTAACACCTATTAGCTTTTTACGCTATAAAGCTTCTAAGTTTAACAGGTTCAACTTATTTTCTAACACAAAATGCAAGTTGACAAGTTTTGTTTTGAGATGGTTTTTTACAAAAATGCATTTTTTTGTCAACTTATGCATTTTTACTCCCAAAGTACTTTATCTATTTTAAATAATAAGCAGTGTACCTACATGAGTAGTAATGTAGGAGCAGATCTCTGCCATGGAGTCCAAGGACAGCGCACCTACATGTACAATTTCAAGTATTTACAATGTTGTTTTTATAACATCGATCCTTTATTTTCTTACAAAAAAATGCATTTGTACCAACCTTTGCATGTGAATTTTTAGATAATTTGACTGATGTATCAAATATTTGTAAAGCTGCACTGACCAAGATAACTTTAAGATACTTTAAGATACTTGGCATTGTCAGTGATTGTTATGTAATATGCAGATAATGATGCCAGCTAAAAGAACTTGCCCTATTCCATGGACCAAAGAGTATGAGGGATATCTAATGACAAGTTATGTCACAGAGAACAAGATGTCTATAGAGTGTATAGACCAAGAGCCAGACTACATTGGAGGTAATTTATATGGACATCTCCTAGAGCACCCGATAACCTGGTGGTTGGTTGCATCTAAATCTACACAACTATTTATTGAGGACATTTACCTGGGAGTAATAGTTTAGCATGGAAGTGTTTGTAATAGTTTTTTGCAAGACCAAGCAAGAGTATGCTGCTATGGTAGTTCAATCAATCAATCAATCAATCGAATTTTTCCACACAAATAACGAGTTTGAGACAGACAAACAAACAAGTGCACGAAATGCATGAAACGTAATTGCCAACATGGCTACAGTAAAATGCTCAGTACTAAGAGGTTGTCAATCAGCATTACCAGCACAGACAACAATGAATAATAGTTGTTATACAATTTTTGATACTAAACTTCAATCAACGTGTGAATGTTATTCAAAACAATTGGTCATGTGTAATCATAAATTTTCACAGCTAATTAAGAATAATCATAATAATAATAAAAAGGTTTGATTGTGAACCATCTGATAAGTTTGTAATATTTATGATCATATTTATCTATCATAAACGATAATATTAAACCTAGCAAAAAATGATAAAAATTTATTGAAACCATAATTAAACCTTTACTAATCAAATCAAAAACAACTACTCTACCGCTAGTAGTAATATATGAGCAGATCTCCCTACCAAGTGTACTGAGACAACTACTCTACCGCTGTAACAAATTATTATTGATATGCATTGCCAAGTTGTATAAACGGGATGCAGTCAAGCTACATATGCTCTGCTGTGTTAAGGCAAATGTTACCCCAATCTGAATATAAAAGTGGTTTTGATTTATTAGCCGTTTGTTCATATATGTTAATAGCAAATTTGCTTCAAACATTTCACGGTCACTTTACGCATCAAGTTACAGTCTGTTCTTATTATTTCATTCTTATTGTTTGTATTCTAAACTGGACATCCTGACAATTAAGTACCAAACTTCTAAGTTTATTTTTACTTTGTGAAGAAACAACTTTTTGATGAAACTTTAAACAGAAATTGTCTTAAAATATTCCCACAACTACATAAATATCAATTAGCGTGTGTTTTAAATAAATAGTTTTCGGCTGGCTTAAACCTTTTAACGGAAACTTATGGACAAAAGTTTAATGACCTAGTATATCCATCAGACACAAAAAATTGAGCGGCAAGTAAATTTCAATTATTTTCCTGCTGCAATATGAAAGGAAAGACAACTTATTTTTTCCTATTGTCTGCAAAACCAACTATCTTATTACTGCATTAAACCAGGCCATTACTTATGATAAAATGCCGTTCATAAAAACCTGAGTGTCAACCAGTTTATTTTTTTAGTAAAAATTGTTTACTAAAAAATTGGAATTACTTTAAAACTTTTACATTGTTTTGCAGGTACAAAGAACATCACTGGAGGGGCACAACTATTCTTTGTAGCTGCCTATTGTGAAGAACAGTTTGGGGGTATAGCCCACTGCCCTCCTTATGTCAATGCCAGAGAGCTAACGTGTGTAGTCTGTACTAAATAGAGGCTTGGATGGAAGCTTTCAAATTTCGAAGGACCAAATTATTTTGCAGTATTCCAACATGTCCATTTATCCATATGTTATTTTTATTCTATTTATGAGTGAAGTCATCGATATTCCATCAGAATTGATATCTGAGGTTAAAATGTGGTTGTTTGATCATAGATGGAACAGAATGTACTTAAGTGAGTTTATTACGCTCCCTTGAAAACAGGAAGTGTAATATCTACACTCTGGCCCTACAATGAAACAATAAATGGTAAAAGAAAATCTGCATGATGCAATCACTATCGATTTTGAGGTTTTTTCACTTTGGATGATCAGGCAACCCAATGTATTGCTCGGTAGTGAAACAATTTTGTATGAAAAGTTTTTTTGTTATGGAAAAAAACTTTTTTTTTATTCATGAACATTTTTATTCAATAATGAATACATTGAGAATGAAATAATGCAATATTTTATGAAAGAATCAGGTTTGTTGTTGGATGCGTTGTAAGAATATGAAAACAAAAAAGTGTAATAGAAATCACTTGCTTGTTTTCTCTAGTTGTCACTGATTAGCTTGCATTTGCAAAATGACATTCCAAGTGACTACAGAAATGACCTGGCTATACCTTCATGGTTAATTTAACATCAGAGCTTGTTATGTGAAAGTGTGAATTGTGGTGAGTTAGCAAGTCTTTGGTTATGAGGAAAAGAGAAAACATAAATCACAACAGGTTGGTTACATCACCCGACAAGGAAATGCACGAGGAAAAGCATTTTTAAGATAAAATTTGTTTGATTTACCGAGTCTGATGAATCAGATTGCCAGATGAAGATAAATGAAATTGATTATGTGTGCAAACAAGTGGGGGCAGATTTGGCTGTAGTACCATAAATGGTGGTTGGAGAGAAAAAGACTTGGAAAATCATAAAACTTGAGTTGCCAATTTATTTTTGTTCTCTAAAAGTGGTAAAGAAACACGCAAGTCAAATGATTATAAACAGCTAAAAAATTGTTATGTAGCGTTTGCTATTTCAGAAAACATTCTCAACCAAAATTCGGGAAATAAACTTCGTGGCTTTCTCTCTGCAACATCTAAAAAATAGAAAAAAAATTGATAATCAATTCTGTAGCTCACAATATTTCTTTACCTTCATTTTATCTAAACACGAATATATACTTGAGCTTTTCTGCAAATGGCGAAGCCAGCTAAAATCTTTCAGTAAAGTTAAAAATATCCGGAATAACTTTTTTATTGCTAAAATAATTTTAAATAACTTATCCCCACCTTGGAAGGTGGTAAACTTGAGATAGTTGCGGCTGTCAGCGAAAGAACAAAACTCCTTCCACTCTGTTGCACCTCTTGCAGTGTTGAACTCAGTTCCTGGATGTCTGCAATCAGTTTGACAATTCAATTCTAAGTCCAGAGTTAATGAAAACTGGAAGACCATTGGCAGGTAAATATTTTTATTGGAAGAGAAAACTCAGTTTAACATTAGGTTGGCAATGTCAAAGTCACTGAAACAATAACAAGACTGCTTAAGTTCACATAGCAAGTTTGTTTGACTTTATTGCTGCGCTTGAAATAATTGCTGTATGCAACATGTACAGCTGATTGACAGTTAAAGGAGTTAGGAGTTGTCCACTCTCTTGTCAAAAAGAATGTGGGAATTACTCACCCATCTTTTGCAAAGTTAGTCCAGTACCTGATTAGTGACTTTCTTATAGCTTTCCCAGTTTCAGACAAGTTTTTCTGCAAAGAATAAAAATGTTAAGAATATTCAAGCGAACATAAAAATAATTACGCCAGTAATACATCTAATAAAATAATTTGTTCGAAACTTGTTAGCCAACAAAAAGTAGCTCACTGAACAGAAAAGAAAATCAACAACAGCTTATTTATATTTTTCGTAGGTCACAAATAAAACTGAACACTAAATAAATTATCCCAAACTAGTCTAACTTGCTTATTTCAATAGACCAAGTTATGTCTTCACAAAGGGTTTTTAAATAATCAGGATTGCTCAAAATGTACTAAATAAAAGGGCAACTTTACATACTATTTTAGCTTATAACAATTTAATTTTTCTTTTTCCTTGATATTTAGAAATTGAGATTTACCTTTTTGAACATTCATTTGAATACCCATAAAAAATCATTGAATAATCATGATGTTCTGAGCTAATGCTTCATTGCTTAAGTGACGTATTACCTAACGAACACCCGTTATTTTTTTTTCTTTTGTTGGATGAGCGAGTCCCGAATACTCCTAATGCTGACACCCTCACTTTTTAACTTAAAATGGTTAGGTACACTTTTGTAAATTTTTATGAAACATACATTCAAGTTAGGAAACAGGTATTGGAGCTCATCTGCGTGGTCTGCACTAGTTTTCAACCAGTTTGGTGTATTTACTATCCAAGAAGGGCCTTCTGGGATATGATCAAATTCATAGTAATATGTGTGTCTTCTATTGAGAGTAGAATGTTTGGCAGCGGTTATATCAGAATGTAACATTGCCTGCAGCACCGGAGGTATTATAAGCACAAAATCTCCTGCAAAAGAAAGACGTAGCAGTAGGTGATGTTATGCACAATTAATGATGAATGATTACCATTAGCATTTTACTGTATGATGTACCTCTGTTAAGTTACGGAAATTGGAGTTGCTTTCCCAATTTAATTTGAATCTGGAAAACCCCAGAAACATTAGACGATGCAAGCAACTGTGATCTTTTGTACTAAAATGCATTCATTAATAATGCTCACAACAGATTAATTATAAACAAAATATTTATTTGACACTCTAGCTAGAGCATTCATAACTGTGAAAAATATCTTTTTATTTTTTTTCACGTTTTGCTTAGTAAGAGTTGTGTTCTCTCATGTTATTTTATTAAAATTGACGATTGAAAGTACTTTTAAATTACTGCGTAGTTTTATAAAAGTCTTTGATCAATTTTCTAATGAGTTCATAATAGAAAAAACAAGTTAAAGTTATTTGGCTATTTTAAAACTCATTAATTCAAACAGCCAATCGATATGCATTTGTTTACTAATGTTTTATCATTGTTTTCACACGTTTCACTTCTTAAAACATAAATTGTTGTATTTTAAATATTGTAAAGTTTGATGTTAGTTTATTTCATATGTAAACCACTTTTGCACTGTTACACATTTGGCCTTTCATTTGAAATTTCATTTAGATGAAAAGAAAAGACGACTCCCAAACATCTCACCAATCAAGTCCATGGCAAGTTTCAAATTTATCTCTTCTTGCGTCCTGTCTTCTATCCCAGGAAATGTATAGTTATATGCTGCCTCTAACGATTGCATCAGCTCTTCTGCTATTGTTTCATTGGACATTAAGTGCAGCAGAATATAGTCTCGTAAAACCTCATGGAATTCTGCTTCTGTTATTCCATCAGTCCAGTTAGTGCCTGAGAAGACAAACTGGAGCATCACCCTTCCTTCATTGCCGTTGTGACCAATCAGAGTGTCATACTTGTCCAAGTTACCTACATCTTCCATTACAGATGCAATGCCTTCTCTAAAACATACAGTTTGCAGCATACAATAAAGCTGAGAAACAAAAAAAAATACTTCCACAACATTGCATTTTTGCGATCCAAACTAAAAAAAGCTTTTGAAATCAGAATCAAGCTCATAAAACAAGTTGTAAAATCACTGTAAATAATTATAATACAGGAACTGTCCATTTGAAGTTATTGCTGCCAGAGGGACTGCCATAACAAAGCCACCTGTTGTATTTGTCTAAAATCTCGAGAGAGTCTATGGGCAGATAGCTGTCTCCAGTAGTTGGCCAATGATCAACTTCAGATTTGGTAGCTGCCTCAACCAGCTCATCTGCTGACAGCTGTTTTAGACACTCAAGTGAGTCAGCACCACAGTTGGCAGCGTGGCTGGCTATCAGATCAACTAAAAGTACAACAAGCCTCATTTATACTGTTTTAGTGAAATATCATTTTATGTAGAACCTCTGCGTTTTCGGTGGAATTTACATGAGAGCGACTGTCTCTGTCACAATTGGTGGCCCTAGAGGCGGTTCAAAAATTGTCTTTTACACAGTTGCAACACATGCAATTTTCGAGTTTGCCAATTTTGGAGTTGCCCAACCATCATCGTAATATAGTTGAAGTGAGTTCCTGCTCATACATTTGGGTTGGTGATTTTTGATAAAACTATTAATTTTTTCTACCTGGTAGTAGTTCTACATGCATTGAGAAGCTGTTTTATTTACCTATGACATTATAATTTTGCTCACCTACACAAGATACAACAATTATTATTAAAATTGCATAATAGTTTGAAGAAAATCTGAGGTTTTTTTTATTATATGTTTGCATCCGAAATAATAATGATTTAATCCGAATATGAATTAATCATTATTATTAAATACATAAAATTTAATTTACTCGATAAAATATAATACAAGTTTTGTTAACAATGTTGATATAATTTATGTAATAATCTTACGACCTTATAATGTGCATTGCTTATAATAAGAGTATTCACGACCTGTTCGTCGAACAAAATACAAAAAATATAGGAGTTCGTAATTCAATACGTCGCGTATGCAACGGAACATTAGCTTAGAACAACATAATTTTCAATGAAATGTTATAATTTACTAAACAAATCATAAAGAAGATAACTCCCAATTTTCAAAATAATCACGAAAATAATAAAATTTGAACTGCTACAAACTGGAATAGTTTGTCAAGCTGCCCTTCAATTTAGTAAATTTTGAATACTTGCAATTATTTTAAATCATTTTTCAAGGTTATAAACCAATCTATGAAAATGAAAAAAAGCAACTCGCTAATTATTATTTATTTAGCGTTCAGTTTCATTCGCGGCCTACGAACAATATAAATAAATACTTGCTGACTATTTTTTTATTCAGTGAGCTACTTTTTTTTGACCCACGAGTTCCGAACAAAATGATTATTTATTTATTAAATTCATTGCCGGTCTGATTATTTTTGTTGCAATGTGTTCGGCGAACAGAGGTCGCGAATACTCTTATTATATCTAGTTTCTAATAAACAAAATATGAGAGCCACTATATAGCGCAAGACAATTGGTCTAACTGTGTCACACAGCTATGGAAATGCTGCAACTCCTTGTTTGAATACAACACTGCTGGGTTGCTGCCTCTCAACATGCAACAACCATGGATCTCCACCAAAATGTACACAAGCTTTCTGCCACAAGAAACATCAGTAAACTTCAAAGGAAAATTGCCTTGTGTAAACACGACTTGAGAATAACTTTTGTTTGTATCAAAGTGTAAAAAGTATTCTAGACTGTGCATATATACTACTAGTTAGTACGTATACACTGATAGCTAGTAAACATACTCTACTAACTAACTAGTATATATATATCCACTACTAGCTATTAGTATATATGTACTAGCTAGTACAAATATATACTACCACAAACCTGAGTTGTTTCTAGTACTTCTAGTCTTATCTCCATTTAGCACGCTTCCACTCTGTAGTATAGTGCGTAGGAAGAAACTGTTGTTGATCTGTGGACTTAGCTGAAACATGCACGGTGGTTTGGAAATTGTGTATGTAAGTTTGCAATAATGTACTATGGTGTAGTTTTTATAAAATAAGATATGGCCGGCGCGCTGCTTACTTGGGAAGAAAAGAAACACAATCTGCAAGCCAGCAAGCACTACTTATCCAAACCCCTCGATAAGGTTGTAAAATCATTTGTCAAAACTGTTTATAAAACTTCAATGATTTGTTGGTAACATCCGTCTTTTTTACAACACGAAACAAAACAAAATTCCAATTTAAGTGGAATACCTAATAGTGTACATCCAGTTTATCTAACTTAATTAAAGTGAGAGATTGTGAAGATTTTAAGCCTATTAACTCTGCAGAGAACAGTAAAACGCAAATAGAAGTTTTTCATACAGTTTGAGATTCCTGACTATTGTCAAAGTCAATCTTCAGGAGGATTAGATATACGCTGAATAATCCTACCATGTGACAGGATATAGCTATGGCACCAGCTGATTCGCCAAAAACTGTAACTTTCTGTCTGTCACCTCCAAATGCTTGAATATTGTTTTGGATCCACTCAAGCGCTACTCTCTGATCCCACAAACCCAAATTAGTAGTTGTCCTCTCTTGAGTGTAGAGAAAACCAAATGGTCCTAACCGGTACTGAATAGCCACCACCACAACATCTCCTTCATCAGCAATCATACTGCCTGATTTAGTAACAAAATAGATTCATGACAAATATTGTTTGGAATAATGATATTTTCCCATCAGAAATATTAAACTCATAAATAATAATATATCATGAATTCAAACCGAGACCAATAAAAAACCCAATTTTTTAAATACCTAATAAAATATTAAGCAATGCATGAAAAACCGCTATGAACTGTGTTTTATACTGGCAGGAAAATTTAAAAAAAAACAATAACCGCTCTCGGTGTTCAGGTAACACATAGTAAAAATTAACTGTTTGATTGTTCCCGCTGATTGACTTGTATCATATAATTGTTACTTGGTGCCAAAACCTACTTTCAAATAGTTTGGAGTTGCCTGATCTAAAACCTCCTCCGTGAATCCAAACCATGACAGCTCTATTAGCGTAGTATCTACCAATGTCAGACAAATTAACTGGAGTGTATATGTCCAGGGTGAGACAATCCTCTGACAGCTCCTCCCTAGGATAAAGCCCTGGTACTGAACTCTGCATACATCCTTTGCCAAACTCTCTGCCATCATGCACTCCTATAAATATATGAGAACTCAGAATGGAAAACGAAGTTGTACACTTGCAGTTAGGTCCATCTGAGGTAAAAGTTTGCTGGACCCAGAGAATTCTCCCATCCACTACCACCTCAACTCTATAACAGCACTTACCTGACAATTTTTCTATCAAACAAGATTTGTCAAATCTTGCTGCAGGCTTAGCAAATGGTATTGCCAGAAACCTAAGTACTTTGCTGCTATAAGGTGAGGGGCTGCCCATGATATCCCCTGAAGGAGTATTAATGGTAACATTCTGTGTGGCAGAAACCGAGGCTACCATGAACACAAATCCAATAACAGAAAACATAGCTAATGTTTGCTAATTTCTCACTGATCGTTCTGTTCAAGCTGATGATACTTCACTCATTTACTAACAATTCTACTACTATCTACTAGTGTTTGTTTACAGATAGTGAGGTTACTCAGGCATAAGCTTGCTAGTAGGGTTTGTATTGTAGGCCTCAATCGGTTTAGCACTCAAGCTATCAAGGGGTAATCAATCAGATGTCACCATAATATGAAATATCCTTTGTTGCCTCATACAGTATGTCACGTGCCATCTGCACCCTAGCAAACAGGTTGGGTGCAACTAACCATAAACTTGTTTGGAATAGTTTTTCCTTTATAGGGAGGAAAATTCCAATCCTCAGTATTTTGATTTAGTATGGTTAAGGCTATTCGCACGCAAACTAACACACTGCTAGCACAGAAATGGCGCTGCAACTATTGTGGAAGTTTTGTACATGATTCAAAAAATTTCAATGAAATTGTTAAACCATCTTTTAAAGTGAAAGTTAAAACTATATTACAATTCATAAATAATTATGTTTTGTTACTTATGAATACATTGATGATGGTAGTTTATTGAGCTATATACATTTGAGCTGGCTTATCACTTAAATTTTATACCAAAAGCTGGAATATCAAAAAAATAATTTTGTAAAGCTCAAAATCTGGTTTTTTTTGTTTTTTTTTCGATCATTAACTATCATGAGATGGCTTGACTCCTTGAAGACTTGAGTCATTACACAATGATCAACGTATTACAATTATGTAATTACACAAGCTGGGAATCTCACAACGCCTGTGTTAAGGTGTCTCTATAAACAATTAGCTGTTCCAAGATATGTTTTGCTGCATCATGTGATTTCTTTCACAAGAATACATTTCTATAAACCACAAATATTTTGGGATACTGAGTGGTAAAAAAAAATACCCAAACAGGACAACTCGTTAATGCCATTGATATATTATGTTTGCTTTATTAATTATTTTGGGATTGATGTAAAAGCAATGAAAAAACCAAACGCTTCAAATGTTTTAAAATTAAAGTTTAAATAGCTGCAGTTATGGTCTGCGAAGCAAAAAGCATCTATTCGTGGAACCAAATGACCTAAATTTTGTGTAAATCGGTGTGTATTGTTTCCTTTATCCATAAATCAATGTGAAGGAGAATGAGCTGCCTCTGCCATCTCAGAGAATATCTTCAGCCAAAAGTCAGGAAATGTTTTTCTGGGTTTCTTTTCAGCAATGTCTACAAAATACAATTTTTTTACAGAAAAGTATTTTTGACAATTCATAGAACAAACTTTGTTCCACAGGAGTCCATTTTCAGCAGAAACCGCTGAATTATTACCCCATTATCAGAATGAGTTACAATTAGGCTAAGCAAAGCTATATCAATAGATGAGATCAAGCAAGGGCTGTATATGCTATATATGCTAAAGGTGAAGCTAACTTTTTAGAAACTTAAATCGAGATCAAAATGGTTTGTCCAAATTAGGAAATGTATTTTCTCTACTTGACATTACAAAATATAGACATAGACACCACATAGACACACCTTGATAACTAGTGAACCTAACATAGACATAGACACCACATAGACACACCTTGATAACTAGTGAACCTAACATAGACATAGACACCACATAGACACACCTTGATAACTAGTGAACCTAACATAGACATAGACACCACATAGACACACCTTGATAACTAGTGAACCTAACATAGACATAGACACCACATAGACACACCTTGATACCTAGTGAACCTAACATAGACATAGACACCACATAGACACACCTTGATAACTAGTGAACCTAACATAGACATATATACCACATAGACACACCTTGATAACTAGTGAACCTAACATAGACATAGACACCACATAGACACACCTTGATAACTAGTGAACCTAACATAGACATAGACACCACATAGACACACCTTGATAACTAATGAACCTAACATAGACATATACACCACATAGACACACCTTGATAACTAGTGAACCTAACATAGACATAGACACCACATAGACACACCTTGATAACTAGTGAACCTAACATAGACATAGATACCACATAGACACACCTTGATACCTAGTGAACCTAACATAGACATAGACACCCCATAGACACACCTTGATACCTAGTGAACCTAACATAGACATAGACACCACATAGACACACCTTGATAACTAGTGAACCTAACATAGACATAGACACCACGTAGACACACCTTGATAACTAGTGAACCTAACATAGTTTCTGCCTTCTGGTGGAGAAGAAAACTCCTTCCACTCTGTTCCACCTCTAGCAAGGTTTGACTGAGTTCCTGGATGTCTGCAACAAATCAAATACTAATTGAAAACTACTGCCTCGAGATTACTGGCAATGTTTAAAAACCCAATAGTGCCCTTCATTTGGTGACCTGTTGAATCTAATTATCATATCTGCGACGTGTGAGTCATTCCCGCAAGTTTTTTTAGGAAATGTTTTTGCATCTACCGCCATTATTTTATGTTGTATCACCTGAAAACTTCATACAAGGCTTATTTCTCTGTGCTTAAAGAGTTCGCAACAAGAAACAAGGAGCTACCTGCTCTTTTGACCAGCATATTGTGGGAGTTACTCACCCGTCTTTAGCGAAATTAGTCCAGTACTTGACGAGAGACTTTCCTAGAGCTTTTTCAGATTCAGGTAGGTTTTTCTGTAAGAAACGTAAGTTTAAGAGTCTGGTACAACAAAATTTAAACTGAATACACGGCTTCTTTTACAAAAACTTACATTCATGTTCTGAAACAAGTACTGTAGGTCGTCTGCGTGGTTGGCGCTGGTTTTTAACCATGTCGGTGGCCTTCCCAACCAAGAGGGGCTACCAGGGATGTGATCAAACTCATAATAATACGTGTGCCTTCTACCAAGTGTGGAATGCTTGGCAGCGGTTATGTCAGCGTGAAGCATTGCCTGCAGCACTGACGGTATGCTAATTATAAAATCACCTGCAACAAAGGCAAGAGAATTATACCTGGAAGTTGTCTAACCTATTATACCTGGGAGTTGTCTAACCTATTATACCTGGGAGTTGTCTAAAATATTATAGAAAAGCTTTCATTTGACTATGATAAGTACAGAGTTGTGGCATTTTCTGATACAAAAACTTTTCAGGTTTTGGCTTGATATTGCTACATAACGAGAACAACAAAATATGAATGAGAAAATATTTTGAAATGACAGTGAAATATTACAGCTTGCACCTTTTTATTACAACCATTTTTTAAATAAATATTATTATTGGCTAAACTAGATGAGTACAAGTTTTTTTATCGTGTAATTACGTCACACAAAATGAAGATAATAAAAGTGTTATCATAACTTTGCTATGGTACAATGCTAGAAAGTGTTTAGTAGTTGGTAATTCTTTGAATTATCTCTGCGACTCCATTTGAACCAAACCACTTTTATTATCGCATTATAGAATTTGTGTTCCCCTTAAAAAGTTATATCAACAACAAGTGTTTTGCTAGTTGCATAGTTTTGTATTGTGAAGTATCTAAATGTTTGTTCACAAACCAAAAGTTGTGAGTACTCTTCGTATGCAATGAAAATAATCAAGTGGGAAATAAATTAAATTTAAAAATAATATTTTGTTTGTAACACAAAGATCAACAAAAAGCAACTCACCGAACGCACTGAAATAGTTAACGAGCATTTATTCCTATTGTTCGTAAATTGTAAATGAAACTGAACACTGAATAAATTGTAATAAGTGGCTGTAATTTGTCAGTTTTTATAGACCAGTTTTATATCCCCAAAAGAGTCGTGTATTACAGAAAATATTGTAAAATTACGACACAAAAAAGGGTGAACTTACTAACTATATCTGCTTATAACAATGCTGGTTTTATTTTTTCTAAACACTTTGTAAATTGGGAGTCATGTTTTTATAGTCGGTTTGTCAGCTTACAAAAATGTATTAAAATATAATGATGGTAGAAACTGAGGTGTCTTTCCATACGTGATCTATTGATTTTTGAATAAATTTTATTTTTTGCCAGTTCTTCTACGGTTGTGTCACGACTACTCTTAATATATTGTAAACTTATAATGCATTTGTATAACAAACCTCCTATGTCCACAGCTAGCTTCAGGTTTATCTCCTCCTGTGTTCTATTCTTTATTCCTGGAAACGTGTAATTGTAAGCAGCCTCTACCTTATGCATCAATTGGTCAGCAACTGTTTTATTGGCTAAGAGAGGCAGCAAGTTGACATCACGCAGAGTCTTGTGGAAGTCATCGTAGGTTATTCCAGAGGTTAAGTTGGGGCGATTGCGGAACATAAAACCGAGCATCATGATTCCCTCATTTCCATTGTGACCAATCAGAGCGTCATACCTGTCCAGGTTGCCTACATTATCTGCCACTGCTGCGATACCTCCCCTGCAACACAATGATAACAAAACTTTAAAATTAATGCTAAAAAATTATTGATTATCAACTCATATTTTCGATTATATGAAGATCATCTAAATATTTTTATCAAAAGATCACCAATCACGAAATCAGAATGATCTGCTACTTTTGTTAATATGGATAAATCAGAAATACCGAAAGACATACTTTTTGTATTTGTCTAGAATTTCAAGAGAGTCTACGGGCAGATAGCTGTCTCCAGTAGTTGGCCAAAAGTCCAGTTTGGACTTGATAGCTGCCTCTATAAGGTCATCTGCTGACAGCTGTTTTAGACAGGCAAGTGAGTCAGCACCACAGGTGACAGCATGACTGGCTATCAAATCAACTGCAAGTAAAACAAATTTTAATTTTCCTATAACTAAAACTCACTATAGCTAGCAAGGTGCAGGCAAATATATATATTCATTAGTAGTGCTACCCGCCATATTCAAACACACCAGCCAGCTCTATTTTTGCTTTTCTCTTCTCCACCCCACCCCGCCATTCATCGGCTCTATTTTTCACCCTCTACCTTACTCTACCCAACCCTGTTTCGTCTCTGCATCACTCTACCTTTTCCATCTCTCCCTTTCTCTTTCCCTCTCCCTGTCAATTTTGAATATGACTGAGACAGCGTGCTGACACATTGCAGTCACTGCTGAAACAGCTAAAATGCAAAGACTATGTTATGAAAAAATACTGCAATTTATTCTACTGGAACAAAATACTTGACTCATAAAATGGCACAGAACTGCTCATTAGTCCAGCCATCAAAATTTAGCAGAAGAGATTTTTTTGTGACTTGTCTCCACATACAATTATTGTAAAAAATGTTAAATCTACAAATGCTTCTTGTTTGAGAGCAAATGGTAAATTAAAAAATCTGAAATACATAAACTTCGCACGATAATTTTTTTTTCCGCAATTGTAGTTCCCTTCAATGCAAAGTTCAGAAATGTACAACACTTGGACTACAGACAAACATAGACACAGACAGTTGTTTTTGTGATTATATACATAGATTAAAACTTGTTGCTCTCAATGATTCAACAAACTATATACAGATGTGGTTACAATGTGTGTAATATATCACAGACCTGAGTTGTTTCTACTGCTCTTAGTCTTATCTCCATTCAGTATACTTCCACTCTGTAGTATAGCCCGAAGGAAGAGGCTGTTGTTTACCTGCGGACTCATCTATAACGTGCATTCACTAGATCTGTAGACATCATGTTTGAACTGAACTACCTACACATTAGCAGAGAGAAGATTTCTAAACAACTCCACCTCTTAGAATACTTCAACTTCTATTAATTATTCAACCATTATGAGAACATAACTCCAAGGAAACCATAGCTTTTCACAGCATCCAACCATTGTGGAATAGCTTCACAAAAGTAACATAACTCAAAGTTAGTGTTTCAACATAATCTTTTCCAGTTTTAATTTGACCAACTGTAAGTTTTGATAGCAAGTAAACTGTTTCACTGTTGCAATGGTATGACTGGCAGATTCTTATCTTGAGCTTTTGCACGCTGTGCAAACACAAATCATGTGACACTGATAGCAGGTCCCGATCCATGATAGGAAATATGCTGCTGTTAGGACTGTTGCACTGAATTTTTCCTTCCATATTTTGAATTAAACTTGATGAGTAAAGCTAGCTGTGAGCAATGGTAAAGCGCTGTTAATGCATCACTGTGAACTCCAAGTATTGTCTATTCAGGACAACATTATCGCAATTTTACAACAAAATCTAATGATAATACTTTCGCAGTAGGTGTAAGCTAAAAATGTTATAAAGACAATACAAAATTGTAGGCTCAGATGAGCCAAGATTGATTTCCTGCTATGCTACAGCTCTGTGAACCTGTGATAAAAACTGTACCAGCGATATTATTTTGCTTTTCATCACTGGTCAAACTTTCATCAATATAAATTGAGGTTATTCTCCTACCATGTGACAGGAAATAGCCATTGCTCCAGCCGATTCACCAAAAACAGTAACTTTCTGTCTGTCACCTCCAAATGCCTGGATATTGTTTTGGATCCACTCAAGCGCTACTCTCTGATCCCATAATCCCAAATTAGTAGTTGTCCTCTCTTGACTGTAGAGAAAACCAAATGGTCCCAGGCGGTACTGAATAGCCACCACCACAACATCTCCATCTTCAGCAATCATACTGCCTGTAAAATTAATGCAACAATAGGGTTGAGTTGTAATAAATATTTGGTTTGTATTATTTCACACATGTTTGGTTTGTTCGCAACAGTTCCCTAATAAAAGTTACCATAAATAATGACAGACTATCTAGCGTAGAAATAAAATCAAAAATTAATTTACGTACACTTTATTGACAACTGTTCATATAATAACCAATGCTTAAAAATATTTACTATTCACTGAAGTTCAGCAATTTTTATGGATAATTTTTATTTTATTTTCTTCAAAGGAAAACAATATATTTAAATAAATTATAAGCATTTACAATTTTTGAACAATATCATCCAAAACTCTAGCAGCACAGGATGCAGCCTAACATTTTGAAGCAAACTTAAAAAAGGAAGCGGAAAACGTTTTTCTTTTAAATAATTGTGACATTCAATAGACTATTTATTTTAATAACTAACCTTCATAGTTTTTGGAATTTCCTGTTGTGAAACTCCCGCCATGAATCCAAACCATGACAGCTTTATTAGCATAGTATCTACCAATGTCAGACATATTAACTGGAGTGTATATGTCCAGGGTGAGACAATCCTCTGACAGCCCTCCTCTTGGGTAGAAACCGGGAGCAGACTTTTGCATACACCCCTCGCCAAACTCTCTCCCATCGTGTACTCCTGAATCATCAGAGAAAGTAGAATGCGTGCACATCACTTGGTGCAAAAACTTGTTTCTATCTGCTAGACTGTGCTGGCATACTAGAGGTCAGCACACTGACATCAAAGTCAGACAAAAAAAACTTACCTGACCATTTTTTCATCAATTCAGCTTTTTCAAATCTTGCTGCAGATTTAGCGAATGGAACAGCCAGAAATCTAACCACTTTGCTGCTGTAAGGTGAAGTGCTGCCCATGATATCCCCTGAAGGAATATCAATGGTAACATTCTCCTCAGAGAAAGCCAAGGCTAACAAGAACAGCAATCCAATGAGGGAGTACATTGCAGTAGCTAACAATGGACAGAGTGTGCTGTGCAGTGCTACTTCACTCACTAATAATGCTATTATCAATGCCCCGTGTTTGTTCACTGATAGCGACTTGTAGACACGTTTTATAATCATTCAGTTTGAAACTTCTAGTCATTTTGCCAAACCAGAGGTGGATGTTTGTTTTTGAATAATGAAACTTGTACAAATCATTTACTTCATGACTGATAAAGCAAGTTACTTGAACTCTAACAAATGTCATTGAGCTGAGTATCTATGTTGGTCGGCAGATATGTATTCTACTGTAAATGAAAATGCAGCCATAGCAGAGCACCGACTATGCATATTGAAAACTATACCACAGCCGAAGTGTGTACTCATGAAGCATAATCTGCCATGCCAACACTTTCCTCTAGTAGTTCTCAGCACCTAACGCTGTCCTCTACCATTAACAGGTAACTTTCTACAGCCCTGAGGTTAAACTCCAGCATAACAATCATTGGTGAGCCCTCAATGCAAACAAATCGCTCTCTAACTTGGTCAAAATACTGAAAAGAGTCTTTTAAACTACAAATCCTGTATACATCCAGAATGTATGCACTATGTGCACATGGGTGAAAGCCATCATACATTTCAGATTTCACCCACTAAGTAATGCTGTTTCATAATATATGTTATTGTGGACTGTTGATGGTCAAACAAAGGTAAGCAACTCCAAAACGTAATCCTTTCAATTGATTTTTAAGCTTTTGTTTGCTTGAATAAACAAATTCGATAGAGAAAAACAAATTCTAGTAATATTTGGTGATGAAATAGCCATTTCACATAAATTAGTCTTTCTCTGGGGTAAAAGATGCTAGCTTTGCCCAGAGCTGGAGTTTTGGGGGGCTTGTGGGGGCGAGAGGGGGCTTGTGGGGGCGAGAGGGGGCTTGTGGGGGCGAGAGGGGGCAGGGTGTGAGAAGGGGCAAGGTGCTGGCCTAATGCCAACACTTTTCATCTAATGCCAGCACACTCGAACAAGCAGCACCAGCGTACCAGAAAGCACTAAAAGATAGTGGGCACAACTTCAAGCTTACTTACTACAAAAACAGTAGCAAACTCTACCAACACGATTCATTGCCGCAGGAAACGGAAAACGCAACATAATTTTGTACAAGCCTTCTTATAGTACAAACATTTCCACAAATATTGGAATGCAGTTTTTTAAGCCCCTAAACTCAGAATTCCCAAGCAGCAAAAAATTACACAAAATCTTCAACAAGATTTTGGTGAAAATTAGCTACAGCTGTTGCCCGAGCGTTAAATCCATAATCAGTGGACACAACAAGAAGCAGCTAAGACCACAGAAAGCACCGCAACGATCTTGCAACTGTAGAGAACGTGAACAATGCCCGCTGAATGGCGAGTGCTTAAAGGAGTCAATTATATACCAGGCGAAAGTAACAACTGATGACAACTCCAAACCACCAGCCACTTATATTGGCCTCATAGAGGGAGCATTTAAAACACGTTTTAATAACCATAAAAGCTCATTCAAAAACATCGATAAAAGACACTCAACAGAGCTGGACTATTACATCTGGACCTTGAAAGAGAGCAACACAACATATAACACCACATGGAGCATCGTAGACCGAGCTACAGCATTTAACACAGCAACCAAGCGGTGCAACTCATACCTTAGAGAGTTTTTCATCATTCGCCAGCCAAAAATGAGTACATTGAATAGTTGTAATGAGCTAGTGTCAGCCTGCAGGCATAAAAGAAAACATTTTTTTAGGAAATATCACAAAAAGCAATAACTTTACTTTTTATACATATCAGTATCCACTACCCATACACTTATAGACTTGCTATTTACATTATACCACCATTGCGCATATCTCTATGTCATGTCATTATGCATTTAATTTCATTTAATTTAAGTTCAACTGAAGAGTGCAAACAAACATCTATTGCATGAAACTAATTAGTAGTGACAGATTATTTCATTCTCAAAAAGGTTCGCTTTCACAGTTAAATAATTAAATATTTTAGCCCTGAATATATTCCTCGAGCACTTTTGTTGACTGGTGCACTTCATAGTGTGTGTATATATATATATAGTTTTTAAACGTATTATTTAATGCAGTTATTTTGCATTGTTTCACTTTTGCATTAATGCAATATTAAACCCAAATAGGCATTAATGGAATTTTGAAGTAACACACCTGCATTGCAACTCAAGTAAAGCCTGTATGTCATCATTAAAAGCTGCTTTTTATGATTTAGTCCAACCATCAAAACTACAAATAATGTAGCTGCAATGTAGTCAATGATAAACCATTTTTAAAGTGAACATGTGTAGAATTTTTATTCCAGAAACTAATTCACTCTGTGTTTAGTTTGAACATAGTACTCTTCTACACACATTTTGAAATGGACCAGTGATTGTGGAAAGCTTATAGGATAGTAGTGCCAACACAGGTTTCTTTTTTTATATTCTTACTTTGAAGCTGTCCCATAATCCCATAAATGGCAATTTTTGTTGGTTTGCTATATTAATATATTGAGCAATATATTATCATATTGTGGCAGTAAAATAAGTGGAAACAACTGAAAAGCAAGCGCGGAAACTCCCAAGAAAAAAAAAACAAAAGCACTAAGAAAAATATTTTGAACAAGACACCACTCACTATCTACTAACTTCATTATTACTTCGTGTACAGCTCCTATAATTGGAGTTGTCTTTTCATTTAGTAAGCTTTGGAAAGTCCCAGTAACAATGGTCATCCCCAAAAGCCCTGATTTAGTTTTGTTTAATTAAGCAAATGTAGTTGATGCTTTTGTAGACTTTTTTAGCTTCTGTGCTTTCCAATTGTTGAAACACAACTCCCCACAAAACTCACAACATTTTCCATGCTTGAGCAAAGTTTTGAATCATTTTCGTAGTTTCTTTCACATTTTTTCAGTAGAAACAGCCTTGACAAAAATCACCGACTATCTGGCTGTCTGCATTCAAGGTATTGTGGTTCAAACCTGATTGTTTATTGTCAAAATTTAACTTAGATTTTCTCTGAGCTAAATTAAATAATTGTTTATGATACAGTAAATACTGCTCTTTAAAATTGAAATGGGTGATACCGCATTATAGTGTATGTTTTACAATCTATTAATCTAAACGTTGAGTTGAAGCATTGAATAAAAATTAATGTCTACTTCTATATGACTTTTCTTATGATTTTTTTTATTGTTTTTGGTTTTCAGAATACATTTTTGTTGGGCATTATTTTACGATCAAATACTTCTGTGCAGTTGTTTCATTCGCTGATCCAAGCAACGCCATGCAGTGAGAAAAGATAAAACATGTGTAGATTGTACAAAAAATTGTCTGTGCAGGAATGAGAGGGAAAACATACATGGTGTGGGTGGGTTTGTTGGTTTATTTGTACTGAAAAGCATTTAGTAACTGGGTATTGCTTTTGTTGGAGAGGCTGAAACTAAAAAACCAATAAAGTATACTCACCAAATAAAGAACCAAACCTCTAAAAAAACTTGTCTGAATTTAATTAAATGGATATATATGTTCTTTTTCAATTCAATCTTTTGATGACACAAAAATAAATTAGTCTATAATACCATACTAAGTTGCGGTATAATATGTAAGTACTGTTTTTCCATGATGAATGATTTGGATGAAAACCAATAGCATTTTAATATTTTTAAACTCTTCTACTACCACATTATAAATAAAAAAAGACTTAAAATTGTGTTCTGTTTGGCAATTAATCACTTTCTGATTAATCAACTGCAATAAAATTTTATTTTGTCTTAGACTAAAGAGGCAGTTATCAGTAGTTGTCTTACCTTATTCATCTTTTGGGTCACTCTATGGTGTGTATTTTATAATTACGGTTATTATCAATCTAACTATAATTTAAATAAATGGTAGTAATAGTGTGGATGTTTTCAGAGTATTCGCTATTCCAGGAAACTAATGGGCGCTGTACAATGCAGGTTTCTCTATTATTAAAATCGATAGAAGTACTTTGCCACCAAGTTAATTAGGGGTCTTTGTAGCCAACTTGACTTTGACTTTCTTAGGCTCAACTTAGATTTGACCTTGACTCTGCTCAAACCTTGACTCAACCTAAGGTACATGTCTAGCTTTTTTACCAATCAGCCACCAGATGTAACCAAGACAACTGGACAGGCGAACTAGTCAATGGTAAAAGTTATTCAACTTTTTAAATATGGTGTATATAGATCTTATACTTTTCAACCAACTGACAATAACAATACTAGTTTCTCCATTTATGGAGTTAGAGCACAGTCTGATTGTTACTTAGTAAGTGAGAGCATTACCGCCTTGTTTAATCTTTCTCCTAATGTGTCTGTTTGTACAAGATTCTCAGGCCTGCTTTCCTTTGGTACATATGTCCTTACAAGTGCGTTGCTGGTGCCATCCATCTATTCATTTCATGGGAGTTGTACCCCCAAGGAAGACAATCCAGGCATAACAACTTATAACTACTGCAACATTCAACAGCAAAAAGGGGCGTCTTATTAGGCTAGAGGTTGTAGATTGGGAACATGAGGAGGGCATGCGAAGGGTCAGATTGTGACAGTTTCAATGGGCCGGGGAGGGGGAGGGGGTGCAGGGAAAAGGGAGAAGCATCAGTTTACGAAGATTACCAGTTACTCTGGCACTTTGTGGGAAGGGAAAAACCGAAGAAAAAAATAACGAGGGTAGCAAAGATGTAGAAAGAGGGGCCAGTAAGAAGGGCATAACTAATGATACGTTGAAATCTATCACAATAGGTCATTGATGCTCGTCAAGTCACACAAATAACAAGTATCCACATCACATATTTGTGTTGAAACTTCATATCAACTACTGGGTGTAAATAATATAATTTGGCATGCTGTCTTCATTTTTTATTTTAAATGATTCGAACTGGAATTTTTTTTTAGTTTGGTCAGTTGATTTTCTAACAAAAGTGTAGACAACTCCAATAAATCTTGTACAAACTTAGGAGTTGGGGGAAAACTTATGCTAATTTTCACGAAAGTAAGATATTGATCCAGGGCTTTACTGTTGACTTATAGCAGCCAGTTTTACTTGACATCATCTAATTATTATTCAATTTGTAGCCCAATAACTAACAAACAAGCTTTTTTTCTATTGGCTTTCGTCTCAGGCCACGCCTTCATGTGCTGGCTTTTATTGTATTATTCAATTGAAAGACAAAACTGCTAGCTGCGCTTTACTTGACTCACAAAATTATGGCTGTGGATTTTTCCATTTTCCCAATCACATGGGTATGATGCAATTGTGTTAGCATAGTGCAATAGTTGGAAAGTTCAACTTGATAGCAATGTGTTCAACTGCTCAGGTAATTGATGCTGATGTAACATAAATATACTGCTGATATGGAGGGTGTCTGATTGACCGAGAATGAATTGATCATGTTTATTTTTAGCTGAAGAAAACAATCACTCTAATGAGCTGTGTATATAGATTAAGTCTACGAGTTTATGGAAGTTCTCATCCTTGTATTCCAGATGTAAACAACTGAGGCACGTCTGTAGTAATCATTTATATCAACTAGTTCTTAATATACAATTTGATGCTTCATACAATTTGAAGCTCAGTAACATGCAAACAAGCTCAGCTCACACGCTCATGCGTTTACTTCTGCTCCTGTATTATTCAATTGAAGAACAATCAAATATTGGCTTTGACTCTAGTCCCCATCACATGGTTATGACTGTTTCAAATTTCCACTTTCCTTATAATGTAAGTATTATGCAATAGTTGGAGGTATCTACTAGATTTATCTTTATCCTGTTTTTGTTTAACTAATAGAGGAAACTTAAATCTGTTTCTTCCAGTATGGTTTGAAATTTTTTGTCAAGCTTTTAATATCACTTGCAGTCCATTTTGCTGAAGGATTTACTACTTTCGCCCAAAGAAACCTCACGACCTTTGTTTGAATTTTTGAGGGTTTTGGAAGGTAAATCTATCCTCGAAGGGGTTTTAGATTCTTTGTTATTAAATTGTTGCATTGACTTATTTATCTCATCGGCTCCGCTCTTTGGATCTTTCATGAAAAAATTCACTGAAATGATAGTGCTTTGAGGAGCGGTTAGAGAAAGTAGTCAGTTATTGTAGCGTTATAAATACTTAATATTTATCTAAAGTCATTCTTGACTCCTACGTTTATGCATGTATGGAGGTTTAAGGTTTTATTACACTTGAGTTTTTAACAATGTAAGAAACCAGATCTAATTACTTGCTTGCTCAAAGCCATGCTCTGCTGACACAGATTACAATGTTATCAGCATTCCATCAGATCATTCAATTACTGTCGGAGATGTTGCTTCTGTATGTTACAATGCCTGCATAAATGCCTGTGTTACCAGTACATTAAATATCTCAGCCAGTAAATGCACAGCACATTTAACCAATGTTTGTGTTCAATGTGTTATATGATACGAGCTGATTTTTATCAATACTATTGCAGTAGCTCAAGACAGAGAATACATGGTATTCAGTCACTAAGTACTTAGTATACCTAACATAAAAGGGTTTTAAGAATGTAAGAGAATATTTAGCTCACTGCTTGATTTTGGTCTCACCCATTTGCAAACCGAATTGGTCAAACCAACTGTTATAGATTATTTGTAAATCAATTACACTGAAACTTACCATTTAAAATTCACACCTAGCCAAAAAGTAAACAAAAAATTGTTATAAGAACAAGTTTAATTGTATGCAGAGAATGAAATGATACAAGACACTAATAATTAAATAAATATTGTTGAAGCATTTTTTGTTATTTTGCATTTCATGTATCTAAATTTTGTGCTAATTGTACCTTACCTCAAGTTTTACAACTTCTTATATACTCCCCATAAATTAATAAAAAAGTTTGAAATTCATGGCTGTCAGTCAGTGAGTAACCTACAGATGCCAGTAAATGAATACCTCACAGTCGTCAATAAGCGAGTACTAGACAAAGCTAATTGACCTGTCGTTAGATCGATATTAGTAAAGAAAGATCACACGTGTGCATGCTGCAACTAGCAATCTCAAACCAGATTGAAAACGCTAGAAATAGAGATAGTTTTGTAGCCAAAACCAGCTCGTGTATTTCTGTACTAGTAGAAATGTAATACTGAAACCCACCTCAGCTATTTGGCTAAAATGATGTGATGATGGTCACTTTATATCTAAGTTTTATGTTTGATTTAATAATGTAAAAATGTAATAAGTTTGCTTTGCTTAAACCCAATAAAGTGTGAGTTGACTCCGTATAAACAAACCAACTAAAATTTATACATGAAATATATATTTATTTTTCAATCCTGTATGCACATGCACAACTGCTATTATTTAGTAATACATATTACACAATTCATATTAATAAAATACACGAAACTCTGTATACAATTATAGCAAAGTTACTCATAATGGATGCCTACGTAAAGTTACACTTGGTATCAATTGAAAACAAACATTTATACTTTCCACGCATGAACCAATGGCACACAAGTTTTGAAGTTTCAATGTGTCCAATTGCAAAAAAATGAAAATAAAGATTTATCTGAATTAGAAGTATTCTGAAGTCTTTGAAACGATAAGTTCTTGCGAAAACTAAACAGTATCTATCTTCAAACAAGTCAAAGTCTGCTAGAGAGTTCATACTCAAGTGCAGTCCTGTACACCGAGTCTTGGCCAAAGCACACGCTGTTTTTCCATATTTGGAATATACTATCAAGTATTCAGATATTTTATCGGAAGTGTTATGATATCATCGAAATCATATTCATGTCTGAATTTCTATCACGAGTTTGTCTGTTACCTGTTGAAGTATTTCGTCTTTTGCAGCAGGCCCTTATGATGCACAAGAAAATGTCAAAGAATACAAATACCATCATTGAGCATCCCACCAACCAACCAACACTTTCGTTTTGGCTTTGCTTACTGTCTGGCATTACGTCGTACAGCGAGTAAGAAATTAACATCGAAAATAATGCTGTGGAAAATGCCACACAAGCAGCAAACCAGCTAAGTTGGTCAAAAATTAACTGTGCAATAGAAACGTCTTCCTTCCGGGCATAACGAACTGATATAACAAAAACTATAACTGCTCTGATAAGTGTTCCTGCAAAAACACTCGTACTAGAAATTTGGCCGGTTACTCCCTGCAAAAATGTTTGCTCCTCTTCAGACACAAAAGCCAAGAGTATCCTGACCAATGACACCAGTAAACCGTCACAGATAAATGCAAAAACTAGGTTCAGTCTGGACCAAATTGCTACCAAGAGTTTTGGTGGTTCTTCTTTCCTACAGGCGTGTACAAGGATGTAGAAAGAGAGAATTAACTGACTGAGAGTCACGATCCAAGTAAAACTATAGCCCATGGTCCATGTAAAGTTGTACGGGAATAGAGAATCATTTCTTGTGGAAGTTTTACTCAAATTCTTGGCATAATCATGAAAATCTACGACAATTGTCCAGTTGACAGAAACCTCTAATACCAGGATTGCCAATATTGCAATGAAGGCCACAACGGGGCCAATTAAATGACAGTCACAACACCCTGCAGCTCTTTCCATCGTATTGGCAGTTTGTATGGCTGCGCTGATGCCAAAATCATTGCTACATAGCCATCCACACATTTTAGACTGTCGGGCTGCTAAAACATAATGGAAACTAAATAATCCTGGTTCATATGAGCAAATAATGAGCTGAATACGCTAAAACAATAGTAGCTAATTTTTCTAAATACTTCCACAATTGAACTTACAGCTTTTTTTCAAAATTTTAAACATAAGTTTAAGAGAAAGTTTGAGTTTACCAAAGCAACTAAAATCGACTAATAATCACTGATAATACAGTTCGACCTGATTTGATGACAGCAAAATTAGAAACTCACTGAGTACCTGAGGTATGGATGATAAAAACAAACAACAATTAGTTAGCCAAACTCAGCGGTGTCAGCTGAAAACAAGAATTGAGATAGAGTTTAATGGCGTTTAGTTGAGTCAGCAAACAACTTGCTGCCTATAGCAACCATTGAATATTATGCGCTGCAAGTTGTGTCAGCATTACATAAAGGCCTCTATTCAGTATTAAGAGACAAATGTATGCAGTGTTTGCCTTAAACCAACAATAGCAAAAGCCAAATCGATTTTAGAATGTTTAAAAAAGCAAACAATAGTATAATAGGAGCAGATCTTTTGAAGTTTGATGGTTTATTGAGGTTTATGCCTCGGATACTTAGAGTCTAGACAGCTGTTGTCCCCACAGCATCTTGGTGTTAGTAGTATAATAGGAGCAGATCTCGTTAAAAAATCAGACTTGCCAACATAGAAAAAAATTCTTTTTTATTAAATTTTTTGGATCGTTTACAAACCTATCAAAAAATTATTTGTTAGTTTTTAGATAATTTTTGTTAGTATAATATGCATCTGCATAAAAAAACAGTTCTGCTAACATATTACATTATTGTTTTTTGGTACGAATATTTTTACAGAACTGTTACAGTATATTTATATAGGTATGTATGTATGTTTGGTAATGTAAATGATAGTTGAAATTTGCAGAGAGCTGTAAGATGGTTATTGATGTGTTATTTGTTTATGTTGGGGGTTTTCCCTCCTGGTATAGATCGTGGTTGACATGGGCCCTTTGTTTGTTTACTCTTGTTTTGGTAGCGGGTGAGGTATAATGGTTATCTGATTAAAACAGTAGGGAGAATAAGAAAGTATATATTAATGGCGTAATAAGCCTAGGTAAAATGGATAACATTTGTAACAGAAAGTAGTACTAGTAGTGTGAGTAGGAGTAGTGGTAGTAGTAGCAGCAGCAGCAGCAGCAGCAGTAGCAGTAGCAGTAGCAGTAGCAGTAGCAGTAGCAGTAGCAGTAGCAGTAGTAGTAATAATAGTAGGGTATAATTAATAAGCGTTGACTAAATGAACTGTTTGTTAGTAAAGAGTAGTAGTAATAAGGGAGCAGATCTCTGTCATGGAACTTAAGGATTAGAAGGTTATCGTGGTTCCAGGGGAACTTGGAGTGTGCCCCTGTTCCCATGCGAACCTGTGAGGTGCTTTTTTGTGTGCACCAGTTGTTTAGAATGAATGTAATTTTTATGGTGTTGAATGTCAATTTGGACGATGGTTTGTATGTTATGTGTATCTGTTGGATGTTTTGTAGGTTCTCCTGGTGCATTTTTTGGGTGCCTGGTGCCTGAGGTGCCTTTTTGTGTGCACAGGTGTTTTGTAGTTGTGTTTGGTGAGGCACTTTTTTGTGTGCACCGGGTGTTTTAATTTTTTGTGTTGTGTTTAGTTGGGCAGGGGTTTATATTGCGAATTTTTATGTCGTTAGATTACGAGTTTGATTGGTTTGGAAGCAGATTTCTGTCATGGAGTCTAAGGAGAAGGTTCTCCTGGTTCTCCAAGCGAAGTATGCACCAGTTACCATGAGAACCTGTGAGGTAGCTTTTTTGTGTGCACCAGTTGGTTAGAATGTATGTTAATTTAATAGTGTTGAATGTTGATTAATACATTGTATGGTGTGTTGGATGTTCTGGAGGTTATCCTGGAGGTTCTCATGGAGGTTTTACTGGTCCTTTGGGTGCCTTTTTGTGTGCACCAGTTGTTTAGAATGTATGGAATTTATAGTGTAGAATGTAGATTTAGACAATGGTTTGTATGCTATGTGCTGTGTTGGAGGTTCTCCTGGTCCATTGGGTGGCTGAGGTGCCTTTTTGTGTGCACCAGGTGTTTAGAATTATTTGTGTTGGATGAGGTACCTTTTTGTGTGCACCAGGTGTTTAGAATGTATGGAATTTTATATTGTGGAATGTAGAGTTAGAAATTTGGATATGTAATGGTATTTGTGTTGGAGGTTTTCCTGGACCTGTTTATAGGGTGTCTTTTTGTGTGCACCAGGTGTTTAGAAATTTTTTGTTGTCTGAGGTACCTTTTTGTGTGCACCAGGTGTTTTAATTTTTTGTGTTGTATTTTGTATAGTTATTGGTATGGTTTTATTTCAAGAAAATTTAAGCTGTTTCCATACATAATCATGTTCATAAATACGATGAACACGATTTTTCAGCAACAACTATTGGAGCTGTAGGAGTTGTGAGTTGAGAAGGAGATTTCTGAGTTGTTCATTTTGAGAACCATTCTAAAAAAATAAATAATAAAAATTTACTTATTTTTTGTTCAGTTATAAATAGTTGAAATCTAGTTGTTACAAATGGGAGAGTAAAATAGTTATTTATTAATGCTTACCTTATGATATTTCCAAGAATCCTAGTTGCTGCTGTAATAAATGTTGTTCCTTTAGTCATCTGCAATTACTTTGATATGATATTGTCTAGAATCCTTAAAGTCTTTACTACCACTGTGTTTTGATACAAATGAGAGTTCGAAAGAGGTATCATGTCTACAAAATACAAAAGTCGATTGCTACTGACATTTTTTCGCGTTAAAAAAGACATTTTTTCACGAGAAAACAACAACTTGATCTTCAGTAAAGGGCGAGTTTTAACAAAAAAAATTATGATTATACAGCAGCAATAATCTCAACTGCTAGTGCTGGATCTCGAAAATCTCCTAAAATTTATGGTGATATGCTCTCAAGACTTTACAGTTTGCGTCAATGTCAATGATAGAATCAGTTATTAAGTCTATGACAAACAGACAATTTTGTCAATGATAAAGTCTGCGATCTTGCGAGTAAGTAATTTTTGTTTTAGATATGTAAAGATAGAACTGATTAGAGGAACTAAATAAAATACTCCATCAACATCGAAGATTCAGTAAAAAAAATCCTACTATATAAACATTGTATCAGTTAGTGAAAAGTATTACTCAAACTCTTTACTAGCAAACAAATATAATACTTTCTATTGTAAATATTTTCCAAATATCACATACTGTAAATTTTAACCACTATTTATATGTCTTCTTATGTATATACGTAATGTTGTTAATGACTGATGATGTCAAAACTGTAAAACTACCCAAAAAAATTTATCAAAATATTTTAGGGGTGAACATTAGGTCTTTTAAAAACCAATAGAGCTCATAATAAAGTTATACAATAATACAACGGCTTTATTTCTATACAATACTCAAACATCTAACATCGTAAAAACCCCTGTCTAAATCAACATCACACCATTCATAAAAACACCTCGCACAAAAAGGCACCAATAAATACCAATAACCAATAAATACCTAAACACCTGGTGCACACAAAAAGGCACCAAATAGACCAAGAGAACCTCCAGGATAACCTCTAGAACATCCAACACACCATACAATGTATTAAACGACATAAAATATCGCAATATAAATCCCCTGCACAACTAAATTATAAACAACTGGCGCACACAAAAAGATACCTCACAGGTTCGCACAGGAACAGGGCATACTTCAAGTACCTGGAACCAGGAAAACCGTCTAATCCTTAGACTCCATGACAGAGATCTGCTCCCTTATTACTACTTACGCCTTACACATGTGGTGCTGGTGCCATCCATCTATTCGGTTCATGAGAGTTGCACCCCCAAGGAAGACAATCCAGGCATAACAACTAACTACTGCAACATTTAACAGCAAAAAAGAGGGGCGTCTTATTAGGCTAGAGGTTGTAACTTGGGAAAATGAGGAGGGCATGTGAAGGGCCAGATTGCAACAGTTTCAATGGGCCGGGGAGGGGAAAAGGGAGAAGCATCAATTTACAAAGAGTGACAGTTACTTGGGCACTTTGAGGGAAGGAAAAAACTGGGGGAAAGAAATGGCTGAGGGTAGCAAAGGTGTAGAAACAGAGGGCCGGTAAAAAGGGCATAACTAATGATCGGATGCTTTGAAATCTATCACAATAGGTCATTGATGCTCGTCAAGTTACACAAATAACAATTATTCACATCACATATTTGTCTTGAAACTTCGTATCAACTACTGGGTGTAAATAATATAATTTTGCCTGCAGTCTTCATTTCAGTTCAAATAATTCAAGTCGGAAATTTTTTTTGTTTAGTCAAGTTATTTTCTCACAAAAGTGTAGACAGCTCCAATGAACCTTGTACAAACCTTTAAACATAGGAGTTGGTGGAAGACTTAGGCTCATTTTCAAGAAAGTAAGATATTGATGCAGGACTTTAGTGTTGACTTATAGCAGCCAGTTTTACTTGACAACATCTAATTATTATTCACTTTGTAGCCCAATAACTCACAAGCAAGATTTTTTCCACAGGCTTTTGCCTCAGGTCACATGCTCATGTGCAGGCTTTTATTGTATTGTTTAATTGAAAGACGAAAACTGCTAGCTATCCTTTGTCCGACTTACAAAGTTTTGACTGTGGATGTTTCCATTTTCCAAGTCACATGGGTATGATGCAATCGCGTTAGCTTGGTGCAATAGTTAGGAAGCTTAACTAGATTGCGATGTGTTCAACTGCTCAGGTAATTGATGCTGATGTAGCATAATACTGCTGACACAGAGGGTGTCTGACCAACTGACATGGAGGGTGTCTGACCATCTGACACGGAGGGTGTCTGATCGACCGAAAATGAATTGACCATGTTTATTTTTAGCTAAAGAACAAAAACACTGTAATGAGCTTTGTATGTAGATTTAGACCTACGAATTTAACGAAACTCTCATCCTTGTATTCCAGATATAAACAACTGAGGCAGATCTGTAGTAAGTAATCATTTACATAAACTAGTTCTTACTAGCTAATTTGATGTTTCATTCAATTCGAAGCTCAGTAACATGCAAACAACCTTAGCTCACACGCTCATGCGTTAACTTCCGCTGTAATATTCAATTGAAGAACAATCAACTATTGATCTCGGCTCTAGTTCCATCACATGGTTATGACTGTTTTAAAATTTCCACTTTCCTTATAATGTAAGTATGATGCAATAGTTGGAAGTATCCACTAGATTTATCTTTATCCTGTTTTAGTTTAACTACTAGAGGAAACTTAAATCTGTTAATTCTATATTTTCTACAAGCTTTTGTTGAAGTTTTTGGTACCAATTAAAGCTCATTTTGTTGAAGAGTTTACTACTTTTGCCCAAAAGAAAATTTATGACTTTTGTTTGAATTTTTGAGGGCTTTGGAAGGTAAATCAACCCTCGAAGAACTTTTTAGATTAGTTGTCATTAAATTGTTGCATTGACCTATTTATTTCATTAGCTCCACTCTCTGTGTCTTTCAGAAAGGAATTCACTGAAATGATAGTGATTTGAGGAGCGGTTAGAGAAAGTAGTCAGTTCTTGTAGCGTTATAAATACTTAATATTTATCTAAAGTCATTCTTGACTCTTACATTGATGCATGTATGGAGGTTTAAGATTTTATTACACTTTGGTTTTTAACAATGTAAAAAACCAAATCAAATTACTTGCTTGCTCAAAGCCATGCTTCGCTGACTCAGATTACAATCTTATCAGCATTCCATCAGATCATTCAGTTGCTGTCAGGGATATTTCTTCTGTATGTTACAATGCATTCATAATTGCCTGTATTACCAGTACATTAAATATCTCAGCCAGTAAATGCACAGCACATTTAACCAATGTTTGTGTTCAATGTGTTATATGATACGAGCTGATTTTTATCAATACTATTGCAGTAGCTCAAGACAGAGAATACATGGTATTCAGTCACACAGTACTTACTTAGTATACCTAACATAAAAGGGTTTTAAGAATGTGAGAGAATCTTTAGCCCGCTGCTTGATTTTGTTCTCACCCATTTGCTCACCGAATTGGTCAAACCAACTGTTATAGACTATTTGTAGATCAATTATATTGAAATTTACCATTAAAAAGTCACACCCAGCAAAAAAATAAACAGGAAATTGTAATAAGAAAAGTCTGATTGTATGCAGAGAATGAAATGATACAAGAAACTTGTAATTAAATAAATATTGTTGAAACATTTTTTTGTTTTTGTATTTCGTGTATCTAAATTTTGTGCTAATTGTACCTTACCTCAAGTTTTACAACTGTTTATATACTCCCTAAAAATTAGTAAAACAAGTTTGAAATTCATGGCTGTCAGTAAGTGAGTAAGTGTGAGTAAGAGTAAGTGTAAGTGTAAGTGTAAGAGTAAGTGAGTTACCCACAGATGCCAGTAAATGAATACCTCACAGTCGCCAATAAGCGAGTACCAGACAAAGCTAATTGACCTGCAGTTAGATCGATATTAGTAAAGAAAGATCACAAGTGTGCATGCTGCAACTGGCAACCTCAAATGAAATTGAAAACGCTAGAAATAGACATTTTTTCGCGTTAAAAAAGACATTTTTTCACGGGAAAACAACAACTGGATCTTCAATAAAGGGTGAGTTTTAATAAAAAAATTATGATTATACAGCAGTGATAATCTCAACTGCTAGTGCTGGATATCGAAAGTCTCCTAAAATCTATGGTGAATTGCTTTCAAGACTTTACAGTTTGCGTCAATGTCAATGATAGAATCAGTTATTAAGTCTATGACAAACAGACAATTTTGTCAATGATAAAGTCTGCAATTTTGCGAGTAAATGGCTTAGACACTATGAGCGTAAAATTATCTAGTAGAGATAAATTTATGTCTAGGAGCGAAATGGGAGGACAACTCCGCACTGCAACTAGTTGAGCTTTTCAACTAGTGTTAAATAATTAATTATTAGTTTTTTTAATAATAAATAATTAGAGGCGGTTACTAGCGTTAAATATTTATTCATTATTTTTTTCCATATCACCATTTAGTGTCCTCCTAGCAGTTGTAGTAATAGATGTTCTTTCTTCAGGCTATCACTGAGAGTCCTCCTAGTAGTTGCAGTAGTAGATGCTGTTCCTTTATCCTATCACTGAGAGACATCCTAGTATTTGTAGTAGATCTTGTTCCTTCAACCTCTGTTGTTGAAGTGGATGCTTTTTTGCCTAAAAACAGTGGCCTTAAATAGATAAAGTTGCTGTGGGTTTTTAAACAAAAATGCAGTTTTTTTCAGACCAAAAATTTTTGTTTTTCTTGTATATATATATTATAATGGGTTTTCGCGCAAAAGAAGATGGTTTTTTGTCCAAAAACTTCTGTTCTTTTTGCGCGAAAGAAGATGTTTTTGGCCCAAAAAGCTATGTTGTCTTTGTGCGAAAAATTATGTTTTTTCGCACGAAAGAAGATGTTTTTTGACAAAAAAAACTATGTTCTTTTCGCGCAAAAAATGATTAATTTTTTGTGCAAAAGAAAATCTTTTTTGCTGCCCAAAATGTTACGTTTCTTTTGCGCAAAAAAATAATATTTTTTGCCCAAAAAATTACTTTTTTTGCGCAAAAAAGTGATGAGTTTTTTTTGCGCGAAACAAGATGTGATTTTAACCAAAGGAATTATGTTTTTTTGCGTGAAAGAAGACATTTTTTTGACCAAATAAATTACGTTCTTTTCGCGCAAAAAATGACTATTTTTTGCGCAAAAGAAGATCATTTTTGTTGCCCAAATTTTATGTTTCTTTCGCGCGAAAAAGATTGATTTTTTGCCCAAAAAATTAAGTTTTTTGCAAGAAAAAATGATGATTTTTTTGCCAAAAGAAGATGTTTTTTTGACTAAAAAAATTATGTTTCCTTGCCCGAGAGAAAAATTTTTTTTACCAAATAAATTGTTCTTTTTGCGAAAAAAAATGATTGGTTTTCCGCGTGAAAGAAGATCTTTTTTGTTGCCCAAAATTTCATGTTTCTTTTGCGCGAAAAAAGGTTAGTTTTTTGCCCAAAAAATTAAGTTTTTTTGCGTAAAAAATTGATGATTTGTTCGCACGAAAGCAGATGTTTTTTGACCAAAAGAATTATGTTTTTTTCGCACGAAAGAAGATTTTTTTGACCAAATAAATTATGTTCTTTTTGCGTGAAAAATATAATTTTTTTGGGCGAAAGAAGATCTTTTTTGTTGCCCAAGGTTTCATGTTTTTTTTGCGCAAAAAAGATCAGTTTTTTACCCAATTTTTGCGTGAAAAATGATGATTATTTTGGCACAAAAGATCATGTTTGTTTGCCCAAAAAATTATAATTTTTTTGCGCGAATAATGAAGTTTTTTTAGCGCGAAAGAGAAGTACTTATTTGCCCAAGAAAGTAAGTTTTTTCGCGCAAAAAATGATGATTTTTTTTGTGCAAAAGATCATGTTTTTTTGCAAAAAAGAAATATGTTCTTTTTGCGTGAACACAGATGGTTTTTGCCCCAAAAATTATGTTTTTTTTTGTGCGAAAACTGTATATGCTATAAAAGGTTCTCATGCGAGTCTTTCCATTGGTTTCAGCTCATGTCAAACGGGGCAACTTTAGCTATATGAGAACCATCGCTTTTACACAGAAACCATCCATTTTAACAACAGTGACTGAAGGAACAGCACCTACTTCACCATGTACTACAACTACTAGGAGGATTTTCTGTATTAAGGTAAGAAATAATAAATAATTATTTTTACTGGCTGAGACACTCAACTCGCTGCGCTATGGAGTGTGAGTAGTAATATATGAGCAGATCTCCCTACCAAGTGTTTTTTTGTGGATTAAATCTTGGGGGTTATGCAATGGGTTACGGCGTTGGATGGATTCGCCGAGTTTATATTGTATTTCATTTGAGAGGCATTTGAGTGGCATTTGAGTGGCATTTAAGTGGCATTTGAGTTTTGATTATTTTTTTACTTGATTTGAACTCATATGGCAGCTAGATTTTGAATGTATGGCATTTAAGTTTTGATAATTTTTTCACATAATTTGAACTCATATGGCATCTTGAGAGAGAGGAGAGAGAAGAGAGAGAAGAGAGAGAGAGGAGAGAGGAGAGAGAAAGGAGAGAGGAGTTTTATCTACATTGAATAAATATATTGATCAAAAATGAAACATTATATGATTATATACATTGATTACATAATAAGTAGGGAAAATCTTCCTATATAATATAGCTAGAGTCAGTAAATACTAAGTAATACAAAGCACTACAACTTGTAATGACAATCAATGCATACGTACATACATATGGTATCTTGAGAGAAAGAAAGAGAGAGAGGAGAGAGGGAGAGAGAGGAGAGAGGGAGAGAGAGAGGAGAGAGATTTTTTAGTTTTCTATACATTCATGTATATATGGTTAATTATGTACATATTTATGGGTATATTTATATCTACATAGAGAGAGGAGAGAAGAGATATATCTACATTGAATAAATATATTGATCAAAAATGAATCATTATATGATTATATACATTTATTACATAATAAGTAGGGAAAATCTTCCTATATAATATAGCTAGAGTCAGTAAATACTAAGTAATACAAAGCACTACAACTTGTAATGACAATCAATGCATTCATACATACATACATACATACATACATACATACATACATACATACATACATACATACATACATACATACATACATACATACATACATACATACATACATACATACATACATACATACATACATACATACATACATACATACATACATACATACATACATACATACATACATATGGTATCTTGAGAGAGAGAAAGAGAGAGATGAGAGAAAGATCTTTTAGTTTTCTATACATTCATGTATATATGGTCAATTATGTACATATTTATGGGTATATTTATATCTACATAGAGAGAGAGGAGATATATCTAAATTGAATAAATACATTGATTAAAAATGAATCATTATATGATTATATACATTTATTACATAATAAGTAAAGAAAATCTCCCCATATAGTATAGCTAGAGTCAGCAAATACTAAGTAATACAAAGCACTACAACTTGTAATAAATACAAAGTAATAACAGTTAATGCATAGTTTGTTCCTTTACAATGATGGCTTTGATGTACTGATGTTATATCTTAGGAAGGAAGACTTCTGTTCTATGTGCTTTTACTTTCGTAATGAACTAAAATAAAAAAGTTATGTATTAGTATAGAATGATTAAGCAAAAATGTAAAATAATTACATGAATTGGAATTATAGTTCTAGTTACATTGGATAGTTTACATTATTAGAAAAGGGAAATAACTCACCAAGTTACATTGTTCAGCTTGTTCTTTCTTGAGCATTATTTTCACCAAGTGTTTTTGATTCTCTCTCATCTATCTAAAACAAAACAAAAAATACTTGCTTTATAAATATGTTTTAAAAAATACACTAATTACACCAAAAAGGTGCTTTTTTCACCTGGAAAAATGTATATATTCAACATTTTGTTGTAAAAACTACACTAATTACACCAAAAAAGTCCTTTATTTACCTTGAAAATGTATATATTCAGCATTTTGTTGTAAAAAATACACTAATTACTTCAAAAACATCCCTTTTTCACCTGGAACATGTATATATTCAGCATTTTGTTGTAAAAAAATACACTAATTACACCAAAAAAGTCCTTTTTTTACCTTGAAAATGAATATATTCAGCATTTTGTTGTAAAAAATACACTAATTACACCAAAAAAGTCCTTTTTTTCACCTGGAAAATGTATATATTCAGCATTTTGTTGTAAAAAAGTACACTAATTACATCAAAAAAGTCCTTTTTTGACCTGGAAAATGAATATATTCAGCATTTTGTTGTAAAAAATACATTACTTGTTACCAAAAAAGTCCTTTTTTCACCTGGAAAATGTATATATTCAGCATTTTGTTGTAAAAAATACATTATTTACACCAAAAAAAGTCCTTTTTTACCTGGAAAAATGTATATATTCAGCATTTTGTTGTAAAAGAATACACTAATTACATTAGAAAAGTAATTTTTTCACCTGGTAAATGTATATATTCAGCATTTTGTTAAAAAATACACTAATTTCACCAAAAAAGTCTTTTTTTTCACCTGGAAAATGTATACATTCAGCATTTTGTTTAATTTATGGTAAAAATTAGTAAAACTCACCTATAGTGATATTGTGAGGGACGCTAGTACTCTTCCTATTTTATTATTATTATTATTTCATACTCACTAAGACATTCTCTCACTTATTACTACTCCGTGAGACATTATCTCATAATTACTGTCTAAGCCTATATCTCATTGTCCATATTCCTTTGTGTAAGATTTAAGCCGATAACTCATTGTCTACGTTTACATCCCAATATCTACTCGCTACGCATTGTATACGTCTGTGTATAGTTCCATTGTTTGTATGTATCCACGATACTAGAGTCTACTTCAGTGCGTTCTATCTTATACACCAAATAATTATTTATCACATGTTATACTTTTTCCACTATTTTTAATTATTGCAATTGGGTGCTGATTGTAAGGGCAAGGCGTGGCTTGTACCAATATTTTTGCTCAGGTGTGGTTTGTAATGTGTACCCGCCTTCCCTGTATTTAAACTGATGTAAGTGTTATAAAATTCAGAGTTAGCCTGACTCTCAGATGATTCTCTCTCTCTGAAGCAAGCACAGCTAGGAGCACCATAACTACAAGCGCTAGTCAACTATTAGTAAGCACGAGGCTTGGCGGAAAGTAAGATTGTTCGCTCTCTTACTGCGTATTCCCTCGACTCGAGGTGTACGACGCAAAGCACCTGGTGCCCTAATAGTTCGACTCTTACTGAAGCCGAACCGTGGAGTTCGCACAAAACTATCACAACAATAATCAAGGAGTAATTATTGTCGACCTCGACTGAGTCGAACTAGACAAAGTAGTTACCGCACCATTATTGTCAGTGGCCAAAAATTCGCGACAAACTCTAAACTAAACAGTAATTCCTGCAGAATTATTGTGAGCAGCAAAGCTCGAAACAAATTCTAAACTAGACCATAATCACGGCAGTGATTATTGTCGAACCTTGAGAAGGTTCAGAGGCAGCCAATAATTTGGATATAATTATTGTCTACTGCCAGCACACACACAAGCCAGATTCGGCCGCACCCATAAATGCACAAACCAATAAATGCTCTCCAGACGATACGAACAATAATAGCAAATTATTGTAAGTAGACTTGGGCAGAAGTAGAGCACGTCGGGAGTGTGTACAGGTGGCTACCACCCAGACACAAATTCCTGTACAATATTCCGAAAATGAAAACAGGAAATGATGGGTCAAGGATATTTAGAACTGTTTCCTTTTAGAAGATCGTACAGTCTTCAAACAAAAACCAGAAAATAGGCAATTCTCTGCTCTACACGATGGTGTAAAAATTATTTATGTCAGTTTACACAAACGTTTGCAATCCTTTCCGAAAACGTGACGGTTTTTGCTACGAGCATTGCTCGTAGAAGACAAATTGGACAGATAACTCCACTACGAGCATTGCTCGTAGTAGTAGACAGTGAAAAATTAAAAACCAGTGTAAAAAAATGAGAGCTCTTATATCTTCAGATTCTGATCTTTCAGAAACTGAAGAAAGTAATAATGACTTGATTTCTGTTGGTAGTTCACAGTGCAGTCCAAAAACCAGTGTTTTAGAATCTAATACTGTAACAGATAATCCTCAAACTCAAGTAGACTTACAAGAAAGCCAAAAGATTGATAATAAGAAAATTGATTTAAGTTCAGTTAAATTAATTTTGAATATAAAAGATGGACTGAAAAAAAAGGTTTTAATGATTGTGTTAAATTGAAATTAGCGTCTATTAGACGGAAAATGCAAAAAAATTCAGATTTTTCTCAAGAAGAAATTCTTGTATTAACTGCACTCTTAGGAGAATTTTAATTTTTTTATTTCACTATATTTTTTAGTATTATCATAGCTCTGGAATAGGCTTTATGCAGCTGTCCTATTTTACAATTTCTTACCACAAAATATATAGTTAATAGGTTGTTTTTTTATAAATACTCTATATATATATATCATATATACAGACAATAGACTGTGTTTTTATGAATACTTTATTCATTTGTATTATCACATGTTTGTATACATTTCATGTAAAAAATGTTCTGTCATTAGTTTACCTAATGCATTATTTTATTTGTTTTGTTGTTGAGAACTCCATACGCTTCATTCTTACTGTATTACTTTGCATAATATTACAAAATAAATATTGCATTATCCACCTTCATAACGCATCCAAGTTATGAAACAGAGCAAGTTTCACATCTGTATTACTGAATCTATAACATTGTTATGAAAAAGACTACAATTACTTAATTATTGTGTCATATCATGACAAACTATCAGCACCCAATTCACAAAACTGTAAATCCTAAAGTATAATGCTTGCGGTTGTAAAAAAGTCTTCTACTGTCATGGTTTTCAAACAAATTATAAAAAATTTTCACAATTTTTTGTGTAAGAGCGGAGTTGTTTTACCATTTTGACAAAATGTGCCGACAACTTTTAAATATTTTTCAAAAACGAGGCCTAGAAATTGTAAATGGGAGTTGTCTTAACATTTTTTGAAAATGTGAGGATAACTTTAAATATTAATTTTTCTGTCGGAACATTGAAATTTTGTAATATTTTTAGAGTTGTAACCCCAAAAGTTTTACAAATCGACTAAATTACCAATGTTAAATATAAATAAAAATACTTTATTACCCTAAATATATACAAATTATTGCACAATACAAATAATATGTAATTTAATGTTCATGAGTTGTTGCTGATAGATTTGGCGAGTCATCAGTCACTCACTTGTACACGTATTCTATCTAAAAGCATACATAGACGTCGTTATAACAACTACATCGTACTATGGTGAAAAATACGGTTATTAGTAGTTACTTATTACTAGTGAAGATTTACATACCAATTAAATTTCCGATATCAAAATCCTGTTAACTTCGCTTGAACTGTGATTGTTATCTTCATCGCTTTTCTCACTATCATTGTTGACAACTTCATCTTTTTCCTCAAAGTTTTTGTTTTCAGAGTCATCATCCGTCATATTATCATCGTCTTTGTCATCAGTATAAGCATCAATGTTATCATCATCATCATCATCATCATCATCATCATCATCATGACTTTTCATCCGCTCAGCATCATCAAATAGTGAAAATCTGAAAGCTATTTCTTCTTTTTCACTTGAAGTAGATAGGAGCATTAAAGCTTCTTCAACACCCAGAATCGTAAAAATGTGTTTCTTTGTACCACTTTGAGTTGACATCGTACTTTTATAGTGAATCATACCACATTCATGATTTTTGATCTTCAAAACGTTCTCAGGAGGGACAACAATCTTCCCAGTCATCAAAGATCCATCATTCGTCATGTATCTGTAAGTGACAGTGTGAGTGATACGTAGAGGTGATGTGTCTTGTTTTCGTTTTTGCTGCTTCAACTTCAAATTTTTCCAAACTGAGAGTCTAGTGAATGTCAGAAGAGTGTTGACAGGAATATTATCGAAAATGATGATATCAAAGTACGCATGCAATTGTTTCAATGATTTCTTTCTCAAGATTTTGGCTATAACTCGTTGTTCTAGCCCTTGGTGATGATTACCTCCTACAATACGAAGATCGGGTTGATTTTCTTCTAGCTTTCCCATGTACACTAGGGTATGTGAAGAGCGGGGATCGAGTTCCTGTAGCTCCACCATAAGTGCTTTGTCAATCAGTGACTTGACTCGAGTTCGATGATCGTTTGTTAAAACGTATTCATAATCCAATATACCATAATCTTCAACTTAATTGACATCGAAAACCTCCAATATCGTAGGAATTGGTAAATCCGTCAGACTCACAAAATTTCCGATTTCAAACATCCCTTTCTGCATAGCTCCTGTCATTATTCCAGCCATTTCGAGCAATTCGAACTCTCTAAGTTTGTTAATGGTATTATTCTTGGTATTGCTGAATAAAAAGGAAATTGAAGCTCGAGATAATGTTGCTGTTGGTTTTTTGTTATCCTCTGTGCGTTTGACTTCACTGTTCTCATGCAGATATGTGTAGTCCGGTGTGGGACTCAAAGGAGAGTCAGCTGAAACTACATGACGTTTCATTGCTATATCGGCAGGAGTGTTGATGTTTGAGCAGAAAGATGTATCATTAAAGGTGTTAGGATTGAGTCTTCTATCATCAATGTGAATGCCGTTGGTGGTGGAATTGGTGGTTGTATTGGAGATAGTGTCATTGTTGTTGGTAGTTGTAGTTGGTTCAATATGGAGCTTAGGAAGTGCTTTGGAGTGTAACGTCATCATACCTGCAAAAAGTAAAAGAACTTAGTTTAATGATGTAAATATACTGAAATTATTATTGTTTTATTAAAAGATTGTTTTTTAAAAACTAAGGTTCAAAAAACCTAGATGATTCAATTAACTAAAGACAAATAATTATTTTAGCACTTCTTACCTTGATGCTCTCCTAATAGCTGTAGTGGATGTTGCTTCTCTGTTAGCTGTTGTAGAACTGGATGCTTTCTATGTGAAAACGATGGCTCTTATATAGCTAAAGTTGCACTGATTAAACCCTATGAACACCATCTCGTGTCAATCTCTATGAATCAGCATTTTTTCACGTGAAAGAAATTCAATGCTTTCGCGGGAATAAATAAATTACTTTCACGCGAATACAAACCAATGCTTTCACGGGAATAAATACTTTGTTTTCACGCGAATACAAACCGTTGCTTTCGCGGGAATAAAACTTTTATTTTCACGCGAATACAAACCAATGCTTTCGCGGGAATAAATAATTTATTTTCACGTGAATGGAAACCGTTGCTTTCGCGGGAATAAATAATTTATTTTCACGCGAATAGAAACTGTAGCTTTCGTGGGAATACAAATTTAATTTTCACGCGAAAACATTGACTTTTATTTGCGGGAAATTAAATCATTTATTCCCGCGAAACCATTGGTTTGTATTCGCGTGAAAATAAAATTTTTATTCCCGGGAAAGCAACAGTTTCTATTCGCGTGAAAATAAATTATTTATTCCCGCGAAGGCAACGGTTTCTATTGGCGTGAAAATAAATTATTTATTCCCCCGAAAGCAACGGTTTCCATATGTGTGAAAATAAAGTATTTATTCCAACGAAAGCAACGGTTTCCATTCGTGTGAAAATAAATTATTTATTCCCGCGAAAGCATTGGTTTGTATTTGCGTGAAAATAAAAGTTTCATTCCCGCGAAAGCAACGGTTTGTATTCGCGTGAAAATAAAGTATTTATTCCCGCGAAAGCAACACGAGATGGTGTTCATAGGGTTTAATCAGTGCAACTTTAGCTATATAAGAGCCACCGTTTTTACACAGAAAGCATCCAGTTCTACAACAGCTAACGGAGAAGCAACATCTACTACAGCTACTAGGAGAGCATCAAGGTAAAAACTTGATAAATTACAGTTTTTACCCATACATTATTTATTATACTAAAACAAGTGAAAAAAATCAATCATCTGTATTTTTTTTTAGATTCAGCCAGAAAAAATGGAAATAGTTAACAACACAGAATCAGAAACTCAGCCTAAACCTTTGACTCACGAGGACTTGATGCTTCTACAAAGCATATGCAATAAAAAAATTTAAGAGAGAGTGCGAATTATCTCAAACAATTGTAAATTCATGCAGAAAGACTGGATAGAACAGCTAAATAGTTTTCGAACTGAAGCTTTTCTAACATTAAAGCTCTTAGGGAATGATGTTACATCAGACATTCAGAGGTTACATTATCTATTACAACAACGACAACATCAACTAGATCAGGTAAACACACCAATTTCTATCGAGCATGCTCGTAAAGAGCTTGCTCTAAAAAGAAGAAACATACAGCGACAGTCCGCTCAAAGACAAGCTAGAAGAGTAAGGACTCAACAACGTAAGGCACGATGAGCTACAAAAACATCCGATTAACAGTCAATTTTTGATGATAAGGTAATAATTAATAAAAAAAATGCTATTTAGTAAGAGTTTGTAGTTGTTTTACATTTCTGTTTAATCATTCTATACTAATACATAACTTTTTATTGTGAAGGTGAAGATAATTTATTGGTTGACATTACAAGTTGTAGTAATTTGTATTACTTATTCATATACAATAAAAAGTAGACACCACTCATTGAGATATTAACAATTGTAGGTATATACAAATATATCTGTTTTTATATATATATATATATATATATATATATATATATATATATATATATATATATATATATATACTAAAAGGTAAAATAGTAAAAGATGTTAAAACTATTGGCTGACTACAAGTTGTTTCATGTGCTAGAAAAAAAGATGGAAAAATAAAATAATTCTAGACACAATCATCAGGTCGGCTCTCAGCTGTATATATATATATATATATATATATATATATATATATATATATATATATATATATATATATATATATATATATATATATATATATATATATATATATATATATATATATATATATATATATATATATATATATATATATATATATATATATATATATATATATATATATATATATATATATATATATATATATATATATAGACTTGATCTCGAATGCTGATGATATGTAGTCTCAAGTGAATAAATGAAGGTTATAGTACTCTGTACTACATAAAATTTACAGTAAGTTTTAATAGATATAATGTTTTCTATTACAATTATTTCCCAAATACTGTAAATTTTAACCATATAGAAGACTAACTTGATGATTTTTTAAGATGCGATGTAAAGGAAAAGACTTTGCATTGATTATCATTACAAGACCTAGTGCTTTGTATTACTTAGTCTTTACTGACTCTAGCTATATTATATGGGAAGATTTACCCCTACTTATTATGTAATAAATGTATATAATTATACATTGATTCATTTTTAATCAATGTATTTATTCAAGCTAGATATAACTCCTCTCTCCTCTCTCTCAAGATGCTATATGAGTTCGAGTTATGTAAAAAAATTATCAAAACTCAAATGCCATACATTCAAAATCTATATGCCATATAAGTTCAAATTAAGTAAACAAAATAATCAAAACTCAAATGCCACTTAAATGCCACTCAAATGCCACTCAAATGCCCCTCAAATGAAATACAATATTAACTCGGCAAACCAATTCAACACCCTAACCCATTGCATAACCCCCAAGCACTCATCCACAAAAAAACACTTGGTAGGGAGATTTGCTCATGTATTACTACTTTTATTTCACCAACAAAAAACACTTTAATATTTTGGGGCGTCAGCTAATACCCGCAATGTAATTTTTTGTTTTTATAAAAGCTATAGTTAGAAAATAATTATTCTATTTGAAGTTATTTTACCTAATTTAAAAGTTTTAGTATTTTAATCTCACGGTTGACATCTATTTTATGTCGCAAGAATTTTGTAGCTCTTTTCTGTTTTACTGATTTATCTTATCAACTTCAAAAATATCAATGTTTAATTTTTTTCAAGTTTTCTCTAATAACTGCTGCAATGAAGTCTCTTCAACACTCTAGAAACTTCTAATCGTTCTGTCGAGACTTGTTGCTTTTACAGAAGAGCAACGGGAAAACCCATTCCCTTATCAGGGATGGGCCAATCACATATAACAATATAATAATGCACAAATAATACAACTTATATCAATATCATAACAGTAAGCATATCCCATAAGAGACAAGCACATTGCGTAGTCTCTCTTTCCCTAAATTAGCCAATCACCGAAGAAGGAACTCTTTGATCCACACATGGTAAGGTCAGTTTCTTAGCCTCTGGTTCTTCATCTTACCTTTCTTCATCCTTAAACTGATATACAAGTGTAACCGAGATGGTAATCTTTGACTTCGAACTAGTGGGGAGAAATCTCTTGTGACATAACACCTCTATAACACTATATACAGGCTCTCTGAGGTCTGTACACGGCTGGGGTTACCATAGACTGGGGTAGCTTCCATGGATACTGTAACACTCCTCCTGAAGGACTTGGCAAAGGGAACAGTTTAGGTTGGACTTTAGTGGTACTTATCTTAACTATTTTGTAGTGGATGCTAAAGGAGGATAGAGGTAAAAACTTCTTGTGAAGTGGGGCAATCAAGGGAGAGTTCAAAGGGCAATCAAGGGAGAGTTCAAAGGGCAATCAAGGGAGAGTTCAAAGGGCAATCAAGGGAGAGTTCAAAGGGCAATCAAGGGAGAGTTCAAAGGGCAATCAAGGGAGAGTTCAAAGGGCAATAGGGTGTAACTAACTGGGGTTTCTCACACTCAAACTCACCACAGATGCTCCACTTTCCATCTCATCTATTGTTCACCAGGTTTTCCCTTCAAGTTCTAAGACTAATTAAGCCTCAGTTATTTAACAATTTACCATTCAAAAATCACACCCAACCTACTAATAGATATAAACGTTGTTATAAAGACTGTTTAAATTGTGCATCATATGAAATTAATAAAGTTTCGTTAATTATTCTGTACTAATTAGCTTTAGCTGATGCTCAAAAACAAAAACTTTTCATTTTGTTAGTTCAGGGAGAAATACCTCGCTCATTGAAAATGTAGAATCTACATTAGGGAATTCTCTTCAGTATCTATTTCCTTGATAGTATACTTAGTCAATCTGCTTTCGATGAAAATAATTACTGAACATCAAATTTCACATCAATTTCACTACGTGGCTACTTGACTCATGGCAGTTCTTGTCTTACTTGTGATTTATAAAAGCATTGTAGTTAAATTTTTTTAGTTTCTTTGATTTCGTGTACCTAAATATTGTGCTATTTCTAGCTATATGGTATATTTTAAAACTGCTTAGATTTTATGTCCCTTAATAGTGCGTAATAAGTTTGAAGTTTACAGCTGCCAATAAGCGAGTACCCCACAGCTACCAATAAGCGAGTATCCCACAGCTCAATACCTCGCTAATGGATTGATATGAATAAAGAAGATTACATCTTTGTAGTCTGCAGTTGGCGGCCTAAAGCTCAATTGAAAATACTTAAAAATGTTAGAAACACAAGAAATACTGTAGCAAACACCAACTTTTGTATTTTTGTGTTGAAAGGAACTAAGTTCTGAGTACCCACCAGAGCTAGTCGACTACAATAGTGTGATCAAGTCACTTCGTTAGCAAGTTTTCTATTTTGTTTAAACAATATGACAAAGTCATAGACTTGCTTTACTTGAGCTCAATAAAGTGTGAGTTGACTCCTTGTAAACAAACCAACTAAAGACTCTACATAAAACGTACATTTATCTTTCAATCTTATATGCGCATGTAAAACTATGCTATTATTTAGTAATACATAATACATGTTTCATATTGATAAAATACGTAAAACTTTGTATACAATTATATCAAAGTTATACTTGAAATCCATTAAAAACAAACAACTCCGATGCATAAAACAATGACACAAAAGTCTTGCAGTTTCAATGCTGCCCAATTGCAAAATATTTGGAATAAAAATTATCTTTGAATGATAAGTTCTGGTAAAAAAGCTAAGTGGACTACTTAGTAATCAACTCCATCCAAACCAATTTTTGTTGAAAAATTCACCATCAAGTAAGGCCCTGTTCAAAAAGACTCCGTTTTTTTTTTGTATTTGGAACAAAATATCGAGTGTCATATATTTTTTCAGAACTTTCACTTTTCCACATTTTTCTCACATTTGTTTGTTGTCGGTCCTCTAAAGTGGCTGGACTGTTCTCTCCCGAGGTATTCTCCTCCTCGGTCTTATGATGTACAAGACACACCAAAAATAACAATTAGTAATAATAATATACATCCTGTCAGCACCCCAAAACCTTTGATCATGCTACACTGGTTGTCTGGTTCTACATCATCCAGTGAACATGAAATTAACGTGGAAAATAATGCTGCAGAAAAAGCCACAGAGCCAGCAAAAAAGCTAAGCACATCACTAATAATTTGTCCACCAGAGACATTGGCCTTTCGTACATTTCTAATTGCTAAATAAAAAGCTAAAAGTGTTCTGAAAACTGTTGCTACAAAAAAAGTTATAGTGTATACCGGGCAAAGTCCCGCTATCGTTGGGCCAATTCCTTCTTTCAAAAGCTTCTGCTCCTCTGCGGATACAAAAGTCAAAAGTATTCTGACCAACGACACCATTGAACCAAAGATAAATGCACAAACTAGGTTCACTCTGGTCCATATGGCTGTACAGAGCTTGTTAACATCAAGCCCCTTGCCACCAACAATGTTAAAACGCTGCCCATTTGCCAAGTAAACTTATAACTGAAATATGAGTGGTTGTGTGTGGTATTTGCAGTCCAGTCATTTATATCATAACTAAAATTTATGACAGCTGTAAAGTTCATCGGAACCTCTACTAGGATAACTACCAGTTGTACAATGAAAACAAAACCTATGCAAAATATATGACATCTAGAAAGTTTAGCATTTTAACCGCTCGATCTAGCAGAGCTTATGGCCTTGGTGGCGCTGAAATCATTGCCCCATGGCCATTCATCCATCTTGGGCTGTAAAAAATAATGTAAAATAAACAATGCTGGTTCTAGCACTCAACTGATGAGCAAAATAGACACGACAACAATGTAATGGCCATGTGTTTTTAGCTACTTTTTATAGTTAGATTTTTAGCATGTTTCAGCACTTTAAACAAAGATTTACCAGAAAATTGGAGGTTACTAAACAAACCAAAACTAAATAAAGAGTACTGCCTAGTCAATTGACCTGATTCAGTGCCAAGAAAATTGCCAAAGTAGCTGCCTATCTGAGATATTGATGTAACATTAGCCGAAGTCACAGGTAGCCGGAAGAGATGAGAAGTGAGATTGCATTGTGTGATCCTGTTTGATGGCATTTTGTTAAGTCAGCAAACAACTTGCTGCCTATAGCAACTGCTGAGTATTACATGTCGCAGGCTACATCGGCATTACATAAATGCCTTTTGTTTTGTATTAAAAAAAAAACTGATTGCATGAATTTATTCACTCTTATAATCAATTGCACAGGCATAATGGGGCCAACAATACACAAAAAAACTTTAAACTTTATTCCACTTGGAAGCTATGGATGTAATAAAAAGTTTCCTTAATGCTGAGATAAAAATAAATTATTGTATAGAGTAATGGGGACCTAGCAGTTTGTAAGGGATGCCAGTAATAAAGATTCCGGAAGGTTTTATGATGCTGAAGTACTGTTAATATTAATGAAAGTCTATCTTTTTTATTCAGTTTTATGAAATTCGCGGCCAAAAATTCAATACCAGTAGATAGGTACGGACGGAGTGTGTACCAATGGCAATGCCCCATTCACATAAAGCATATCAGTACATTCCAACTGTGTAACCAGACTATGACAAGTTCTCGCTTTCATTTATTTTTGTCGGCAAAACTAATCAAACTCGAAATGAAAAACTATGGTGCCACTACATAGTATTATTAGCATAATAGTTAACTAATTTTTTCCAAGTAAATGGATCACTATCTTTTTCAAAAAAAAGTTCAAAGACTTTATTGGTCTTTTGAGCTTTCTCAAAAGCATCATTTTGGTCGTATCAATTGCTAAATTTTATCAAATCAGGATAATAGTCAAGCAAGTCGTGGTTTCTAATGATAAGTTCAGTGATCGACTAAGCTACTTCCGATTGCATCGCTAAAGTGAGACTACTCTGCCAGGGCCCCATGCGTAAGGTTTCATTGCATCAAAAAACAGAATCATTTGTCGTAATTATACACAAATAAGTCGATAATAGAGTTTAATAGGGGTTAGCAGTTTTTCACACTCGTCTATCGTGTCTCCCAGCTCTCCGTTTTTGCATTATTTGTTTTATGCGAAAGCGCAGGCAGCAACAAAACTATATGCGACTTTTACTCGCTGCCAACTACAATTTTCTACCATAGATTATGCTTCCGATGATGAAGCCTTCGTGTTATAGTGTATCAAAGAAATAACAGTGGCTAATGCTGAGTATTAAATTTTTGCTTAAATTCGTTCAATCTTCCAAACAAACTTTTGATAATGTCAAGTGTATATCATACCAGACTAGCAATGAGTCTCACTTACACTGAGTCGCTCATCATTATTTATGTCGATTCACGCAATATACTTGGTGGTAAAGTGAACAGCTTTGTATTGAGAGTTGTTCTCTCTTGAATGTGAACAAAACTCCAAAAAACTGCATCAGTTACTGTTGGCAACACAATATGTTGATGATGAACTTAATGAACATGTTTCAGCAGAGTAGTGGGGGGTGGTGTCAAAATGCACTAATGCTAATCATTTGCTGCCATAAATTTCACTTATCTTTTTTTTTGTATCTTTTATTAATGGAAATTTGAGTTGAAAAATTATAAGCTCTGCAGGTCTTATGGTCAACTGGAGCTGTGTGGGTTGTTGAGATTGCTGCTCTTGCCTTTCTCCAGTTAAAGCAGGCCCGGTTCTGTCAGTTAGCTAGCACTTTGAGCATTAGAGAGCTTGGAAAAACTAGCGCAACAATTGTTCTAGTTTAGGTTCTTTTCGCTGGAGTCAGATGTATTACCAATTGACAATACAATCAATCTTCCAGCTAAAAGATTTTGCTATCAAAAAAGCTGCATTATTCATTGATAAGTCACAAGTACATGAAATGAAAGCAAGAATAAGACTATTTATTGCATTACAGCAAAATACATTTAGAGGACATTATATATATACACAATAATATATATATATACAGAACAATATGGTAACCAGAAAAACTAGTTGAATAGTGCAATAAAGCAAAACAGTAACTATGTTGATACTCACGAGTCTAGAGAATGCAAATGTGCTCCTGCAACAGTAATTAAATCAACTCCCTGCTCAACTGAAACAAAAACAATAATGACAAATTTTAATGAAGTTTTTAGGATTCAGACCAAACGGTAAATAAGTGTGAAAGCTAGATTTCCAAAGTCTTTGTCTTAAGGTGCCTAAAGGTAAGCTAAAAGGACATTGAACTGCCTAGATATTTTTTACTAGAATTAATTTATATGTGATCCAAATCAGAAGTAATTTATTTTACACCCATATCGAACTGGACAAAGCAGACGAAGCAAAGACTTAAGAACTCTTCCAGGAAAATACACATTATTTGTGGAAATGCAAACACTAAAAGCACTATTGTACGCATGCAAATAGTATACATATGTTTGTTGTGTATTTTTGTTTGTATAGCTGTGCCTCAAGGGCTTTTAGCTTGTGTAAGCTACACACAATAAACCGACTACTCTTCCAAAATGCTAGAGAGACACCTTTAGTACCCTATACTCTGAATTGACTACTCTTCTGGAAAAGCAGAGGGGGATCTTTTACTACCATGACTCCATAGTTATTATGGAGAGTGCAATCAAACTAGGGACCACATTATTTTTATGCCCATATCCGACCAGGTAGAACATATAGGAAGCCAAATATCTCACTTACAGGCAACCATGCTGGAAATCGAACCTCCTGAACCCTGGATAGAAGTGCAAGCACTGTAACCACTAGACCACAAGCTCCTCCACAATTGTGTGTAGTAAGTTACTGTATTCTTGATTAGTGCTTTAAAGCTTACTGGAACTGTCACTCAATAAAAATAAAAACCAGTATGCTGAGCTCAGGTAGTCAAAAATAAAACTCACTTGATTTCAATACTGCTAAGAAATAGTTGGAGCGCATGTGATAGCTTGCTATTGGCTCTTAAAACAACGCCATATTGAAATTGATGGGAGTCAACGCTGATAAACAGTACAATGAGTTTGGCATCATCAAAGAAAATGAAAATGGCCTCTCAAAATATGTTTTCGGTTGGTTTGAGATTTATGAAAATATATTGAGTGAGTTTGTATACCAGCACTGCTGACACAACTCCTTTTATTACAGTATGACGACAGGTTCACCATGCTACCGATAAAGGTGTAGGATGCAAGTTGTCTCGTCTCACATCTCTTCTGGCTACAAACCATCACCGCACTTATAACCTACATTATACCTATTCTACTTGTGTGCATATGTATCTACTGGCTACTTTGAGCTCTTCAATGCGCTCATACTGTCAATATAAGCGTGTCAATAGCTGTCAATTAGATTTTAAGTTTGAGCTTATTATGTTTAAAGATTGCTCGATGCGATTACAACGAGAACAAGGAACAAATGAATTAATAGTTTTTTATCTAAGCTTTCGGTAAATAAAAACAACTTTTATTGACAGGTTTTAATATTATTATGAGTTCTTGCATTACAATTTTATTTAATTTTTCTCAACTCAAATATAAAAAACAAAACAAATTAACCTTTGAAATTTAGGCTCATGAAATATATTGCAAAGTGAGTTTATTACAGGAAACATAAAAAAGAGAAATTTGCTTACTTTCAAATTGCATAAAATGAGAATTTTCCAACACTTTGAATCAAGAATGAAAATCAATAAGACCAATTTTGATAGAATGTGATAAGGAATTGAAATCTTCGAGAAGTTGAAGTTTTTTTTTTAAATGAACGAGACTTATCTTCTTGTCATAGGATGTGTTTTTTTTTCTATATCCTCAGTTTGGGATAAATTTTATTGCATTAACAGCTTTTATGACCATAGCTTAAACTTCAAATACTAGGTTTTGTTGCCTTAAAAGACATTAGACAGGTTACAGATAGGGAGTATGTATTATTAGCCGTTATATAGAGGGAGGAGTAATAACGAATAAGAATAATCAAGAATTAATTTATAGCCTATTACAGATCCTTGAAGGGTAAAATTATAATTAAACTGTACAGTTACATAAACTGCTTCACTTATATTGGTACAGGCCATGAGTATTATGTAACATAAATATGAAATTAATGTTTAAGTTGTAATTAGTTGCTCCTAAAATGTTTATACTTGCATATCTTGTCTGTTGCAGCTCCATCTTCCTACACAAAACACAAACGCCAAAAAACCAACAGTTAAAACACAAAAAAAAAATGTAACAATTAAAAGACTGTATAAAATCAAATTTAGACTGCCCTCATGAAAATTGAAAATCGAAAATGAGATGAGCAAAGACGTTGCTGCAGTTGTTACAGCAACACAGCCATCCAACAGACAGAATACGTCATAAAACAAGGAAAAGTTACATTCAAGCGTATGTCGATTTGAGAATGTTATTATGAGCGCAGCAAGAAGCATTACTTGACAAACGGAGGCTGACAAAGTGACGATGTTGGCTGTTTGTTCTTTTGTAGACTTTATCTGCATTTCTACGACTTCTGACTGAAATGTGAGTAAAATTTTAGTGATTGACACCACGATGTCTTCGCACAAGAATACTGACACAAAGTTGACTTGTGACCATATTCGTAGACTCTTGCTTTCGTAGGTCAAAGTACTAAATTCTTGTAAAACACAAAAAACAAAAAGGAGTAGATCGCTGAGACATATCAGCACAGATAGACCGTATCCAGTCATCCAAACAATAAGAAATGGCTCCAACTTGTCATTGCTCTGATCTGTGGAAGTGTTGTACTTTCCATTAAAGGAGTTGGTAGTTTCATTGGTTATGTTGTCTATGATATGACTGTAGAAGTCATTGAGGGCGATTCCACCAAAGATGATATCACAGAGTGTGACAGAAAACTGAAAGAAGCTTATGACCAAGCCAACAACTGTCCTCATGTGTAGTGTATTTAACCAACACTTCTGGTAACTCTCAGATATTCAGTAGTAGTGACTTTACATGTCCTCGTGTTGACACACTATCCTACAAAAGTATGCAATCATTTAGACCTTTTTTTCTCGGAATAAAACAACATAAGGATGGAGATTACGTTTGCGCAAATGTTTTCTACTAACAAAATATTTTATACAGCTTTCATCACATTACCTTTTTTTCCTTCAAACTCCATGAATTTCTATCACGTTGTAAAATTATTCGCTCATATGGTAACGTGTTTTATTGCCGAAAGTTCAAATAAGACAACAACAAATCACTATTACTTCACGGCGAACAGTTTAATAAATGGCACTAAATGTAGTAACTGCCGTAAAGTGTCAGTTTTAGTTTCCTGAAACAGTTCTACATTTAGGAAATCGAACTAACCCAATCATCACTGAATGCCATTAAATCTGATTGGATAAAAGTATATCCTGTTACAGCTTGAGAAAGTGAATTATACTAATTTCTTCTTGGTGTCAGCAATTGTGCTAACTACATTATTGGATATAGGTCAAGCAGGTTTACAACTAACTGTTACAATCTCCCCTACCAAGACTTCTCATGGCCAGCTGTCAGGTGTTCATACCATAGCATGAGGACATCAATCTTCAAGTTGTGCTCATACATATATGCCCTTGAGCATGTCTGGTTTTCAGTCAAAGAAACAGAAAAAAATCGAAAGTGCGCGATTCATCAAAAACCGATTTTCATAGCGAATTTTAACTGATTTATTGAATCATCACAGAGTATTGTCTGTACATAACCTCTTTTTTCTGTCCAGTTACATCACATATGGTTGATACATAATAGAAGCTTGTTTTATGGTAGAAATGACACCACTCGTGCTACCTTGTTATGCTAGTGGTGACAATTTGTATCGTAATTTTGCGATAAAATTACCCAGTTTTTTATCGATGCTGAATGACTTCACATTACACACTCTCATCTGTGCATCACTCCCTTGATAACAAGGTGTATCACAACTATACTCATTCCGGGTGGCTTTGTTATTTTTCATGTATACAGCTTGCCTATTGCTAATGGATACTCAACTTTTACAGCTTTGAACTCGCTAATTGAGCATTATTTATCTGCCATATTGGATCGCATTGATATTAGCTATTCAAAACTTCTGTACATGACTGGGAAATGTTGATGTTTTCTTTCAGTAGTTGAGTTGCCAGAGTGTTGAGTCCTCTTACATTGTTCAAACCCCTCCCAGCTAATACGCTTTCTTTCCTCCATTTTCGTAAAAAAATTTTTGCCAAGAAGTATCACCAATACTTTAATGTAGAAGATGATATCCATAGTGTATTCAGAACTGTGCGCACTGCCCATCCCTGCAGCTCACTCATTTGCAGGCTTCTGAACGAATAAAGACTAATGAAAAACAAAATTAGTGAATAAGCGCATTATTGAATACAAAAATTTACCAAACAATGCGCTCACAGATAAGTAATTGATAATTTTCCTTCTGTGAAACATGACCCCACAAACTTCTCTGCAGATTACCGCTGTTTTTAAATTTTTCAAAATTCAAATGATGAGCATAAATGCGGCATCAAATATTCATGGCTGTTTCTTCTTAATTGTGTGCTGAGAACCATGTAAACATGGAAAGCGTGTAAACTTATAGAAAAGGTAACCATTCTTCATAACTACCATCACATCCAGATCAACCAACTAAGTTTTGTCATCTCAGGAGTTGTCACCCCTTGCACTATCAAAAGCTAGGGATAGTATAAGGCATGAAAACTCCAAACTTTGATATACTCAAAGACTTTCCTAATACCAGTCATATTCATGTTATGGCGTTACTCATGCAGTTGAGTCGCAATCTGACATCTTAATTATTTCGCCTAGTTATTATCGAAATGGCTGACACTGAGCTATTCAAAGCTTACTCGCTTGTAGTTTTCAGTAATTGTTTAAAAACAAACATCCTCAAGTCAGCCCCTACTGCAAAGCGATGGAATTTTTATTTTGTAATATTACATTAAAGAAATCCTACAATGAGAAAGCACTTGGGGTAGTAAATGCGTATTGAGTTATGTATGAGTTGTTTCATCGCCATTAACTGTAAAGCAAGCACACTAAAAATTTACGCAAGACTACACATATGAGACGAAAATTTGCAAACTCCAGACTTGGTTCGTAACGATATCGGTGGGTCATTTTCAAATATAACAGATATTATTCTGCAAGCACTTCATTGAACAAAATCTTTGGTCGGGGATTCCATAAAAAAAGCATTTCCAACTGGCACAATTTTGTAATTTATATTTTTAATAATCTTGAACTGTTAACTAACCTTGTTAAACAATCGTTATACAATTTTTAATCCCGTTTTATGCAGCTAATGTTAAACTGACAGGCAATAATAAAAATTCACAATAAAATAATTTTGATACGATATATTCACCCAAACTAAACATTCCTGGAAAAGTTCAGACAACAGATAATAAATTTTGAAATTATTATTAAATTATCACTGGGCTCTGTTAGAAGATTCAACAGAGATCAAAAGTTTGGATTTATGCTATTGTATCCACCAGGACTTTGCTGCAACTGAGACATGCTAGTAATGGAATAAATTGCACAATCTTAATCAAATTTTATACAAATTTATAATGCTTTTTTGAGTTAAGCTTCTATGTTCAGGATATGCTCATTTATTTATACACAATTCCCAAAACTTATTTCACCTTTTGCATCTAAAGGAACTCAATATTTGAGTGCCAACCAAACTATCAGTTTGAAAATTTTCAAACTCACATAATCAGGGGCAACATTATACATTAATGTCATGAAAACTGAAGTTATACAGTTGCAGCAATGGCGCTTGTAATACAGAGTTGATCTCTTTTCAAACATCAATTGTTTTTTATGAAAGCTTTCTTTATGCAATGCTGTGAATAGTTTTTTTTTGTATTATAAAAGTTAGGCATTTGTTCAATAAAGGGAAACACAGCAATTTGCAAGTTTTTTTCTGAAGTGCTGTGGCAAAAATGAAATCAAACAACAATTTTTCAATGACTATAAGCATCATTTGCTAAAGACACCATGGAGAAAATAACTTATCGTTACTACCATGTTAAAACAGTAGAGGTAATGTTGAAGGAATAAATCACTGAGGTTTTTGAGCGGATATCACCAACTCAAGAAGTACGTCTGCTTTGCTTTCCGTGATTGGATAAACAATTTTCTGAAGTTCCCACATTCCAATTTATGACTTCAAATAACTGTGTGTTGGAATGAGAACACATTTGATAAACAGAATTTGGTTCGTCAGACGAAAATGGAAACTTGACTTGGTTTGGGCTACTTGGGGTTTTCAAGAATTTGGCTGACTGAAAATTTCATGCAAGCCACCCGATGGGACACAGCAACAGTTATCTTATGTTGCTTTAATAACGAAATATCACAAACGATGCTCTTCAGATATTTGTGATTATTTTCAACTTGCAGATATTGCATAATACATAATTTTTGCCCATCTTTTGCTATCATATTCATCATGTTACACTCATTGAATTTTGCTTGATGCCCGGATGAGTGCTATGATTAATATTGATACTGCATAAAATTACCTATGACAGCATACTGTGTGTCCAGACTTGCCGATTATAAGCTTGGTGCTGAAGCTACCAAAGTTAAATTGATTATGCAAATTCTCACTGGTGATTCCATTCTCTGATATATGAATAAATAGCAATGCTCATTATTCATTCATATATCAGAGAATGGAATCATCAGTGAAATAAAGAAAATGTGAACAAATTGCTGCAGGAAAATTATATTCTTAGAAATATAACATGTTTCATAATAAAAAAAAATATTGCCCTTGCTAAATTGCAGCTGATAGTTATGTAGATAATTTACTAAGAAGTTACATCCGATTAAATATTGTGATCTGCTTAGAGCCATTTTGTATTTTATAACATTAAATAAGATACAGAGAGAGAGTGTAAAGACTAAAAGGTGTATAACAGTTATGTAACAGTTATGTAAGGTAAAGAGGATGAAATATTATCAAGTTATGGTTGAAGTAACAGAATATTGGATACAAAAATATCATAGACGTGATAGCTAAAACCACCAAAACAATAAATCAAACATAAACCCGTTTATCTTTTGGAGCACAACAGCAACTGCACCTTCCAAAACATCCCACAGTGGTTAGACAGAATACAAAGACAAACCCAGTAGCAATAGCAAGTACTATTACATTAAAGCCAAAATCGGCAGGATCTTCTTGGTAGATATTGTACTTGGAGAGGGATATAAACATGGAGAGACCAGAAGTGCACACTGCAACACAACCAGTGAATAGACAGAACATGTCATAACACAAAGAGCGAGTACAGCACTTATGGTAGTGGGCAAGGTTTACAATCATCGGTATAATAATTAGTAGAAGTTGAAGAAGGGAAGCAGCAAATGTAACTATGCTGGCTACTCGTTCCTCTCCAGACCTCAGCTGGTTCTCCGCTTCTTCAGATTTAAACGCTAAGAGAATCCTTCCGAGAGACACCATCCCATCTTCACATATGAACTCCAGCACAAAGTTGGCTTTAGTCCAAATAAAGATGATACTTTTAGCATTGGTGTATGTTTTATAGCGTGAGTCACAAAGTTTTCTGAGCACGTAAATGAGCAGAAAGAAGTTGCTCAGGCACACAAGTATGGTAAGAATATATCCAGCAATCCAGGTATCAAGGTATGGTTTCAACTTTGCATCATGACTCAAGTGGAATGACATGTGAGATCTGAACTGATTTAGAGCGAAACCCCCGAAACATGTATCCACAGAGGTGAGAACAAATTGTAGGATGTAAGTAAACACCACACATCCAACACAAAGGTTTTTACCGAATGAGCAATATCCGCCACCATTCACAACTTTTCTAATAACCAACACATCGTCCTTTAAATCGTAAGAATGCATGGCAGTGACTGGTCTGTGTCAGCTGCATGAGATCTACAACAACAAGGAAAAACTTATTTGACATTAAAATCACTTCAACTGCCAACTAAACAAGCAATAGCAAAGAATTGAGTGTGATGAGAATGAATAGGAAACTAACAGAAACGGTGGGGCCAACTATTTTTTGGATCAACACCAACTTGTCAATATAACCAAAACTCATACATATGTTTACAAACACTACTCTAAATCAAATTGTATATTTTAAGTTAAGACTTGTGGTAACTCATACTTCCCAGTTACGATTGTTAATTGAAAACTACTCTTATTGAACGATAATAATTGATTGCAAGACTGGATACTCTCACGTTTTGGAGAGAATTGGCTCTGGCCAAGAACAAAAATATGTGATGGTTACAATAAAACAGTCAAGAGTAAATTACATAATTGATAAATAATATTTGACCAGGTGCTAAAAGAGCCTGTGAGCAATTCCTCAATTGGTTTGTAGAAAAGACTAGTCTGTAATTGAATACAGGCAACAAATTAACGACTTTGTTGACATTACAAACAGTTTCACTTGGGCTTTTCGGAAAACTAAATTTCATAGAACTTGCATGCGACATCTATGAAACATTACTAGCTCTGAATGTGATTGTAGTAAGATTTGCAGTAGTATATCAGTGCCAACTCACCTCAATCTCTCACAACAGCTCGCTAGTAATAGAAAAAGTTAATGAACCGTAAAGCCTCATACATAGACATATATATCTAAGGGGTGGATCTGTTTGATGTCGTTTGGAAAACGGATTTTCCAAGTTGCTGCGAAATAAAGCACGACCTGACATTGTTCTCCAAGGTTACAGTTGGATGATTAATGACTGCATTAGCCAGAGAGCTTAACTGTTTTGATCAATTTAGCGGTTAGCTCATGAAAGAAAGTAAACTAGAACTGTTTTTAGCACTCAACAACAAGTCTTTACATGTAAGCTTGTATGTTATAGTCAGATAGAAGCTGTATATGAGATGAGTAACATGTAGGGGACACAGACCAAGAGCAATTGTACAACTTAGTCATGTCAACGCTTGGAATCCTAACTCTATAGTGTGTGTTTGCTCTGTGAAATAAAAACACCAAGTACTTGAAAACTTTTAACTAATTTTGATTTGAAAGTTCACCTACGCAGTTTTCACTGTTAGATCTTTCTAAATCGCCTCAATGACAGGTTAAATGTGCAAGTTTGTAACTAGAACGTTCTCCTCAATTTAGTGTAGCTGGTGTGAGTCGTGATGTGATAACAGTTGCGTTGCCAGCGCAGGAACATAAAATGAATGCGATGATGAATAAATTGATATCTGCAGTGTTGTTCTTGCAGAAAAAACACTCTACTTTCTAAGAAATATCATTGACGTAGCTAACTGTTTTATTCTTTATCTTTTAAAATTTATTCGGCGATATCGCACCCACCATTTAAATAATACATCAAATGTGAAGTCTGTGCATTTCTTTTTGAAACTCGCTGAACACTCATTCAATTAATTGTCACAATGAAGTCTTCTAAGCAACACTAAACAATAAATCCTAGGGATCGTCATATTGGCTGCATTTACGGATCAAGTAGATCTTACCTCACTCTGTGGTAAACGTTACTATTCTAACTGAATGTCCGCAAATATTTAAACCCAAAATTGAAGCTGATCTAGTCAATCTGCAAGATTTCCATTTCTTTGATGTCTATCTAGTCGTGCATAAATTTTCAATGTTAAACTTCAAAACCAAAGAGATCAAGTAGACCAACAATGATTGTTTTGTCTGCTTTGGAGTTATCACATTTTCATTTTGTAGCAAATAAAGGGAGTTGTCATCTATTCAAGAAGTGAAAACCTCCTGTCTGATAAAAAAGTTTCTGCAAGTGGAGGAGTTGTCGCACTTTTAACAAAAAAACAATAAACTTCAACAATGTTATTGAAATATATTATATTTTGGTTTAGCCAAACTTTGTTAACCATGACCTGCAGTAGACTTTAATTGTTGAAATTTATTTTATTAATTCTAAAATGAAATATACTCAATCACGTCATGGTTCAATAAACATGAAATTAAAAGCAAAAAGTTATCATTTATTAGTATTATAGTATTAGCTTTTGAAATTATTGAGCAGCATCGCAAGCAACGTACCTTCGCACAAAGATGTCTTCTTCTGTCAAAAATTACACAAAAAACTTCTTTGAGGTTGAAATTGATTTGAATGCTTGATTTTTATTGTTTGAATATCATTTTATTTTAGACTAATGCACTTGCATGTTTGTTATCCATCTTATTGATCTATGTATTGTATCAAAGCTGTTGGCAGTAGGTTAATTAGCGTGAAAATTCTTTTACACTTTGTTACAGACTTTGTTACTTGCTGTACATCTTCATCAAACAGTTGGCTCTGTACAAAAGTTACTTAAGTAGATGATTATAGTCACTGTTATGTATGCCAACACAATATTGCTATAATATTTCATACAATAGCTACAGGCAAAGATTGAGAGCTATTGTTTGCTTTGGAAAGGGGATTTTCCAGTGACGTGATACAAAAATTTCCCCAGCTGTTATTCCACAACAATCAAATTACATAGATCTGATAAAGCCATAATTGCTTCTATTGTCAAATAAATACTTTGGCCTGTTGTTGCCCAGCAGTAACTAAAAATAAATTAACACATTTATCAAAATAGAAGATCAGTTTATTTTAAAACAAGTAAAAATAAATATCCAAAATAAAATATGTTTATTTGTGTATTAAACTCAACACAACACTCACTCGCATTATAAAGCGTAGTTCAGCAACCAAGAAAAGTTTGAATAATTCTGGAAAAAGCATAGCATAATATTATGGTTGTCCTTGCCTCTGACCACATCTACATTTTCTGCTACACCATATAATAAATAAAACTAAAGGAAAACTAACAAGAGCTGGCAGGATTACCCATAAAGAAAGATATAAACGATTCAACTTGTTGTCTTCAGGATCATCATGTTTGACTGATACAATCCCAATGGAAATACCAAATGTATAAAAGTCAATGCCAATTGCTGCAAAAGCCATAGCCGTTACAAAACAATGTTCTAAAGACTTCTCTAAACTAGAAATACTTTTGTGGTGTTTATATATACTGTAGTTGTGAATGATGAGCTGAACACAGGTTACAGCAAGTGTTATTCCACCAGATGCTTTAGCTGAAGTTGTCTGTAAGTCTTCCGTAGCCTCCAGCGATACAAAAGCAATCAAGGCTTTCACGCAGTTGATTCCAACACTCTCAACGACAAACTCTCCGACATCATTCATTATATCCCAAAGTTGCACAGTTCTGAGGTCAACAACCAGATCTTTGCCGGCGGTAGACGGTGACACTTTCCTCCTGAATATTCTTAGAACATTCAGGTAGTAGCATAATAATACAATTTTGCTGATACAAATGAACACTTGGAAAATTTGACAAAACTGCCAGATGTACGTAAGGTGAGCAATAGAGTGGTGTTCTTTCACAGCAGGAACCTTCCAGAAGTCTCGCAGAGCCCATATGCTCATGCCTGTATCAACAAAGCTCGCAATCATCGATAAAACAGAGAGAATAATTTTAGATTTGTTGGCTAGTCCACAGCAACTGAATTCTTCTTCAGCAGAAATGATTGTTTCTCCAACAGGAATGCTCGTAGATATCACAGCCTCTATAGCTTCTGCCATTCCTTAGCAATCTGAACCAAAACAAGAGCTTATATTGTACCTGAAAGTCGTTGGATGAGAGAATGGTTTACACATGGTATTAATACGCAATCTCATTTTTTTATTTTTCCATTCACAAACAAATAATTAGGCCCCAAACAAGTGGTAAGTTCTTACTGAAACTATTTTCATGATGTAAGCTGTTGAGCTTAAAATCAGAATAATAAGTTTGAACACTTACCAATCACTTGCTGGGTGCCTATGTCTGCAGCTACTGGATGTCAGCTAAGTAATGACTGGCTGCATTGAGTTACTGATTTATAAAGTTGAAGTTAATGCAGCTGGCCGTGTACTATTGTTTCACTTGAAAGGCAGCCTGTGTAATCAATGGAAAATTTGTATTTTGTAACAATGCGTTGGAAATCCAGCTGCGAATAAACAAAAAATTAACCAAAATGTGCACCTTCATTTTAGTGCAGCTTTGCTTCCAAATCGAGATAAGACCTGTACTTTTTTAATGTTAATAAAAGTAGCAGTAAAAGTAATGAAGGTTTCACACAAACTTCATAGGTTTTGAAATAGTTAGGGCTCTACATGCTAGCTTTATTTTCCGTAGCAAATTTAGATTAAAGATGCGGTATGTTGTAGCATAATCTATCAATAGAACAGCGTAATAGCTGAGTTTAATTATAAGCAGAGGCCGTGAACTACACTACCAAATAATCTACAAAAGTTTAACAAACTTTGTGTTGACTGCTTACAGTTTGCAAAGTCAAGCATTTCAAAGTTTTTACACAACTATTGTTGATCTGTTGATGATCTAAAAGCATTTACTCACTTCCTTAGGTGTCCTTTTACATTTGATTACTTGTTTTTGTAGTGAGTCAAGTACACTAGAAACATGAAAAGGATTTCCGTTCCCTATATTAATATTTGCCAGCAAAGCAGCTGAGGGAAGACAATTCTACACTGCAAAGTGTTGCATATTCAACTTTTCCAGCAAGAAAGTGTAAACTTCTTGAGTTAATCTTTTCATTAAAAAACAATTAAACTAGCCCAAAAGCAGCAGAAAAGACCAAATTGAAAAATACTAGTGTCCCCCTGCTAACCAAAGCTTTAACAAGATGTATTTTGTTAAGAAGTTTTCAAGTTTTTATCTTTATCTATTTTCAGGAAACTTTAAAACAGTGAATGATGCAGTTGTTATAGAAGGCTTTGCATTATTCAATCTCAGTTTTCGGACATGGGCCCTTACAATTGATTATCGGGTAAAACTATGTTTTAGTTCCAGTAACTAAAATGCTTTACAAAATTCGATATTTAAAAGTTACATGTATTGGTGCAGTAGCTGACTCTAGGAAATGTACTCAACCTTATTAGTTACGCTGAGCCAAGAATGCTCATTAGGAGATTATTAAGCCTATTGCTGAAATCAACACAAAACAATAATAGTTGCTGTTTTGTTTTAAGCACTCAAACGCATGTAACATTATCACAGTATTGCATAGCCTTTATGTATAAGTATAACCCCATTGTTTGTATTGGACAAAATAATTTCCCAGGTTGCATCACAACGACTGCCTCTAAGAGGTTTCTATCCCGATAAAGCTTATCCGACAGCCTTGAAATTACTGTAGAGAAGATAACTCCTAAAAATATTATCATTTGTCACCGCAGACCTGATTTTAAGCAGAAACTCCGTGTATGAAGTCAAAATTGATTTAAAAACAATGAGTGACACATATTAAAACTAGTAGAGCGATATATGCGCATAAAATTAAGTTGTAAACTCGTACTGAATAAAATTATAAATAAAAAAGCTTGCTAAGTTTGAAGTTTATAAACACAATTAAAATGCATGAAAGCTTTCAAATTTTTCAAGCGTGTTTACTCTGTATTAGATTTGATTGATTTCCGGATAAAGAAAACACCATTTTGGTTTTATTATTGATTTTATTACATAAATATTAAATTGTTTAAACGATGTTGTTTCCACCATGGTGACTTCAAGGCTGTCAGATAAACGCTACCTTTTAGCCGTGCTATAGAATTTTTACGTGTAACTGACGACGTTCTCACTGTAATTTTTGTTTTGAATACCTATTTATTCCAAAGGTTTAATCAATGTTTTTATTAAATATTTTAAAGACAAGTTCAGTTCAGTTCGAAGACTATTAAGTGACTAAACTACAAGCTCAAGTCAATGCTTAATAACAGTGCACAAGTTCGAAAATGAAACTTCAAGGCTGTAGTAATAGCTGTAGTAGTAGTAGTAGTAGTAGTAGTAGTAGTAGTAGTAGTAGTAGTAGTAGTAGTAGTAGTAGTAGTAGTAGTAGTAGTAGTAGTAGTAGTAGTAGTAGTAGTAGTAGTAGTAGTAGTAGTAGTAGTAGTAGTAGTAGTAGTAGTAGTAGCAGTAGTAGTAGCAGTAGTAGTAGCAGTAGCAGTAGCAGTAGCAGTAGCAGTAGCAGTAGCAGTAGCAGTAGCAGTAGCAGTAGCAGTAGCAGTAGCAGTAGCAGTAGCAGTAGCAGTAGCAGTAGCAGTAGCAGTAGCAGTAGCAGTAGCAGTAGCAGTAGCAGTCGCAGTAGCAGTAGCAGTAGCAGTAGCAGTAGCAGTAGCTCTAGCAGTAGCTCTAGCAGTAGCAGTAGCAGTAGTAGTAGCTGTAGCTGTAGTAGTAGCAGTAGTAGTAGCTCTAGCAGTAGTAGTAGCTGTAGCTGTAGTAGTAGCAGCAGTAGTAGTAGTAGTAGCTCTAGCAGTAGCAGTAGCAGCAGTAGTAGTAGCAGTAGTAGTAGCTCTAGCAATAGCAGTAGTAGTAGCTGTAGCTGTAGTAGCAGCAGTAGTAGTAGCTCTAGCAGTAGCAGTAGTAGTAGTTGTAGCTGTAGTAGTAGTAGCAATAACTGTATTAGTAGTTGTAGAAGTAGCAGCTCGTGTTGCTGGGGCTTAACCTTGCTTTTTTTATTCTGTCAAACTGTGTGAAGCATTGCTATTTCACAGCCAATTTTATTCTGACAGGCTAGAAAAGCAAAAAACTAATGCCAGTAATCAATCGACTACGAAGGAGTGTTATACAAATACTGTTTACAGCACTTGAAGAATGTGTACACCTATAACAAAGTCTAAGCAGAGACAATAGTTACATTGCTGCTATTGTCTACACTCTCAGTATTGTTGAAATATTGTAAAGCTTGAAAAGACAAGAGTTTATTATTATTGGTTGTGGAAAGCAAATTTTCCCTGACACTTCGCAACAAATTTTCCTAAAGGTTTTTACAAACAGCTTCACAGTACAAGTAACTAAGACACTATTGTTTTTCTCATTGTGCAAACGTAATTTGGCCTGTTTTGGATATTGCCCCCTCAAAATGATCAACTTGCTGAAGTATTAATTTGGATGAAAAGACCTTTAGTAGTAAAGCAAGTTATAGAGCCTCACTAAAAGTATACATAGGTTTATTACTCCTTAAATTCAAAACATAAATGCAAAAATTACAATACAATGCGATCAGAAAGCAAGATTACCATGGTGCAATTGAACTTGGCAAAATGCCAACACGTCTATCGTACTACCATGCAGTTTTTCGGTTGTCCTTGGCGGATGAGTTACATTTTCTGCTACACCATATAATAAACCAAACTAAAGGAAAGCTAACAAGAGCTGGCAGGATTACCCATAAAGACAGATATAAACGATTCAACTTGTAGTCATCAGGATCATCATGTTTCACTGTCACAGTACCAACGGAAATACCAAATGTATAAAAGTCAATGCCAATTGCTGCAAAAGCCATAGCTGTTACAAAACAATGTTCTAAACACTTCTTTAAACTAGAAATACTTTTGTGGTGTTTATATATACTGTAGTTGTGAATGAAGAGCTGAAAACAGGCTACAGCAAGTGTTATTCCACCAGATACTTGAGCTGATGTGGTCTGTAAGTCTTCAGTAGCCTCCTGCGATACAAAAGCAATTAAGGCTTTCACGCAGTTGATTCCAAGACTCTCAAAGATGAACTCTCCGGCATCATTTATTATATCCCAAAGTTGCACAGTTCTGAGCTCAACAACCAGATCTTTGCCAGCGGTGGATGGTGCAACTTTCCTTCTGAATATTCTTAGAACATTCAGGTAGTAACATAATTGTACAACTTCGCTGATGCAAATGAACACTTGGAGAATTTGACAAATCTGCCAGATGTACGTAAGGTGAGCAATAGAGTGGTGTTCTTCCACAGCAGGAACCTTCCAGAAGTCACGCAGGGCCCATATACTCGTGCCTGTATCAATAAAGCTAGCAATCATTGATAAAACCAAGAGTGCAACTTTAGATCTGTTGGCTAGTCCGCAGCAACTGAATTCTTCTTTAACAGAAATGATTGTTGCTCCAATCGGAAGGCCAGTAGATATCACATTCTGGGCTATTGATGTCATTGTGTATGGTACTTGCTGAAAAATAAAAAAGCATGTCAAACTAATTCACGCATTCTAAAAAAAAGCTGTTCATGAAACAGCAGTATTTCACACAAAAAAAAACTCATCAGGTGAAGCAAACATAAATTTGGAGCAAAATATCTGGCATAAAATATATATTATATATATACTTGCACAGTGTCACACTTCTCTTAGAATACTGCTCAATTACATTAATTAATATATATGAAACTAAGAGTAAAAAAAATTCATTTTAGACTATTCCACCCTTTAAGATTATTATATATATGCTATATATATAAAATTTCTGCAAAATATTAGTACAATAAATATTAGCAACAATTGCGGAGTGGTATTTTACAAAAAATTTGATAAAAAATAATGTGTTTTTGTGTTTGAAACACTTTATCTAAACTTTTAGAAGAAACATGCTCACCATTTCACTGAAATAATCAGTTCAATAATTATACAAGCATCAGAAGTTTTTAGACCTTACATAATCATTACAATGAAGCCGCATCAAAAAACTTTTTGTTTAAAGCTGACCACTGAGCGAATTCAAGTTGTCAGTAGCTATTGGAATGTCTCACAAGAATGTTTACACTAGCATGTATGTTGTCTATGGTACAATAAGCTTATACCAAGACAAAGAAAGGTCTTCAGAGTTCATATTGCAGTTTATGAAAACATACATGCTTCTAATGTTTATTTATTTAAGGATACTTACCTAAGTCTCACCCCCAGAGTATGCCACTTGTATTTAACTGAAAACAAAAATTCACCAAGGTTTTTAAACTGGTGAAATAGAAGTGAGCCAGAACAAATATTGTCAGGTAACTCGCTGGGCTCTTGGGTCTATACGTCAGACGTAACACGCGGCAGCTATGCAATGACTCGCTGCCACAAATGTTGCTCTTCTGTAGTCAGCAGTGTCATCCATCAATATTTGAGTTATTGTTCTAAGATAAAGAGTTAATTACTTAGTGCAAAACCGTTAGATGAAAGGGGAATCCCATGAAGAACAACTTTTCCCAGTAGACTTGGAGCAGAAGCAATCAAAAATAGAGAAAATTTTTTATCAAAGATGGCCTGGAAGAAACTCACAAACTTTGTTTGTCTTTGTACGTTACGTATATCAAGAACAAGTCTTTGTACCGTAGGACTAGTATTTGTAGCTGTAGCAGTAGTAACAGCAGCAGTAGTACAAGCATCTAGTAGCAGTAGCAGCAGTGGCAGTAGCAGCAGTAGCAGCAGTAGCAGTAGCAGTAGCAGTAGTAGCAGCAGCAGCAGTAGTAGCAGTAGTAGTAACAGAAACAGCAGCAGCAACACTGATTGCAGTAAGACATATAAACCAGGAAACTTGTGATTTATGATGCTTCATCCATTAAATGGTCAAAACCAAACCTATGCTCACTCAGAACATATGAGCATGCAGCGATCATCAATTTCAGAATTATTTGTAACGCAGCACTATTAACAAGTACACTCAATATTTAGCGATACCCAAAGTTTAATTGATTCTTGTGTGTTTTATCGACAGCTTTGTCTGACCACTATTAGAAAGAATTGAGCACTCTAAATCCTCTACTCAATTGCTATATTGTCCTTCAAGCTCTGATATTGTCTGATAAGAGATGTTTTATTTCCATCACACAATGCACTCACCCCTCTGACCAGCCCTTCTTATCTATTTGAGCTGCATGCGTCACTAGTATTGTATTGACTAATCATCAGTCTTATCATCGCTGACAAGGCACTGGGACAAATCATACGTACAGGTAACAACTGGGGCCTAGTAGAAATAATAGCTATCCACTAACTACTCTATTTTACCTGAAACAGCAAGAGTTTCAGATAAAGAATGATAGTAGTAATATAGGAGCAGATCTCTGGCATGGAGTCTAAGGACAAGAAGGATGATCACAACTTATGGCATCACAGAAAATAATTTATTCCACCAAGTTGCCAGGAAAAGATAAATAATGTTGATTAAATCCCTGGAGGTCAAATAAGTTTTGAATCTGACACTTTTGGAAGCATAACGCATTTTTTGACAAAATTCATCAAACTTGATAAAGACTTGATGATACAAAAAGGAGTGATACGAAAATATCTTATTTATAAAAAATATTTTAATAATCCGATATGAAAGTTAATTGACATCACAAAAACTGTGATGCACCAAATAATAAATAAGTTACATACAAGTTTTTTGATGGCACCATCGCCCCACACAAAATACTAAAACCAAACAGGCTGCAAACAAGATAAATGGACTCACTGAAACCAAAGCAATATTTAAAGTAAAGTCATATTTCTCCTGATACACATTGATCACAGAAAGAGATATAAACATGGACATTCCAGCAGTTGTTACAGCAACTGATCCCGCAAACAGGCAAAAGATGTTAAATACCATGGAGCGAGTGCACAAAACAAAATGCTGTGCAATATTTATAAACGTGAGCACAATTAGCAGCAACAATTGAATGACCGAACTTGAAAACGTCACGATGCTTGCGACTTTTTCATTCGATGACTGTAGTTGTGTTTCTACTACTTCTGATTGGAATGCTAATAAAATTCTAGACACTGACACCATTATGTCCTCGCACAAAAATTCCAACGCAAAGGTTGCCTTTGACCATTTCTGCAGGTAGTAACCAGGAGAGGCAAATGAGCGAAGCTTGCGTAAAACTCCAATGAAGAGGGCAAGGTTAACTAAACATATCATTATGGACAGGAAATAGCCAGTCATCCAAAGACCCATGTATAGCGTCAGTTCTTGTTGGTTTAACTTGATGTCCATGTCGTTTATTTCATTTGACCTGTTGTTAATGACCTGAGTCAAGTTGTCAATGACATGGCTGTGGAAGTCATAGAGAGCCATGCCACCAAAGCTGCAATCTATCAGTGCCAAAGAAATTTGTAGAAAGCTGACAACAAGAACGAAATCTTCAGTCATGTTGGATTTGGTGATCTTTACAGCCAATCCCTTTAAAATTCAACTATTTTCTTTGCAGATTACATCAAGGCTGTCTACCACTTCTCATCTACAAAATATAGAAGTGCCACTGAGTTTGTTCTCTTTATCAACTTCAAAATAATCATTTCTACTCTTTTTTCAATGGAAGCAACTATTTTCATACGAAGAGCTAATCTGTTTTCACAATAAATTGTTCTACGTTCTTGTGTGTCTTCTCACTACTAAACACTCGTACACAAATCAACAAACCACTTTGAATGTCAAGTGAATTGTGAAAGAAACTCACCATTGATTGCTGTCACCCCGTCTGAGTGTAGTCATAAAATAGAACATCACTCATTGCCTTCAAATACAGCTGATGCAGTTTCATAACCTTATCATCACTTGCCCTATCATAATTGGATAAAAGTATCCCATTGTAGTCCAATCTGTTACAAAATAACTGGTATCTCATATCCTGTTACTTTAAACGAAGAACAACTGGAATATCAAAAAACTTTATTTTGACTTGAATTGATAGTTTAGCAAAAAGCGAATGATTAACAGTGGATACTCTGCGTTTAGTTCAGACCTAAGACTCAGCTAATGCTTTGAATATTAGTCAAGCAGCTGGGAATGTTGAGAACTGGGTACAAGACCACGGCAGCTAGTCGAGAGTCAGCAGTGAAAGATTAGTAGTCCCCTCTAAACCATGTTAAGAAGAAGGGGCCTTAACGTATGCCTGGAGTTATCCTTCACTGCAACAGCATAAAATGAAATTGATAGCCTTTGTACAAAAAAGAGAGACTTGGCAAGTTACTTTATACACATTGATGGGTCTGCACAAAAGAATAATATATCTGGTGTCTTTTTGGCTGAATAAAAAAACGTTGTAATGTAGTGGATTTTACCAGTCACCATAAGTGACCACTACTTTGTAAGGTTCTCCTGATGGTTGCTACCAACAGGGATGCCTCTTAAATGAATAATAGAACAAATCTGGTTTCTATTACAATCACTCTATTGCTTCAAATCAGCAATAAAGACATTTAATTACACCAGCACAGAGTGATTACTACCCCGGCCCTGGGTAGCTATCCCGGGCCGTAATCAAGATGGTTGCCATAGCCTGCGGAACTAAAAGTAGCCCAAGGACCTGTACAGACCATATTCAGACACTAGCTACCCTTAGATGACCAGACATTGGGAGCCGAGGCTGTCAAGGCCAAGATCTCCAAGAGAAATGAATCAGCAGTTGCTACTGGTTGAATACCCATTGACTCCGCCCTTTACCTATGGGCATCAGCTCCTTTGAAATTGTATATGGCTATATCATTGGATTATGTTGATATCTTAACTGTTGATTTGTGTACACGAATTGACCTTGGGTGTGGTAGGAGTACTTGGCAAACTAGGCCAAGTATTTCCTGTCACTTCCTGTGGCTTTGCCAACAAAAAGCAGAGATTTTGCCTTCAGAGATCATGCAGTGAACAACTGCTGCGTTTCACCATCATGTTGTTTTGTATTGTCGTGATGTAATGTTATATTATAACTGTATGCTCAGCATTGTTATTTTATTCCAAATAGAAAAAATGTTTTACATTACTCAAAGCACTGAGTGTATGTCTGGGCCGAGGGCTCGCCACAGTTGTTAAAGTCGAGGGTTCTCCTTTACAACTAGATGCAAGTGCCATCCAGGCACAGGGTCACCTCTAGGGAGAGGTTGACTGTGTATTGTTACGTCTTGTGAAGCTAACTGCCTTCTTTTGCCAGCAAATGACAATTTTTGCTACAAAAGTTTAATTTTGTTAGTTTCTCCCGCTAAGTATTTTCAATGGAGATAGCGACAGTCTTTCTCAATCGATTGAATTACTGGAAACGGTTCATCGTCAGATTGAATTATGTACAAGGGTACGTTTCAGATTTGCAATTTAATTTGTTCTTATATCCTTGTTCATGGGTTTTGATTGTATTCAGAAGAAGGAAGACATATAAGCTCCATAGCAAAAATTAAAAAGTAGACTGCTGAAGGATTTAAACTAGCAATTTTGACCAATAAATAAGTGGCAATAATTTTTGGATTTTTAAAAAATGGAAACGCTTATTTTCTCAGACACCCTGACCATATATTTTTAAAAATATCCATAACTGTATGACTGTGACATAAATGCCAAAGCCGGTAGTTTATACAAACTACACTCTCTGTCATCTTTAAAATAACTGTCACTAGTTTTGGTTTGAGGCAACCTAATTGAAAACTGATAAAAGTCTTCAGCCTATTTATACTTTCAGCCAATAGAATCAGTTACCAAAAAATCCTGCGACTCCTGGTGGATGTACTCTTATCATCACTATCACCATTAAAAAGATATCTAGCAAGAGTGTATTCAAACCACCAACCTCTGGGTTATGCCCAACACCCTATCCATTGCACCACTCTGCTTTCATATTTGGCAGAAATTTAGTGACAATTATATAGTGTTACAAACAATGGCTGATGCAATTATTTAAAATTCTATCAGTTAAATCTATGGGCATGTGCCCTTATGGTATATAGAAGTTATGAACAGAATTTAAAATCATTCGTTTTGGTAGGGATTGAATCTTGGTACTATATATCATACAGGGTTTGTATAAAGTTATTAAGGGTGAGATGATAAAAAGAGACATGCGAGACTGTTGAGTGAAACATAAAAGTTGGAGTTGTTCTCTTCTCAAAGAAAGTACAACTTCACATATCAATGGCATTACAAAGCATTGTATAAACCATTGTTTGCGACATAATATAATTATTAATGAGTTACAATACACCATGAAAGCAGAGTGGCGCAGTGGGAGCGTGCTGGGCCCATAACCCAGAGGTCGGTGGATCGAAACCACTCTCTGCTAGAAGTATTTTTATTCCATTACCTTTGCTAGAGAGAAAATACAAGGAAGAAAAGGCATCTCCAGAGCTAATGCCTTGTAACATCCCCATCTGAAGTTTTCCTACTATCTTCATTGACCACTACAACAGTAAGTAATGGTCACAAGATCGGTCCTAAGATCCTTGATCAAAAATTGATATTTTTCCCCAATTTTCCAACACTTTTTAATAAAATAAAAATTTTATTCCAAGTCATAAGAGGTTACCCTTGCAGTTTATAGCCATAAGAGCTATGAATGATTGATTTTGAACAAAGTTTTAAATTTTTTTGATGATATTTTCTCATGCAAAATGATATATTTTTCTTTTTCAATTTTTCAGTAATATTTTACTTATTTTAAAAATAAATAATTATTATAAACTTTTTGTTAAATTTAATAAAATAAAACACGTGATTGATTCCATGTAGTGGCCTTTTGCTTCTGTATATTGTTTCCTATCTGTTAACTGGGTCCAGCGCCTCAATTAGCTATGCTACTGTGCACACGGACCCTCATCACTGCTCAATTTTTTGTTCTCACTGTTTTGCAACAATTCATGATGAAAATAAAACAAACAAACAAAGTTATTTAATATTGTTACGAAATTCATGCGCGACTTTATATAAATTATAATGCAAGGATCTTGGGCGGATTTTGTATCCTTTTCTGACTCCCTACAAGTCTCATGATGAACTTAAAGGATATTGAAAAATTGGATTTGTCTGCTCAAACTCATGTTTCCTAAATTACTACACAGAATGTGCACATCTGTCCGCAACGAAAAAGCGAACACGAAATGAATGATAAAGTAATTTTAAACACATGCCAATAAAAATATCAGAGCTGTCTCACCATGTGCTCACCTTTTCTATAGGATTCTTTTGTTTGTGCCATTGTATTGTGAGTAGTGATTTGCCATGTACTTGTATTGCTATTTGTGATTTGCTCACCCTGATAAGGGGATGAGAGTTCCTGACTACCTCCTATACAAGGAATTGCTGAGCCTTGAGTAAGCAGAAGTCTAGTGTATTTTTGTGCACTAAAATGTTATAATGCAATATAGAGTCAGCATAATAATATATTTTATTGTGCAAATCTCTGTGTGGTTAGTCTGGGTTGTCAGAGTCAGCAGGGTTGATGCCGTTGTGTCGGCAGTGAAAGGTGGAAAACCACTACAGTATTGCTGCTGAAGAACTCGATTACAATATATCAAATGTGTAGAGTATATCTCCTGCACCTACTACATAGAGCTAACCATGATAGTTGATGGTTAAAAAAATACAACATTCAGTTGTTATCTGGGAAATGAGTCGTTTGAGACATAAAACAGCCAATAAGGTCATTCCTGACTTTGTTCACCAAACAAACTGCAATACAAATAATCAAGAATAAATTTAATTGATAAATAATTATTTTTTTTTGCAACTCGTGGGACAACAAAAAATTGTTAAATTAGTACAAAAATAATCAATGAACTTTATTTTAAACTGTTTGTAGGTCGCGAATGAAACTGAACACTAAATAAATTAAGGCGAGCAAGTCTATTTGTTCATTATCGTGGGCCAGTTTCATATCCTTGAAAAATAATCCAAATTAATTACGATTTTTCACAATTTATTAAACTAAAAAGGTAGCTTTACAAACTATTCCCGTTTATAACGATTTACGTCATATTTTTTTCTTGATTCTTCTGCAAGTTGAGTCATCTTTTTTATGATTTTTTCGGTCATCTATAACATTCCATTGAATAATAATGATGTTCTAAACTAATTTTTTGTTTCATTTGCGACGTATTGAGTTATTATTTTTGGTACGTTGTTCATCGAACATGTCTGGAATACTCTTAATGGTGCTGAAAAATTGGAAATTTTTACTGCTGTCTGTTTGTTAGATGGCATTTGCTAGGGGAATTAACAAGTTAAACCTGGACAAAATCAATACAGTTACGAATGAATTCATTTACGAAAGCACAATTTTTTTGCATGATTGACCTCTCCACTGCTATATAGAGACAAAACAATGACATCACGAACTCTGTTATTGACCGGTTTTCATTGAATTGGTTGATGGAATAAAACTGTAAAAATAACACTTTGGGATCCCAAGGAGGGAAATTCCAAGTGAGTATTGTCAAGCAACTGTGAAATCAATAGCTAATTTTTGAGAATCAGCTTATGTCCGCATACAATATGGGGTGATGGTTATCAAACTTTGATATGTGCACATCGATGTTTCCTTACGTTAAAAGCACAAGAGGTTTCATAAAAATTAGTTACGAAGTCCTTTCCATCCATTTTAATTAAACAGTATTATAAACCATGAGATATTGCTAGCTGAAAACTCGAATATATCGGTCGTTCCGAGGACATGTGCTTTGTGTCTGTCTGTCTCTCACTTGGTCCTAGACATGCGTTGTATCTGTCATTTATTCCTTGATCAACACCCGATCAACGCCTGATAATTACAAATTTAGAATTAATGAACATTTGGAAATTACATTTCTATGGATCATTTAAGTCACTCTTGTTTTAGCACTACTAATCACAGACCTCAAAATTTCAGGCATAATTTACGGTCAAAATATTTGAACTAATAAAAACATATCGTTAATTTAAACCTGCCTACCATAGCCTTAGCAATAGGTTAGATATTGGCACTGTTAAATCACACATCATAAATAGCCTGTGCTCACCCCTAATAAGGGGGGAGAGTTGCTTGTTCCTTGTATAAAAGAATCTGTTGTACCTTGATGGAATGAAAAATCATTTGGATTGTGGAGCATCCACTTGTTATATTGCTAAACAGATCACGGACCCGTGGAATTGCTATTGTCTGCATACGAGATGGAACCCCAGGTGCGTGGAGAAGTTGTGGAGTGTGCAAAGGGTACACACCGAGAGTTAGCCGTTGTGTCTGTAGAAGAGGGTGGAAATCTTATACAATAATAATGTCAATCTTTAAGAAAGATTTTCCTAACATTGTACACTATCAACTCATAGGCTTGACATCTGTTCTCACTATCGCCGCATGTAGAGCGGCCAAAATCGTACTCATCCTTTTTCTTCTTTCATCTGTTGAAAAGAAAAAAAAAATTGGTTTTTCCACTTTCATAACCAATTTTGTACTTATGCCAAAATGTTTGCTTAGCCACCAAGCTTTGACCTATGAGCAGGTTACAGCATTTTAAGTTCTCGCTATTTAATTGTAAAATGAGCCTTACAGGTTAATAAAAAATCTCAACATATGTAAATAAGTTTTGGGTGATAAAAAGATTGTGACATAATGGTAATCAATATTGCCTTAGGAAATCGTTTGCTGCAAAGCTCATTGCAAGTTACACTGAGATAAAATGTTTTCAGAATTTTGAATTTGTACTGCTGATTAACCATTTTTTTATACCTTGAACCTCTCCCATTCAGGTCCATGATAAGTATTTTGCTCAAGTGCAAAATCAGTTAAACTATCTTTTGAAAACTTGCTGTAAATGTCAAACAGAAAATGACACTAATGTATTTCAACCAGATCAAAACATGGCGAGAAATGAGTTTTGTTGTATTTAACGGTAATGTAATTGGAGCAAGAACCAAAGCAGATACCGAGTGAATTTCTTACACGAGCTGTTTTTTCTTTGACTGAGATGATAACAACCACAACTACTACACATGGGATACTGCTGATAATTTACAACAATATAACAAATTCGAAAGCAGACTGAGAACATGTTGCTATGCCAGCTATGCTAGCTATGACACCCTGTGTGTGGAGGCTGTGGATTGATTTGGCCAAAAATCAATCCACAACCAAAAGATGAAACTAAGATATGATAAAAACTTGCAGCAAAACTTTGCATGAGAACTTGAAAATGGCAAGAGAGCGTTACAAAAGTTCTTTACACCACTGCCAATAGATATCTAAACCCCACACAAAGTATGTCGTGATTTATTGATTTTGGAAAGACACAGGCATTGTATGTTCTCATTAGTATGTAGTGGCATATTGGTTTTACTGATGATGTTGGATAGAAATGGGAATTTCCTATGATGTAACACAATAAAACTTTCCGGTACAATTCCCTAAAGCCCTATGGAATGTTTATCTTTTAAGACGTTATTCATATTGATCGCACAAAAAGTACCCAAAACCACTCGGACCCGATTTAAAAGGTGCCTCAAAGCTGCAGTTAGGAAAAAAACAACCAGCTATGTAGAGACATACCCACTAATAGAGAGATTGCTGATATCAGGTGGCATAAAACATTGCAAACAGCTGTTTGAAAGCCTCGCAACCTTCGTGTTTCGTCAAATTCCAGACAATTTTTAGAAGCCTACAACTGCGCTGATGGTTTGACAGCAACACTGAAATCGACACTAATTCAATGAGTTTGTTCATTATTCAAGCGTGACTCGTGATATCATGCATAGAAACCTTGATATGAAAATATTATTTTATTATGATGCGCAAGAGGGATATCGTGGGCTTACAATTAGCTTGAATCAAGCCATATAATACATGCATTAATTAAGGAACCTATTTTGTTATCAACTGCCAAAGTATTTATTTATTACTGTGTAGTTTCTTTTAGCAGGTAAATGGATGATCAAATGTAAATTTGTGAGGCAATCTGCATCGCCTCCAAATAAAGGAAAAAAGGATCAACCAAAAACATTTTCTTATACGTTGCTTAAGCTGGTACAATTATATAGAGACAGTTTTATCCTTAGCGCTGTACACAGAGTGTATAGAGCTGTACACAGAGTGTATAGAGCTGTACACAGAGTGTATAGAACTGTACACAGAATGTATAGAGCTGTACACAGAGTGTATAGAGCTGTACACAGAATGTATAGAACTGTACACAGAATGTATAGAGCTGTACACAGAGTGTATAGAGCTGTACACAGAATGTATAGAACTGTACACAGAATGTATAGAGCTGTACACAGAATGTATAGAGCTGTACACAGAATGTATAGAGCTGTACACAGAGTGTATAGAGCTGTACACAGAATGTATAGAGCTGTACACAGAATGTATAGAGCTGTACACAGAGTGTATAGAGCTGTACACAGAATGTATAGAGCTGTACACAGAGTGTATAGAACTGTACACAGAATGTATAGAGCTGTACACAGAGTGTATAGAGCTGTACACAGAATGTATAGAACTGTACACAGAATGTATAGAGCTGTACACAGAATGTATAGAGCTGTACACAGAATGTATAGAGCTGTACACAGAGTGTATAGAGCTGTACACAGAATGTATAGAGCTGTACACAGAATGTATAGAGCTGTACACAGAATGTATAGAGCTGTACACAGAATGTATAGAGCTGTACACAGAGTGTATAGAGCTGTACACAGAATGTATAGAGCTGTACACAGAATGTATAGAGCTGTACACAGAATGTATAGCGCTGTACACAGAGTGTATAGAGCTGTACACAGAATGTATAGAGCTGTACACAGAGTGTATAGAGCTGTACACAGAATGTATAGAGCTGTACACAGAATGTATAGAGCTGTACACAGAATGTATAGAGCTGTACACAGAGTGTATAGAGCTGTACACAGAATGTATAGAGCTGTACACAGAATGTATAGAGCTGTACACAGAGTGTATAGAACTGTACACAGAATGTATAGAACTGTACACAGAATGTATAGAGCTGTACACAGAATGTATAGAGCTGTACACAGAGTGTATAGAGCTGTACACAGAGTGTATAGAACCGTACACAGAATGTATAGAGCTGTACACAGAATGTATAGAGCTGTACACAGAGTGTATAGAACTGTACACAGAATGTATAGAGCTGTACACAGAATGTATAGAGCTGTACACAGAGTGTATAGAGCTGTACACAGAGTGTATAGAGCTGTACACAGAATGTATAGAGCTGTACACAGAATGTATAGAGCTGTACACAGAATGTATAGAACTGTACACAGAATGTATAGAGCTGTACACAGAATGTATAGAGCTGTACACAGAATGTATAGAGCTGTACACAGAATGTATAGAGCTGTACACAGAATGTATAGAGCTGTACACAGAGTGTATAGAACTGTACACAGAATGTATAGCGCTGTACACAGAATGTATAGAGCTGTACACAGAATGTATAGAGCTGTACACAGAGTGTATAGAACTGTACACAGAATGTATAGAGCTGTACACAGAATGTATAGAGCTGTACACAGAATGTATAGAGCTGTACACAGAATGTATAGAGCTGTACACAGAATGTATAGAGCTGTACACAGAATGTATAGAGCTGTACACAGAATGTATAGAGCTGTACACAGAATGTATAGAGCTGTACACAGAATGTATAGAGCTGTACACAGAATGTATAGAGCTGTACACAGAGTGTATAGAGCTGTACACAGAGTGTATAGAACTGTACACAGAATGTATAGAGCTGTACACAGAATGTATAGAACTGTACACAGAATGTATAGAGCTGTACACAGAGTGTATAGAGCTGTACACAGAATGTATAGAGCTGTACACAGAGTGTATAGAACTGTACACAGAATGTATAGAACTGTACACAGAATGTATAGAGCTGTACACAGAGTGTATAGAGCTGTACACAGAGTGTATAGAACTGTACACAGAATGTATAGAGCTGTACACAGAATGTATAGAGCTGTACACAGAGTGTATAGAACTGTACACAGAATGTATAGAACTGTACACAGAATGTATAGAACTGTACACAGAGTGTATAGAACTGTACACAGAGTGTATAGAACTGTACACAGAATGTATAGAACTGTACACAGAATGTATAGAGCTGTACACAGAGTGTATAGAGCTGTACACAGAGTGTATAGAACTGTACACAGAATGTATAGAGCTGTACACAGAATGTATAGAGCTGTACACAGAGTGTATAGAACTGTACACAGAATGTATAGAGCTGTACACAGAATGTATAGAACTGTACACAGAATGTATAGAACTGTACACAGAATGTATAGAGCTGTACACAGAATGTATAGAGCTGTACACAGAGTGTATAGAGCTGTACACAGAATGTATAGAGCTGTACACAGAATGTATAGAGCTGTACACAGAATGTATAGAGCTGTACACAGAATGTATAGAGCTGTACACAGAATGTATAGAGCTGTACACAGAATGTATAGAGCTGTACACAGAATGTATAGAGCTGTACACAGAGTGTATAGAACTGTACACAGAATGTATAGAACTGTACACAGAATGTATAGAGCTGTACACAGAGTGTATAGAGCTGTACACAGAATGTATAGAGCTGTACACAGAGTGTATAGAACTGTACACAGAATGTATAGAACTGTACACAGAATGTATAGAGCTGTACACAGAGTGTATAGAGCTGTACACAGAGTGTATAGAACTGTACACAGAATGTATAGAGCTGTACACAGAATGTATAGAGCTGTACACAGAGTGTATAGAACTGTACACAGAATGTATAGAACTGTACACAGAATGTATAGAACTGTACACAGAGTGTATAGAACTGTACACAGAGTGTATAGAACTGTACACAGAATGTATAGAACTGTACACAGAATGTATAGAGCTGTACACAGAGTGTATAGAGCTGTACACAGAGTGTATAGAACTGTACACAGAATGTATAGAGCTGTACACAGAATGTATAGAGCTGTACACAGAGTGTTTTTAGAACTGTACACAGAATGTATAGAGCTGTACACAGAGTGTATAGAGCTGTACACAGAGTGTATAGAACTGTACACAGAATGTATAGAGCTGTACACAGAATGTATAGAACTGTACACAGAATGTATAGAACTGTACACAGAATGTATAGAGCTGTACACAGAATGTATAGAGCTGTACACAGAGTGTATAGAGCTGTACACAGAATGTATAGAGCTGTACACAGAATGTATAGAGCTGTACACAGAATGTATAGAGCTGTACACAGAATGTATAGAGCTGTACACAGAATGTATAGAGCTGTACACAGAATGTATAGAGCTGTACACAGAATGTATAGAGCTGTACACAGAGTGTATAGAACTGTACACAGAATGTATAGAGCTGTACACAGAATGTATAGAGCTGTACACAGAATGTATAGAACTGTACACAGAATGTATAGAACTGTACACAGAATGTATAGAGCTGTACACAGAGTGTATAGAGCTGTACACAGAATGTATAGAGCTGTACACAGAATGTATAGAGCTGTACACAGAATGTATAGAGCTTTTCATAACCAAAAGCAGTTTGTAGCAAAAAATTTGCATAAAGTTTAATTTCAACAATGAGGGAAATAACTAAATCTATTTATTTTCTGTGCTGCACGTTGTTGAGCAAATCTAATGGTGAAGTTTTATATCAAAGAACTTTTATTTGTATCTGAAACAAATAATACATTATATTGATGGTATAAATACACAAATGCATGTGAAACTTTTCTAAAAGTGTGTACAACACGCTAGAAAATGATAAAAGGAAAATTGTAAAATATAATTGCCAACATTACTACAAAACACTTATACGTATTTTTAGTACAACACCACATTTACTGTTGTACTAAAACCATTATCGCCTGATCGGTTTGACTACAATAGTTCTTGTTTGGTCAGTTTTTTTACATTTCTTCAGTAAAAATAATATAAAAACTACAAGTAAAAATGCACCAGCCATCAGTGATACAGTCCATAAAATTAAATTTCGTCTATTCACTCTGACGTCCTTAGCATTCTCATGAAGTACAAGTACAAAATCAAAAGAGATACCGAGAGAATAAATAACAGGACCAATTCCTCCCAAGGCCAAAGCAATTGAAACGGTTGTTTCTACATACTTGGTCCAAGTGCTTTCGACCTCATAGTTTTTGATAATGCTATAGATTTGAATGAAAAATTGTATAACCATTGCTCCTATAGCAACCACACCTGATGTTTTGGCTGATGTTGTCTGTAAGTCTTCAGTGGCTTCTGCAGATTCAAAAGCTATCATGGCTTTCATAAAACTTATTCTAAGATCTTCTATCAGAAACCCAAGTATTCCATTGATGAAGGCCCAAATTTGAATTTTCCTCATTTTCTGATGTAGATTGCTTCTTTTTTCACCTGGTGAGACTGTCTTCTTGAGTTCACAGAATACTGTCATTGAGTAAATAACTAATGCAATTTTGCTCAAACATAAAAACAAATCTAGACCTAAACAAACCATCCATATAATAATCGGAATAGAAAATCCCTTGGTGAGCATGTGGAACTTTCTTGCAAAGTCAACAAATGTCCACAAGTCCATTGCCAGTTCTAGTAGACTTAGTATTAATGATAGAGTCAAAGGCATCAACTTGGATTTTTTACCAAAGCTACAGAAATCGAATTCCTCCCAAGCTGAAGCACCAGTTTCCCCCACTTGATGGGCCACGTCAAGAGCAGTGCTTGCTATCGCAGCCATGGCAAGTCAACCTAAATATACAGATAATGTATATGAGCTGTCTAAAACAAAAAATATTTTCTTTTAAGTTTATATTGGAGTACAGGAACTGTGCAACTGCAATTAGAACAAAGTGCAGGATTTGATTTAATTTTGAAGACCCTGAAAGTTTTTTATGCAGCTGCGTTTATGACTCAAGATGGCGGACCTCATGGCGCTCTTGAATGTAGTAGCCTGCATATAGGTTTTATGGTAACTGATATAAAACTGTTTATGGCACAGAGTTGAATGCACTTCGTTTTGATGAGTGGCAACAAAAGAGAAATGACAACTCCACGCAATAGCTACTTTTACATTAACCAAATCACGAATCACTCATGGATAACTGTTTATTTTACTGGCAACTTTATTCCAATACATGTAACTTGATATAGCACCACTAGGAAACTTACCATTGAGCAGTAGGCAAAGAAAAACAGAGATCAAACTTACCGGCTATCTGAAGTGCAGCAATCAAATGCAATGTAGCAACAAAAGCAGCTTTCAATATATGAATAAATAAATCAATAAAACTATTGATTTGCATTATGAGGTCTTAACTACGAGTGCAACAAAAATTACTTGAGGAAAAAAAGAATTCGTACATTACTCATCATCTAACAGAAATAAGCAAAAAAAGTCGTACATCGTAACAATATCATCTCAGGAAAAAATGCTTAATACGCAAAGATGGTAACTGTAAATCAATTGAAAAGAACTGTGAATGAAAGACAAAATGAAGTGGTTTTCCATGTGATCCGGAACATTGCTTTATTGAGTTTTGGTAATAGCAGAAAAAGCATCCGCGTCAATGAGCAGCAGTGGGAGAACTAATAACAATGGTAATGGTAGTCGTAGCGATAATAATAGTAGCAATATAGTAATAGTAGTTGTGATAGTAAAAATAATAGTAGAAGCTTTGGTTGTGATAGTAACATTAGCAGTACCAGTAGTCACAGCCACCACTGCAATACTAGTAGTAACTGTTGTTCTAGTAACCGTGGTAGTAGCAGCGGCAGAAGCAGAAGCTGCAGCAATGGTAGAAACTGAAGTTGCAGCAGCAGCAGCGGAAGCAACAGTAATAACTGCAAGTAGTGATGTAGGAGCAGATATCTGTCATGGTGTCAAAGGGCAAGAAGGTTCTCCTGTTTCCAAATACCTTTTTGTTGGCAACAGTTATCATGAAAACTTGAAATGGTACTTCTTTTGTGCACCGTTTTTTGTTTTAAATTTTGTTTGTAACTGTATGACTAACAAAGTATTTATTGCGCAGGGGTTGTTTTTATTAGGGTTCGTATGATGATTTAGATTGGGGGATTAAGCATTGCATAAAAATGAAGTGTTGTATTATTGTATTACTATTGATAAGTAAAATGTCGACAGAGGAAGATGTGGAGATAAGAGTGATGAATGAAAACGATACTGTTGATGGTACTGCAAATGAAATTGTAGATGTTTTGCAGAGTCTGAAACAAAAAGTGCTAATAGTTATGATGATATTGGTATTTGTCATAAGATTTTCTTCTTTTGGAGGCGTTACTGAATTTAGTATAGATGAAAGCGCTGTCAAAGAAATACAAAAGGCGAGAACTTCTCCCGATCGAATCATAAATGAAACTATTGGTGGATGACAAACATCTAATTCATCATGGATGGTAATACTGAAGGATTTGACACGAGGATGCGATCCCCTTTTATGGCTATGATTGCAGGTCCAACTGGTTCAGGAAAGTCGCAAGCGATTTTGCCTATGATTGAAGCTAGTCAGACTACAGCTCATCCTCCACCGGTAGCAATATATTACTGTTATGGAGTCTATCAAAAAGTCTTTGATAATGTATCCGGAGAGAAATTTCACGAGGGAATGATAAATGTAATGACGAGTTTCCCCAGAGACGGACAAACAGATGGTTGATAATTGATGATTTGATGGATGGAGTTTCTGGTAAAGCCGATGTCAACGCTTTGTATACAAAACATAGTCATCATTTGAACATAAGAGTTTCTTTTTATTGTTCATAATCTGTTTTTAAAAGGAAATCGTACAATTTTCTTGCATAGTCACTATTTTTTTTCTTTTTAAAAACCCCTATTTGGCTCGTCAATGCTTTCCTGGAAGGACAAAATATGTACAAGGATCTTTTGAACAAGCAATGAAGAAACCGTACTCTTTTCTACGGATAAACACAACTCAGCAATTGGATGATCATCACAGACTATTGGGAAACTTTACACCGGATCAACCTATGATATTATATGTACCCACGTAAAAGCGCATAAATACAATTACTATTTTATTCATCTCACACATATTTTGTTATTCATTTGCGTAACACGTTGTTAATATAATGACCAAAACGCTGCAGCAAAAATTGAGAAGAAATGCGGCACTGTTGTTATCACACAACACCGCATCCGCTTCGATTCAAGAGTCTGAAATAGCTAATGCGAAAAAAGATCTTATTATGACTCTAATGGAATAGGCTGAAGCTATTATAAATGGAACGATACCATTGTCAACTGCTCAGTATAATCAGTTGCAGCGAAGCACGAAGGATATTGCTAGTATGGTTGGGAAATCATCGACAGACGATAAAAAAGTTGTGTTGCAAAAAGGAGGATATCTAGTTTCCCTACTAGGACTTATCATCAGCACAACAGTTGAAGTTATACTGAAAACTGTATTACGGCAAGGACAAAGATGAGTATCTCCACAAGAATGATTAGGAACAGGATGGCTATTTTAGCTCTGGATGACTTGGGTAAGGGAAGAAAAATCACTCTAGTTGAAAAGACCAGCTCAGATCTGTTTCAGTCATTGGTAGAAACTGCTAAAAACATTATATTAGGTGAGGTTCCTCTAGAATCGGAACAATTTATTGAATTGCAGCGTTACAAGAAGGAACTACGCAAGAGAATCGGCAAAGGAACAGCTGATGATAATGGTAGGATTTTGACTCAGACTGGTAGAGGCAATCTTTTGGATCCTGTAGTAACACCTATTGTACCTGTTTTATTATCAATAAAACCAATAAAGCCATGAGTCTCGAACCTTTGACATGTACTAGACGATATTTTTTAGTGTCTGAAAATGACTATGATAGATTGGTGAGAATAGTTGGCAATGATGAAGCAACAGAGGAAGAGAAAAGCACTCCTCCTTCGTATTACAATCCTATGGAAGATGTAATGTTGAGAGATATGAAGAGAAAGCGGAGTGTTTTGTTGGAAACTTCACATGAATCTGATTTGTCCGAGTACAAAAAGTTAGAAGAAAATGTTCAAAACATGCTTAGATATTTGAGTGATGCCAAAAAAATTAAAAATAGTTGCCAACAGATGGATAACTGGTCTCCTGGCAAGAAACCAAAGCCACAACCTAAATCACCTTCATCAACGACAAATCTGACATCCTTTCATCAATCGAGCCTGCTCCCTCTACCTCTGTGTTAGATGCTACTGATAAAACACCGGTAAGAAAAAGATTGTTTCATACCAATGATTTATCTATGAACAATATTGAGAATGTTCATGATGGGGAAGGGGATGCCGAGGGTGAAAATGAGTGTTTAAAAGAGTTTGAGAAAAAAGTAACTAGTATGACATAGGCGAATGTTGGAGTGCTTGAGCCAAATCGGCAAGTACGATTTTGATTAGGACATGCTGAAAATTGAAGCCAAGTGGTTGAATCCTAAGACTTTCAAAACTTTGTTGCGAGATTTTTTAACTGATAAGGGCATGGTAAATTTGAGAAAAACAAACTGCAGCAAATTTAAAAGTCTGCTATCGGATCAAGGGATCAAAACTGTTAAGAATTGTTCACATACATACATACAGATGCTCAAATTGACAATCTGCGATGTATGTTAACCTGGATTTTGCAGTGGCTCTTACTACGTCCCACGCTGTCGCAGAGGCTCGTAAAAAGGTTCAGCTGACCACACTTTCCTGCGACGTTGTACGGTAGGGCGTATACACTTTTCTTACTTTCTTTCTCAAAAACCACAGTTAGGTCAAGGTTACTCATGTAAACATGACTGCCATTGAAAAGTTATAATTAATAATAAAAGTACTATTGTTTAATTATAAAAATTATTTATTATTAATTTGCCGAATTAACTATTGAGATAATTGATTTAAATGTACAAATATATCTATTTTCTGTCAATTTTGATATAATAACACAATTATTATATTATTATATTATTATAAATTGAGAATCAAAAATGATGTAATAAGAGATGGTTAAAATAATAATGCAGCATTGAACAACAGTTATAAATTTAATTGAAAAATATGGACTAATATTTAATGACAATATGAGTAACCATATAATAAAAATTGAAATAATTAATATGCCGGTGTAAGTGAACAACGATAATTCATTTAGTATATATGTATATAGTCGTTGGTCAGTAGAAACGAGCTTCGAAATTTTATTACTTCCTAGTCAAGAGAGTAATTATACCTCTTGCAATCGTGAGTCGTGCCAAGTTTATGTGAACATGTATCGCAGATCATCGAGCGATGATCTGTGATCACTTGCGAGCATCTACGATATGTATGTGAACCAGGCTTCAGGAGATCACCACGACAAACACGTACAAGGAAATCTTTGGTCGTTCCGGAAACTGGAAAATGGACATCAACGCGTTAAAAGAGTTGTACTGCAATCCAGCTTTGCACACGTCTCTACGAGAAGCTAGAGCTTTGCTGCAAGCTCAGAGAAAGCAAGAAGGAGAAAAAAAGAATTCGCAAATGGCTCAGCAAAGAGGGTGCCTACACACTACACAAAAAGGTAACGACCAAGTTTAAGCGCCGCGTAAAATATATCTGGAAAAGACGAATGTATCCAGCAAAAACGAAAAGTCATTTATCCTAACCGGTAACGGGAGATACAATAGTGTGGAAGAATTGGCGGAGATCAAACAAAATAGAATGCGTGAAATGAGATTGGAAAAAAGTCTGCGATATCCTAAGACAAGGTGACCAACACAAGTTACTGACCAACAGCGATCTGGAAATGACACTGAGCTTTTTCAAAGACTTGGCATACATCTTTGGATTCAAACCGAGTGGTAGCTGCAACAATGTCACATCACCAGATATAAATTTAAGACTAACCTCTTTATACGTCTATTCCAACATTGTCGACAATAGAATGGTGGGCGAGATGAATGTACCTTTGCTAAGAGTTGTACCGGTGCAAGGGAAGAAAAATACCATCATGTACCAAGAGTTTAAAAACGTACACTGTGTCAAAGCGGCAACGCTAAATAGCGATCTCATCCAAGTGTTTATATCAAATGACTGCGGTGAGCGGATACCATTTGATGGTGGAAAAGTCGTGCTGACGGTTATCTTTAGAGGAAGAAAGGCACAATGACTTTGGTACGATACACCCCCAAAGACTCAAAAGATCTTTTAGAGGAGTACTACAAAATGCACTTTGGGACTGGAATCGGAGTGTATATCAGGTGCCGAGTAATGCCTAGTATGAGGGGCAACAAACTTGGCAGTAGTTTTTCAACTATTCTCAAATCGGCAACGCCTCTGCTGAAGAGAGGAGCAATAAGCCTGGGTAAGAGAGCGCTGTCTGTGGGCAAAGTAGCGCTTGGCGTCATCAACCATCATAGTTTTGCATCATCTGCAAAGAAGAGAGGATTGGAGGAGCTCAATGATCTTGGAGGAAATGTGTTCAGCACAGTGTGTCCGGATCGTGTCAAGAGGAGAAAAAAATCAGCTTCGGGAAAGAGGAGAGGTCCAGGCCTTCTGCGGTCATTCCATATTTTAGCAAACGTAAGATCTATATAGACGCTGGGAGGTGCCATTTGACTTCATTAAGCAATATCGCTTCAAACAATCATCACTCGCAAAAAGATGGCCAGTTTAAATGGAACGACAGGTAACAAATTTGAAGGTTCTCCCTACAACATGAACCCTGCGCTGGATGTGTTTGCGACGGAACCCACAAACATATCAGTAGGGAGATTGGAACACGTTGTCATTAGACCCGACAGGATGGATTTTTACGGCTGGATCGAGTTGACCTTGGCAGGGAGTAACGAGCATTACACAGATCTTTACAACTCGCTTCTGCAAATCAAAGCCACAGTTGTCCAAGACGATGGAACTGATATTGCGGGCACCAACAACAACGCACAAGTGTGGATGGGAGACTCGCTCTAATGCGATGTTCAAGGATACGAAAATGTCAATAGAAGGTAATACTGTTGAATACCCAAGAGTTATGACCTGCGCTCCTACTTTTTACAACTACTCGAAGCTACCTCCACTGCAAAGAAATATCAGGGTCATTTGGAGGGTTGGGTGTACGACGATTCGATGAGTAAAAATGCTGCTCAACACAGCACCATAGACAAAAAGAAGAGGAGGGGGTTAATCAAGGGTGGGAAGACGTTGGAGTTTTCCGGCAAACCCCTACTCGCTCTTTTCCAACAGAGAAAACTAATAGTTCCTGGTCCGACCATGCAACTGAAGTTTGAACGGGCTTCCAGCAATCTGACTTTGTTCACCGCTGACGAGTCACCAGCTGGAGAAGCGAAGATCAGAATCAACAAGTTTGAACTGCATCTTTGCAAAGTAAAGGTAAGCACCATGATACAAAACTCTCAACTCATTCTGGCGTTGGAGGAAAGACACAACTATATTTATCCGATTGAGCGAAGGCAATTAAAGTTGTACAAGATTCGCAGCGCATACTTTTGTTTACTGAGAAGCAGAGGATGGAGTATGGATGAAAATGTGAAAAGCTTGTGAGACATAGGAGACAATGAGATGAGAAATCACCCATTACGAAAATTTATCCTACAGACTTATCCTAGCTGCGAGTTTACACGGTACAATACGCTAGAAGGATTAGATAGAGTACACGTACAAGGAACCAGTCTGCTAAGTAAATTACTAAAATAACTTATTCTAATGAAATTTTATTTTATATAACAAGTAAAATGATTATAAAATACAAATTAATGTAGTATTTGTGTTGATTACTATGAAACCTATCAAACTAATATGTAATGTTCAAAGTTACCGTTGAGGTCATCTCTAACAAGGCTTATCTATCTATCATTCTCTCCCTCTCCCTGTCCCTCTCCCTCTCCCTCTCCCTCTCCCTCTCCCTCTCCCTCTCCCTCTCCCTCTCCCTCTCCCTCTCCCTCTCCCTCTCCCTCTCCCCCTCTTTCAGGAATTATTCTTTAGTTAGATCTAAAAGACAGAAACTAATGAGATTAGCGAACATCAACGTAGGACTTAGCTTAAAATTTAACTTTTTACTTTGTGGTGAAGCGAATAAAACTTACCACCAAAGATAGTGAAGCGCCTCCCTTGAGTTGGTGCTCAGGTTGTCGAGCTGTTGTCTTGGACATTGTTCTTTTTCGGCACCATTAAAGTAAGCGAGAATGTCACGATGTTCCATTGCATCTATCTGAGTGGAGGACGACGTTGTAGGAAATTATGTTGTTTGCAGTTGGATTCAGTCCTTTGAACTCACTAATTTTCCGCTACAACCGCTGAAGCTATTTGAGGAGTAATGTAGATATCGCCAATCAGCAGCTCTTCATCTATCAAACATCTGTATTAAGCCACAAGAGTCTCGGCAAACTTGTTCTGTCAGGTGTCGTACTTTTTTAGCATTCCCAGGTTTTCATAGCTTATGACACTATCTGGTGGAAAATCGCACAGGTGAGCTACGTTGAAATAAGCCTTGATCTGTCTCATGCTCTTACCTGTCAATAATGCTCATACTCAACTTTCCTAAGTTATTACACCGAGTTTCTACGTCTGTCCCAGCTAAAAGCAAACACTGAATGAATGAGTAACTTTAAACATATATCAATATAGCAACCCGCACAATTTTAAACAAGTATTATAGACAACTCCTAATAACATAGTTGTCTTCTCTTAACAGTCAGGTGGGAGATAATTACCCAAATATATTGCTGCTATATGGTTAATGCAGCAAGCTAGATGAGCTAGATGAGCTGGTTGAGCTAGGAAAGGGTGGAGCTGCTGAAACTATCAAGAATTGCCTAATGAAGTGCTTGTCAAACCACGACTTTTCACATGAAATACCTAAATTACAACTGATGGATGCTCCACAATGTTGGGAGAGAGGAGAGACCTGCACAATATTGTAAAACAATTATATCCAGTACTAATATCATGGCACTGCTCTGCCTATTGCCTGCAATTGTCTGAAAGCTGCAACGTGCACAAACAGTTTTAGTGTATTTCTATCATAGTTACATAATTCTTCTTCAATGTAAACAAAAATCAAAAACGGCTGCAAAATGTCACATATAGCCTCCATGAGGAGATTTTAAAAATAGGACTCGTTTTCAACTTCAGATGGTGGCTTCTGGCTAAAGAACCGTTACAGCTGTGAAGAGTGCTAACAATTTTCTGGTCACTTGGTTTCTGCTGGCGAGCAATGATACTAGCAGCGGGTCTAAAGAGTGGGGCACACAATCCTACACAGCCATCTAACGGCAGAGTATTTTGAGGAAAACTCGGCCTCATGTACAACTGATTAGATGAGCTGGCAGGCCTATTGCTAAGTATATAAAATCTCCATTATTGAGGTGCACGGTAACGTGGTATTCGCTAGGCAACCTTTGGAAGCCCTGACAAACCAAACAGGTGCTAATGGGGCCAAAATTTCCACCAATTTTGCAAAAATCCAAGTTTTTGAACCCGTGAAAGGTGTATTACAATTCAACAAGGACAAATCATACAGGCTATAACCAATAGTATTGATGCATTGATGTTTTGACACATCCCATCGAAGAAAGACCTGTATGGTGAGCTCACCAATCACAGATAACTCCCCAATAAATCTGGATGATCAGAAGAAAAATCAAAAATCCTGTGTTTGCTTATAATATCTCAGGCAAGGCTTGGGATAGACAGGGTTGTATTGACAATTGGAGTTTTGTATATGGCTTCGGGGAGTTTGTAAGTTCTGGTAGCAAATAAAATCATGTATTTAAACATTTCAAGGACACATTTTCCATTTTAGCAGCCAGTTGTGCAGAATATGAGTGGGGTTTTGCAACAATGGATGCCATTACCACAAAGCAGAATGCCCTTCTTTTCCTGGAGATTTGTCAGCCAACTTTTTCCTAAACACAGTTGGTCCACCATTGAAGTAATTTAACCATAAGAGGTATGTTATGTGGTGGCTAAGAACTGGATGTCACAGCGCCATAAAAGAAAAGGGAAAAGAACAGGAAAAATCATTTTTGGACAATTATCAAGTAAATATACATGGTAGGTAAAGTTACCTTGAACTGAGACAACTAAGACTATCCATGTCACAGGCTACATGCATGTACGATGGCTGGTTCAAACAATCATTAACATTAAATATTTTTTGTTACGTTGCACAATTTATCCTATATTGTAATGCGAGGGTATATACAAGTATATGTATAATTTTTCGGTATCGCTACGATAACCACATCCGTATACATATTTTTTGGTGTTAAAGTGTTTAAACCCAAGATTTTTAAAGAGCCGTTTTAACTGGTCTTACAAAAAAGAGCTGTGAATGAACAAGCACTAATAGTAAACAAAAATGCTAATAAAGATTTGCTAAAACGCCTAAGAGCAATAACATTCTATCAGGTCAAGGTCAAAAGTCAACTCGTCCGAACCTTTGGCGTAAGAGGCACCTTTAGCGTGTCCCCTGATAATTTCACAGCCGATGTTACAAGCCCTGTATATAGAACACATTGTATGTAATCTCTATATTGCGTTATAATAGACACATGAGTATTGTATATGGAAACTCTCGCCATCTAATACTAGTCTATGCAGCCTACAATACCAGGATAGATCTGTACTTTTATCATAGAAAATAAATCACCAAAAACCTGGCAGTTTTATCAAATGTTTAATCGCAAAATTTATCTACAAAAACTGCGAGACTTGTCGAGTTGGTCAAACCCAGAGGTAATCCTGCATTCAACTGCAAACAGTTGACCAACAGGGAACAAGACAATTCACTGAGTTTGTGGCATGAAGTGTATATATGTTATCTGATGCTAGTTTCCCTAGCGAAAAAAGTGAATTAAAAATTTCTAGCAGAGAGTGGTTTCGATCCACCGACCTGTGGATTATGGGCCCAGCCCACTGCGCCACTCTGCTTTCACATCACACAGAAAACTGCTCTTATTTATATTGTGTTACAAACAATGGCTGTTGCAATGCTACGAACTACTATTATTGATTTCTATGCACATTACCTAGATCTACAAAACAAGCAAAGAGCTCCTTGCATGAAGTCACTCGAACCTTGTGCTATTCTGTACAAAAACAAACCTTATTTATTTATATAGTTATTGAGGGTGATGATATAAAGAGAGACACCAAACAACTCAATCAAACACATAAGTGGGAGTTGTTCTCTTCTCAAAGGGAGTACAGCTTCACATGTCAATGGTAATACACAGCATTGCATCAGCTGCTGATATAACACAGTACAATTACAATAATAACCCTCAGAGGTAATGAAAGCAGAGTGGCGCAGTGGAAGCGTGCTCAGAGGTCGGTGGATCGAAACCACTCTCTGCTAAAGGTTTTTTCCTTTGCCATTTTTGCAAGAGAAAATCAACCAATATTGAAATGAAGGTTTGTGTAACTGTTTTGATCGATGAAGTTTGTTTGCTCCACAACCTTCGAGTCAGTTGTTTTTGTAGGTTCAATAATAGCAAATGTAGCGCGTCAAAAACTGGTTTACATTGAGCCGACTTTGAGTGCCGTGCACACCAGTTAAAACGACTCAAAGAATTTTTTTCAAAAGCGGAGACAATGAGACAGGCTCCAATATATCAATCAATGTTGGCTCATAATAGGAAAAAAACAATGAGTTCACATTATAAACAAGTGCGCATGAAAAGATCAAATTCCTTCCAAACGTAGTGCCTTGGCATTACTTGTGTACTGGTATCTCCGACACCAGCACTAATAAAATTGGCCAACAATAGACATTACAAGGTTGTAATGTAGAGTTTATGTACGTGTAGTCGGTCCTAATTGTATAAATATTCTTGCTCTCCATTGAGTCAATAGTTTAATCGGATACAAAAGGTGCTTTATGCACTCCGCTGCAGTAAACTTGGTAGCAATGACAAACACTAAGTGACGCTATTTACTGTTAGCATCGACAATTTGCTGATTATTTACACTATGATCAATATGATATTGTATGGTACATTAGGGTGCAGTGCAATACAACACAGCATGACACAGTGATGTAGAGCAAAAGATCCATTTAGCAGAAAAAAATAAAAATTATATACTTCCTCACCAAAACTTTTTTATTATGGTTCATCTCATATTAAATCGATCAAAGCAAGTTTCAAATTTGTTTTGTTGATTTGTTTTGCTTCATAATCATTGAAATAAATCTGCTTTCTCACGCTTTGAATGCTAAAACATCTAATAGTTCTAAATATTAGGTGAAGTTTGTCTGAGTTTTTTTTAGAAAGAGAAATATCTAGATGTGGTTAGACAAACGCCTCTCCATATATCTTTCTCTAGTATTTTGGCTTAAAGCTTGACTGCCGCACAGCGTTTAGCTGAATATGCAACGCCCAATTATAGCTACTACAACCATATTGTAGAGAAACTGTGTGATCTACAGTTTTCTTGTTCCCATGCATTCACTCCTCCCTTCAGTTATCTCCTTTCCCACATAGTCGATGCCTCCGTCAATGAAGTGTGATAATTTATTTAGAATGGTACACCTAGATATAGCCCAGCTAACTTACCCCCCCCCCCCACCAACCTTCAAATTCTCCCCAACCTGTTTGCCAGGACCCTTTCTACCGTTCCTGAGAGTTGCTAACCTCGACAGAGGCATTTGGCTTTTGCCTCCTGCTAATACGACTTACAGGAATGAGAATTTATGAGTGGGAGTTGTGCTCTTTCTAGAAACGATTTAGAATGGGTGCTGAGTCTGTTTTATTCAGGTTTTCCACTTAACTAGATCAAAGCCGAAAGTAACCAGAAGTTGGGTTCACCCACCCGTATTGGAGATATTCAGCAATTACCAAAAATGACAACTAATTCCAAATACAAAGGAATGGACATATGAAACACCTAAAAGATAGGGATTAATTGTAACTTGGCCCTCCTAGTTGATGTGTTGGAAAGGATTACATCGTCACCGAAATAAATGATTATGATTGACCATTCTTCAACAGCATACAGTTTGGTATAGATAGGTTTCCCTGTTACATGTATGTAAAACATTGTGTTGTATCATATTGCATAGCAGTCTTAAAGAGTGCTCACTCAAACATTCGAGCTGTTCATCTGGCTGGTTGCCAGTAGCTAATATAATTGTCTAGGCTTGTTAGTAGTTGGGTTGGAGGTAACTTTGATTAAACTGAGAGAGATTCAGCTAAAAATTTGAGTGTTTAGTTTCATTGCATTAAATTTGTGTGATTTGGATTCAGCCTTGTTTTGCAAAGGCCCTTTTTGATGAACTCCCCCCCCCCCCCCCTTATGTAGTACACCTTCCCCTTCTTCCCCCAGGCAAGTTGTAATAGCTAAACACAACTATAGAATTCTTATAATACTTTAATATTATTTCAACGGAGTAGCTAAACAACATGCACAAACGACTTGTACAAAAGACTTGTGTTATCTATAGAATTATAGCATAGCTGCTGCAAATTACACGGGGAAATTTTTCTGCGATGGATTTTTGTAATTACGGAATCCCAGGAAACATTGAGTTTAAGGTCAAGTGCTGCTAATGTATGTACACCATCTAGGTAACGTTTAGTTAGATGAAAAAATGCAATTGTCGCATTTTATTTTGTTTTTGTTAATTCGTGAAATGGTAAACATGCAGTATGTGAGCCACCTTGAACAATTACCAAACACACAAAAATATTGAGCTAGCAACAGTTTGAAAGTATTCTCTGTACATGCCTATCACACTGACTTTTTATGAGCAAGCAATGTTCACATTTGACCAGTTTTGTAAAATATGCCCTAGTCACAGCAGTTACAAGGTGGAATGAAAGTGTCTAACCTTGATGATGTAATCCCAGCAGCAATAGATTCCTTATGCAAGTACAATTTGTAACAGATTTAGACTAAAGTGATGATGAGACTGTATCATTATGAAGGTGAGTTTTGGACCTATTGCTTGCCTTGAATATTGAAACTTCCCATGATGCCTGCTGCATCAGTTTTATTTGAACTCTATAATTGGATTGTTGAAGAAATGTACAGAATACACGGAGAAAGGTCATCATTTTCCATCATGTTCACGGTTATTGACCATTTCTTCTCCATTGTTAAGTTTATGAAAACAAAAGGTAAAGTTTACCTGAAATAACTGTGCTTCAAGTAACACCATTTAAACAATTTGACTTCAACTTAATATGATATAATTTATAATAAAACAAATATAAACCTTCAAGACTTAATTTCTATTGCATCGATGGATTACTTAGTTTCAAACTGTAGAACCAGTTGTAAAAAAATCAAAAAGCTCTCACACCTGATAATTTTGTTTTTAAACTTAAAACTTGGTAGGCTTTTAGTTCATCATTTTATTCATTTTTAACTGAATTTTATGGCTGTATACTACTTTAGTAGTTCCATTGTGTATCACTCAATCTGTGAAAATATAAATCTGTTTCAAAAACTAAGTTTCTGCTCAAAACCAAGCTTTTGCTGTGGAACAGCAACATTTTTTATGAGTTACTTGCTCCAAGGTAATTCCAAGATCGCCAGAGAAACGTTACCAAATCAGAATGTTAGCTTGCCAGAAATCTCATTTTGGTAAACAGATTAAGACCTTTAAAACTTATCGTAACTTTTATTGTGAAAAATACACTTTGGTAAACAAACGTTTTGACATATAATAAAAATAATAAAACATGTCATGGAGAAAAGAAAAATAAATAGAATAAATACAACTTACATAAATAGTACAAAACCAAACTATTGTTTACAAAATATAGCCATTCTAAAGCCTTGACTTTGACTTTGGATCAATTGCAGCAACAGCAGGTAAACTGTTGTTCAAGTTTGTTCAATTGGTGTTCAAACATCTTCGCGCAAAGTAATATGCATAGCAACTAAAAAAGGTCCCAACCATTGGCAGAACAGTGCATAAAATTAAATTTTGTGTCCACATACTAACGAGCTCAGCGTTGTATTCATCACTTAAATATTCTTTACCAAAAGATATATCGAGAGTGTAAGCAATGGGACCTATACCTCCACTGGCCAAAACAATAACAATTGTACTTTTTATAAACTTTTTCCAATCACTTGTCTCTTCATGGTTTCTGATTATGCCAATCATTTGAATGGCACATTGTGAAAGTACTGCAACTATAGCAACCACACCAGACACTTGGGCTGATGTTGTCTGTAAGTCTGCAGTGGCTTCTGAAGACTCAAAAGCTATCAAGGTTTTCACTAAGTTTATTCCAAGATCTTCTATCAGAAATCCAAAGAATCCGTTACCAAAGGTCCACATTTGAATATTATCAATATCCATCTCCAGATCACCTCCACTGCCTTCTGGCGATATCGTCTTCTTATGTTTAGAAAATTTGACCAAAGAATAAACGACGAGGACTATTTTGCTTACACATATAGCCAAATCAAAATACAGACAGGATACCCATGTAGTAGTCAGATTAGAAATCTTTTTTTGTTTTCCTTCAAACTCGGTTAAAAATTCCAGGTAAGTCCAAAAATCTATTGCTAGCTCCAGAACACTCAGTACTAGTGACACGGCCAGCGGGAAAAAATTGGATTTCTTTGCAAAACGACCGAAGTTGAAGTCCTCCACGACAGCAGCACCAGTTTCTCCCATTTGGTGTGTCACACCAAGACAGGTAGCAATCTCATCCATTGTTGTTCACTCTAGAAATCAAAAAGTGTGTATGAATCAGGCAGTAGCTGACTAGCTTGTTTTTCATACTTTCAACTTTGCGTTTAGTTGTTTCTCCTCACTGGTTGAGAGAGAGTTTTCTACTTCAGACAGAACCTAAGCTAGATTGCACAACTAACACAGAAGTAAGGGAGGGATGAGAGTGCTCAGTAATTATATAATCATAGAAAAGTGTGAACTGAGGCAATAGGATACTTACATAGATCTGCTCACTGCAAGATCAAACAATCTGACTTGAGGCAGCTATTACCTTATAACTTCTGTCTGTTGATGTCAAGGGAAAGTCAGCTATGAAACTGCAAGTTGTAACAATCTTTGTGCTTTTTATACCTTTCAATATATTGTTCTATATCTATTGTTTTATACAAAGGGCTGTAGGAAACATTGCATCAGCATTTAAATATAAAAACTTAAACTTTTTATGACGCAGTTAAGTTGGCAAACGCTTTCACCACACTGAGAATAAACAAAGAAATAACTTCATGCTAAAATAACATTTTAGGACAAAGTATTTATGATGATGAAACTGAATACTTGGGATATTCTCGGTTTTTCCTGCTGCGTAACATTCTATCAGCTGAAGCAATAGTTTTATGATGCAGCAGCGGCGGTGGTAGAAGTTATGTAACGTTTACCGGAAAAGGCGCTACTTCAAGATTCAAAATGAAGTAGTAGACAGTAAATCTAGAACAGCCAGTATGATTGCTCAATCAGTTGTTAGTTGCACATTACTGGTGTGTATAGCAGGGGCCCCAAAGACAGTAGAGGTTTGTGGCTATAGTAGCAATTCATCAGGAGTTTTAGCCTTGTTTACATTATTATAATCAAAACTTAACTTCTATGGTTGGTACTTTAGAAACCAAGCTATCATAGACTGTAATATCATGGAGTGATATGAACCAGAACAAGTACAAGTAATAGCTTTGTGTTAGCTGGATTATGTGACTTGTAACGAGAGACTACAACAACATAGCTACAGCGTATCCATTGTTTTATTGTCAATAGTTATTGTCAATACATGGAAAAACATGAGTGTATATCATATGAAAGTTGAATACAACTACACTTTACATATTTCAGCAAACCTTGTCAAAAAAGGGACAAATTTGAATCGGTGTATTACATATAAATATAGTAGCCACGTATTGGATGCATACACATTGCAAGGAAGGACTATGCTAAACGCTACCATCCAGGTCAAGATACTAGGGAAACTAGTCATTAGAACCAGGAGTGACCTCAGGTACAGGAGTGTTCTGTATGACAGGCCATGTTCCCTTTGCTATCATACTAAATATCTCTTTCTGTCTCTTCACATTGGCTGGTGGTACTGTAACATTGTGGTCTACTCTATTTAGCACCTCCATGTTCACTGATAGAGCCTGCAATAAATCCATGTATTGTATTAGATAATATTTATGTTGGCATTCTGAATAACTTTCCCATACATGCTTTCATTAACAAGCCATGCCAAGCATCACAATCATTGTCAACCTTCACAAGCCCTGCCCACCATCACAGACCACGCCTACCATCACAAGCCACACCCACCATCACAAGCCACGCCTTCCATCACAATCCCTGCCCACTATTACAATCCCCGCCCACCATCACAAGCCTTGCCCACCATCACAAGCCTTGCCCACCATCATAGACCACACCTACCATCACAAGCCACACCCACCATCACAATCCCTGCCCACCATCACAAGCCCTGCCCACTATCACAATCCCTGCCCACCATCACAAGCCCTGCCCACTATCACAAGCCCTGCCCACCATCACCAGCCCTGCCCACCATCACAAGCCGCACCCACCATCACAAGCCACACCCACTATCACAAACCCTGCCCATTAAAACCAGCAAGCCTGGTTAGTATAAATGGAAAAAATGTACAGCGAGCTGTAAATTATGAAATATTGAAATGATCTATACTATTACTTGAAAGATAAAACTAGTTCGAATTTTATAATTAGGGAAATAAAACTTCAATGACAATTGTCTGTTGCAAAGATATTGCCTATATCACTCACTATCAATGGGAGGTATAAAGATTAATAACAAGCAAAACAAAAAAAATTGTAACTTTGAAATTAAGAACTAATAAACAAAAGTCACCTGACAGCGTTTAGTCAAAGATAGGTATGGTACTACTAAGCAAACACAGATTTAACTAGACTACCTTTATGAAAAGTAGAAGCAACTGAGACATACACATACATAGCATACATGAGTATCGGCAATCATCTCCCCCTTTAACTTACCCATGAGTAGAACAGAGCAGCTCCAGGGCTGATGCCTTGTAGTGTGTCCACATCGTGCTTCTCTAGTATGTCCATTGATCTCCTACTGATCTCATGATGAACGTAGAGGATGTTGAAAGATCGGATTCGTCTGCTCATACTCAACTTTCCTAAGTTACTGCACCGAGCCTGCACATCAGTCCACAGCTAAAAGCAAAGACGGAATGAATGGTGAAACAACTCCATATACTTTGCAACAATGACTAGAGAATTTACCTCAATAACTTTGAGACATACAAAATAGCAAAATATTACACATGTGTGGACTTTGTTGACTGACCTTGACAGCGTCCTCATGGTCTCCCAGCAACAGTAACGCAGCAATGAGCACATCGTGTACAGCACGAGGTGGTTTGGAGTAGTTTCTCATCTCACTCATGGTTCCTCTGTCCGTCTGCTCTATGGCCTGTTTCATCTCATCTATCTGCTCCATCTTGGCTAGCATGTCCTCGGCCAACACCGCGTCTTCTGCCACCTTGTCAACCAGCTTGTTTGTCTTCATCAGAGCTACAGCAGCTCTCAGCTTGTGTAGGTTCTTTGTACGAGTGGCCTCTTGTAACACTGGAGGTAGAGAAGTGTGCATCTCTACTAGAACTAACTACTCAAATGCTCACAGCTCATTTATATATCACCTACACTTTGTAAACTAAATTAAATCGATTGTTGAAGTTGTGTGCTAAAAATATCAGTGTTTGTATAATCTAAACCGCCAAAGAAAAGGTAAAAAAATTGAAAATATCCATATTTGGATTGCTAAAATAAAATTAAAACTGAAATACTCAAGCAACAAAAACAAATACAAACAAACAAGACCTACCTTTTTTCATACTCTGCACTCCGAGCTTATCTCCATAGTTCTGGAAGACCAGACGTTGAGAGAAAGGTTTGATACATTCTAGAAGGTAGGAGACAATGTATATCTTCTCTGACTCCTGCTTCTCTGGCTCCAGGTATATCATTAGTTTATACAGTCCAGTCTGTGGTAGGAGAACGTTGACTGACACCTCTATAACATATCGTAAAGAGCTTAGGCTACACACACAGAACACAGACTACATGGCACAAGACTAGACTACACCAGCCACTGCTACAGGAAGTTGACACATTGAGGTCTCACCTTTCTCCTCACTGTTATAGGAGTCAATGACACACTGTTCAAGGTCAAAGTTTGTGTCCAGCTCTGTGTCGAGGTGGCAAACCAGATATTGTTCTTTGGGCGAGTCGAATGTGATCTGGGCAGACTCTTCTACGATGAGCCTGTAACACAGGGTTACAGCTGGTGACTTACATCAATATTAGAGTCGAGTGAAATAATAATATAATAATTAAATAAACTAATCTTTCCAAACAGCCATTTAAATAAACAAAATCAAGTACACATACTACAAAGTTAATTGCCATCAATGGTTTAAATTCAAATTAATGATGGTTTAGATTATGCAACCCTTAATGAAAGTCTATTTTTTATTAAAAATCAAAATGGAAAATAAAAAGCTTATTTATCAATTTACCTTAAATATTTTTATCAACAGTAATACTTACAATCCTTTATTTATTTTGGTTCGTGATTACATCGAAACAAAAATGTGCAATGGAATGATCTAGAATAATACTTGACCACAAACCCATAGACATACCTGCCACGTTTGTGGCTCTTAGCAATGAGCCCGTGTTTGAGTGTCTCTTGAGTTGGTCCCCAGATCTTTGTGTCCAGAGTTGGGAATGGTTCAAATGAGCTCAATCCTTTCTGGGCCTGTCGATGGAGTTATATAAATAAATGGTTTATTACGTAATAGTACATGTACAATGTATGCCCTATGTACTTACCTCTATAATGTAAGTGGTGATGAGTGAGGGGGCTGTAGATGTATAATCGGGGTCCTGACAGAAGAGGTCTAGTCTGAACTTGTAGGCATTAGGCATTCGTACATTAAACCTCACCTTCCCTTCATATGCCTGCGAAAGGTGTAGAATATACCAATACAGATATTTACTCTGATTGGTGGGAAGCACACAATTAAATGTCATTGAGAAAAGAACTTTAATATTGTCAAAATAAGCAATTTCTTCAAGGATATCCAACAATATTTTTTTAACCACATAGAAATAATTAATTATGAATAAATAATTAATTATAAATAAATAATTAATTATAAATAAATAATCAATTATAAATAATTAATTACAAATAAATAGCGAAATCACTAAGAATATAATAATTTTACTTTTAGTATCAAATTCTATAAAGATTAGAAATATCATTTGTTAAACCAACTAAAGAGTTGAACTCCGAGCTAGAGAAAACAAAATGTTGGAGTTATCTTACCTCAATCATAACACATCTCTCCAATGGAACACCAGCTAAACTAGTAACAATGGTTCCACTTTTCTCACATATTAGCCTGTAGCTCCATATTCTTTCTTCTTTATAGCCAATACGTATCACCTCCTCCCCTTCAAAGAAAACAAAAGTTACCAGATATCAAATATATAACAAAGTATGAACAAACACGGACATTTAATCTAGAAGGTTCTACAAGGTACCAACCTGTGAGAGACTTGATATTACAAGATGGATGACTTTGTAACTCCAGCTCGTGATAATAAAAGGCTTTATGAAGAAACCTAGCGGTACACAACATAATACTGTATATCTTTGATATATAATTGTTACAAAATATATATTTCATTTCACATATTGGAGTTATACCGAACTTGAATCAAATAATAAATTCACATCAAAATATCTCCGTAACTCACGCCAACTCAAGGAATTCCTTGCGTTTGACTGGTCTAAATAGCAGCTGCCAGTCAGGTTCTACAGGTATATGGTTGTACACAAACACTGCAGGATCGCACAGGAAGTAGAAGTCAGTGTTCTGCTGCACACACCACGTGAGGTCAATAAGGTACCAGCTCAGGCCTATGGTCACAGCTATCCAGTGATGGTTGGGTTCCTTCAGTTTAAATGTTGGATCACCTGAAATGATAAATTATTGGAGTTGTTTTCCCATCAGATGAGGGTAAAGACTATTGAATTAAAATATACATTGCTAGCATTTGACGATCTATGAGCAGCTACCAATCAACAGTAGGAGAATGACAATTTGCTAAAGCAATTAATAGCAATAAAACTAGCATTAATGAAGCCCATCAGAGGTCAAGGTCAAAAGGCAACTCACCCAAACTTTTGGCGTAAGAGGCACCTTTAGCGTGTCCCCTGATAATTTCACAGCCGATGTTACAAGCCCTATATATAGAACACATTGTATGTAATCTCTATATTGCGTTATATTAGACACATGAGTATTGTATATGGAAACTCTCGCCATCTAATACTAGTCTATACAGCCTACAATACCAGGATAGATCTGTACTTTTATCATAGAAAATAAATCACCAAAAAACTGAACCGAAAGCCGCCCCTAAAACTTTTATGTGAAAAGTTAGTAACTGCCCGTTTTATCAAATGTTTAATCGCAATTTTCTCTGCAAAAACTGCCAGACTTGTTGATTTGGTCAAACCCAGAGGTAATCCTGCATTCAACTGCAAACAGTTGACCAACAGGGAACAAGACAATTCACTGAGTTTGTGGCATGAAGTTATATATATGTTAGCTGATGCTAGTTTTCCCAGCGAAAAGCGTGAATTAAAAAATTTCTAGCAGAGAGTGGTTTCGATCCACCGGCCTCTGGGTTATGGGCCCAGCACGCTTCCACTGCGCCACTCTGCTTTCATATCTCACTCTAATTTACTCTTGATTATATTGTGTCACAAACAATGGCTGGTGCAATGCTACTGAGCACTATTATTGATTTCTATCTATGCACATTACCTGGATCTACAAGAGAATCAAAGAGCTCCTTAAATAAAGTCACTCAATCTTTATGCTAGACTTCATATAAACTTTATTTATATAGGTATTGAGGGTGATAAAAAAACGTAAGAAAATGTATTGAAATATAAAAGTGGGAGTTGTTCTCTTCTCAAAGGGAGCACAACTTCAAAAGTTAGAAGAATTTCAAAGCATTGCATCAGCTGCTGTTTGTAATGCAATATAATTCCAACAAAAACCAGGTGACTTATGAAAGCAGAGTGGCGCAGTGGAAGCGTGCTGGGCCCATAACCCAGAGGTCGGTGGAACGAAACCACTCTCTGCTAGAGATTTTTCACTTTGTTATTTTTGCAAGAAATCAATAAAATTTGTTCGATTGTTTCAACAAACTTCAACTCAGCGAGATTTGCAAAAATTAACTATTAAAAAATAGTAACTATAGATCGTTAAATACTGGTTTACATTGAGCCGACTTTGAATGGGCTTGTATTACTGTAGCATCCCCATCAGATTGGACACAACCAATTATAACAACTCAATGAAACTTTCTCCAAAACGGCTGAAAGTAGTAAAATCTCAATGTATTGATCAAAATTGGCACAACTACGAAAATTCAATAAGTTTTGATTATAAAACAAACTTGCGCAATCAAAATTGAATCAATTCAAAACTTAGTGTCATGGGCTGCCATCACCTTCACTCACTCCAGCACTATTTACATATAACGAGCAGACAACTTCTTACAAGAGCATGGCCAAGCACTTACTGACACATCTTCTGAAACAGTTCCAGCAATGCAATCGGTTCTTTGGCCTGTCTAGCAAAGTAGTACGCAGCATGAGTCTCGTTGGCGGAAGGTATGGATGTCTCTACCATCTTCATCCATCTGTAGAATGTCAGCACTTTTTCGGCAGTCGTCTCACATGTGACCGTCAGGGAGTCAGAGAGGGTCTCGATGGATGATGTCAGAAGATTCTCAATTACCTGAGAAACACACGCATAGCATTAGACAAACTTCTCAAAAAGTGACTTTTTGAAAATGTGCACTTCGTAAATGTCTTTTTATTTGACTCACAGACAAAATTGTAGATACTTGTATACCTGAATTTTTACCTGTGATTAATATTTGCTTATCGCGCTTCAAATAAATAACATTCGTGATAGGCTTTTTCTAAAAATTAATAACACATTGCACATGGATAATTTTATTCCAGATGTTAATGTTGTAGATGAATAATATTGTTGTAAATAACCCAACTCAACAATATATTCAAAGTGTTTTTTTAAATAAAAATTAATCATTTTCATTGTTTATAAATAATTGTTTCATACTTGATGCTATTGTTTGTGATGCATCGTTGAATACATCATGTATATAAATAATTACAACAAACTTTCAATAACTTCAGTAGAGTTCAAAATTGAAAATGCCTCTTTAAAATGCATAGATTGTAAACCCGTTGTTTTGGAAAATACAATTTATAAAGCAGCAGTCTTTGAACTGCCTGTAACGCTTAATAAACAATACATGATCATCCAACTGCTCTATCACAAACTACCACTGAGCATTGCATATAAGTATATATACTACTTAACTCATCTCAATCATATAAATTGTTACATATGTCAAAAGAATGTATCGATCATCAATGTTACCATCTCCTAATGACAATAACTTCAATTTACTTTACTGCGCACGTGTTGAACTCTGGTTGTTGGCATTCAAAGTTTTCAGACATTACACATAAACCTAAGGATTTGTCTCTGCTATGTAGGATATGAATTAGACAATCAAAGAGCAAACCAATCAATCAAATTCATAGATGTAGTACAGGCAAGTTCCATATTACAATCATAATAATTATTTCTACTATTTCTACTCTTTCTAATACTTAAAAAAGTCTTGTTTCTCACAAACGTACTGACGTTAAATTTTTGTAAAACCAAAGCTTGAAAAATTCTATTATTATCTCGCCGTCGCACAAAACTATATCCATTCATCACGACCTTGACATGGCGTTATTTCAGCCAAAAGCACCCAATGACGGCCTGTCATAAACTAATCAATTAGAGTAAATAATATTTTGGCACAATGATCTATTAAGCACAACATTTTTTGTTACAAAAGTATGAATAATCTGAGGGCGAAAACAGACAAGGTAAGCGTAAAACAAGAAACATAAAAGCACAGATTTCAGGTGTGTTTAAATTACTTTAAACTAAAAAGCTTCTAAGATATTAATAGCTGTGAAAAGACTTTTGAATGGTTTAATACGAATTGGAATCTAAATCATTTTCTTGTTTAAAATTAATGAATTAATGGATACAAAATTAAGTTGGAAACAAAAAATTTCCTTAATCGCACTTCAAGCGTTATTGTTGTTGTTATTGTTGTTGTTATGCTCAACAACAATGATGAAAAAAAATCTTATTATAAAGCTTTTGCGAGAAAAAAAATTAGATAGCATAGAAATAAAACAAGTAAAACTTTCATATGTCATGAAAGCTAAACCATAGGTTTGTAGACAAATGTTTTGAAAATATTTGACATCGGCTACATAGCGCTTTTCACATCAAGAAATGTTAAAAAAAACACAACCAAAAAGAAGAAAAATGCTAATGATTTTGGCAATATAATAGGCATTTTCGGATCGAGAACGTTCATTCCAAAATGGGCGAAATTTTCGTTTTTCGGCGAGTACAAAACCTGTTTTTTGTAACTCTATGCTGAACGGTGGTTTTACCGTTCAGGGGGTCGTCCACCCTATGACGTTCTTGATCCGAATGCGTAGAGTTCTCCTATAATAGATATTTTTGCAAATAATGAGCCCTTTTACGTTAGTTACAATAACAAGACAAGAGTGATGAGGCCTCAAGTTTCATTTCTAACAATAATAATAAAATAAATAATAACAAGTCTTGAAGTATGTTGATGTTGAAATTATTTTTGGAAATATTTTACTGAGAATGGTGAATTAAAATAAAATTGTAACAAATAATTATAATATAAGAAAAATGTATGATAATCATTATTAATATTACTGTTATTCAAATGATATCATCATTAACATTATTATAAGTTCTTATAGTTTTTTTTAATTATTTTATTATACTTTAGTTAGTAAAAAAAAACAATTGTTCAAATAGCCAAACATCACCGACCAACTGATAATAAACATTGTTAAAAATGAAAAATAGTAATTAGTAAAACACATGAGTAACTGGTAATAATTATCAAAATTATTATTTACTTTTTTATAATATATAACCAAAAAGCTGTCACCTCAGCAGGATGCGCCTTTTACTATTCACTGCGACACTAGAAAAAAAGAAGAAGATAACTCCGATGAAGTGAACTTTTGATTTTGAACGTTCATGCATAGAAATTATGCCAGGAACGAACGTCAAAATTGCATTCGGAAGCGCTTTCCCGTGCCAATTTTTTCAAGGCATGGCCGTTCTTGATCCGAAAATGCCTAATTAACATACTTATCGTCTTGCTGCCATTCAAGATGGTACAAGTCAGCCTTAACGCAACTTGCCCAAAATACCTGGGCTGTTATGGTAGACAGCTCTAACAAAAAAGTAATTGCTGCGCAATTTGTGTTTTTTGCAGCAACATTCAGCTGTCCGAGTTTCAGTACAACCTGTATTGAATGTGCGAGTTTCAGTACAACCTGTATTGAATGTACGAGTTTCAGTACAACCTGTATTGAATGTGCGATTTCATACAAAATTATGACAGGTTTTAAGCTGTTTACACTCATAATTGGCAGGCCCTCGTCTAGCTGCTCTCTTCTATGTCAGACATTTTTCTTCTGGACGGGGCGTAATAGTTAGATTTAGTGATTAGCAATTAGTGAGTGAGTGTGTGCCTGATCTAAGTCTATAGACTGAGACTAGCGATGTGCACTAACAACCAGTGATTGCGAAATGTTGACTTGAAGATCTTAAGGGGAATTCCGAGCCAAAAACTTTTTATGATGGGAGACCCCCATGGCGCACAGTAACTCTAAAAGCATACGATATCATAGAGACCTGAGCACTCTACAACGGGCAAAGTCTAGTTTTACATGAGATAAATAAACCAGTTTTCTTCCTTTGTTAGTTTTGTACTAGAACATTGAGCTTAATCATATAGGCATCGCTCAGTATTGTGTAATATCACGGTCGAGTGTATAAACAAATGTAATAGAGAGTCAAAACTTATTAAATTTTTCAAAATTAGCAGTATGAAAATGGCTGTTTTGATAAATATATTTTGAAATCACACTTTTGCGACTGTTTCAAAAGCAAAACAGTTGTGAATAATGGCAAACCCTATTCAACTAACCATTGTTGGGGTGTGCACGCCATTGACTAAAAGTAACTTGATGTGTCAAGTCATGGCTGTGTCATAAAGCATGGCGCTACAGTAACGCATAGGCACAACATTGTACTAAAAAACCGTATTACAATAAAGAAAAAATCTCCGAAATGGTTTAATCTTTCATTATAAAGAAGCGTAAGAGTTTGTCTACCATTTACTATAGAGAGTAAAAGGAAAGTGTTGGTAAAGAAATGCCGCGACTGTTATTTGAGACAGAAGAATAAAAGTTAAAACAAACGTTATTGATAGATTTGCTTACATAATGTCAGTTATCATCTGCTCAAATCCCAGTATCAACGGGATGACTCATATGCTTATCACATGTTTTGCATTATTTGCACAATAGATAGCACAAATGGGGAAGATTTTCATCAGCAAACAAACCAACTGTAGACATGCACGCGCTACACACACGATCGCACTGATGGCGAGTTGCAACCTCCTCAAAATTTCACCACTTACCAAACTGGTGAATTTCAGTAGATTTCTAGGTTTTGCTTTGAACAATGATCAACTTGATGTGGCATTTTTATGTCGATGTTTTTACGTGGGTTTTATGGATTTTTCACTGCCACTGCAAAAGATTTTCGTTATCTTTATGGCGGCATCTTCATTGTTGATAAACATTAACAATGTCTATGATAAAGTAAGAAATGCTCAATTTATTGTTGCAAATAAATTTATTTAATAATACGCAAAACTATTTAACGATATTAGAGTCAGTCGTAAGGAATATCTGACATTTATTCATCGAATATGTATACAATAATGCTGCATTTATGTTGTTTACTCATTTTTTAATAACTTTCGTCAAAGATGTTCTTTGCACAAGCTTTGTACTGTTGATACGTATTGGCCAAACATTATGTTATATGTTATATACTGAGAAACGCATACGGATAAGAATTAGGTTGCTCAAGCTTGAGTTTTAACGTTAACATGACAAATACCAGAAGTGAAACACTCATTACGATATGTGATTTGTTACTTATGACACACACAAGGTTGTAATGGGAGCAGCAAGGAAATTATCATAAATAAGATAAGGTTTGATAGATTCTGATGTGACTGCAAATGGAAGCCAGGTCCTTGAACGAGTGATTACTCCAACTGCTTTCAAAACCAAATAATCAACCCAGTCATCTTTCATAAGACTTTATATTCAATAAAATATAGAGTGTAAGAACTAGAGGGTATATAACAGTTACATCAGGTAAGGATGATAAAATACTGTCATGCTGAAGCTGGAGCGACAGAATATTGATATCAAAATAACATAGGTAAAAAATGCTCAAACAAACATACGCTAATCTTTTGGGGCACAGCAGCGCGGGGGCCTTCCAACATATAATGCAATAACTGAACAGAAGATGAAAAGAAGACCTGTGGAAACGAGAATTATCATTATATTAAAGCCAAAATCAGCAGGATCTTCTTGGTAGATATTGTACTTGGAGAGGGATATAAGCATGGAGAGACCAGAAGTGCACACGGCAACACAACCAGTGAATAGACAGCACATGTCATAACACAAGGAGCGAGTACAGCACTTGTGGTAGTGGGCAAGGTTTACAATCATCGGTATAATAATTAGTAGAAGTTGAACAAGGGAAGCAGCAAATGTAACTATTGTGGTAGATTTCAGTGCACTCTAGTGGTAAACGGGTAGTTTACACTAGGAACCTTGTGAAGCAATGCGCGAGGCTTCTGCCCACAGCATTTGGTTAATAGCTGTTGGGTAGGAAGTCATACTGTGCCGGTAGCATGGTAAGCAGGGCCGGTATTGACCCCTGCAGGGTCGGTAGTGACCTCTACCGACCCGGTACAGCTGTACTGGGCCGGCACAAGATGGCCGCCTTAGACGAGGATCTGTAAAGATGTTCAGGAACTTAGTCAAGGTCGTAAACAGGAAGTGACTACCCCTAAAGTACCAACTTAGTGGACCTGATTCTATATACAGCCTGTGGACCCTGTAGGAGATGTCATTGGACAGTTGGGAGAAAAGACTCCGCCTTTAGCCACTTGGCACCTCCTTGTATTATCTTGCATTGCATTGTGATTGGTTAAGTATTTATATAATTGATGTCATTGGTTGCATTACTTCCTGTGCATTGTATCTTATATGTTTTGTGTTCCTTAGCTCTCCTATAAAAGGAGAGCTCCTACTGATAATCAGTGCATTCATTACAATGAGCCATAGCATGTATTCTTATATTGCTAAACACCTAGAGGAATAATTACCCTCAGGACTGCTTTGTAATAAAGCCACTATAGCAAACACTACTCGGTACTGTTTGTCTGAGCCATGGGCTCTTGCCTTACCGGGTAATTCGGTTGCCCTATACAGTTGTCACTGTCGGTCAGTACAGTGTCCCCTCTGGAGAGAGGTAGAATACTCGAGACTAGTGGATGTCCGTGGTAACAGACCGGAATCCATTACATTGGTGGCAGCAGTGGGATAAACGGTACCTTCCCACGCTGTGCTCTTTCACGCTACCCTCTGGCCCTGCGAATGCACTGCAGGCCAGCTACCACTGAGGAAGGAGAAGTGATCTACCGGGTGTAGATCTGGAGAGAGGAGGAGAAATCGATCTACCGAAGTAGTAGATCGGAAGAGCAATTGACGCAAGATACTACCGGATTTCTCTGCAGGTTCGTTTGAGTGCGCTCCGAACTGCAGCAGCTATCCCGGCACAGTATCCACTACTAAAGGCTGTCTGCATCAACCGTAGAGTTCGCTCCGTTTGCAGCAGTCCAGTACAGACGCTACCGTATCTTCTACAGGCTCGTAGAGTTCGCTCCGACCTGGACATAGAGATACCGGCACTGTACAGAAGAATGAGAGAGTCGTGTATCCGCTATACAGACTCAGCTACCAGAGGTTATTCAGCTTGGAGTGCTACTCAGCTGGTAACAGTGACCCCGGCACTGTATCCATTTACAGTGTCACTACACTACTGCCTGTAGGCCCGTAGAGCTTCGCTCCGCCCTGCAGCAGTACAAGAAGTTTCGTAACGGTTGTTACAAGCGACGGAGTGCCAGATACTGCCACAGTATCCATTGGACCAACCCCTAGATCTGCTAGAGCCACTGGAAACACAGCTACCGACCCGGATCTCACCTATACCGGCCCGGGATCCAGTTGTACTGACCATTTCTTAGATTTGAGTTGAGTTCACTCCTCTATCTGCAAAGAATGGCCACCCAGAGAGCACGCAGCGCTGGTCGAGCACCCGCTGGCAACCCAGAAGCTACAGCCATTGATAGATTGACCGAAGCATTGACGGCTATGATGAGGCCCAACCAAGACAATGCACCAGCTAGGCTAAAGGCTCCGAAGTTCGACGGCGAAGGAGACGTCGAGTACTTCATCAGCCGATTCATTGAGGTAGCCGAAATGAATGAGTGGCCAGAGAACACGGCCATGTTATACCTAAGGGATGCATTACGAGGTAAAGCATTGGACTGTGGAAAGCCTCCACAACTGCAGGGTATCTTTGCTGCACTACGAGCACGTTTTGGGCTAACACCCAGGGAAGCTATGTCCCGGCTGACCAGCCTACGCCGCCAACACAAGACGTCGCTCCAAGAGCATGCAAGTGAAGTAGAGCGCCTAGTGCGCGTTGCGTATGCAGATCTACCTCACCGACCCATGCAGAGGATGATGCTGGATATCTTCAGCACCACGGTTGGAAATGCTTACCTGCAAAGGCACTTGTTGGCCATGCAGCCCATTGACATTGCTGAAGCAGTCAGGGCCGGCAACGAGTATATGCAGATAAAGACACCGTTTGAGGAGCGCCAGGCTCATGTACGGATGTTGGAAGAGGATGCCGACGAGGAGGAAGAGGAATGGATGAGGACGGTTGCCAAGGGCCCGTCTCAACGTGTCTCCACCACTACTGCCGTACAGCAGACACACCACACCCCTACACCTGCCATACCGGATCCTATGACAACAGTCATGGACAGCCTAAAGCTACTAACAGAAGAACTACGGTCGCTGAGAGCAGCAAGACAGGCGGCTCCCGCTCCACAGTTGGAGGCAGAGCCTGCAACACGCTGCTGGGGCTGCGGACAACCAGGTCACATGATGAGTACCTGCCCCCGAACTCAGCGCGCAGCTCACTTCACAAACAACCCCAGACAGACGGGAAACGGCCGGCGCCCGCAGTAGCGCCACCGGCAGCTGACTGCAGCTGGGCAAGCCGGACCACACCCACAACCCCTTATAGTCCTGGAACTCTGCAGAAGAGTGGACAACCTCCCAAGATACAACCGACAGCAACCAACCACAGCTGGACAAGCCAAGCAACTCCTGATGCCCCGTACAGTCCTGGAACTCTGAAGAAGAGTGGACAACCCCCCAAGAGAGCATCAATACCCGCTGACTGCAGCTGGACAACTCCTGACACCCCATACAGTCCTGGAACTCTGAAGAAGAGTGGACAACCCCCCAAGAGAGCACAGACGCCCGCTGAGGACAGCCGGACAGCTCGACAAGCCCCCATTAGTCCTGTAACTCTGCAGAAGAGTGGACAACCCCCCAGGAGAACACAGACTGACAGTAGCCGGATTGCTCGTCAACCCCCTTACAGTCCTGGAACTCTGAAGAAGAGTGGACAACCCCCCAGGAGAACACAAATGGCAGCGCCACCGCTGGAGCGACCTTACCAGGCCAGCTACTTCCTGGCTGGAAGGTTAGCCGGTAGACCAGCCTCCCTGTTGATTGACACAGGCTGCACAACCAACTTGCGGTCGAGACATCTGTACCAGCAATTGCCACAGTCAGTGAAAGACACGCTGCAACGCAGCGAGGCACATGGACTCATGGCTGACGGGTCGAGGATTCCCTTTTACGGTACCCTGCAAGTAAGCTTGCAGCTTCGTAAACTGAGAACGAGCGTAAACTTCGTCATTAGTGACATCAATGAAGATGCCATAATTGGCATGCCGTTTCTCACCTTACACGAGTGTGCCCTAAGGTTTCCAGACTCCCATGTCATCATTGACGGACATGTGTTGCCTTGCACAGACAAGCACGGGCGGCCACTTAATGATAGTGTCTGTCTAACACAGGCAGAGCTGACGGAGAACACCCCTTACACCCCTGAAGAAGAGGACGTCCCCACACAACCAACCACTGTAGAGAAAACTACAGGTGGAATGTATCAGGCTGTGAAGAGCCCCCCGCCACAGGTAGATGGCAGAAGATTTGAGCCGGATCGGACAACAACTGTAGAAGCTATAGGCCAAACAGTGTTTTCCCCCCCGTTGGCTACGCCCCTGCGCTGGGGAGAAGGGAGCCCTGCTGCTGGAGAGAGGCAGCTGCCCTTTGACTATCAACCCTCTGTTAAAAGATGCAGAGATGAAGCAAACCAGCACCACACAGAAGCAGGCTATGAGAGCGCTCAACTGTGCATAGATGGGAATTCCCACCACCCGCCTAGAGGAAAGGCAAGGAAAGCAGTAAACAGACCCAAAAAGGCTGCAAGGGAGGTGCGGACCACATCACGCTTGGTTTCAAAAGAATCCCCAGGAGCTCCCCGACAACCTCCAGTGAACAGGATCACTGTAGCAGACCGTCGGAAGAAGTTGGAGAAGCGGCCAAAAACCCCCAGTACCCAAACACTTCCTGTGGAGCCAGACAGAGTGAGTCAGAGTTGTGAACAACACTGCAGCTCCAAGAAGCCACTCATACCCGCGAAAGTCGTCGACAGAGTAACACTTGCTCACAAGATGTCCAACCACTGTCTAGAACTAAGTGACGCAGAGGATCTGCTACTGGACTTAGACGACTACCCACCTACCCAGAAAGAGCTGGAGACCATGCCCACGGCAGAGCTGTTCACCAAGCCTGACCAAGGAAAAGCTGAGGAGAAGGAGATCCAGCTGGCCAAGAAAGAAACAGAAGGTGAGCAATTAAACGCAGCGTTTTCGAAATGGTTGTTTGAAAACTGCACGCCACGAGATCCGTTAGCACTACGGAGTGGCAGCCCACCTGGCTATGCTAAACCTGTACCTCTAGACTTACCATGCGCTGGTGACAGTAGAGAATGCGCTCTCCCACGAGTTGGGACTGCTGACACCCTCAGAAGGGCAGTAGATAAAAAAGAGCGGGAGATCAAGTGCCCACCACTTGATGCTGCCTGCCTGCCGGCCCGGGATGACTCCCTACCGGCCCGGAGCACCTCTATACCGGCCCGGGGCAACCCTGTACCGGCCCGGGGTCCTCCAGAGATTCAGTCAGGAGGGACTGAGAGGTTACAAGGCAGTAATTACCCTTGTAGAGCCTACCGAAGGAAGAAGCCTGTGGTGGCAGCTAAGGGTGAGCGTCCCACGACGTCTTCACCACCAACCTTAGTGCCACACAGCACAGTGCACCACACCCCGGCACGGGATGTTGCTTGCACCCCCACGGTACAGTGGGAAGAGGAGAAATGGCGCTGGCTTTCCTTAAATAAGGAACGGCGTTCTCCTAGGAGCAAGATACGGAAGGTTCTGTCGGCGCTAGAACTTCCAGGGCCACTGCTCTCGCCCATACATGACACTATGGTAGAGCAAGCTCCGCTGCAATATAGGCAGCCCATTAACACATTGCATAAAGTCTATCATGCACCTTGTGTTGTAGATTCACGCTCCCAAGTGGACGTGACACCGAGGCTCACCATCCGGTTGGTGCAAGCGCCTAGCCCTACTGTAGAGGAGAAGGCAGAGGAGACCGAGGAGAAGGTGCCGGCCCCAGTCACCCCTACGTTGGACGATGAGCCAACCACCTCATGGAAGGAGGATGGGAGACGAAACCCTACAAGATGGCGCATGCTGCGCTGGGTCACCTCGGAGACGGAGGAACGGGTGGAACACCTGTTACAGGAGGCCGTGGACTACACTTGTATTCAGTGTACCTACCGAGGCCGAAACACTCGGCAGCTGAGAACGCACCTTCTGCAGCATTATGAGAGGCACTCCTGCCGAGTACACAGCGCTCTCTATTGAATGAGACGCCCGACATTGTATATATGCTACTAAATATATACTCTTGTTCTGTTATATATATATCTGTTACATAATCAAATATATAACCTGGGTACAAGTGTTACCCCCCCACACATATCTACTCTTAATATTTTATTATTAAAGCCAGGCTATGACTTTAATGGAGAGAGGTATGTGGTAGATTTCAGTGCACTCTAGTGGTAAACGGGTAGTTTACACTAGGAACCTTGTGAAGCAATGCGCGAGGCTTCTGCCCACAGCATTTGGTTAATAGCTGTTGGGTAGGAAGTCATACTGTGCCGGTAGCATGGTAAGCAGGGCCGGTATTGACCCCTGCAGGGTCGGTAGTGACCTCTACCGACCCGGTACAGCTGTACTGGGCCGGCACAAGATGGCCGCCTTAGACGAGGATCTGTAAAGATGTTCAGGAACTTAGTCAAGGTCGTAAACAGGAAGTGACTACCCCTAAAGTACCAACTTAGTGGACCTGATTCTATATACAGCCTGTGGACCCTGTAGGAGATGTCATTGGACAGTTGGGAGAAAAGACTCCGCCTTTAGCCACTTGGCACCTCCTTGTATTATCTTGCATTGCATTGTGATTGGTTAAGTATTTATATAATTGATGTCATTGGTTGCATTACTTCCTGTGCATTGTATCTTATATGTTTTGTGTTCCTTAGCTCTCCTATAAAAGGAGAGCTCCTACTGATAATCAGTGCATTCATTACAATGAGCCATAGCATGTATTCTTATATTGCTAAACACCTAGAGGAATAATTACCCTCAGGACTGCTTTGTAATAAAGCCACTATAGCAAACACTACTCGGTACTGTTTGTCTGAGCCATGGGCTCTTGCCTTACCGGGTAATTCGGTTGCCCTATACAGTTGTCACTGTCGGTCAGTACAGTGTCCCCTCTGGAGAGAGGTAGAATACTCGAGACTAGTGGATGTCCGTGGTAACAGACCGGAATCCATTACACTATGCTGGCGACTCGTTCTTCCCCAGACCTCAGCTGGTTCTCCGCTTCTTCAGATTTAAACGCTAAGAAAATCCTTCCGAGAGACACCATCCCATCTTCACATATGAACTCCAGCACAAAGTTGGCTTTAGTCCAAATAAGAATGATATTTTTAGCATTGGTGTATGTTTTATAGCGTGAGTCACGACAAAGAATTCGGAAGACGTAAATGAGCAAAGAAAGATCACTCAGGCAGACAAATGTAGTCAAAACATATCCCGCCATCCAAGTAATAAGGTATGGCTTCATTTTTTCATCTTCACTCAGTTCCTGTGACATGTGGGAGCGAAACTGTGCAAGTGCGACTCCTCCAAAGCCTGTATCCACCGTAGTGATAATAAATTGGAAGACGTACATAAACAATGCCCATGTGATACAAAACCCTTCACTAAATGAGCAGCATCCTCGACCATCCACAACTTTTTTGATAGTCAATACATCATCCTCCGAGTCATAGGACCGCATGGCGGCAACAGCAGATGTCAGCTACGTATGAATGAGATTATAATCTGCAAAATAAAAGTGATTTACTAGTAAATTATTACCAATTAAATTGGGTACCATCAACATTCATAACAAGGAGTACATGAGAAAAATAGGAAATAAAATAATTTCAGAGAGTAGCATAGGGTGATATGTTTTGTTCATCAACTCTTCTCACAAGTTCTATAAAATTAATATTATTTTTTCCAAATCCTGTGGATATAGTGAAGCTTTTAAAATATATGATGAATAGTAAACTGATAAAAAAAAACATGACAGCTGGTAAAACAACCAGAATTAATTCTACAATATAATAAATAGTTGAAAGGTAAATTTTAACAAATAGGTAAATACTCAAATTAATATGAGGTGAGCCAGTTAATGGTAAATTAACAACACACATTTAAAAGAGCACGCAAAAAAGTGACTCTATGCAGAAAAGATGTAATGGCTGAACTTACCTGAGAGCAAGAGGGAGCAGGAAGGATGAGTTGTTTCAGCTCCAGCTGATTCTAGTTAATGAGCACTGATTTTGAACAAAAACATAATAGCGGGAATGTCTAAGCTTCGTAGGAAAATGGAAATACCCAGTAGCTGAGCACTAATAGCCCTGATAGTAGATCAAGTCCCACTGGATGCTAGGCCCCGCCCAACAGCCAACTGCTCTAATAGCCAATGCTAGGCCCCGCCCAACAGCCAACTGCTCTAATAGCCAACCATAGATGCTCATTTATGGCCAAATTTCTCGAAACTTCTCAAAATAAAATATTATAAATAAACATTGTGGCTCAAAAAATTAATATTAAAATCTGACTGATCTAGTTAAACAGCGTTTATCTTTCAAATAGATGAAAAAGATATCAGCTGCTGTTATTAGTAGAATAGCAGAGCCATTTGAGTGATTATGAGTACTGAATACAATTTGGAAAGGACATTTGGGAATTCCAAACAGGGGAAATTCCAAGCTGTAGAATCCTCGTAAAATAATTTTATTGGAAGTATAAATCGGGTGATGTTTAGATAAGACATCAGGGAATTTCACTTAGTGTCTGCAGCTATGGCAGTTGGTGTCTGCAGTGTCTGCAGCTATGGCAGTTGGTGTCTGCAGTGTCTGCAGCTATGGCAGTTGGTGTCTGCAGTGTCTGCAGCTATGGCAGTTGGTGTCTGCAGTGTCTGCAGCTATGGCAGTTGGTGTCTGCAGTGTCTGCAGCTATGGCAGTTGGTGTCTGCAGTGTCTGCAGCTATGGCAGTTGGTGTCTGCAGTGTCTGCAACTATGGCAGTTGGTGTCTGCAATGTCTGCAGCTATGGCAGTTGGTGTCTGCAATGTCTGCAGCTATGGCAGTTGAAAGCATTGTTGGCTCGTCGTTTACTGTTCAGATGAGAAAATTTAAAGCAGACGACGGCTATTGTATTGCATCACATCAAACTAAGCAAACGCAGTTTGCATATCACATCAATGTAAGCAGCTGTTCAGGCAGCCCAATCAATAACAAATTACCCAATTATGGTCCATGTAGTAGGTGGTAACTTCTCACCATGCCAGTCACTCATAAATGAAGCAATTTTTGAGCTAGTCCAACACATAGACATACTATTCTGATTGAGATAAAATTTCAAGGTTATGTTCTGGCAATATAATTCTCCCATCCTATCAAAAACCCTTGAAATCCGTGACTTTCAAACTCGTTATGCACATGGGCTTTATGTCTCGGAATGCCATTAAATTGGCCTGGCACACAACCGGAAGAGGACAGCGCTATGAAGATTGAGAATAATAACTACCTGGTACCAAATCTAACCTGATCAATAGATGCCTCCTGGCTAGTATGATGCCACTCTAGACACTAACTATGTAACTGGGAATTAATCATTTACTATAATAACTTAGTTAATTGAGAGTTGTCCTCCCACTACTAACTATTACTAGCTACGTAACGGGGATAGTGCCAATAAAAGAACAGGCGCGAGCAGTCGCATGAGTTTCAGGTAAATCATTTTATTAGCTGTAAATGTATACAGACTAAGAACGTTCAATAGTTTCGAAGTATGTCGCCCTAAACAAATAGGCCGAAGTATAGTCAAATTGTTATCATCTCCGAGCCTATTGGTGAAGCTTATTCCAAATATGACAAAGAGGCAAGTTTATATTATTTACTGCCTTTGGCACTGGTATCACAGTAATAAAATTATTAATTATTTTCAAAGTCTATGGTCAAGGTATTTAGAGAACCATGCATTTTTGTATTTTTTCAAACGCAATAGAAAAATTGCCCTTTTGTATCATTCCAACCTGCTGATTTGAACCTGTTAGCAACTTTCTTTCAAATTGTACTTTAAAATCAGTTTATTTTTTTCTTTCTACATGCACTTGAAAGAAAATAAACAAAGATATAAGAACAAATTAAACACCAATTCTGAAATATATACTGGTATATAATTCGATACCCTTATGCTGGGCAATGAAATGTTTCCGTTAATTTCATCCGATTGAGAACGATTGAGAATGACTGCCAAAACCCTGCAAAACCCCCCTTCCTTTATTTATTATTACTCATTTATGTTGGAAATGTAATTCATATTAACTCCTGTCTTGTACAAGTTCACATGTACTTTTACTTGTTATTACTAATTCAACATGCTTTGTTGTTCGATCTATTTTTAGCTGTGTGCATGGCCTTGCATCAGCCTTAAGCCTTGGCTACACACACCCGGTAAGTAAAATTTGCCGAACCACCGAGCCGAACCGAACTTACGGAATCAAACGAACCTTGGGGATTGTACATGCTGACACTAAAGAGGACAACTCCTAACATGGTAGTTGTTGTAATTAAGAGTTATGTACCCTTTACGCTTGTGAAACAGGACTAAATTCACATGGAAGTACATAGACTCTATCTGGAAGAATAAGATTGTGGACAACGACATTTACCAAGACGCCAAAGTAGTGCGTTTTTTCCTCACTCAATTAGGGATTATCTCCGCCTTTGCTGCAGTTAGCTTGCAGTCTAATCGTCAAAACATGGCTGGATCGAAAAAGAAAAGCATTCTCTGCAGTGCAATAAATTGCAACAACTATGCGTCATGTTGCCCTAACTTGAGCTTTTTTCGTTTCCCAAGGGATGAAACCAGGTGTGACTCTGATTACATGATTATTATAATTATTAATGATTGATTTTGGCAAAACAAAAAACACTACTACTAGTAGTAGTAGTAGTAGTAGTAGTACTACTACTACTAGTAGTACTTCTACTACCACTATAAGTACTAGTACTACTTGTAGTACTAACAAGTTCAACTACTACTACTTACTTTCGATTATTTTTTTATTATTATTAGTATGGAATGCACGGATATTCAGTAAGCTTGACGCCAACTGTGGGTATTGGCAGATGAAGTTGAGTGAGAGTTCGTACTTACTCACTACATTTATAACGCCTTTCGGACGGTACTGTTGCAAAAGACTCCTATTCGGCATAAATTCGGCCCCTGAGATCTTCCAGCGGGAAATGCAGAAAATCCTTGTAGATTTAGACGGGGTGGTTTGTCAAATGGATGACATTCTAGTTTATGCAGAGAATCAACAGGATCACGATGCTAACTTGAAGCGAGTCTTTGACAGGTTGAGTGAGAGTGGTGTGACTTTAAATGCAGAGAAATGCGAGTTCAATAAAACGGAGATAAAATTCCTAGGGCACGTCATAACATCAGAGGGTATCAAGGCGGACCCGGAAAAGACTAGAGCCACTGTGGAATTCCCAACACCCAATAGCCGGCATGATCTGAGGCGTTTTTTTGGTATAGTGAACTACTTAGGAAAGTTCTCCGCAGCTATCTCTGGATGCACCGTTCAATTGAGGCAGTTGCTGGGTAAAGATAGTGACTGGCGTTGGTCCACTGAACATGCAGCTGAATTCAGGAAGCTGAAATCACTAATGGTAGCCACACCAACGCTAGCCCCGTTTAGACTTGAGAACAAGACTATGCTTAGTGCAGACTCCTCGTCATTTGGTCTGGGTGCAGCATTGCTGCAACAAGTAGACAGAGAGTGGAAGCCAGTGGCGTTTGCATCGCGATCTCTGAACAGTGCGGAAAAACGTTACGCGCAAATCGAGAAAGAGGCACTAGCCATATGTTGGGCTTGTGAGAAATTTAGCTACTTTCTATCGGGGCGCGACTTTACGGTGGAAACAGATCATAAGCCACTGGTTGCTGTGCTTGGAGACAAGGAGTTGGCAAAGTTACCGATACGCGTGCAGAGGTTTAGATTGCGGATGATGTCGTTTAGCTACAAAATAGTCTATACACCGGGGAGTAAGTTGGTGCTGGCAGATGCTCTCTCACGGGCACCTCTTTCAGGGACATCAGGGGGAGGTGATGAGGAGCCTCTGATCATCCAGGAGCTGGTTGATGCACTACCAATATCGGCGTCTCGGCTGGACAGGATTAAAGCTGCAATGTTAATGGAAGACGAAGGCAAATTGTTGATTAAGTACATTATCGAAGGGTGGCCCGTAATGCCCAAGATTGGGGAATCGATGAGACAATTCTATACCTTCCGAGACAGCTTGACAACAATCCAAGGAGTAGTTTTCTTTGAAAATAGAATTTACGTACCCAAACTAGAAAGAGATAGGATACTGACAGAGATCCACTTTGGCCACCAAGGCGAGACAAAGTGTATCCGGAGAGCAACGGATATAGTGTGGTGGCCAGGCATGACGGCTGAAATACGTGCGTTAGTAAAAGCATGCCCCAAGTGTGAGGAGTTTCGATTGAAACCACGGGAACCCCTAGTTAGCACACCCCTGCCTGAGCGCCCATGGTGGCAGGTGGCGGTTGATTTATGCGAAAAGGATGGGAAGACATTTATGGTAGTTGTAGATTACTACAGTAGATTTATTACAACCAGTGAACTGACTGGAACAGCGGAGGCTGAAACAGTTGTCTCCAAACTGGAGGCATTGTTTTGCTTGTTAGGGGTACCAAATTCGTTGGTAAGTGACAATGGCCCACAATTTGTCTCAGAAAAGTTTCGGTCATTCATGACCAAATGGGACATCACACACATTACTAGTTCTCCGAGATACCCCCAGTCCAATGGAGAGGCAGAGCGGGCAGTGCGAACAGTAAAACAGCTAATGAACAAGAATGTCAACTTACAAGCTGCCCTCTGTGTCTACAGGGACACTCCGCTGGCCAACGGTTACTCCCCTGCGGAGCTTATGTTTGGTCGTTCTATGAATTCGATGGGCGTTGTGCCAGAAAAGACAATCGATTTAAAACGACTACAGCGATTTGAAGCTTCCCAGCGTCACAAGCAGAGGTTGTATTACAACTCGAGGCATAGGGCCAGGGAAAGAAGTCCTATCGAAGTGGGGCAGCCCGTAGCAATACGAGGTAGCGATCAGCAGAGGTCAGATGGGGTAGTAATCGCTACTAGAGGGCGCGAGGTGGTTGCCTCCAAGGAAAATGGTAGACTGCTCCGTCGAAACCGAGCACTCATAAGCAGAACTGAGGCACGCAGTCCTCAGATTGCAACAAACCCTTGTGAGATGGAGAGACCTCCCGACTCCCCTGAGCCAGAGTGCAGATCAGGTTTAAGGGACAAGTCACCGGCTGTGGACGCAGCTGGAACCCTTCCTACTCGCCGCGATGTAACAGTTCCCGTAGAAGCTAATAATGTGCCGATGTCTCCGGTCAGGGAACCCTCGCCAGTCGCGCGTACTAGCAGGTATGGGAGAAGAATAAGATCACCAAAACGGCTCAACTTGTAAACTGTTTTCATTACAGCATGCACTCTTATCTTATCGGAAATTCATTGGTAAGGAATGTTGTATCTAGATCCTGGTCAACCATATGTCTCCCTGGGGCTAACTGGGAAGACATCATCTTGCATGTGCTACACAATGCTAACGAGTTTCGGAACTCCTTCCTGTATATTCTGGTGGGACCAGTGAGATTTACGCGCCTACACCGGACCCATGGTCGGAAGGAGTGTGTGTTGAATGATGTTTCCGTAGGAACCCCAAAGTCGGTGTTCCGCCAGTTCGACAGGGCTGCAAAGAACCTTAACATTGTACCTGTTCTATGCACCATATACCCTCTGGATTTCCACGATTACAATCATCATATCAAAAAGCAACGCCTAATATGTCAGGGCTTCTATGAGGAGTGGACGGAGAAATTGAGGGGAATGGTGACAGTGGAAAACAGACTGATAGTCAATTTTAACATCACCCGTGGAATGGCGACACCATACATTCATAGGCGAATTTACCACCGTAGCCATGGCAAATACAGGATGCGTAAACAATTCCTTAGAGACGGCCTGCATCCTACTGACGCCATAACCCGAGAATGGATCGGGGAAATTGAACGAACAGTCAGGTTAAACTGTCAAGCATGGCGTCAGCGTCATGCATAAGTTTACTGTACATATTTGATTTATATTTGTGTCTGTCTCGTTTATTGTTTGTCTGTTGCAGTACATGTCTTGCGTACAACTCTTTCTCTCTCTCCTTAGTGAGCAGTTGTATCTTTGTCATAATTCAATTAACAGTTGCAAGTGCGCGTTAATGTTCTCACTAATAAGCAATGTACAATGGTCTCGTGAGTGTGGTTGCACTGCCAAACTGATGAGTACTTGATGACTCCTTGGAGATGTGTACCATGTATTGGTTTTGGTTGAATGCATACTGCTGTGGCATTGTTCTCCCCTATTGTAGTGTAGGGGTGTGGGTGCACCCTAGACACAGCTCACCGGGAAAGCATATGAACTTGGAAGGAAGGTGTAACAGGAACCGGAAACGAACAAGGCCCCTGGGAGAAAGACACTGGATGCATTCGATGCGCGGACGAGCTACCTTAAGGACTAACGAGGATCACGCCGAACTTATTAAAAGGTAACCAAGTACTATTACAATATTTAAATATAATAATTAAATAATATATTTTATTTTACATATATCATCTCAAAAGCCTAATGAATTTGTGTGTGCTTGTCAAAAAACAAAACCATGGGTTTTATTATGATATATTTGACAATTTTTAGATGTAAGAGATGGTTGGCTAATGCCAAGACTGAACACTTGATGGGAAGATCTTCTGCTCAGCTGAACCGGTCTAATGTAAGTGTTGAAAGTATACTGATGTTGAAATTTTTTTATTATTATTTTTGCCTTTATAATAAGATAGTGAACCCAAATAAAAACCAGGAGAGGTGATTCTAGGCACACATTGTCTTGATAAGCAATAGACTGAATTCTGATGATGGAAAATGTGGCTCTTCTATTTTTAAATATTGGTTTCAATGAAGTAAATATATTTGCTTTCAAATGTAAATGAATGTTGATACTCATAGGTATTTGTTTTAGTATCTTTGTGCTGGGCATTTGAGGAGTCCCAGTTTGCAAATGTCTACAGAGACAAGCTAAATTGGAATGCCATACCAACCCTGCTCAAAATCCCGAATCCCCCTGCTTTAATAGCATGCAAACGGAAAAAACCTCGCGAACGTCAACTTACAGCGCAGGTATCTGAATACATTGTTACAAATTTGGCATTTCATTTTTAAGTGCATATTATTTATCACCTACAGGTTATGCTGAAGATTTTTATGTGCTAGTATATTTTGTGTCAATTGCATGTTTCATGTAGCTACTCTAGGTCCTCAGTTGTGCTAAAAACAATTATTCTCTGCAACTTTGTATTTTATATAACTTTAGGAAAGCTCTTGTGAGACAGTTGAGAGTAGTACGATTGCAAATATGCCCAGCACTCAATGTAAGGTTTCACATATTTCAGCTCAGCATGCCTCTCAACACTCTAAGCTCCCTCGGTTCCGTCATGTTGTGCGTTACCTGATTCTGTGAAAAGATATGAGGAGTTGTGCAATCTTCTCTTTGGCTATTGGATGACGCTGACTGGTCTATGACTGTATTGCAGTTTACTCAGCATATAAATATTACCTGTTCAACTGTTCTCTACACCCTCTCATTGTTAACGCTTGCTTCATATCTTTAAGTTTATTGTATTTGTATACTTATTTAATTTTATGCAGTTTATGCTTCAATTATTTTTGATTTTCAGCTCTAGCTTACCTCTTCTTTACTTGTTTACTACGCCAAGTTCTGACCGGCTAATGACTTTCAGTCTATTTAACTATTCCTACTCTGAAATATCATATTGGATGTGGCATATGGTGTTATGGGTAATTTAACATTACATGTGCTGCATATAGATATGTGCTTTGTATGCAGCTATTTTATGTTCTGTTGCAATGTAACCTGTTCTGTTTTGCATATACTTATTGAGATGATCATAATATAACGAAATGTTTTCTATGATTAGCTTTAATGTACCTTTAGCATCTAATACTATGACTCCAAGAAAGAGAGCTCTCAAACGACAAGTTAACCAGCAAATTCATAGAGTGGGGAGGTTGAAACAGAGCATCGACAAATCCAAGTATGGTAAAACATGCTTCAGAGCAAAAGTTTTCGAGTTCTGATCATACATATAGTAATATGTCAGTTCACGTTCCAGAAAATGTGCAGAATCAAGGGCTCAATGTACATATTAGCATACATTGGAGGCTACATTGTTAGAAAGCTGCAAAAGATTAATTGCAAAAAGCAGAGATTTTGTGCCAACTGTTTGAAAATGGTTGAAGGTTCCCCTGACAGCAAAAACTCATCTCTTCAATTTATTGACCTTAAACAGCATGCAAATTGTGTAACTGGCTTAAAACATCCCAGCGAAATCATGGTGCAGCTTCTTGCAGAGGCAGAAGCAATATATCAAAAAGTTGCTTATAACGCATTGCACTTGACCTTTGTTAGAAAGTCCATTGTCACGGCCCTCATCAGGGGTTGCCCGACTCTTACCAGGTTTAGCTGTTGCCAATGTTTTCTGGATAAATGTGTTATACAAATGTTTACCACTATACGCCTTCACCACTGCATCAAACTACTCAATAGAAATGTTAGCCAAACTCGAAAGTCTCGATGCCGTAAACTGCTTAAACTGTCAAACTTGTAGCTATTGGTTCTATTGTTTTGCAAACCTCAGTGGTTTTAGCGTGCTTCTAAATAGTTAGAAACGCTGGCTGATGTATGTTATGTGCTTTTCATCACAAGTAGATGCAATTTTTTGTTTTATTTCGTTATATTAGTTGCAAAAATAAGGTGTTGACTTTTATTGTCACTGTTAGCCATTGGCCTATCATTTTTACCACTATTTACTGATCTATGTTTATTAAAACAATAAAGGTTAATTACCTCATCGAAGTTGTCTTTTCATAGTTCATTGCGCATCTAACTGCACGGTCAAGAGAGATAACTTCTAATTGGGTGACGGTGATTTATCATTCGCTTTGGCGTCTTGGTAAATGTCGTTGTTGTGGATGATAAATAAATTAAGTGATGAATAAGTCTTTGTACATCCGGTATGCTAAAGTGGAACTTCGTTTTCAGTCTAAACTCCACGAGGTTGTTGTTCTGTCATCATCATGTCATTGAATAAGAGGTATATTGATATTGTTTCCATGAACTACTATACAATTGGTTGCTCAAATAATAGCAGGATTTGTTTATATATATATATATATATATATATATATATATATATATATATATATATATATATATATATATATATATATATATATATATATATATATATATATATATATATATATATATATATATATATATATATATATATATATATATATATATATATATATATATATATATATATATATATATATATATATATATATATATATATATATATTAGTGATTATTAATTATAATTGATAATTATATAATTATTAATATTGATGATATATAAAGAATATTCCTTTATTCAAGGAGTTATTATTAATAATAAACATGATAATCATCATCAGGAAAATGTAATAATAATATATATTATATATATATAATAATAATATATTCGGATTGTTTTATTAATTATAATTTGTATAAAAAATATAATAATGATAAACGTTAATGATATATATAATAATACAATAATAATGATCATAATAATATTCTGTATATATTATTATATATTGTGATTATTTTAATTATGTATCTATATTCATTATTATAAAAGAAATTGTGTTATTGTTGTTTTATTGTATAATCTTTGGATGTTATTTTTTATTTACTTAGTAAAAACCCAGACTACGCCATACCAAGCTTTGTATATCTAGCTTGCTTGTGCATTCATCTATATAACAATGTATATATATACTCGTATTGCAATGGTTTATGATTGTGGATGTTACCACTTGACAAATGACTTCATTTATTTATTCATTCATACAGAGTGTTGTGCATAAGCTGTGGCTGGTTCCACCGAAGAAATGAGACATGTTCGAGAGCCGAGGATGATGTGGTAGGTTAGATTGAACATCACTTGATTAAGATAAATGTAAATGAATCATGATTTAAAGTATGGATGGGTGCATTGAAATATGTTAATTTTTATCAGTCTCTTCGTAGTCATAATACCTGTTGTTTTCCCAATATCAATAGTCCATTAATGGTACCAGCGATCAAAGGAACCAATGAACAATTAACCTTGAAAATCGTAGCTATATAACATTTAGTTAAATCTGTGTTGTAATATGCATGTTTGCAAAATAAAAATTCCGTTATAGCGATCAAATCTCACAGAAGGGTAAGGCTACGTTTATTGTTCAAAAAGTGGATTGTTCTAACTTTATGCTCATCAAAACGTTACTGTTACATTGTTATCGTCTTAGTTACATAGGGTACACGTAATCTTGCACAATCTAAGTGTTACTCATTGATTTACTGTTACTGCACCCATGGTTTACTTTCGCTATAACCCACTTTACATAATCAATTGTTGCACTTTTGACATTATTATTAATGGGTTTTAGAATTGGAAGTTGGACATGTGCAGTCTGCACATTGATAAATAATGCAGAAAGCTTACAGTGCGATGCCTGTGACACCACCCGTCCTATTGCTAAAAGGTGAGTCTTTGAATGCTTGTTATGAAACTCTTCCAGTCTACATTAAGTCAAAGTGGTATATAGAGAAAGTGACAATGCTGATGACTTGAACGCCGTTTTGAAACTAATGATTGGGATTCCACATTATACTTTATGTAACATCTTATGATTTTGAGGTTTTAATTATTCAACTTCTCTGTGGGCTTTGAATGTTTTTTAGTTGTCAAAAGTATGCTGTCTTCTATGTGTGGCTCCTATTAAATTACAAATTTGCCTGATATTGACAAATTAACAGCAGATATTGGGTGCAACAGATGGTTCCTCCCATTATAAGTTATATGACATTTTAAGTTGCTGTTTATGAAGTCATACTCTAACAATTTATCATCATTCTCCCAAATAGATTTGTTATGCATGGGAGGATCATAGTTATTTGCAAAATCGAATGCTATCACACTATGCTTATTTAGAGTTTTTGTAACGGTTTTATGGAGTTGTCCTCTGCTAGGAAAGACAACACCTTTTAATATAGATTTTTCACCAAGCCTAGCATTATCTTCACCAAGCCTAGCATTATCTTCACCAAGCCTACTCATCAAAGCTGTTTTTTAGCGGAGTTACGCTCTGGGGCCATACCATGGAGATAGTAGAATGGACTGCGTGCTGGGCAGAGCTTGCTTGTTACTCATCAAAGCTGTTTTTTAGCGGAGTTACGCTCTGGGGCCATGCCATGGACATAGTAGAATGGACTGCGTGCTGGGCAGAGCTTGCTTGTTACTCATCAAAGCTGTTTTTTAGCGGAGTTACGCTCTGGGGCCATGCCATGGACATAGTAGAATGGACTGCGTGCTGGGCAGAGCTTGCTTGTTACTCATCATTAGTTTCCAGAATTTGAAATTTCATGGGCGCCATTGTTACGAACTACATCATTGAGATAGGCAAATAGACCAATCACAAACCTACATGGATATAAAGGGATGTCTCGCAATTGATCCATGTAGGCACCTGATTGGTTGAGGATTGGCTGCCATGATGTGTTTTGTAACAATGGTGACCAAAACCCCCATAAACCGCTCAGACGTAAACTCCGCCCAGTATGCAGTCCATTCTACTATGTCCATGGGCCATACACAAACACAATTTAGGAAAAAACAGTCCATTGTGAGTTATATGAATTCAACACTTTGCATTAAGTATGCCTTGCATTGCACCACATGTTGTATCATTATGTCAATCAACACCAGTGTATATGACTATACCTGCAAACTTCGAATGAACTGAAATGGCCTTCATTGTATGATGCAGTATCAATTTGTATTCATCATTCCTAGATTGTACTCATCCGTTCTATTGGGTATTGATTTGCCCACTGAGGACTTCAATGCCACGACTCCAAAAGGACGAGGAGAGCCTGCTGCTGCTTCAGAAGTCATTGATCTCCTCTCCGACTCTGATTCCACCATCTCACTCTCTAACAAGGTACCACTGTTATAAGCTATTCAAATCTGTCGTAAGAAATAAATCTCTGCTCTAATTAACTGACTTCGAACATGTACTTACAAAGAAGGGGATAACATCCAACTTTGAAACAAGTTACAAGCACACAAGTTATTTTCTGTTTTTTTTTTCAGGATAGGTCCTCTCCATCAGATGACAAGGTAACACGTGGAGATAGTCCAGTCATATCAGTTGGATCCTTTGCAAAGCGTAGCAGGTATGTTTGTGAGACTTATTTGTGACTGCAGCAAACTGAATGATCTAGGCATGTCTGGCAGCTAATGGCAAGAACTTGAGTTCATGTTGCTGCTGGTGACTCCATGATGTCTTCATACTAAGCTTTTCCAAAGAGGTTAGGGAAGTGGCTGCTCTTCGTTGGCTTGAAGCATTTCCAATAACTTTTGCAAATACTATAATGTTTGATATTTTTAATGACTTTTACTCCAAATTGTTTTGAGTTATAGCTTAAAGTCTGAGTTATGTCATGCAGATTGTAATGTGCTGGGAAGGGACCGGGTGATTGGGTTATTCATGTATATACAGTTATTCTACTGCATTACTATTTGTGCCTATAGTCTAATTGGGTGATGATTTTCTGTTTTACAATACAGTTTTCCTAGTTGTTAGAAATCTCTTGCATAATCTATTTTTAAAACATTTGTCTACTCATTTTCTTCCAGAATAATTCCAAATTTCGAATGAACTAAAATGGCCTTCATTGTATGACACAGTATCTATTTATATTCACCATTCCTAGATTGCACTCATCAGCTCTATTGGGTACTGATTTGCCCACTGAGGACCTCAATGCCACGGCTCCAAAAGAACAAGGAGAACCTCCTGTTGCTGCTTCTGAAGTCATTGATCTCCTCTCCGACTCTGATTCCACCATCTCACTCGCTAACAAGGTACCACTGTTATACGCTATTCAAATCTGTTGTAAGAAATAAATCTCTGTTCTAATTAACTGACTTCGAACATGTACTTACAAGAAGGTGATAACTTCCAACTTCAAAACAAGTTACAAACACACAAGTTATTTTCTGTTTTTTTTTTTCAGGATAGGTCCTCTCCATCAGATGACAAGGTAACACGTGGAGATATTCCAGTCATATCAGTTGGATCCTTTGTAAAGCGTAGCAGGTATGTTTGTGAGACTTATTTGTGACTGCAGCAAACTGAATGATCTAGGCATGTCTGGCAGCTAATGGCAAGAACTTGAGTTCATGTTGCTGCTGGTGAGGGAAGGCAGGTCCTGTGCTGACAAATTTACCTGCGAATTATATGACGTGTGTAATGTTTTTAAAGTTTGTGAACTTCAGCTTTAGTAATTAATCTTTGTTCATTAACTCTGTCTTCTTTGGCATGCCGAGGTCATATTTTTTTTAAAAAGTTGAAAAATGAAATGCTCCTTTTTCAGTGCGTTGTTTTGTGGAGTTGTCCTCTTTTATGCGGTTGTCCCATGTTATGGAGTTGTCCTATTTGAGGGAAGACACTATGTAGTTTTTGACGATTGAATTTATTAATAGTTATTTTTTTCCAAAAAAATGTGTATAACCTGTCCCTCATGATAGGAGTAACAACCAGTGACTGCAAGAGTACTGACCACCTTTTATTATCCAGCTATCCGCTGTTCCCATGTTCACAAAACTAAACATAAATTAGGTTTTAGAATCTGAATGTTTGACATCCATAGGGTTAGCCATTATCCGAATATTAAACTGCTTTTATTACACAATCACCTTAGTCTGTTCATGGAACAAAACTGAATTTTTGATATGTGGGTTGTAAACTCTTAAACTCTTAAAGTGTCTGCGTCAGTATGCATATCAGTGCATGAGACGCACTTCGGTAGAGCTGTCCTCTCACAAAGCGAATCCCAATGAGTGTTGCTGTGAAATGTGTCAAAAAACTAATTCACTCTGGATCGTTCATATTTGAACTTTTAATTGCAAAATCTATTTTAAAAATTTTAATTATTATCAGGGATTCCTATTATATTTTTTCCACTGCAAAATTCCAGGTAATTTGGATTTAATTATTATTGTTGTTCAACAAAACCGGATGTACATTTTCGGAAAATTTCATTGTTAGCAACAATTTGAACAAAAAAATTTTTTTTATCATTCTTTTGACAATCTAAACCCCAATAGAATTATTTCCTTGCAAATTAATAATTATTTGACAACATTTCGGTGGTAAAACATTCCCACGTGAGTAAATGTGGGGACACAACATCATTGCTATTAAAATCAAACGATAGGCTGACTTTTTCAAAACTGCTCCAAAAATTCTGAAATTGGTTTCTATCTCATTTTCTCGCATAAAAAATAATCTCTGCACAATGAATAATCTTTGGAAGGTCTCATTCTATGCAAACAAGGCAAATTTTCGGAAGTCACCTTTATAGCTATATATGAGTTGTTGCGTCTTCAGAAAAAAAGTGCGTCTTGGTCAGCATTCAGTGCGCTTATAGTAGTTGTCTCGCCAACGAGAGGACAACTCCGCAATTATTCATTTATTAAATAATCACATAAACGACGAGGTAAACCAAGCTTAAATATGCCCCATTTTTGGTGTCATAGGCCCTTTAACGCTTTGTGACCAGGTGGTAACTTTCATGGTGTCACATTAGAAACCACTGTAAGGACATTTCATTTTGTTTCAGGAGTGTTATTAATTCAGCAGAACAGCGACGAGAAGAGGCTACAAAATCTATGACCAATGTAACTATCTTAGAGAATATCATCAAAAGACATGCAAACCTAAAATTGCAGTCTACCCGACCTAGTAACATTGCCAAGACCCAGGTCATATATATTGACATGGCTGAAGAAAACAACATCAGAGACATTACAGCTGATGGAGCATGCCGCTGGAAGAATGACGGAACCTTCATGTATTCCTATACAAAAGGATTTGAAATTATCGATCAATGTCGGGCAGGTCATGCAATTTCTAGGAAAGAATTGGAAAATGACACATATCGTGTTGTCAAAAGCTACTACAGCAATAAAATTTGCAATGTGAAACGCTGTGTGGCGTACATCGAAAGTAGCAGACAAAAGATCTACAACGACATTCTTGTGGTATCGTATGTCTTCAAAGGCGAGGAGAAATTACTCGTCCCGAGCAGGCATGGAAATGCCACAAAAACACAAAACTCCTATACATCTGTCAAGCCGTCTGCAATCAAGGCTGTCACTGATATGTCACAAACTATGTCTGTGACGAGAGCTCTAGAGAGACATATAGAAAGTGAAGGGGGGCGGACCCAAATAAAACCCGAGAACAGGCCTAAAAAGCACCATATCTACTCGAAGAGATCAAGCGGTACTCATTACTCTGATGACATTGAAGCTTTGCTCATTTTTGCCGCTGATCATCCCCACTTAGTAAGAGCCGTTGAGGTACACCCTGAGCCATTAATAGTAATGGCTACTGACCAGCAACTCAATGATATGCAACGTTTCTGTAAAGGTTAGTAATCAGTGGTCTAATTCCATATCAAATATATTATTCATCACCATTGATTGATGATATATTATTTCACATTTATTCTTCAAAAATTTACGTTTTTGCTTTGCTTATTAGAAACAAATCGGATTAATTGTTACAGTTGCTATATGTGGATGTGTAGTACCTACCAACAAACTTCAAGCAAATTCATAGCTTCACATACAACAATATTTCTTTTATTTCTCAATATTAATTTGTTATTAATCAGGAGTTGTCCTCTTTTGGATTCTCCCAAAACAAAGTCCTTATAACGATGTGAGGGCAATGGGGCAATCCACGAAACCCCACAATGACTCAAGGTACTCTGGCTAATGGGGGCGATAAGAATGCAAGGAATGTAAGATGGCGGCAAACATGAGAGGCGCCGAGATGTCTTTGGTTAGCAGTCTACCTTTCTTATACGTCTATGATTGATATAACATAATTGACGCCATATGTTCATAACGTAGTGATCTTAAAGAAACAACCATAACAGATATGGTTGCAAGCTGTATAGGAAACATCTGAACTGGACTATTTCACATTCCATTCTCTTGCATAGGCCACTCACTCAGCGGTACCCGTACTTTGCCAAACAGCCGACTGTAGAACACTCACTCCCGAACAGCTTCAAGAATGTTATTTTTTTTCTTTTTTTTTATAAAAAATTGCCATATTTGTATTCTGATGAATTACTGGAGTTCAACACATTCATTTAGTATTTCAGTAGCCTAATAAATACTGTGCATCAACAACGATTATATACAATAAAAGTTGGACATTTCTTTCTCTTTGCGTTTCAGTCTGGAACTCGTTATCACAACTACGACACTATCATCCAATACCTGAGCAGTTTAATGACTTTCACCCAATCACATCTTATTTGTGCCTGGGTCATTTCGATTATTTACAGTGTACATCTTTTGGAGTTGTCATTACCATGAGATAACAACTTTGTAACAGATATGCTGTAGAAAGATATCTTTTTATAAGAAAATAAATAAATAACATCCTTGAAACTGTTTGGCAGTCCGTGATCTACATGTACAGTCGGCAGTTCGGCAAAGTACGGGTGCTGCTCACCCATTTTTTTCCACATTGTTGTTTGTCTATAACTGTTTTAAATTTACATTGTAGCTACGAACGCTGTGGTGAGCATTGACCCTACGTTCAAACTCGGTCAGTTTTACGTCACTCCTATGACTTATAGCAACCCTCTGATCAGAAATAAAGTTTACCACAACAGAGGCGCATTCTGCGGACCAGTTCTTGTACACTTTCAAAAGACAACCTACAGTTATTGTCGGCTATTTGAAATAGTCAATAAATGCATTCCAGAACTAGGGATGATCAATGCTGTCGGCACTGATGGCGAGGCTGCTCTCATTGAAGCTCTAACCACCCATTACCCCAAGGCTAAACAGCTGCGTTGTGTCAAACACTTCCTTGGCAATGCTGCAGAAAGGGTCGCCCATGGTAAGATACAGTTCCAGGCACAGCTAAAGTCTTTGCTAACAAATCCCATTGAAGAATTTTACCTCCACTTTGATGCCATCATCAAAAGATGGAGTACTGCTGCAACGTATTTAAATAAAAACAAATTTGTGTTAAGAGACAATCTACACTGCACAAATAATGAAGGACAGTTATACTACACCAATGCTTCAGAGAGTGTCAATGCAAAAATGAAACGCTTTGTCCAATTCAAACAATCTGGTCTTCTCAACTTTCTTAAAACCCTCAATGAGTTCTTTGCTGCAGAGCTGGGAGCAGCCACCGATGGATATACAGGCGTCAGTAGGACATACGAGCCTACAGAAGACTTCGTTAAAATCTTTGGACCATTTGACTGGACTATACTCTCAGCGAAAGAGCGAAGCGATCTCGAAACAAGGTTTCATTCATGTAAAGTTACGGAAGTCTTGCGATGTCAACCACTCACAACTGATTTCGACATAACACCAAATAGCTGTAACCTTAACATTCCAAATGACATTGTGGAGCACATATTCGCAAAGGCAGATCAGATATTACTTCTTGGCAAGGTCATGCCGGCTCCAAGCATGGACACCCACATAATGTTTTCTTGTTGCTCAGCATCAGACTCTGCAAATTACCACGTCAAAATAAAGAGCGGTTGTGCAATATGTGAATGCAAAGAGTTTACTTTGTACCACTTGTGCTCGCACTCTGTCGCATCCCTTCACACAAACGGAACTCTCTTTGAACATATCCTATGGCACAGGAAAAGGCAGACGAAGAGTTTGGACGTGCTGACGCAATCCACTGACGTATCCCGTGCGGGTCTAAAACCGAACCAAACAAAACGTAGGCGCTCATGCAATACGCTGCAAGAAAGTAGAGGTAATCAGGGTGACTCCCGAAAGGATTGTAACATTGACCACCGCACAACAGCCCGCCTGTGTTACACACAGAACCATAAAGGCAACAAGAATTGTTATAAGTGCGATAACTCTATTGAAGATGGGAATTCTCTTGGTATATCCATCGGGGAATATGTTTACCGCAGCTACTTCAACAAGAAAGCCAAGAAAACAACAGTTTCTTTAAAAAAACAATTTGCATACTCACATTTACGATGTTTTAATTCGGATATATGTATACACTGTTGTCAAGAGATTGGTGATGCTGAGAGAGATGAGCTAAAAAAAAACAACTTACAGTTTAAATGAAAGTATTTGTTGCAATGCTGCTTGTCTATGCATGGTTGGTTATGCAAGGAGTAGGTCCTTGGTTTATGTATGTCATGTTGCCAAATAAATCCTCAGTGAAGCCTATCCACCAATGGCTTGTGCAAATGCAATGGTATAAGTATAATCGTTAATGCTTCTTGTTTAAGAGTAAATTAGAACAATAATTTTGAAACATATTTGGAAGCTGAAATTACTACTGATGAATGTATTTACGCTGGAAAACCGTCGCTGATTCTGAAGGCATCAATCCTCTACCGCTGGCCAAAATATAAATACTGACATTGCATAGTAAATGATGGAATGCTCAAACTGAGGTAAAACATTTTGGTAGCTATAAGTGTCAGTGTTGTACACTGATATGCTGGTTGTTAATGCCTGCAAGGAGATGCGCAATGACTCAAAAGTGGTGTGGGAGGATGCTATCAATTAAGTTGCCATTTCTATTGGAAGTTGTCGCACTTTTTTAAGTAGTTATCGAGTTATCTTTCCAAAAGCCTTAATGTAGCTAATTTTATGGTAGTTGTCTTCTCTGTTTTATGCTCGCAGCCACTCAAGTATGAAGCTTTCTTCGACCTAGCGTCATTTGGTCATTTCTTGTGACTGTAGTTAGTCAACGACTTCTTGTTGTAATGTAAATAATACATTTATTCCATAATAATAAGATTTATTTGTCTTATATTCATTCTAAAACAATAAGTTATGCCTATTACTGCAAACCCAACATTGCATATTTCATTTATAAAGTACCAGGGTGGAAATAAGTTGCATAATTTGCTACTACTGGAGTTGTAATGTAATCATAATAAATAAACAAAATATGGGGATTTCCAAAGGTTCGTTTGATTCCGTGAGTTCGGTTCGGCTCGGTGGTTCGGCAAAGTTTACTTACCGACACACACCTACGTTTTGTAGGAATATGATGAAAAAAACGTTTCGTAGCGTCGCTCTGGTGGCTACACACACAGATGATTGATCACCGCAACGCTACGGAGTGTACAGTGAGGCAAAGAGGACATAACTATTGAAAATAATCAATGTAATAACTATAATAAATATAAATTATAATAATTAAATAATTATGATATTTCTTTATAATACTAGATAAATAATTTATTATCTGTGATAAATAATTGAAGTCTATAAATAATAATTAGTTGTTTATAAATAAACAGTAACCTCTTTGATAAAAGTACTGTTGGCCAATCAGTAATGACCAGGTCAAGGTTAAATTATAAAAAAGTTCACTGGAATCGTCAAATTTCATCCCTATATTTTATCCAATTGAGAGTAGTTATTTATTAATAATTGTCCAATCACCGAAGCGTCAGGCCAAAAACGTTTTCGTAGACCAACATGTTGGTCTACGAAATTGAGCGTATTTTTGTAAAAAAAACATCGCTTGTCAAGAAAAAAGACGCGTTTTTACCGCATACCTACAAAACGTAGGTGTGTGTAGCCACGGCTTTACGTTATTGCTTTTGTGTATTTCCTTGTATTAGTCACTTGTTGAATACAGCTCTTACTGGCAAGCAGCAAGTTGGATCTATGTAATGCAAGTGCGATAACTCAACAATTTAGTTATTTACAACTAATACTAATAAAAATAAAGGGGTTGATGCAATAGCTAACAAACCTTCTTAAATAAAGGAAAACTCCCTGTTAAGTAATTTTCAATTCTACTGTAATCTTTACTATTAATAAATAGCTGTATGTAAGTAGCTAGTTAATTTGAAGTTCTGTCCTGCTTTGGTCAGTGAGCGCAAGGGTGCACACTAGAATTAATTTTGACTAAAAAAAATCATTCATTGGTAAAAGTGGTCTGGAATCATTCATTTTCAGTACAAACACAGAAGTTTTCTTACTAATTATATCATTGCCAACAATTACTGACATTTTTTACTATTATATCGTGTAATGGTTTTCAATTTAACTAAATGCAGTAGTTGCTGTTTTGCATTTCTTAGAATAATTTTGGTTCCCGCAACTCCTGGAGCTTTTTAATATCCGAGAAAACATATTCGTGGTACTCAGGGAGATGGAAGCCATGTGTTGAGGCCTATGGCGAGAAAAACAGTATTTCTATAGAGATTATCCCCCCTTTAATTAAAGTCTCCTACCTCAACCTTGACAGTCTTGTTCTTCAGCTCCTCCACAAACTTCGCATCATAGATTGTGGGTTTGGGCTCCAGCTTGTTGTTCTCTGGGTTGAGTACCGGCTCTACAGGGTTCTTCGCCTGCCAGAGTCGGGAGTTCTGGACGCTTGGGAATGCATCCAGCGGCACATCGACTACAAGAGGAGAGAGATCAGCCATTGACAACTTCAGTCTGAACTCAAGAAATATTGATGAGATTGACTAAACTACCACAACTTTAAGTATCGAGAGAGCCGTCGAGGTTTCTGTAACGACTGGGGGTGCAGTAAAGAGTAAAACATCGTGTGAGTACATTATAGCCGATTCACTGAAAACTAATTTTTGGTGGCAAATATGTCTTTTTTTAACGATTATCCCTGGTTTGCCTGCTATAAAGTTTGCAAAAATCATTTTTACTAAATTTATTACCATTTGAGCCCACTCACTTATTGTACAAACTTGTTATTCAATATACGAGATTACAAATATTTTATGACCTGTCTTGTCCATTTTATGCCAACAAAAGCTAATAAAACATAAAGCTGAGAATGCGCCTTATTTTAAACACATCTAGCAGTTTGGACTGGAGTAATTCAAACATTCAGAACTAAAACAATTTTTATCAAGCTAGGAATTCAAGAATAAGGGAAATTGATAAGGGAGATAGATGCAGATAACAAGGCAAAAGTGCTGGTGGAACCACAAACAACAGAATGAGATTGTAAAATACTCAGCAGAGTGTAATTCTGTTCAGTCAACTGGTTACGTAATTTAAAACACTTCATACAAGCTATTGTAATTACATTGGGAGTTGTGTTTCCTTATAACAGAGAGAGGATAACTATGAAACTACTTAAATGACACTGCACTTATGATCAGCCAATATGTATACAACATCAATTCACGTATTTTTAGGAAACAAAAAGTAGCAAAATTGAAATTAGCAAAAGAACAGGCAGTTGTAGACTAGGTGCGAAAGCCACCGTAGATTTAGCAGAACAGTTACTTGGAAAGTGATAGCAACAAGGTGGTACAATAGATGCCTTTTTTCTATCAAAATAGTTTTTTGGAGTCAAATTTATGGTACTGCAGCAGACGTGTAACCACAACTACCTTGTTGTCCCAAGATATCAAGTAAAACCATTATCTATCCGAGAACTGTATCACATTTCAAGCCCAGCAAGCAGTTTAACTAAAGTATATATAACACATTGCAAGTTTTCTTGTTCTGGGTAGAGCAATTTATGGCTATATGTCAGAATATTCTTGTTTATCTAACTAAGCGCTGTGAGAAATGCATTTGTTCCAGTTGCATCAATAACTATAATATAGTCATAGAGAGAACAACTCCACATGACTAGAATTTATTTACAAGATAACATTTGTCATAGCCTACATCAGCCGGTAGAGACAGTAGAACATTGCAAGTTATAGTGAACTTTCACTACTTATAGATATGCCCGTGGCAAAGGTAAGCATTCACCAAATCTATCAGTACTCGCCTCAACAAGTACACAAAATAAAATATCAACATTCAGTCGGCTGCGAACCAATATAATCTTTGTTCAACAAATCAAGTGATTTCCAAAATTTTTATTCAAAAACCTTGAATTTGCTGAAAATGAAAATTTTGTTACAATAAGCTATGCTGTAAAAATGAACCATCTATTATTGACATTTATGCTGCAGAAAAGGCAAGAAATAAAAAACCAGCCATGTTTGAAAATTTTTGCAAAGCACAACAATCAGCTACAATTTTCGCAATTGCGAACAATCATATTTAATAGATCATAAATGCCATAGGCAGTCTGTGATTTTCTAAAGAGTAAAAAACCCAACTTGAAATCTTAATATTGTACTTTTTGTTTGCAGCTAACAGTTACGCACGAAACTATCAGCTAAGATTGGCTCAAATATGCATCAAATTAAGTTTTGAATTTATTTTCATTTCAATTTCGTTAGTTGATTGCAGCGTTAAAAACCAAATTTCAAAACTGAACTATATTTTTTTAGCGACTTTCGTTGGCCTTCAAATGGATCAAAAAGTAAATTTTTGAAAGTTATATTAGTTTATGCATTTTACCTCTCGTTTTCACAATTAGGATTTTCATATGCTGAAACCTCATCGGTAGTGAATATTTTAAAGAGCAATGTGTCCATGATAAATGGAGTTCATTTATTTCAGCATTGGCTTGAAAAGGACCTGCCCAGGCTATTTCAACCAGCTGTGATGGCCGAGTGGTTAAGGCGTTGGACTTGAAATCCAATGGGAACTTCCCGCGCAGGTTCGAACCCTGCTCGCAGCGACATACTTTTTTTAACTTTTCACAATTCTACTGCTTTTAATGCACAAAAACACCAGGTTGCACGAGGTATCATGTAGTGTACCACCACTTACCAACAACCTCTTCCACTTGGTTGGTGTAGAGATCATTGTAGTTATCCACCTCTTCCTCCTCTTCGTCTATCTCGAGCTCTGGGTCTTTGGATGCGCCCGAGCCCATGCTGTGTTAGAAATAGCTAACCAGTTAGTAGTAGGACTGAGGCTAACCAGACAGTTCAGTTGTCTACCTGGAGACCAACAGGTGAAAGTAAATTTGTACATTCTGAACCATTAATGGCATCAGCTTGGAACTGTGAACAGAAACTGTTTTTGTTTTTAATAAAATTCTACAGCGTGCGTACACCGATCGATTACCTACCGATGACGACTGGGTGCTTCCATTATTAACTTTTCAGATTTCTATTCTAATGCAATTACAGTTAAACCCACTATATGCGATGTCACTGTTAGACATGAAATGCTTTACAATAACAAAGAAGGGGCATCCATAAACGACCCTTCTTTGTCTGAATCCTTGCGGTTAAGAAATATTTTGATTGGAAACAGTGCTATTATTAGTAGTGATGTTTGGTTGAACTACGATTTGTCTGCCGATTGTTTTTATCAACGTCTAAACCTACTGATAGCCTCTAAACCTACTGATAGCCTCAAATAAAATGTTACCGATAGTTGGATCAATTTTTGCTGAAAACAATGAAAGAAAAACTCTCAATGGGGTCCACGCTTGTAAGAGTGCATACGCCAGGAGTCGCTAGAATTTCCAGACCAAATGAATAAACTTATGGAGTTGTCTCCTCAAAGACAGACAACTCAATCAAAATAATTAGCCGTAATTATAACTTATAGCTGCTTACGGTAAAAGTATCGTTAAGTTGGTTAGGACTTCTAGGGATATAAAAGCATAATTTTTTTCCCTGAATTAAAATTTTTGGTATCGCGATTTCGAGATGAACCATTTAACTTTAGTTAGAATAATTTATCAAACTGGTTTGTTGACAAATTTTACTGTTTATTTTAATAAAACAAAGTTAACATCTTATATAATATATATTACATTTAATAGTGCTATGGTGGTCTGCTCACTTCTTCTAAGACCAAATGATATTTGAGAAAGAGCATCTCAGTCCCCAATGGTAGGCAATCGGTAGTTGTACACGAGCATTTAATGAATTAAAAGATTGGCTGATATATCAGGTCACAATAAGTCAAGTAGAGCCAATATAATCGTAACAAACCAATTATTATGCCTCACCTTTATTTCCACTTACTACTTGGTTGATTCTCCAGGAAAGTAGAAAAAATCACCAATTTATAGCTAAGGCAGCCCTCCAAGTCCTTCCCGTAAGATGTCCAGTAACTACATGCGCACACAAACAATGCACTGGTGATGTCACCAATCAATACAGTGCAGATGGAACAATACACGAGCATAGATAGGCATATAGATAATCAATGGTTGATGATCAAACAGAGAGTAAACAAGAGCTATTGTATTACTGGACATCTGTGTACATAGACATCTAGAGTGGATACCATTATATAGAGAGTTCTAGAACCTGTATACTGTTACAGTTTCAAATAAAAAAAGACTTCTACCATCCTGAAAAAAATATTATATTACATATTTCTGTCACACCCCCGTCGTCTTTGGAAGAAGTAGAGCTATGATCAAGGGCTTTCATATAACATTTGATAATACTTGCCACACACGTGTAGCAACCAAATCCTGTGATGAAGTCAACAAACACCCTAAACCAATATTTGCTTCATTGAAAATTCAAAGTTTGTTTCTATTTTTAAATAGTCACTAATATTAAAGCAATTAAAAAAACTTTGTAGCTGACATCTAGCAATACTTTTGAAAAAAGCAGCGGTTTTCTCTGTATTTCGACTATAAAAAGTGATTGCCCCTACAAACAGGAGTTGCCTTCTCAACAGTTAACATTGGCATATGTATGATGCAGACAACCAAAGGCAAGCAGTTTACTTTTTTTTGTGTAAAAATAAATTCCAAATGAACTAATGCAGAATTTATGGTTTTCCAACATGAAAGAAAACTTCAAAAGGGCCCAGATTTGAAATACAATCACTGAAACGCTAAGATAAGCAAATATTGTATCATAAGTAAGAATTGTTTTTTTGGACAACAAAATGCTAAAATAAGTATTTCTTACAGACGAATAAACACAGTAATAGTAAATATATAACTTACATGGGGCAGTGTAAATCGGGTTGCTGTAAACAGAGTAAAATCCATTGAGATGCCTTTGACGGTACACAGATTGTTGGCAGCAATAAACGCTGCCAAGCTGAGAATACCATGTTATAAGTGTTAGAATATCGTACAAGCGTCATGGTTTTGTCTGACAGTGGTAGCTGGTATCAACAGCTACAACAACAGACTTTGGTAACAATGATCTAATGTTATTTCATTCATTAATACTTTATTCAAACGAAGAAACACTCTTGTCCTGTTATGTAATAAAGTATGCAGGAATCATTAGGTAAAACCAAACAATAACATAAAATTGAACTGCTCAACAAATCAATCAATATGTCTATATCTAAGGTATGCTATAGACTCAATCACAACTATTTCAAAGAGGGACCAAATAACTCGCTAAAGGTAAATTATTAAAATTATATTATAATAAATAAAATAATAAATAACATGATAAACTTATTCAATTATCACCGATACACCAACGTCAAAGTGACGCAAAACATGACCATCATTGTGATCGAATATTTTTAATTATTTCAAGATTAATCTGTTGTTTCTTTTATGTTGATCACATCATACTCTCAGCCTGCACACACTTTAACATCAACCTGTTTTCAAATCAGAAAAAATGATTGACCCAGATGGGACTCGAACCCACAATCTTCTGATTCGAAGTCAGACGCCTTATCCATTAGGCCACTGGGCCACCATGTGAGTGATTTAATATGTTATATAATATGTAACAAATAAAATTGGTAGAAAATTTTAATTCTAATTGATGTTTTCACCCTACTATCCATGTAATCCTCTGATGCCTGATCCATTTAGTTGGTCAGGCAAGGAAAATGCTCCAGAGACAATTGAATGTTTGTTTTTTTATTTATCTTATAACTCAGACTTTGTATTGGTCACATACTATAACAGTCACTAATAGCTGGAATCTAATAAGCAATAAAATTAACCAAAAACTTTCGTAGCTGCAAATCAGCAGGAATATCAGCTACGTTTCTAGAACTCACTTCAGATCAAACTGGTCAGCAAGACCACACAGCAAAGTATTATGTGGATAAGACAGACAGAAAAAAATTTTTATCTTTAAATTAGAAAAATTTCACCATTTTTGTCTGTAATTCATATACAAGTTGGCCCATTGGCCCAATGGATAAGGCGCCGGACTTTGAATCAGCAGATTGTGGGTTCGAGTCCCATCTGGGTCAATATATTTTTCTACCACAAAAAGATAAGTGTTGAAACGTTAGCAAGGCAAATGACAAACTATGACACGAGCAAGAACAACATAATCACGAAGTAGTCACATCTTTTAAATTTATGCAATGCTTCCAGTTTTTAATTTGTTTCTCAGCATTGTTATTTCAAATAGAACATCTCCAGCATGCATGTCTGAACAAAGTTTACCAATATTTATTGGAGGATATTGCAGACTGCATTTCTTATATTCTAGGCACCAATACACCATACATTGCTTAATACAAAATTAGTGTAGTACTGAAGTTTCTTTTCGCAGTTGATACTTTTGTCTAGTACGAGTTGGCCATTGCATGAGCAGCATGCAAAGACATTTACTCTTCGAGTATTAGGGTCTCGTATAGCCATGGGTTACTCAATCAGAAGAGAGAGGCTCGGACTTCTCATCGATCAAACGTTTCCAGCGATGGCATTGCAAAGGTTCTTCAGGGCAGCCCACAATCGGTGAGTATGCTCAAATCTAAACCAAAAAAGACATTGTCTCAAGCATTGTTTTTTATCTAGATGTAAGTAAAAGATCACAGACGTCGTTTTCTAATTTGAGCTGGTTAATGATTACAATACGGGGTGCAATAACATCTGAAGAGAGACTGGAACAATCAGAGGGCCATTTTATTATGCATGTATTGTATTGTGCTTTCACATTCTTCATTCATATCTTGTTCAATTGCCTGAATCTGTACAAGACATTTAATTGTAACTCCATAAAACTCTTTGTTTATATGTTACATATAGAATGGAGTACCGCAAACATGATTCTACATTTGTGCATCATTAGAGAATTTCTTTTATTGGCTATCATAATGTTATTGTTTTTAGTTATTAGAAAATTATTATTTGCTTGGCTATTATTCTTATTGTTGAATATGCAAACAAGTTTGCAACCATTTTAGCTGCTACCAATTGGCAATTATAATGAGTATGGGGGCTCAGAACGTTTTGTTTTTTGCGTTTTAAAATGTCTTAACGCTTCCCAAACTGTCTGAACGCTTTTGAAAGAGTACAGATTTTTGTAAACCTTTTTAGTTGTTGTGTAGTAGAAATAATAATAATTAAAAAAATCTGTCACATTATAATATTAATTTTTATACTTCCGTATTTTACAGGACAAGATAGAGACCATGAGAAGAAGAGCACAGCCACAAATGAAGATGATTTTTTCTATAGCACTACATATAAATTTTCTACTACATAAATAAAGCAAATGACTTTTTTTTCAATGTAAAAGACGCTTCTCAAGCCGTCTCGACTACTTCAAAACCATTCATATGCTTTCAAAAGTGAAAGAATTTAACATTATGAGCCAACATCATGACCATATTTTTCAGCATAATAATGTTACGCTTTAAAAAACCTCGTTTTTTTAATTTTTTGATCAAAAAATTAAAGCTAAATTTTTAGCATCAACGAAATTCCCAGCTAATTCTGGACAGAATGACACCAACTTTTACTATAAAAATTTAGAATCTCATCTGTACTAGCTATGTTGTACCTTTTATTATAATTAGTTATTAGTATATAATTAATAACGATTATTATTATTATTGTTGTTTGTAAATTAATAATGAATAATAATAATAATAATAATAATAATAATAATAATAATAATAATAATAATAATAATAATAATAATAATAATAATAATAATAATAATAATAATAATAATAATAATTATTCTTTTCATCTTTATTATTATTTATCATAACTATTACACAACAATAATAATTAAGCTAAACTGACTTTTTAATCAATATTATAACAAACAATAATAATAATAATAATCTCAATTATTATGGTGGTGATTATAATTATTATAATAATTATTATTATTAATTTTATCAGTCACTCAGTCGTCAGGGATATAATAATAATGCATAATAATGTTCATAATTTTTATAAATAATATCAAACAGAACGTATAACACTATCAAAAAGTTGCATCATCGACTTAGTTATCAAAAGCACAATAGATGGTAAGGAAGCATTTCAACCAGCTATTAATTTATTCTTTAGCATGAAGTGGATGTGCGAAAATATCGAGCAGTGAGCATCGTTGCGATCTCCCCGGAAACTACCAAATTGGTCATGTGACGTTTATGCGCATATACAGTAACAACCTAACAACTTGTCTCAGTTTGCTCCGTATTTTAGTTCCAGATTTTAAAAGTTTTCATGCATTAATAAAATTCACAGGAAATTAGCAGCTAAAGTAATTTTCTGAATCAGTTTATTTGAGTTTGATATACTTGCGACTACTTAGGTACGCAAATCGTAACATCCTTAGCTACAGTGGGTACCTTAGTAACATAAACAAAAGCAATTGATTGGATTCTTTGTAGCAAAAGTCATTAGTAGATAGTCAGTGGCTCACTTCAGATACCCAGTTGACACAAGACAAGATTGTTGTTATTTGTTTGGGCCGAATAACTGCAATAATGACTACTATACCTGCAGCAGGAGCTTTCAATTACAGGGCCACAGGGGTCCTTGGAGATAAAAGGGAAACGATGCTAATCAATGAAATTCATGCAAGGGTAAGATAAAAAAATTATTATTTATTATTATTAATTATTTTTGTTTGTTCAACCGTCCTGGTCATACACAGCTGTTAATTATACTGACACTAGCCTGATTATTTTTAAACAGGCAATAAAGTGTCTTCCATCATTTTCTTATCATTATTATTAGTTAGTAAAATCATATCAATCATCAGTGAATCACCATTTAATTATAACAGCAGGTACTATTTATTATAATAGTAGTTATTAAACAAAGCCCCCTACCTCACAAGATTATTTTTATTGTTTCTCTCTGGTACCACTAAATTACTTTGGATGCTGTTGAGAATTTATTAGTTGAACTTTGTAATATATTATACTTTTCTTATTCCTGCAAGGTGATATCTTCCAAGTGAACAATAAAACAAATATCCCCGCTTGGGTTTTGTTTTAAACAACACCAGTGAACAAAAATCCTAATGCTAAACATTTTTTAAAAGAACACAAAATTCATTTCACATTACTACCACACAGCAGCATTACATGCCTTATGTAATCACTTTTCTTAGGAGCTTGCAAGCTTGCTCAGCTATAGAACAGTGATATGAACAAAATTTTAATGACATAACACCGTTACTCGAGATATTTAGACTTAGGACTTTAAAAACAATCTTAATGAAACCTAAACTAGTAGTTATTGACGATATGCAAACATTGAAATTTTACGAACTACTGCAGTGTCAATAGGTTCTTTGCAAACTATATTTGCTACTGCTATTGAGTTTCAAGCACCTCTGATTATTTGTGAGATATGGCAGTCTTTGATATTTACCTTCATGTTCACTATAGTAACGTCTATTGCTCATTTGTTTCAGTCTAAACTTGGAGAACCTTTGAAAAGAGGCAGGAGTTTGCCCCCAGGAGACTTTGTGTACGGTGCCAAACAGGGTGGAAGCAAAAATGGAGTGGCAGAAGGTAAGTTAGTGAAACAATTAACAAAAAAACAATCACTATGCACTTTAATGGTAATTAAATTCGTGCTTTCAATGATTTTAAGTTTATTCTCACTTTACGTTAATAGTTCAAAGGTTTATTAATTGGTATACAAATTTTTCAAATATTTATGCTTTATCATAACTATTGCTCAGGAAATTTTCTTGTAAAATACTGCAATGGTAAGTGACAGTTAGTGAATCCATTAATGTATAACCAAGGAAAGCTCTTTAATTTGTAACAATAAAACTAAATATTTGTTACTAATGCTTGATGATAATTTGTATTAGCAAAAAGGCCCCAAAAACAGTGATTTTTTATACGTATTTAAAATAATGTAACCGAAAGGTGAAATTAATTTAATTCCAACACCTTTTGTTAATTGTCTGTTTGTCTGTCTGCAATTTGAATAATTTGTGAAAACTTACAATTTTGATAGTTGTATTAATAAAACTCATGATGGAGCTTGCTTTTTAAATCTTTTTTTGATTAACCTGTTCCCGAATTCGAAGGAAAATAATAGTGTGTTTTGAGAAGGCAGTGGAACTTGGCAAAAAAATTAATGTGAGGTCAATTTGTGTTGGCTTATAGAATATCATCACACTTTTGACTCAACTAGCGACTCATCTCAATTATTTAATCAATATCACCAGCCGTAGTCAAAGCAAACCAGCGCACACAATAGAATATAATTAGTAACAACGTCACAATAGGTGATAGAAGATTGTCACTGGTCACCACTGCGCGTCATTTCTCACTTTAATTGAGTAACTATAATTCATCAGCTCCCATCCTTACCTCTGAGAGTTTGTCCACTAGACTTGATGTCTATCACATAGCTGTGAAAAGTAATTACCAGCTCTCATAGCAGGCAGTGGAAATGATTGCTTGTCTCGTATGCACGTGTGAATAGGTCTTGTCTGGTTATGTCTTGTGTGATAGCAAATTCGCACATGTACAAGTAATATCACTAAGGGTTTGTGTACACAAATTTTAGCTAAACCATCATGTGGTATGTTTTAATTTTGAATAACATGCTAGATACATCTTTGTGTACTTTATAGATGACAACCAAAAAAAAGTTATTTTTGAATACGTTGCAAATTTCAAAAGTGATAAAAAAAACTTGAGTACAAAGTTTTAGTTCATTGAAAATATTTCACCAATAGCTTGCTTGCATTGGTTAGTATTAAGTTGAAATCCACTTCCTGTCTCACATGGACCATTTTCTAAAAAAGACCATTTGTGAGTGCACCATTTCTTAATGCAGGCCGTTTTCTAACATAGACCAATTCTTCTTGTAGCATTTTCCAACTGGGGTGTCAATCTCCCCGGACTTGCAGACAAACAAAGATTAGCTACAGAAAGAGATTTTATGGCACTAAATAAGGCTGCGTTGTCATCTGGACTGGTCACTGCACCTGAAAATTATAGGTAAGAATCACTGATAACAGTTATCTGCCCGGTGCACACAACTCCAAAGTAATACTGACAAGTTCATTCATGTATTATATTATTGCATAAAGGAAGAGAAAAATTTTATGACATTTCGGCCTTGTGCTTCCAACAAAAAAATTAATTGTTAACGTATAGTCCTATGCTAGAGACTTCATGTTTCGGTTTTTTGTAGTTTTCGGGCTACACATGATATTAGGCGTTTAACGGAAGATGCTAAAAGAGAAAAGATGAGGCAAGATAACAGAACGAAAAAGAGGTTACCACCGTCCACAGTCTATGGAGTGCCAACCAGGTGAGCTTCTGTGGAGTGAAAGTTGGCCGAACCTCATTTTACACGATTTTTTTTTAGCACTGATCGAAAAAAAATTTTGAGCAATAAATTCTTTAGTAAAAAAAGGTTTTATCCGTTTATTATAACTGAGACTTTTTGCAGAGATTTTAAATTATTAAAGTGTTTATTTTCAATTGCAGACCTTCCACGCCAATATATGAGTTAATTGAGCACAAGTACCAAGACAAATGGATAGCTGAGAGAAGTGGACAGCTAGAAAAGGCTAGAAAACAACAATACCAGACAAACGCCGAGTTCAAAAAGGGAAATTTTGCAGTCAATAGAACTATGGTGCTAAGAATGCACCAGGACCCAGTAGAAAGCCCTCCTCTCTGGACAATGCCTAAGTTCTCTAAAAACGTAAGTCAGCTAATACAAGCCAAGTTTGTAAAGTATTTATTTTGATAAACTCCTTAAGCTTACATTTATTTCAAGTATATGAAACGTAGTTTACGATATTCGAAACAAAACTTGATGTATGCTATGCAAGGCACAAAATAAAAATCAGTTTTTTTTAATATTTTTTATGACCCATTTCATTCCATGTGTGTTTGATAATAAATTATTTAACCTTTCAGGCTAGATCACACATTGACTCGTTCCGAACCCGGGGAGACAAGGGCTCATCCTATAAGAACTATGACTCAGACAGAGTGCCCAGGCGAGGACCCAAGTACCAACACGGCATATATGAGCCCGCCCAAAGCTAATTCATCCCATCCGCCTTCATATTTAAATCAAATATTTTACCTTCTATTGTACAGTAAATTGGGGTCAAGGTCATAGTAATACTTTATGTCACAGAGACTTCTGGGTATGAAATACCAGTATCTACATATGTGTCGCTTTTTTTTAGTTGAGAGATGGAATTCAGAAAGTATTTTTCTGTTTCAAGTATTTCGATGCAAGAGTTATCACATCATGTATATTGTGCAATTTTATATCAGTTTGCACACTGTCTGTGTGCGTAATGTGTGAGCCAGCACTCACTGCTTCATGCTGGTAGCTGTAAAAATTATTTATTATTGCTCAATTTGGTAAAAGAAGCATGTCTTGTGTCAATTACTGAAATATTTATCGATAATAAATCGGAGTCACACTGTCTCTATAATGCGCTTTGCATTTTAATATAAGTGAAAAAACTCTGATTAATAGTATATCACTCTTCATTGCATCACAGATAACAGTGATGAAGTGGATGAGTTATAATCATCTGTTAATAATTTTTATATAATTTTTTTGTAATCCTTCATGTTTGCTGGTTTGAATTAAATAGGCCGTGGAGACCCCATGACGGAAGGACAAAAAAACGAGACTGACAAGATTTGGTGACTGTCTCAAACATCATAATTACTAAAGAAAAAGATTTCAACGAAATCCATCAATAACAGACAATTTAACAAGCTCAGCACAATAGACAAGCTCTAACTCAGAGGGAGAGAATTGCTGTTAGACCCATAATGACATTTTGCTCTTTCATAAATGAGTAAGAAATTAATGAAAAGCTTTATATTTATAATAGATAATTATTTTTTGCATTTTCATTTATTTTATGTTTTGGTGGGTTTCATATAGAAACAGCTATTACATGTTTAAAATCCTAACAGCCTGTACACAAAATAGATGCAAGTAGACTAAAAAAAAAATAGAAAACATTATTTTTGAAATTTTATTGCATGATAACTAAAATAATTATTCCACTCAGCAATTTAAAAGGTAGTGAAAAATTATGCCGACAACAAAAGCTCATCATGTTATGTTTAACCGATTAGAAGGATGTGACTGTATGTAATTCATAATTAAAGCAACAGCCATTGCTGACATGTTCAGTACTGCCGACAGCGCTAGGAAAGCCTCTGGCCATACAACTATAGATGCCGAGTAGAGAGACTTGTACAAAACTGATGCCAATGCAACTAACAACAGCTGAAGAAGTGCGTCGTAGGCAAACATAATTCCAAACTCATCACGCCCGCACAGACTTGTCTGCAATGAGCGTACTTCACCGTAAAATATGGTTTGAGTGAAAAAAAATATGCTGCCAATCCACTGACTGCCTGGTATCGCTGCCACTGATATGATACAGAAAGCTAAAGCCAATGAAAAACAAGAAAACACGATAATAGTGTTTCTGCTTACGTTTACGAATTTCTTAAGCAGGATTAACACTATGGGACCACCAAATCCTCTCATAATGGTTTGAAATGCAGCGAATCCAGAGTAAGTTGACATTGACATCCCTCGTTCCTTTACAAAGTAAAGGTAATCACACGCGAGACCTCCGGCTGTAGAGAAGAACGCCAGACTGTACACAACAAAACTCAAGTTTAGTAACAACCGGTTGGAGCCGTCACGCTTTTTAAAAACGCACCTGAAGGCATCCAACAAATGGCTGAAGCCAATCGCATCTCTCCAAGTGTAGTTGTGGGAGGAAGAAGTTACATCGGTTACAAATAGAGTCACTATAATGAATGGTAAGACGGTGAGTCCAACTGTGATGTATGCTAGAGTTGCTACGCTGGTGGCGTCTACGATTGGTCCATTGATGCCGTTCCCTATGAGCAATCCAAGCATCAAACTTCCCTCACAGATCGCCATGGAAACGGCTCTGTTGTCTTTTGTGGATAATAGAGCTACATAGCTAAAGCTGCTCATCAACACCTAGAATATGACATAAAATAATAAATTATAATAATAAAGTGAATTGTGTTAAATAAAATAAGAAAAAATAATAATCATTTGAACTTCAACATTTGAATTAATTTTAAGAAGTTTAGATAGAAGACATATGATCAGTTTGCTTGATGCCAAGAAAATTAGGTAATTTTGTAAAAGGCTTTGCTTACATAAAAGACTTTTGCACAAAAAAATATCTCTTTTGTTATTTTTGTTGATGATAATTTGGAAGCAACAAAGGTAACTAAAACTTTTCTAACAATATCCCTATTCAAGTAATAGTAAACTATTTGACATGTTTTTATGAGATTTTAATTATTTACTTAGAAAGAATTTGTGCAGAGCTATGACTTGTTTGGGTCTTGATAAATCTCTGATTGTATCTATACTTTTCTCACTCACCAAAGTCGCATTCCCAAGCATGGACAAGAAAATTGAATAGCCTATTACAGAACCAATAGGCCAGCCGATAAACTGGGGTGTAGCCAACAGTGATAGGTAGATAGTTGATATCAGGCTACCAATTGATGGCAGAACATAGGGCAGCTTGTGACCCACCCTATCACAGTATGAACACAAAAGTAAGGTTACCAGTATAGCCAGAGGTAGCTGCGCTACGGAACTGTATGTGCCCCACTTCAAAGCTTCTTGCTGCAAGAAAACACAGGCTATGATACAGAATACAATAAAGAGGAAAATTTTATGGTGATTCCTTGAAACATAGTTCTAAAAAGGGTACTCCTAAAAAACTTTATCTTAGTTCAATTTTTCGTCTCTCTGGCGTATTGTTACTGGTTATTGACTCCAAATCATTTTGATCAAGCATCAGAACTTACCTGTATAGCTGGGTGTCCAGCGGTAAACGTTTTATTTGAACACAAAGCAAAATCCGCAAATTTGTCGAAGCAAATCTTGTTATAGATAACGGCGTCGAATAAGACACGATTTATTACAAACACCATTATAAAAAAGGCATTGGCAGCCAACATTGGATATGGTGAGGGTGGTATTTCACAGCACCCAATCTTCCTACTCGTTCCTTTGGTTGGATCGATGTCTTGCTCTAATTTCATTTCCTCCATTGTGATGTCTATCTGAAATGTTAAATATGGCATAATCCATCCAAATAAGGGCAGATGTAACATACAACTATTCAAAGTTTGGTCTTTCCTGATAATGATAATAATAATAATAATCATTGGAACAAATGATGTCAAGCATAGATTGAGTTATGCATCTGTAAAGCCTGAAATAAGTGGAGAGAGTTGACTAGGAGGCGGGGGGAGGGGGGGGGGGTACATTGTACCTCATGATAAGGCAGTCCCGAAGGAACTGTAGGTATTAATCCACGAAATAGTGATACACTTAGTAATGGTATATGGAAATGAAACAAGACCCCTTACAGATTACTTGGCAAGAAATATCAGTGTTTGTGAGATGAGAACGTGCATGTTACCGCTTCAAAGTTCATCTGAATGAGCGTAGGTCAAATAAGCGTAACAGAGTTGATAAATATAATGAGATATGAGTGGTTTGGATACGAGAGCCCAAGAGAGAGAAATGATGAGGTACAAAGCATCCAAAGCACTGATGTATGTAAATGGTTAAGAGAGATCTTCAATCTTGTGGCATCAGAGAAAAGAGTCACAAAAAAAGATTAGATAAAGGGACACTGTTGAGTTTAGTCTCTGCAATCCAAACTACCCGTATAGGACCGGGTAAATATAGCAGATTATCAAACATGGGCCATTTACCATTCACATTTGTTGCAAAATCAGCAACACAATTATCGTTTTAGTAAGTTTGTATCAAACGCTACTTGTACATTGATATCGTCGTCTTTCCTATTACACTCCTTTGGTCATTAGTGCAAGCGTTCCCAATCGCAATGATGTCTCACTATTTGAAATTCAAAGCGCTCATAATCTGATATGTTTAATATCTAACTTACCTCGTATCACTTACGCACAAGTAGCGGTGTAGGTGCAAGTTTTAGCTAGTTGTTAGTGGCAGCTGTAGAGTCATGCTACACGGTCGATCGATGTTTGCACAAGTTTTGGTAAAATGCCAACATGTGATCTAGTCTTTAAGATATCTCATCTTTTTTATCTCTCACTAGAGGTATAATAGCAGAGCGTAAAGCATTTTACCTCCTGAGATAATAATGGTCTACTTCTAGTATCATAACACTATATCTATTGGCAACGTCTAGATGTAGGACAAAACAACATCAATGGAAATGCAACTCCAATAGAATTATTTTTTTTATCAAAAATTAGGGTCAATAATATTAAAAGTAAACTATTCAAGAAAAGAATAAAGGTTGATTTAAATTTATTACTGAAGAAATTTATTGTGGCTGAAAAAAAGAATAGTATTGTAGCTTTTTTTACTACAACAGTTGATTTTTAACTTTTAAATCAAGTCTTTTGCACTAAAAAGATGGTCAGACTAAAATCATAGCAAATTCATATCTCCACTCGGTCATAATTTGGCTGGAACAATTAGTGTGCTGTGGTCTAGTGAAAGGCAACTGCCTGTTTTATCACTTTTCTCACTTATTTTTCTTCGGAACAGTAAATTCAATCAGTTTTTTGGCACCATATTAAAATAATCATTCCATCTTTGGTATTTTACTTTTCCTGTTTACCTGCCTGAAAGTTTCAGCCCCGAAATCTTAGACTTTGCTTATCATACTTTGCCTTGTAAGTACACCATGAGGAAACTTTCCTTTTCAAGCAGTAGGTTAGCTATAGCAGATATATCTCCTGTTATCTGATACACAGGGCAACAAAGTCAGATATTTGTGCTTCTAAATCATATTGCTTCAAAAAGTAAACATCAAGGAGTTGTCTCATCTTTTATAGTTATTGCCGACAACTCCTAACACCGTTAATTAAACATTTTTTTGATAACTGTTGATTGATTTTTATAGTCAAAAATGTGTCTAATTTTTGTAATGATACTGACTACAAAAATTTCAGACGAAACAAAAGTACAAACTAACAGGTTATTTATTACCTAGTACTTGAAAAGTCTACACAAAACTTTGAGTAAAGACAACAATAATTGAAACAATTTTGGATACACACTCATCACTTCACAAGAAAAGACAACTTTGTTAATAGACGAGAAGGTTACAGACGTGTCAGAACCCCAACTGACCTCTACACTACTAGATGGTAGATATGTAACAGAAGTCAAGCGTTGAGGCGCGTGAAGAGACCGTATATGGTACACTGCACTAGCTATCCAACGCTAGGCTGACTTGTACAGCGCAGCTGGGAGAGGCACGACGTAGGGTGATATACATACATTCTATTGCTACATCAGTTACTGTGTGGTTCTAGCGCATACGAATATGCCTTGGTACAAACCAAGATTTATGGCTCGCTATTTGATCAACTGCAGGTAAGAAAAGTTAGCTATGATTGATGATACACTTCAGTTGTAGACTTGAGGCAGCAATGTTTGAAACTGATTGATTTGTTTGATTTGATTACATTTAATCTACTACAATTAAGAGTTGCTGTCTTAAGATTGGTTAGCCGCTGCTTATAAAGTATAACTAGATTGTAACTTGACTTTTGCAACTCATTGGTGTGGGAAATTGAGTACAAATCTACAAACTACTTGAAGTTTTACTTGAAGCTCGTCCCATGGTATGAGTGGTAGCTTCAACTCATTTGGTTTTGTCAGAGCTCAAAACACTCTTTGATGTAAAAATTGTACATTTAATGATTTATATTGCATCAAAACACTTTTATTGAAAAATTTTTTGTCATTATTAAAGCATTTCCGTTCATTCAAACATGGGAACTTTCTGTGTGCTACCATTTCCTAAGCTTTCACTTCTCCGAATGCCCAAAGTTATCCCTTACCACGCAAAAATATATTACTATATTATAACGCTCAGAAACAACTGTTCTGTTCCATCTAAAAACGACAGATTTTTTTGTTTTTGCTTGACAACAAAAAACGATTAGATTGAACAATCACATGAAAAGTTTAGCATCCCCTCCCTTACACAAAACTTGCTCCTAATATCAATAGTCCGTTTGCATGTTGGACTTCATATGAACGGTCACTTTTTCCTGACTCAAGCAAACTTATACTGAAAGTGCAGCAAGAATAATCAGATACATACAACAAGATGGCCACAGATATTTTAGCTCTGTACGTTGATCCATAAAACTGGCACCATTCATTGACAACTTTGTGATTGAACTTACTCATTTGGTGTGCTGGTGAATTACTCTTGGCCTCTGCGCTACGCTGGAGATCAATAAAGACTTAATCCGTACCACGACTAAGTGTAGGAGTCAATTTTCTGAAGTAGCTCAAGCATTGAGTACTTATTGGTAATAACTAGACCACCTGACTACGTACAATCCTAGGTATCTTCTCGAAAGTTTGCTAAAACTATTGGTCTATTTATCTGCAGAAGAAACCCTTTTGTGATGGTCGGGTTGCTGCTAACACTGCTTGTTATTCTACACGTAATAAGCAGACACAAAAGGCATCTGTCCCCGCAGCTAGGTGAGTCAATTACTTGCATTTATAATCTTGGTCAGTTGCTATAGATAGGAGTTACTTATACCATACAACAATAGTTTAATCCATATCATATAAGTCACAGATACCGTTTGCTATTCTGGTGTGGGCTATATATCACTTTTCCAATATAATGGGAAAATCCCACTTGAGGTAATAGGAAGTTGTCTCCCCCATCCAAGGTGATGAGTCTCATTGTCTCATTGTAGTCTCTCCATTGCATTGGGATTGCTTCTAGTTGCATAATTTTTCCCGCTACCGAAATGGTTTAACTGAAGTAGCTATTTCCATACAAAAATGCAACTAATAACAGAGTTATAGCATTTAAAATAATGTACAGCCAATTCTGGTGAGGTTTTAAAAAAAGGAAAGCTTGGTTCATTAAAAAATACAGTAATACTTTCTTTAAAAGTTTTTTCAACACACTTGGACATGATATATTTTCATTTCCGTTACAATTTTTTAACATCAAACAATACAAGCAATACCACTCTTTTATATAACCGTACCCAATTAAAAGCTCCAGAGGTTTTTTAAAGTTATCTTGACTTGTAAGTTGTTCATAGACCAAATTATTTTTAAGGAAAATTTTGAAATGCTTGATTATGTTCTATGTTCTATTTATTATGTGCTTTGATCAGCAAGTAGTGTATTATCATTGTATAAACCTCATTGACGTAAGACCCACCCACTGCTATGGTTGTGAGTAGTTGATGCTTTATGTAGATGTGTGTGTGTGTGAAGTGGACTGATCATGATCATGCAATCCAGCGTGGCAACCAATTGCAAGTACTCAGGGGTGACTTGTTGTGTTTCAATTCATCTGATTGCCTAACAGGGACTAGACCATGTACAACTCTATGGATAGCTCTACTTTTATACCTTCACCCCTGTTTTGAGAGCAGTTTTAATTTGATTTGTAAATTTATGAGCATAAAAGTTCCTTGATTTCCATCCTACGAGAATTCATTCGTTGAAACAGAGCATATACACCCTGATGTTGCTAAGACCTCTACCGATACATAATGTTGTTGCGAATGTATGCCTTGGCTGATGACAGGCATCGTGAGGGCCAAAGCTGACTACAGGTTGTTTTACAAAAAGTCAATCACATCTACACTCGCCCTAATAGTGCTTGAATGATAATCAAATAATAATAATTATCTATAATACATATCCTGGTCCACTTTCTAATTAGAATAAATAATAAAAAGTTTTCTCATACATACGTATCTTTTTTGAGAGAACTTTGAAAAGTTGTAGATTTTTTGATTAATTTCAAACAAAAAATTGGGATGGTTAGCAAATCACAAATAAGTTGACATCAATCGTAAGTGTCATTATTCAAGTTGCAAAGACCCATCATTATTATTAGGAGTTGTTGGCTCAGGCCTATTTACGCATTATGCGTCGAAAGAGTTGGTTGGTCGATTGGTATAGTTTAGATGACATTTGTCAATGTCAGGATGATAACATTTGCAGAATTAAACACACTGCAACATTAGCAAAACAGCTGCAGTTCCATTTTCGCTATCATTTAGGCTTCACAAAATATATTGTTAGTTGTCTACCCATGGCCACATAGTTGAGTGTGTTGTGAATATTCAGGCTTCTAAAAAACTTGAGGTAATCCAAGTTTCAACTGTATAATTTGTAGATATCGGGCCCAATCAAGCATCTCTAGGTCAAGGTAAAAAAAATACAGCTCCAAAGAACATAAATGATGTCGTTGGAGAAGACAAAAGAAACGCAGCAATTGCTGAACGAGCCGCTCATCAGAAAATTCATCGAAAAACTGCAAATGTTGACTTAAAAAATGATGAAACAACACCTATTCCGTTGGAGGAGGAGACAACTACAGTGGTTAAAGTTCCAGAAATACCAGATAAAGACGATGGGAAGAAAGTTGGTAATGTTGAATTACAAAATGATGAAACAACACCTGTTCCGTTTGAGGAGGAGACAACTACAGTGGTCAGAGTTCCAGAAATACCAGATAAAGGCAATGGGAAATTTGGTAACGTTGAATTACAAAATGATGAAACGACACCTGTTCCATTTGAGGAGGAGACAACTACAGTAATTAAAATACCTGAAGTTCCAGCTAAGAAAAAAGATGAAACTTTTGACAACATCGATGAGTCCAATCTGAACAAAAATGCAGAAAACGAACCAGTAGGTAAGCTTGTACAACAGGATGGTTCAGCCTCCAATGTTAAACACGACATTGACAATGGGGCAGGCAGTAAAGACATTACCAATGATGACAAAACCAAGATTCTTAAGAAAAGTCCAGAGGCTGAAGAATCTAATAATGATGTAGCAGAAAATAAAGGCAGCAAGCAGCCGACAGGCTCCAAGTCTAACCTACTCAAAGTAAAGAAACCCGACCATGGTGGCGGTGCCTCTAGAGAAATTAATGAAAATGTAAAACTACTGGTTAGAGATACAATTGATAAAGAAGATGATTTTGAAACCGATGAAGATGAAGATCAGGAAATGAATGACCTCATCCTTTCAGTCAAAGACGGGGCCCAGAGAGTGAGTACACAGTTTGTTATAGATCTCAGTCAATGTCAACAATGTTTTATATATTAACTATGACCTCTTTTTCACATATACTAATTATCACTAATCTATTGATTAACTATTACCTATTGATTAACTAACTCGGCAAGGAGCAATGCTCACTATTCTTTAGTCAGTTAGTAGCTACCTAGGTAAATTACATAATTTGGGTGGCTGTCAATTTATTTTCCATCCTATTAGACACTGAGTCTATTGCTCTCAACCCAACCAGTCTGTCACAAATTAATCAAAAGCTTGACATATGTTTTATTGGCTCCACAGCCATTTAGTGTTAAATAATCATAACGCTTAAAAAATACTTACTTGTACCAAAAAATGCTTTTGCAAAGTCTTGCGCATTTTTTAATGAATCTCCAAGTAAAAAGGTTTCTTGTAGTAGACAGTTTTGAACGTTTTCTAGAATTTGAGAAAGTCCTGTTATTTATTTATTAGTTCCTGAAACTGAGAAAAAAGTTAAAATGATGTTTAATCAACCAATAGAAATGTGTGTTACAGACCTGTGCACTACCAATAGAAATGTATGTTACAGACCTGTGCACTACCAATAGAAATGTGTGTTACATACATGTGCTCTACCAATAGAACTGTGTGTTACATACATGTGCTCTACCAATAGAACGGTGTGTTACATACATGTGCTCTACCAATAGAAATGTGTGTTACATTCATGTACTCTACCAATAGAAATGTGTGTTACATACATGTGCTCTACCAATAGAAATGTGTGTTACATACATGTGCTCTGCCAATAGAACTGTGTGTTACATACATGTGCTCTACCAATAGAAATGTGTGTTACATACATGTGCTCTACCAATAGAAGTGTGTGTTACATACATGTGCTCTACCAATAGAAATGTGTGTTACATACATGTGCTCTACCAATAGAAATGTGTGTTACATACATGTGCTCTGCCAATAGAACTGTGTGTTACATACATGTGCTCTACCAATAGAAATGTGTGTTACATTCATGTACTCTACCAATAGAAATGTGTGTTACATACATGTGCTCTACCAATAGAAATGTGTGTTACATACATGTGCTCTGCCAATAGAACTGTGTGTTACATACATGTGCTCTGCCAATAGAACTGTGTGTTACATACATGTGCTCTACCAATAGAAATGTGTGTTACATACATGTGCTCTACCAATAGAAATGTGTGTTACATACATGTGCTCTGCCAATAGAAATGTGTGTTACATACATGTGCTCTACCAATAGAAATGTGTGTTACATAAATGCATGTAGGTTTATAAACAGAATAAAAAGTTGGCCAAGTATTATGACTACCCACTAATGACTGCCTGTGAATTCTCACTTGGTGAAAAACCTAAATCCACAACTTCTGCTGATAAATATTTAACAGTAGAGAGCTGCCGGCAGCGCTGTGCTGCCTCTGACAGCATTTACGCCACAGTTGAGGTGAGCTACCCACACTATATGTCACTTTGGTAAGAGATGTACATCAGATAAACACACCCTTCAGACAATGGTACATCTATCTAATTCACCACTTCTATTACTACAATACATTTTGATGATGTAATGCACATGTTTTGCTGCTTTTACCCTCTTAAAGTAATAGAGCTATTACTGGGACTTAATGTTTTTATCGATCAGAGGGGTAGATGTATATGTTCTACAACACCTTCAAATAGAAAGATACTCAATCTAGAGTCCTGTGATGCTGTCTGTGAACCTTCAGATAAAACATGTGATGTCACCACCAAACCACACTCAATCAGCATGAAAACAGGTGAGAGGTAATTCTGGTACATGTGGAGTTGTCTCTCCTCCTCTTGCAAATCATAGAGTGGGCAAAGCTACTGACGCAGGGCAATGCATGATCCATATCAATGTGTAGTGGCATATGTGAGCTAATTGATGTAATGTTCGTTGTGCATCAGTCTATGAATGTTTTTACGAAAGAAATGATAAGATACAAATCCAGCATTAGGACAATTTATCAAATGGTAGAGGAAAAGCTTTGCATTATTTTTATTTGTGCATTCATGTTTGCCCCATAATAGTGTCTGATCACAAATGCTTCACTTGAGAAATAATAAAAACTTAATCCTTTTTGAAATATCAAATAAATAGAAAGTTTACAAATGTTTTAAATGGTTATAAATTTAGTATTAGCAGACTTAAACAACAATTAATGTCTGTAATAAAAATTATTATTTCCTAGCAACTCTGGATTTAACATAGTAAGTTATCAGTTACATTTATTGGGCATGTTATAAACATTACCAGCTTGTATACTTATTAGCTTCAGCAATCAGAAGTATGTGTTACTTGTTGTTAACCTGCTGCCAACCGCCAACACCGCCTCTTCAGTTGACCAAAATATTTTCATCGATGTAAAATAACTCCAACTTCTTCATCAAAGAAACAACTGTGTTCTAGGGTTTAGGGATGGAAACAAAGAGTGGACGGAATGGATGGTTATCCCTCAGCAACGTATGAAGGTTCGATATCGCAGTTGCCCTAGATTTAAAGACAAAGCAACCGAGTGTGTTCCAGAGTTTGAGAGAAAATCACTTTCTTCTGGCTTACCACCAGGTAGCTTACCACCAGGTGACTTACCACCAGGTGACTTACCACCAGGTGGCTTACCACCAGGTGATAAATAGCTCACTACCCTCCACTCTTTCAACTTGAGTCAAATCAAAGTTTAATAATCTTTAGTCTAGTTTATTCTCGATAAACAGCTGTGGCTTCCAAAAGCTATCAAACTCGTTATCTGATGAGCAAGCGATTATTCTCTGCTGTGTAGGCTCCTTACAAGTGATTGGTTGTTTCACTGGAATAACAATAAAACAGAATTCAACGGATATAAAGATTCAAACATCAGTGAAAGGAGGCGGAGATGAAGCACATACGTCGTGTATTTATTATTGTTCATCTCACCACAGAACCTACGCTTATGTTGAAACTGCACTCACCAAGGTCAATGCCATCAAACATTATTGGATGTTTTATTTTATTTTGTGAGTGTTTCCCAAAATGAAATTGAGAAGCCTGAGTAGCTGTTTACAAGCAGTGGTTTAACTTTGCAGGAACGTACAATGTGTTACTGCACAGACACATTGGCCACAAGCCAACCTGTTGATTCGTGTACTGGGCTAGGTTATGTTGTCTACTGGACTTCAAGAGTCCAAGAAAAGATAATGTTGAAGGTTTGTAGAATCAAGCGAGGAATGTGTAATTTAATTTAATAACACTAAAGTCACATATAATGGGTGTATGGCATTACCACCGACAGATGGAGATGGTGGAGGGTAAAACAGAATAAGCTCCTAATGGTTTTCTGGTAAATTCTGTTTAACGCCCACCATTCCAACCTCAAATGCTGATTTTAAATGTTTGGATCAGTTTTTGGTTTAAAATAAGTCAGCAAAACAAAAGCGTCCCTAAGTAGGTTAGAACCACCAAACTTTCAGTTCACAGCTGAACACGCTAACCCATTTTGCCACAAAGACTTCCACATCCCCATTGTCAATGGGTTTTTTTTTAGATTTGCCAACGATTTTGATGGATTCAAATATTCATATGAGAGGATATTATCTCATATTTAGATTTGATTTAAATCCATCAAATTTTTTGGCATAGCAACAGCACTTTCACGCGCTGATAAGGAAAACTCAAAGATCAACGACCTTATTTTCTTTTCTAACTATTACTGGCAGCTGTTTATTTTTCACTTATCTGACCAGGTAAGGTGAAGGGGCCCCAATCACTTTGGTGATGCAACTGGAAGGAGCTTAATCTATCGTTGAACCTATCATTATAAATCATGTTTTGCTTAACTACTTTCCTGATTTGAGAAAATTTGAGCAGTTTATATGACAAAAGCAATGTTTTTGAGAAAGCTCAAGGGATTAATAAGTACTTTGAAAAGATTTTCTTGAGAGAGTATTGATTTATGCACTTGAGAAAAATTAATGAATTATTATGATCATAATACTACTATTTTTTATTCAGTTTTTCATTTTAAGTTTGGTCAGGTTCGCCGACGTGAATCAATGAAGTGTACCCTTGTCGTAGCCTGATTACACAGTTGGGACTTACTTAGTTGCTCTATGTGAATGGCGCAGCATCATTATTGAACACGCCGTACCGATCTAACAATCATGAATCGTTAATCGCGGATTTCATAAATTCAAATAAAGAATTTAGACTTTCGGTAACATTAATAGTATTTTAGCATGGTAATATCATAGAAATAACACTTCCAGTTTCTTACCCCTATAGACCTGCCAGGACCCCATTACAAAGAAGATATTAGTTAGAACTTGCTCAGTCATACTGTGGGATACTTGCAGTTCAAAAGTGAAGTGAAGAAGAAAGGAAAGGTTCTGGTGATGGCCAGATATCGATCTGGCTCTTCAATGACTCAATCACTTTTTATAAAGAATCCCAAATCTTTCATCCTCTTCGAGCCGGATAGAGTAAAAGTCAGACCAAAGTTTGTAACTCCCAATGACTCGGATCAGTCTGTGTTTATGGTAAGTCGATGAGCTTTCAGCCAACTCCTAGGAATATGTCAACCAGCCAACATAAAGGTAAAATGTTGATATCTATCAGAGTTTCGTTTAGAAGTAAAGAAGTTCATTTGGTGCCTTTTCGGGAAGCATGAAATCATCGATTGTTTTTTAATTTAGCTCTTTTTATTTTTGCCCAATGTTTTGTGTCTTTTTATTGAACGCTAATCAGTTATTTTGTATGTGAGTCGTAGTGGAGACAAAATTTTCAAAAAAATATGTTTGACAACAGTAAAAAGAGGGAAGTGATAATTTTATTTTTGAAAATATTGGCTGATGCATTGCATACCAACAACTATTGCACAACAACCATTGCATAACAACCATTGCAGTATGGCTAGAGAGTGTTCCCAAGAGCTTTGAAACATTCTAAAGTGAGGAAGCATTTTTTAAATAACTACCATCAGGCCATTTTAGCAAATGAATATTAGAATATGTAAATTTTATTGTTTATCTAAAAGGAAAGGAAGCATTTTCTAAAACAAACAAATTAACTTTTTTAGCTTCATTGGTCTCCTGCGTGTGTTTCTTTCAATTCCTTGCCAAGCTTGTTGGTAAATTAATTGATTAGAAATGAAGAGTTATAAAAATGATAAAGTTTTGTAGACTGGCAGATGCAATACATATCAATCTTGAGTAAAATAATTCGTTAATTCTGCTTTACATAAATAATATTTTGACCATGCACCCACCACACTGTTCCCATATTTTTTTTTATTTTTATTGTTATTGGACACAAAAGGAACTACTATGTAGTGTATTTGAGATGCAAATTCAGGCTTAGCAAGTGGTGCTTATACCGCCCTTGGATATATTGGCATCACTTGTTACATAATAATGTGTTGTTTCAATGAATTCTCCAACATTCAGGCATTAGAAGCTTTCTTCAGATGTGATGTGCACAAAATACTACCCTTCTTCTACGTCTCAGGCTATCCCGAGTGGAACTCCGGTCAATTAAAGGAGCGAGGGCAAACTAACAACTACTTCTCTGAAGTCGAAGCTTGTATCAATAGTAGGTCATTAGAAACACAGATCCTTTATGAACAAATCAGAAGTTGAGATATTTATGGGTGTGTGAACTAGTAATATGCTGCAAATTGGAAATGAATTTCACCGAATTTTGTAGAAACCATTCTCAATGTCTGGAAACTTGCTTTATTCACTTTTTTGCAGCACTCAAGTTGAAAAAAAAATAAAACAAAATGACCCATGAATAAAAATTGTAAATTTTTTTTACTGATTAACAATACGCTGACCCAATACAACTGCCAGCTTATTCCATTCTCCAAACGTGTCTAGCATTCAATTCACAAATAAGCTTCATGACCTTTCTTTGACCTCATAAAAGATGAAGTAGATTTTATTTCACGCAGGACTTACATAAACTGCATAGAGCTGTTGTCGCTGTTGTTATGATTTTTTTGACTCACTGTGATAGGTGGTACCAAGTCCAGTTGCGCACCTTACTGGCTAGAGGGTTGTCATCTCGCAGAGTTCCTCAATGTCAAGGTCATCAGATTGTTTACTGCAGCAGCTGCAGAAGAATTTATACAAAGAAATGAGGACGTTAATTTGGTGCACCTGGTAAGTAAACTGTGTTGTTACATGCTATTACTCGATAGCCCTGCTGTTAGCTGTGGACACTTAGCAATCATATGACCTTGTAGGTACGCCATCCCCAGGCAATTGTGGCAGCACAAAAAGTCTCGGGTTTTCAACAAGTAGACTCCTATCTTTGCGATAATATGGTAGAGGTAGCTAACATGACTCTTAGGCTAAAGAAGATGGGTAAAACTAACGTACATGAGGTTTACTTTGAGGACATAGCCATGTACCCCTACAAAAGTGCAGCTCAGCTTTACAAGTGAGCCCACAACCGATTCACTTGTTGCAGTAACGCTGTAGTTTTCAGTGCATTTCACCAAGTGTCCTAGTTATAACCCTGCAAAACAATTTGAACTATTTAAACGGTCTGGAGTACTCATTAGACTTTTTAACTAAACAGGCTAGTTTTCTCCTATGGTTGATTTTCTGTTAGGAATAACAACTGTACTGTAGGAAACATCAAACTCTACTGTAGGAGACGCCATTGATGTATTTTTGTTGGTAGCTGTTAACAGGAAAAACTCAAAAATTGGGCATGAGAAAAACGTTCAACTCTTTTTTGTAGCAAAGATTAATTCAATTTATCATTGAGATAAAATACATTTTTCCGTTCACACTATGTGACACAGTCTCTAATGTAATTGGTTAATTGTGCAGAGAAATGGGAATAGCAATGCCAGAGGAGACAACTCTTTTCCTAAAAAGATCTGCCTATGATATGAGTCTCCCTATTCCTAAGATTGACAAGCTTGTGGTAGTCAAAGACCCAAAGTATCACTTATACAGGTGAGTTTTATAAAATAGTCTAGCTTTTTTGCAGCTCGATGCGGTAATTGTTCTTCTGTGGTTCAAAAGCTAAAAAATGTTTTGTAAGACCAATCAAACATAAAGTATGGTGCTGGGATGACTTTTATTAATTTAAAACTTTTTAGGAGTTTTAAGAGAATTTAGTTTATAGGCCTACTGCGGTTATTTATGATATTTATTTCTAAAGATCTTGAAAAAAATAAAATTTCATGTTTATTTAATTGCAAAAATAGTCTATTCATTTTGTTGAAACTATTGAGTATTTTAATGTCGTTAAATATACTTAAAAACTTTTATAAGAATGTTATGAAATTTTGAGCACTTTATAGGTCCTCAGAAATATGAGGTTTTCTTCCAGCAGCTAAACTCACATTCCCTCAAATGATTATAACTTTGAAAACTTTTTCTGTAAAATATCATTACTTTTCTTTGCAGGTATTTGGATAGGCTTGAGCTACGACGTATATTAGAAATTGACAATCATTGCAAGAATTTCTTGAACTTCTGGCCACAGAGATACCACAGCTTTTGGCAGATCTATGAAGCTAGCCGGTCGGATGTGGAAAAATATGCAAATGAACAAAAGAAAAAGGAAATTCAAGAATATATTGCAAATGTAAACCATGCCTTGTAGGAGTTGCGATCTCATGCTACATTAGCTAGTAGTTATGGAGTGCTACTTAAAATGAGTGGAACTCTCACCAGATGACTAGGCAATATACCTGCTCTGGCAAACTATTATTGACAAATCAGTCCTGATATTAAACAATTCTTTTCAACACAAAACAAATTTACGCTACTCACATCGTGATTTTCGAAATTAATTTTTTTTTCTGTTGAAGTTTGAAGTTGCACCACAGCACTTTGGATGCTGCAGCACTTTTGCATGTTCACAATACAACAGGTATTTCAATTATTTAAAACAGTTTAAATATGTTAAATATTTTATCTAAAAAATATTCTTTCTTAAACCATGAAAGAAATGCAGTAAATTTTGAAAAAAAAAACTCTTTGGTCTCTATTCTCAAACTCATAAGTTTTTTGGAGGTCAGTTTAAGGAAGTTCTCTCTCTCTCTTATCCTCCATTCGATAATCAACACAATAGCCAAGTACCAAAGCTTTGTTTTTTTTTTTACAGCATTGAAGATAAAAAGTTGGATAAGTATGAAAAAGATGTCGTGTATGGCTTTTTAACTCACTGGTAAAATAGATGAGAGACAGTAATGTTTACATGAATGGCATAAATTCTAAAGAATACTGAAATATATGGTTGTCTCAATGTGACAATATGAGTAAAACACAGTATTAGCTAATCTATGAGATGGCGTGTAAAGTAGATAACTCTAAAACATAGATAAGTATTTGTATTGAGATGGCAGACTATCTCAGCATAAGTGGCAATGGACCGACCAATCAGACATTTGAGTTTGGTTGTAGGTACTGTGTAGTCTGATTATATTGTCTTATCGTACCCTGTTAAGAAACGGTTCAGAGTAAAGATATGGTTGATGTGCGAGGGAAAGAGAGAGAGCACATCAAAATATAAAAAGTCAACGTTGAGCTGAAATGAGATCAAAATATAGAAATGCCGTTCAATCATTTAACAAACTCACAAAATTGATGCCGAGATTGGATTGACCATCCAAATATAAGTTATACGAGTCCGTAATACATAACCTGCCTGCAATAGAATAAGTTTAATACCGGAGCTACTGTTGGTAAATAAATATAGTTAAAGCACTACTTGTATGCATTTAGAGAAGCAATAATATTGATACATGAAGCTGGGAAATATTATTGATGCTATCTAATTAAAAAGTGCAATGGATTATTGATCATTCAAAATCAACCCAAGCTGTAATAACATGGTACAAAAGGTTGTGGCTAGGACAAAATAGATTTTGAGAAATGCGCAGAACAGAAAATAATTTGACCCTGCATGTATGTCACATTGAGCAAGTGTAGAGTAGGATAGACAATGATAATACAGTGGTAGTAGACGGTCTGGTAGCACAAGAGACTTGTTGATGTTATAACTTGCCGATACAATTTTACACTGGTATAACATGAAATACTGTATGTAGCACTATACTGTGTTAGTAACAAATTCATTGTTCATTGCAAAAAGCTAGAATATTAGACTGAAAGCTAAAGGATAATAATATTGGTGTGTGTATGAGTAATGGACGATTAATGACATGGTGTAGCCAAGATTGGTTCATTCCAATACAGTATTACACACAGAATTTTAGCTTTCACCTACAGAGCAATTATTAGATTGTCAGACTGTAATTGTTGGAGTTGTCACACAGTGTTGTTGAGTGAACAAATCCAACTTTTGTTTTCATTTACCAGCATTTTTATTTAGATTTTTGCTAACAGATTTTTGCGAGCAGGTTATTGCGTTAATTGAAAACAGTTGAATTCAGATCAAATTATCTGATAGCTACCTGAGCCCCAGATTAATTGTTGAAAAGACTGATAGAGAGTGAACTTCATCAATTGAGTTTGCAAACTACATCCTAAAAATTTGTAAGTTGATGAGTGGTTCATGCAATATTGTCATTGTTGAGGTGCTGAGGTGATCTTGATATGAGCAAGTCACATGCTAAGATGGTTGGTAGGGAACTGAATTCCAAGATCTGATGAATATGGTATGTAAACATTTGAGAAGTACTGAACTCATAGCAACTGTTGTGTGACTTGAACAGTAGAGCTTTGTACGTAGAGTCGTCTACACATACAGGCAGGTTGTGCAACTCGTTTGATGCATTTTACTGTGCCTTTAGCGTGTTGTGTAACTACCTTTTAGTACTTAGTTCTATTTTCATTTCTAATACAAGAAAACAAAAAGTCATCAAATATTTTTGATTGCTTTTGATCTAAACAAACAAAGCTCTCCGATCTGCTCTGCAGTTTAGTTGCGTACCACAGCCAAGTTGACGTCAACAATTAATGCTTATTTAGTACAAACAGCATTGAGTATTGTACAAGTTGTATCTAACGCTGCTTACATAACCACTCAACCAAAGTACTTGTACCTCTCATAGCGCCTCATTTGGAACCCAGCAAAGCCATTACAAAAGTTACATTAACTAAATGAATATTATTAAAAGCTTAATTGTCACTTTTTTCGACATGAGTGATGAGCAATGAAGACAGTTTATTGGGACATGAAATAGAGGTCTAAACCTAGTCTCATGGTTTGCTGACATAAAATTGTAAACTCTTTTCTGAAATGACCGCTTAATAAATATTTATGCGTCCTACAAAAAGTTGGGAGTCAAAATAAAATATACTCAAATCAATTTTAGTATGATCCAAATCCCTCTTGGCAGCTAAAGTTGTCCTTGAGGAATTGCATGTTTTGAACACGTGCATGGTCCTTGTATCGATTTAACTGACATTTGTGACAAGCTAGTAATACGGCTGTAGTGGATTTATTATTTAGTAAAAGACTCAAATCAATACCTTAGTTAGAGTTACAGTCTTTGGGAAGTTGTACAACGGGTGACAATAAAAGTAAGCAAGCAATCTCGGTTTCATTACGCTTACGTACAACGTATTATATAAATATATATCCAATGTATCATTCTAAGTGATGATATACTATAACGGCGATAAGAACCAAATAGAATGTTGTTATATAACATTTATTTAGGCCCTAGGAACGACACGCTGTTTCTCGGGAAAGAAAAAATCAATACGGATGTTAAACTACTTAGAACAACAGCAAACAAACACACACAGCTATTAACTGTAGAGTAAATTTAATGCAACAGCCAGAAACAAGTTTTGAATAGAAATATTTGGGGCTGACACTCAAACTAAGGCTAATATAATTTTTAATTTCACTTGAGTTGAATTAAAAAATCTGCTGACTCACATATTTGCAGTTTTCGATATTCTTTTGCTGCTGCGCAACGCACAGACTAGTAGGGTCAATCAGTTTTTGTTTCTCAAGTTGCAGCGAGTCAATTTTCCATTTAGTAATTTTAATGTTATCTGTTTGCAGTATCTGTTAAGTGTTTGTTTCGAGTCCTTCAGCCATAAGAAGTATCCATTTCACCCTCAGAGGAATAGAAAATCAACCAAATATGAATGCAGTAAAACAAGCCGATTGCAGTGATGCAGTAATAACGTGATTGTAAGTTTTTTCTGTAAAGTTCATCTATTTAAACCAAAATCATTAGGCAGTCAAGGAAAGGAAGATTTTCAAAAGTTTCAACTATCAATTATGACATAACACTGCTCTGCACACTCTATCTTTGTAGATCTATGGAGCATGCATTCACAGTTTAAGTTTTTTCCCAGATTCATCACTCATCACTCGAGTTCACACCAAATTTAAAATGGTATTGAAAGGAGGGGTCACTCTGTACAGACAATCAGTGATATATTTACTTGTACAGTAAATGCAATTGAATGCACATAATCATTGAGCTCTTTGTGCAATCACAATTGATCTCTCTAACATCTCCTTTGTCGTTTTTGTATAGAAGCAACGCCGTTCTATAGCGACACTTGAGAACCATTGCATGCGTCGATCCACGACAGTGAGTTAGTGAGGACAGCTCCTCTACGTTACTAGCACCGTATCATGGCTAGACATGGAAAACTCAGGTAAGATTTACAGCATAGTAGGAGCTGACGTTTTATATTTTATCATTTTGTGTCTGCGTTAGCACACTTCAATGTGTCTGTGTTAGCACACTTCAATGTGTCTGTGTTAGCACCCTTCAATTTGTCTGCGTTAGCACCCTTCAATACTTGTGAAAAGCAGCTGAAGCTGTCTGGAAAAATATTTAGTTTGTTGTTATATTGACAATTCTATCCGCTCAGATGAGGATACTTTTCATATAATTATCTGAAAATTTGGAATTTGGTATCAATAAGGTAGCTGAATCCTGCAAAAGCCTTTTACACAGCACAAGTATTGTAACATGTTGTGGGAAAATGTGGATATGGATTAAAAAGTTAACAAAAATAAGGAAAATGATAAGCAATTTTAGAAAAAAGTTTCTAAGGATGCAAACTAGTTAGTTTTTAAAAAGTATTGTCTTCTTTATTGCATAAATATTTCAATGCTAAATTCAAAAATGTGTATTTACCTTTTTCATTAGTTTTGATGGCATGAAACACGCTTCAATCGATGTTCTGTTTTTTGGCCATGTAATTCGATTTCATCGAGTCATCAAAGGAACAAAATTAAACAAATAGTACAAGCACAAAGTGTTGCTGAACACTCACTAAAAGGTACAAAATAATCTTTATTCTTGATAAACAAATCACTATACTTTTCAGCATGTTTAGTCTAATCAGTGAAAGAAAAGGCCAACATTACTGTACTAACACCTTGTTACAGGTATCTCAGTGTCTCATTTGATTAGCAATAATCAAATGAGACACTGAGACACAGAGTGCTTTGGAAGCAGTTCAGTTGGACACATCTGTAAAAGATATTTAGTGGAATGTGTTCAACTTAACGACTCCCAAAGCGCTCTTGTTTTCAAGGAAAATATGACATTCACAAAATAAACCATTGTTTTAAATCATCTGATTGTTTAAGCTTTTGTTGCATCTAAAACCGTTGTTTTTTGTGTCTTTGCCAAAGTTTATTGGACCAATTAATAGAAATAATAATTTTTCTAATAATTGAATTTTCAAACTGATGAAACTTCCAGTTTTGATCAGGAACACAAATCTGTTTGCGCCTGTCCCTTACAAGAAACTTGGCTCCCAGGCACTTGAGCTAGAGAATTGTTTTAATTAATTTATCAAAAAATTATTATAAATCTTTGGTACCAGAACTTCTTGGTACTGAGGCATCTGCTATGAAATGTTAGTTACATTCTGACAACGATTCTAAAACATCTAATTGGTAAATGGTGATACGGAGTTTATTCCTCAGCATTTCTGCACGCTGAATACTAAACACATAGTTGATGGAAACTAACTTGGTGTACAAAACATTTAGGTGCAGGACTGGCGATCCATTGCGATAGTACTCTTGGGGACAAAAGGTAGACGATTTTTGTTAGTTAGATAGGAAAATAACATGGGCTACGCCGCAAAATAGGCAGTTCTGCACCTACCTCGTACAAAAATAGTGCTCTATATGCAAGGTCACAATCTTACATTCATCAGTAAACTGGGCCAGAGAGCCCTTCTGTCATCTCTAGGGAACAATTTAAATATTTCCAGAGTAGGTGCGTGACAGAATCACAAGAAAGTATGTCACCTCTTTGCTAATTAGTGGAGAGTGGTTAGAGATTGCATGACAGAACCTAATGCGCATTGTGTACAAGATAACTATTATTGCGGTTACATAATACTGATTTATTCTCAGTGCGCATTCAAGTCTGTTATTTAAAACCCTGTAGCAGCCAACATAGACCTCTGCCAGCTACTCGGATGTAACAAAAGAACACACTCACCCACTAGTAGCAATTTTCTGAGGTAATTAAGTTTGAGTTCAAAAAAACATCTTGTCTTAAGGTTTCACAATTAAGACGCAGTTTGAGTAGCATAGACATCGTGATGCTCTCCAGGCTCTAACACTGGGGAGCTATCTAGTTCCATAAATGGTCAGTCAACTGTATCAGATCAAAACTCAATAACATGCTTAACCAAAGGAAATAACTTCTGCTGCATTTGAAAATTTCTATTTTTACTTCAGGAAATGGGTTGTGCTCAACAATTGTACAGCTGAATAAGGAGCAAACCTACTCGATCCAGTCGCAGTCAATGCTTGTTTTTATTGACATCATTAGTTGTGCAATGTATTATTGTATTACCCTCAAATATAACTTTATTCTAGTAAATGCAGCGCTAGTAGTACTTATAATTAGAATGGGGAGTAATAATACATCATGTGATTGACGGATATATTATACTGGGTAAATACTTGCTATACCCAGAAAAGCCTTCACTACTATAGTTGTTAGGTTAGGCACACTAGCTTTGTATGTCTGTATAGACTCCTTTGTCATTTAGTGTTCATACAACACCCTCTTTCAAGCACAATATTAAAGCAAACTACGTCATGGTAGAAACGCTTTGTGTTTCAAAGAGCTCTTGTAAACAAATTCACATTTGACTCTACCCCTTAATTCCCATTTACTGTTTGTATATACAAGTCCCAACCTGTTTTACTTAAACTTGACATATACTAGTTGTGATTGTGCCAAAATATCAGGTTATATAGAGGCTATAAATATTTAACTGATATTTCCCTCTATCATAAAACTTATGGCTCACATCAGTCTTCTCTCAAATTTAAATTGTGCTGGTTAGCTACTTTGGTTGAGCTGAACTTTTGAACCAAGCTCTACATTGACCCATTGTTGCAATGTTTTCAATGATGAAGAGTACCTACTCGGAAAGACAGTACTGTTAATTTTTTGCAACGATGTCTATTTACTTCCCATGTGGATCACTTGATAGTAAAACTAAATACAAAAACAAGATTGAAAGACTTTTCTGAATAGAGTTTCATAGGAACAGAAGGATTTTAAATTTCAAATGAAGAGCTCTCAAAAGCTAAACTGCCTCACAAAATTTCCATTGCTGTCACCTAAAACAACAAGCAATCGTTTGTTGTCTGTTGTAGGAGTTGCAGCCCTTGGCTCATCTTTACTCCAACATTTGTGATAATTTATTTATCTATAGTTGATCATATCGATGATAAAACTATCCGTTCATTCAACAGCTCAGGTAAGTTTACAGGCTATTTATAGCAACTCTGAGTTTTCTCTTTATAATTTAAGTTGTTTATGAATCAGTTTGGTTAGCTGAACAAATGCTCCACAAAATTACCAAGATACAGAAAGACTCATTTTTTTTTATTTTAACATGTTATACCAATATAAAACTTATAAAACGTTGTCTTTAACTGTTGCTTTGTTAGAGCTTTCACGGCTCACATTAATAAGAATTTTGTGTCATTATCTAGTTATTAGAAAATTATGTGTCCTTTTAATTTCTTTAGATATTGATAAACAATTTCCAGCCACCTAACTGTCTGCAATACGTGATATGAAATCAGGGGAGAAAAAGATCTTCTGTTTAGTGCACTCATGTTATATAACAAAGCATAATGCATTCAGCTGTGTTTCACCAGCCGCATGTCAAAAGCAAGTCAAAAGCTTGTTTTGTGTACAAGAAGCATGGTGGAGTAATACAACTCAAGCTAACAAGCGCAACTGTTACCCACTATTGTTCTCCATCCTACGTAATTTTATTTTCAATAGATTTGCTGCTACGGTCCACACTCAATTCTAGAACATTGCGTCTGTTACCTAACAGCAATCACTCACAACCAGTAGAAGTATATATAGAAAAGAGAACAACTCCCATCCCAACAGAGTATAAGCCAAACTACACTCATATCATATCAAATGAATACTTAAACCCATTGATGACCATTTGTGAAGCTTATGATGGGCGTAAACCTATAGCTGATGGTGAAAGTTACGGCTCGTTCAACAGAACAGAGACTTATGAAAATTGTAGAGACATTTGTCGAAACCACGATAAAACCTACGCTACTTTAACCGTGAGTCCAATATCAATGTTCGCTACTTTCTTTTATCTATATCAGTATCAGAATATTGCTATAATGTTATGCAATCTCAACAATAAAAACTTTTTCTTCATATTAATATTAATATTATTATTATTATTAGTTTCATTAGTGTTTTCATTATTATTTATGTAATGCTTGTTTGGTTTGTTCTAGCCGTAACACAAACTACATGTAGCTTACATTCGGGTTCGTCAACCATCAAGTATTTTTTATTTGATTTTAAAGCTGTTCTGCAAACAAGGAAAGGTGTGCTTTAGCTGTGTAATATTGCGTGTGTTGATAATTTTATGATTTTCTAAGGCAAAGCAGAATAAAAGCTAGTTCTTAAAAAATCGTCTAAGTACAACAAACTGTGAAACTCGATATCGAATTAAAATATGAAAAGCCAAAGTTTCAAATGTACCATGTCTTTGCAGTGTTACAAAAACAACCTGCTGCGTGTAGTCACTATCACACACCGCTATTATTCTGTTGCAGAGAGGGAAATGTCAATGTTTCCAAGTCGACACAAACAACAAGAACCTGATAGACCTGGAGGACTGCGATGCCACTTGCACCGAGGACCAACCAGAGTGCATTACCAGATATAAGAAGCATGCTATCACCATGAGAACAGGTGCGTATGAGTGTACACTCAGCTAGCTTGGTCTCTACTAGCTACTTGTCCTAGTTTGCACACACACTGGACCAACTGGACACTTCACTTATCGTTGCACTTCTTAGAATTGATGCACCACCTCACTACATCAGTGGCCCATTGTGTGTGTTAAACAATTAAACTACTGATTCATGATACTCATCGAATTCTTCAGTTTTTGCACATTAAGTGAACAATAAATACACGATGAATGACTGTCAATAACGACCTATTGGCTGCACCAGGGCTACAAGATGGACACAGAGATTGGACTGTATGGATGAATCTGAATGATCTAGGGCTAAGAGTTCGATACCGAGGCTGCCTCAGATCCAGAGAGGGTCAGACAGAATGTGCTCCAGAGTACCAGAGAGAGGTTACCAATAGAACTACTGTATCTTCACTGAGTAAGTGTACTGAGCAGATAAATTAGTTAATGACAATGGTGTAAAGATGAGGAGTAATGTTTGTGACACACATTTAGTTTTATTAGCTTTCATTCTTTGTGCATATGTTACCCTTTCCTCAGGAAAAAGTCTCTATATGCAATGTAATTGTTTCAAGAGTCAAATTGTGGAAGCAGTAGCGTAAGGAAAAGACAATTCTTGAAGCAGAATTTAAACACATTTGTGACGAGACAACTCCACATTTTTGTTAACAGAGCCAGTACATTATCGAATTGTTGGAAACGTTAAACAGTGCATCTAATTGAAAGCTGTCTTTTTTCACTTTTAACTGAGAAAATAAATGAATACTATCTTTTTTAGAAACCAATGCATTAATTTTCACCAGTTGGGTTATTTACAATATTTGCATCAAACAAAAATATAAAAAGTTGACCAATTATGAAACAATGCTATAAGAAAAACTTTTATTTTGGTGTTCTTATTTTAACTACCGATATCATAAGAGTAAAACTTGTGCTGATGCAACGTCATCTATATATTTGTAGTTCGCAATCAATTCATTGGTTGTTTCACCGCTAGAAGCGTTGTATCAGCTCTGGCCAATAATATATTTCACAAGATCTACTACCCACGCCACAAGTATAAGGCTAAACACAACCATTACACTAGGAAAGATGAAGTGTATCAACTGTGTATCAACTTCTGTGAAATCCATAGATCTACATACGCTCTATTGTCCACACAACTTTCTAATGATGTTAGTGCATATTTCTATTTCATCTAACATTAGCTGAAGAGCAGATGCTGATAGTCATTGTAAAGAGTTTCATCATCTGGCTGCAAATTCGATGCTGCAATGTGCCAAAGACTGTTTTTTGTTTATTGTTTTGTAGAATCTTATTCGCAAAACATCTTTATTTGAAAGCTGTGCAATTTGCTGATCATGTAGCTCTTTACGGTACATTGCAGGCTAACATGACATGCCATTGTACAGACAATCTACTACAGAGCCAACCTACAGACTCATGTTTTGGACTAGGCTACTCTGTATACTGGATGCAAAAAGGCTCTAGAGTGAAATTGAAGGTATCACTTTTGTAGCTAGTAGTTAGCAGTTAGTAGTTAGTAGTTAATAGTTAGCAAGTAAGTAGTTAGAAAGTAGCTAGTAGTTAGTAGATTGTAGCTGCAGTTTGTAGGAATTGATTTGTTCAGTTATAAATACTAAATGTGAATAATAATTTTTTTTCAATTTTATGAATTTTTAGACACTTTCCTGGTGAAAGTAACGAATAAATTTATAAAAATATTTGTGGATAAAAGAATGAACTTGAAAGAATGATTTTTCTAACCAAACACTGTTAACTGTTTTAGTAAAAACCATGGGTGCTAAACAACTGTCAAAAAACAAATATATTGAACCTGAATTGAAATTGGAAAATTTCTTAAAAATGAAAAAACTTTTGTATAAAGAGATACTACCAATTTATTACTCTGGTTATGCATCTAGCTGATATATTTTTGTATTTATTATTATTATATGTTGCTTGTAGTTTGCTAGTGAAACAAAAAAGAAAGGTAAGGTTCTTGTACTGGGCAGGTATAGATCTGGTTCTTCAATGACTCAGTCATTCTTCTCAAGATATCCTGGCTCTTTCACCTTATTTGAACCTTGTAAGGTGATGTACACAGGAAGTGCTAAACCAACAAACAAAGCCGTGTTAACGGTGAGTGTCATCGACTGTTTATTTTCAAATGAAGTATTATATTTAGAGCAACTCAGTCATAATTGTATAGTTGGATATCAGATAATAAGAGTACCCGCGACCTATGTTCACTGCACAGGTCGGAATACTCTTAATGAGTCTCAGAGTAATAAAACCTAAAATTTTTAATAGAGAAAAACGGCGCAACCTGAGAAAGTTTTCAAACACTGGGAAACACCCAATTAATTTCGGGGATTTCCAGATTTTTTCCATTGCTTTATATAAGCCTCAATAATTATTTTTTGGGTTTCCACAGTAATAATTTTTTTGCACAGGTTGCGCATTTTTCTCTAATAATAAAAAGATGAAGATCAGGGCAGATAATTTTATTAAAGAGCCTTTCTTTGACATTAGAAATTACTAGCAACAAGACAAAGTGATATTCTTATTTGCAATATATTTGGTCATCTGTATTTTAAATTATTATGAGACTTGAAAAAAAAGGGCTTATGTGAGTTTTACATTTTTCTTCCAGTTGACTCTACATTTTGGGATGTTGTGAAAGTACAGAATTATCTCCACTCTGCCACTCTAACAGTTAAAAATGTATAGTTTTGTTGTTTTTAGTAGACATTTCATCTTGAAGTCATTTTAGAGAAGATAATGTTTATACGCTTGCATTATGTCACAACTGGTTGTTTTACACGCTGTTATGATGTCATTGAGCAGGCACTGGAGGCTTTCTACCGCTGTGATGTAAAAAAGCTGCCGCTGCTGTTCTTTAGTACGTCATTTGTTGCCTGGACGTCAGGCATGCTTAACCAGCGAGGGGCAGACAACAATTACATGCTGGATGTACTCAAATGTTACAAATGTGAGTCTGCCGATACATACATGTACGCGCAAGCATGTGTAGTATGTATATACATTTACAGAAATGTTATAGATATCTACTAGCAGCTTGGATTTTTTTTTATCTTAATAACAATAGTTTTTGATTGCTTTTACACAGCTTTGTAAAATCATTTAAATCTTTTAGTGAAAAGATAAATATATAAATTCATAGTAGAGGCACACGTACAGTTTATGCAAACAATGAAAGTTTTGATGTGCATCGGTAGTTTTTGTTGGAAACACCTTAATATTACGTATTGTGTGAGCTAGAACTTGCTTTCTTATCAACTTCAATGCACAATTTGAATTGATTTGATTTGAGTAAACAGTAGTAGCAGGTTTTCCTGTGCACCAGTATTGAGATGTAAGAAATTCTTAAAAAAAATATTGTCTTATCAAAGAATCCACCTGTTTGAGTAAAGTGCAACAAAACGCTTCAAAAATATTGTTTTACACTTCTCTATAAGCCAAAGCAAATAATTCACCTGTTTTATGTAAGATAAATATTCTAAAATCGATTCGAACTCAAAACACTCATGTGAGGGTAGGTTGATTAAGGAAAAACGTCCGTCGAAAGTTTTTTTTCAGCTGCGGGCAGTGACGTCATGAATAACAATGAAGATTGAGCATTTGTTCAATACTTGAGGTGTTGTATAGAGTTAACAGTCTAAGTACACAGTCTAAATACTTTGCTTTATACTTTTATAGCTGACCCAAAGGTAGACTGTGCTCCTTATTGGTTAGAAGCCTGCCAGCGCTCACAATTTCTGAATGTCAAGGTCATTCGAATTTTCTCCATTCCAGCAATAAGAGAGTTTACAGAGAGAAATTTGGACGTTCATGTGGTTCACCTGGCAAGTTTTAGTAACAATAATGTATTATATAGCTGTATAAGTCTGTTTTGTTTTGTTGAGTTATCAAGTGGACATTTCCCAGGTTTTTCACCTAACTCAAAAAGAAAGAGCTAATTGTTACAGTATTTTGTAACTATTCTTTAATTTCACCTGGATAAACAGAGCCAGCCTACCAAGACATTCTGTTAATATATACAATAATACATCTGAAGTAAACATAAATTAAGACAAACAATTTTCACAAAACACAATTGTCCATGGGTGAGCTTGAACCTCCAACCTTTCAGTTAACAGGCAAATGCGCTAACCAACTGCACCACAGAGACTCTCCAGGTGTAAATTTTAATCATGCGCTCATTTCTTCTGTATTTAAACTCGATTTCCTAATATCATATGTGGCATAGTTACCTGTTTCTTGCCTCACCTCTGAGGCAATATGAGTTGTCTTCTCCTCGACAACTGTTGTCTCTCTTTTGGAACTGTAATGACCTACTACAAAATTGAAGATCAAAATGCTAACCCGCGTTCTTGTCTTTATTAAGGTGAGAGATCCGCGGGCGTTGTTATCTGCCCAAAGACTGTACGGTACTCGAGACCCCCCAGACAAAGTGTGTAACCAGATGGTAGAAGTAGGTAAATTGGTGAGAGAAATGAAAGCTAGAGGGGCAAGAAACATCCATGAGGTGTTTTATGAGGAGTTGGCAGTGAATGCAACTCGCTACGGAGCTAAAATATACAAGTAAGTACCTAGGAGTGACTATAATATATATTTTTATTTGTAAACCTACATGTCTATGCCTATTTCGCAAGTCTAATAAGCAATCCATAGTTCTATGTAATCTAATTCTATTACCATTTGTTATAAATGGTACAACTCAACATTTCTTCCAGCCACAGACCCTGCATTGCTCATTTAAATTATACCCCACTTACTACCTGGTGATTAAGCTGATCAATGCTAAGGGTTGTTGAGCTAGGCACATACTCCTCAAAGTTACATAACATATGTGTACATGTGTGTACATTATATAAACACTTCATGTATATATACTATATATATATATATATATAGGTATATCATATACAAACGTCATATACATATGTATACTTTATGTACGTATATTGCAGTGAGATGGAATTGACAATGCCTGAAGAAGTCGAGGCTTTCCTCAGCAGAGAAGATATACAGAATATGGAGGCTGTACCAAAGAGTGTCAGCCAAGTGGTTGTTATGGATGACCCCAAATACCATGTTTACAGGTATGTAATATATTATACATATACAGGTAAAGAATATACTGAATACAATATTTGTATAAGCAAACTGAGCAATAACAAACCCTCCAATGCATAAACAGTTTTATGGTTATTAGTAGACATGGAGAAAGTGAAGTCTGAATATTTAAAGTGTTTGTGACCTAAATATCGTTCATCAATGCAAAATGCAATAAAAGTGATATTACAGCCAATAAAGTTTGTCATAAAATGGTCACTTTGATTGAAACTTGAAGTCTATGGTCAAAAGAGAACCATTTGGGGATACAAAATTACCATCAGCAAAAATTTATAAATACGTTTTCAAGGCAAGAATGTCTATTTTTAAATTTCAATGGATCAACCTTATGTTACCACAAACGTCTTGCATGAAGTCAAATATCAAAATAGAGAAACACTGTAGTAAAAGGCAATTTCATTTGTTTATTTGCTTCCAATAATGGTTTTTTAAAAACTTGTTTGTATGTCCAACTCATTGCACTGATTAACCTTATCAAGTTGTCCTGATAGTCAAACCTCGTGTTTTGTTCATACGTTACCCATTGAGTCGCCAACATTTGCTGTTTCTTTATTTTATTTTAAACTTGTTGGATACATTATTATTCTCTTGTTTCATTGCAGATTTTTAGAGCGATACACGCTGGATGATATTCTGAAGATAGATGGAAACTGCACAAACATTTACGGATTCTGGCCGAAGCATTACAGCGATTTCAAAAGTCTTATAAAACTGCACGGAGAAGATATCGAAAAGTTTATTTCTGAGAAAAGACCGCTTTTAGCTAACTATATTCACAAAATGAGGAAAAGTCAAACTTGAATTTGATTGATGTTGTTTTCTTTGCAACAGAGTACTTTAGCAACGCTCAATGTGAAACTGCTATTTAAAGATTCTCTCAATATCTGTAGATGATTTGTGACACTCTTGACTTACATTTAAATTATTTTGTGGTATATTTTTTGACAAATTTGAATTTGTAATAAATGTTGGTGCTAGACAATGTCCTCATGTGTTTTACCTTCAATGGACCCCAGAGGTGCTGAGAGTCAATGATTAATAGATAGGAAGTTAAATGTTAAATGTAAACTTACGTGATAACTGACAATTTGCGAATGAAGAAAATATTTTAAAGAAATTTTTTATTTTATTTATTTATTAAACATTTTAAGAAAATATATAGCTTCTAGAACATTCATTGAGCAATCCACAGCATAGTTAAGGGCAGTCTAGGAAATAAGAAATAATTTGAAATGGGAATCAAAAGTGCGATAAAAACTAGCAGCAAAAATTGCAATAAGGAAATTTTTCATTTGATGGAGTTGTACTAATATGTAGCAGGCAATTTAATACCAAAATTATTTTAAACATTGTATTCTGAGAAAACAATGCAAATTACTTTAGTCGAAACTTGATAGCTACAAAACATTTAATTTACGAAACATAAATGAGGGAATTTACGAAACATAAATGAGGGAATTTACGAAACATAAATGAGGGAATTTACGAAACATAGATTAGGGAATTTACGGAACAGAGATGAGAGAATTTTGTTCCTGTTGTCAATGATTTTAAAAAGGATCTGAAAAGAAACAAAACTTATGAACTTAAATTTTAGGAAACTTATGATTAACTAACAATCGTAGAATCATTACTGTAACATTTTATTGAAAATATATTTGGTCAGATTCCTTAAAACTTTCCTTTTCCATGTAAAGGGGTGAGTACTTATGGCCCCCAATCTGGATGGATAGAAAAGTGGAGAGGTTGAACTTTCTGTGGTTGAGTGTAATGACTCCTCACATTATCAGCTCTGTTGATTGGTCGGTACAGTGGTAGATGATGCCAACTCTGATGCTCCAGCCTACAACAACTCATTGTAGAATATCCTGGCCAACAAACGACACAATTATATATAGACAATAAAAGATTAACCTAAACCTTCCTAGTATCAAACTTACCGTTTGCCTCTAGTTTTTGGAGAAAGAAGCCTAACAAATTGCAAGTTCCTCTGTTTTCTGTCTCTCCTCCGCTGCTCATCAGCGAAACTTCTTCTTGGAGATGGCTGTTTGGCCTCACCTCTTGTAGTAATAGAGAATAATTGGTGTTATAGAATATTTATTATTTGGGTACTGGAATGACATCTATCAGTCTCAAATTTCTGAGAAATTTTTAAGACTTCTGTAATTATCTTTTAACGGCTCTCATTCAAAGTTAACTAAATGTAAATATTTAATAATACCAAAAATAATAATTATTAAGCTCAATTTAATTGTTTGAAAACTTTAAAATAGATATAATATTAAAAAAAATAAAGATAAAAAAGGAAGTCCACAAGTTTTCCTAAAAATTTCCAGACCTCCAAGTGTAAGCCTAGCGCTACTATTCTGCATGATCTTGCAGGAATCAATAAATTTGCCGGCTTGACACTAAGGATATTTTTGGTATAGTAAATTTTATTTCATTTACTGGATATCCAAGCATGTATAAAGAGGTGAGGTGAGCTAGCCGTTCATTCACCACAGCCCAGTGACCAACAACCAACGAGCTAACGGATACATACTTCTCTAGGGTAGTCAACAGATGTTCCAGTCTTTTCTGTTTTTCTCTACCATCTTGTCCCATCAACTTCATCCCTCCAACTGACTTGAAAAACTGCAATGCTATTCTCTGCTCTGTAACAACATTTTTTGGCATTACAAAATTGTTGTGACATTATTAAATGTCTGCGACATCATCATATGTAATATGATGATGTAATATGTAATATGCACCGTAGCTATTAAACTAACTTTAAAGTTTTTCAAGCGCTGCCTTAAAAGATGTGTTAACAAAAGCAGTGAAAAAAACCTAGTCAATAGTGAAGCTGACCAAAAAAATTAGGAAAATGAGCGGACGCACCAATGAAAGCAGGGATAATGCTAAGTACAAGTACTATGGGTTTCCACAATCCGTAATCAACTTACCATCTTCAGTAGCTTGCTCCAGCCATTTCTCGGCTTCCACTTTAGGATTTGGTAGCTCTGTCTGCAGCGCATTAGTGTCTTCTCTGTAGTGCTTATTACTGCAAGAGGTCAATGCAGTATTACTACTGTATTATAAGAGTACGAGCGTGGGAGTCGTCTGCTCCTGTAGTTACAGCTAGTAGGCAGTACTAACCTGGTGGCCAAAGCCTTATCAATCACTCTTCTATCAGCGTGAGAATTCGTCTGCACATAGTGTTCAGCTGCTTGCAATAAATCTTGTTTTACATCCTATAAAAATGCAGTACTCAGCACTTCATCTCGACAGATAACGATGAGTAGTTGTTTGCTTCAATTTTACTGTCTATTTCACCAAATGTTTAAACGTTTAGAGTAGCAGCAATGATGTGTGCGACTTGCGCAAAGGAAATTGAAATCGACTCGTAGCAATAAAATTGTCTGATTTACAAAAATAGAGTAACAGGGAACCTGAAGAGGTGGTTTTGCAGTAATGCGAAATGCACTAACCACTTGAAACTTTTATTACCAACACTATAGTGACTGCAGTTAGGCATTTAACATATTTAGCCTTCCTTTCTTTTATTTACCACAGCAATTATAATGAACCCAATAAATCGATTCATAGAACCTTAAAAAGTGAAATAAAAATGAGATAAGTATGTGGTAAATTTTGTTTTTAGTTATTATTACTGCTTCAGGTCAGACAGGCTATTATTTGGTGAGTAACTGTTGACAACTGGAAGACACTGAAAGAGAGGTTGGAGTTGTCACCCCACAAAATGGATTCCCACATTCCATTCTGATTTTGTAACTTTTTGTAGCTGCAGCATCTATACTTGGGCTTCTACAACTACCTATTTTTTTTATTAAGTACTGAAAAATTTAATAATTGCAGTATTTGTCAAGTTAAGTGTAATCAATAATTCATAAAAAAAGCTGCCAACTTTTAAAAAAACTTTAAAGCTGGATGCTGGCTCGCTGATAGGGAAGTCAGCAGGAGAGTCAGCAGGAGAGTCAGCAGGAGAGTCAGCAGGAGAGTCAGCAGGAGAGTCAGCAGGAGAGTCAGCAGGCGAGTCAGTAGGAGAGTCAGCAGGAGAGTCAGTAGGAGAGTCAGCAGGAGAGTCAGCAGGAGAGTCAGCAGGAGAGTCAGCAGGCGAGTCAGTAGGAGAGTCAGCAGGAGAGTCAGTAGGAGAGCTAGCAGGAGAGGCAACAGGGGAGTCAGGAGGAGAGGCAACAGGAGAGTCAGCAGGAGAGTCAACAGGAGAGTCAGCAGGAGAGTCAGCAGGAGAGTCAGCAGGAGAGTCAGCAGGAGAGTCAGCAGGAGAGTCAGCAGGAGAGTCAGTAGCAGAGTCAGTAGGAGAGTCAGCAGGAGAGTCAGCGGGAGAGTCAGCAGGAGAGTCAGCAGGAGAGTCGGCAGGAGAGTCAGCAGGAGAGTCAGTAGGAGAGTCAGTAGGAGAGTCAGTAGGAGAGGCAGCAGAAGAGTCAGTAGGAGAGGCAACAGGAGAGTCTGCAGGAGACTGTGTGCAGATGCCATTACTTATCTAATATGTAAATCTGTTATTACAATTCTGTACAAATATATAGGACATGGTTTTATCTACTCAACACAAACGTACATAGATTTGTGTTCTCACCTGGTGCCTGTTTGCAGTGTTGCTAGGCAACCCAGCAGGAAGTGAGTGTCGTGAGTCAAACAACCTCTCACCACCAGCCGCCGCTGCCCCAGACCGTGAGGGTACTTTACTGTAAACAGGGAGTTGATACTGTTATTGGCATTGTATCACATGATCAATACGCGGTGTCACATGATTGTAATTGGTGTCACACAGGTGCTTTTCCACCACATAACAGAGAAAAACGCGCAGCCTGCGCAAAAGTTTTATTACTGGGGAAACCCAAAAACTAATTATTGCCGGCTTATATAAAACAATGGACAAAATCTGGAAATCCCCGTAATTAATTGGGTATTCCCCACTGTTTGAAATCTTTCTCAGGTTGCGCGTTTTCTCTATTAGTAAATATGTGCTCGAAAAATAATTGTATTTTGTTACTTGCAGTTACAGAAAGTATTAAACTTTTCTTTAAAACTTTGTTTCAATCCGATTTTAAAATTAAGAGTTGAATTCAAAAAACAATACAATATTAAAAAACGTCACAAAGAATCATTATTTCTTCGAGAAATGTACGGCGTAAATCACACGTCGGCAACTACAGAACTATATTGAACTATAACTTTGTATTTGTACCACAGTAGAGGAAATCAGTCTATCGTATTTAGCGAGCATGTTTTTAAGCTTTGCAATTTTAAAGATTTGTCTTACGTATGATTACGCAATTATCATTTCTCAAATAAACTATCAATTAGAAATCCATATAGTTTGAAGAAAAAGTTTGAAAATAAATTGATTTTAATGATTAAAAATTGAAAAAAACTTGCACAGAAGGAACAGGCATCACAAACACTTGTAGCCTCAGAGTTTCACTCACCTGGAGGACTGAGGACCTGGCGGTAATACAGAAGTTTTAATGTTGTATTTTCTACCTTTATCCGCTACTTTTCTCTCTGCTGCCGGCATAGGTACAACCGTGTGTCCTCTGGGAATTTGTGGGACTGCCAACAAACATCCTATAATCATCAACTTTTCGCGCCGCAGTTTTGTAATTATATGCTGCCAGTACAGCGGTCAGCAAATAAAAAGTGTTTGTAGTCGATTACAATAAATCTCTGAGTGGTATATCTTCTTGACCATGTGTCAAGTGGTAATAAAATATTGGTCAGGGAAACAAATTTTATATGATAATAATAATAATATTGGTAATTATGATAATAATGTCAGTGGTGTTTTGAAACGGATCAAAGCTTCGTGTCAAACAATGTGGCCATTGGAGTTGTCTTCTCATGATATCGGTGAAGTATTCAGATGCTGCATGCTAACCAAGTAACTTACAACTCATCTGCATCTCCTCTCTTTTCGCTGCCTCTTGTGCTGTCCTTCTCCTCTCTGCCACCTTCTGCTGCACCTTGTCTGCCTCCACCAAATCCTTGCGTACTTTCCATGAGTTGAACCTCTGGATAGACACAGTGTACACTCTCAATATACTGTCTGATCAGTGGGACACATACATTTGTACATATGCAGTAGTACAAATTCAGTCGTATACATCCAGTCGTATACATTCAGTTGAGCACATACAGTAGTACACATTCAATTGTACACATTCAGTTGTGTACATACAATCGCACACATTTGACAGTACACAAACAGTGGTGAACAACCAGCTGTATACAACCAGATGTGGTCTTATCAAAGGTCAGCATCAGCACATATACTGGATATGGTATTTAATCATAGAATTATATAAATAAAACGCTATCTGCCATCATTAATCATCAAACACCAAAAGCATTAATGTGTAACAGGTTGTGTTTCTGCATCTGCAGTGTATTCAAACGATTATTCACCATACTAGTGTTATGTTTCACGAGTCTCTCATTTCAGGTGATTTCCGATTGACTAACTAAGACATAACTTGTGAAAAAAGCAAAGAGAGGGATACTCTAACACAGGGCCAGTTTATTCAAGCAACCAGAACATGGAGCATCATTTAAAAGTGTTGGTATTGCATGTGTTATTCTTCCAGTAAAGCTAACAGTTTCAGGCACAAACGTCTGTAAACGTAACTCGTGGGTATAAACAGTAGCGGACACTGATGTTGTACCGCTGGGTCAAACAATAATAGTTATTTCCTTGCATGGGGTGTTGTACAGGGTTCCCTAGGGTAGAATACTCGGCTGTGGTACCTCGAGCTATATATGTTGTATACTTTCATGAGTAACCAGTCAATGTATACAGTGGTTGGTTATTTGGAAGAGTGCCAGTAAGAACCTTGCACTGGCTATCAGCGCATTTATTTTTATCGATGCATCGGCCGAGGGCAAGAGTAAAAAAGAAAATAGTCATTTCCTCGGATTGAAGCCTGTTATTCATTACTATTTGCTTTTTACACAATATTGTTTTTGTTCCCAAATGTATTTAAACTTTGAACCTAATAATCAGTGCATTAGAAACGTTTTAAATATTTGTTTCAATGTTTAGTGATACGACTAAAAAGTTATTGCCAACAAAATGACAAGGAAAAATGTTTAAGTTGTTCGCTCTAAACTAAACAGTCGTAAATATAAAGAATCATCAATTATAACCATCAAGTGATCTACAGGAAACCTACGGTCTTAGGTAGTTGGCCCAACAAGTCTTTCCCTGATGTCTTCATATGATCAATCATAGTATCACTGAACTCAATATAGAAGTCCTTGGTAATCCAAGAATAGATAAATCAGCTGATCCTAGCTTTGCAACATATATTTCTAAGGTCTTCAAACCCAAAACCATGTATCCAGCTGTCGATAAGCAGGTGCAGGTGCTGACAGCGGCAGCGCAGTTATCTATCTGGTGTGGCTAAGGCAGCAGTGGCTAAGACAGCAGTGGACTTGTGATGTATTAAATGAGCTGACAAAGGGATAACCTAAGGTACCACTCAGTTCCTACGCAACATGCTAATATCCATTTCTTGTGCGTGAATAGAGCCTTTTAGACTGAGAGCGCATGCAGCTTAAAGGTTGAAGAAGCTATAAATAGCCCGTAAATAATTATTCAAATCATGATCCTAAGTTATTGAAACTTAGAAGCACTTATTGAAGTGTACGTTTTGTTTGTTTTGTCATTGAACCCAGCGCAGTGAATGTTAATAGCTGATAATGGAGCTGCGTATAGAGCACTGATCTGAGCTATTAGAGAAAGTTGAATGCCCTGCAGTTGTTGTGCGTTTGACAAGTCTAGACAGGTGATTTTCCATGCGCTATTAACAGTAGGACTGACTGAGATAGACAATATCTCCAGAAAAAGAAAAAATATTGATTTTTGGCAACAAAATTGAGGGCAAATAAACTGCATTTCGTCAGATAGGAAACCAGTAAACAAAATTTTGTCGAGAAATCTAGAACAGCTGAAACTACTTAAACATCAGAAGTTGATATTTTTGAGACTATACGTTGTGCAATGACTCAAATATTACATGGTCCACATAAATAAACTCCCCGAGTTGTTATGTAACTGATGCACCCGTAGTTATATAACAAATTTACATGTACGTACCTTGGCTTGTTCCAGAGAAAAAGGCGTCTCCTTTTTAATATCAGGTCGTCTCAACAGCTGTGGGGTTTCAGCTTTGTACATTTCCTACAAAATGGTTGTCACGTGTTGATCCCAACACTTTCCAATAAAATACAGAAAGCAGTGAAAGAGTGTGACAAGGAGCAGACAGGTGGTAATTTTAGTGAGGAAGTAATTGAATACGTGCGGGATGCAAACTTCACAGCAAAATAAAGAGGTTGGGGTGCACAGAGATATAAGTATGATTGAAACAACCAATCACAGAAGGGATATTTTATTTACCTTTTCCAAAAGAGTTAAATATTCTCTCTATTTAAACAGAGAAGATAAGTTGCAACAAGATAATACATAAACTGCGAGCTCTCTGCCATGAGAAGACAACTCTTAATGAGAGAATATCATTTCTGATATTAAAAAAATAATAAACAAACAACTGTTGAACGACTTTAAATGTGCCAAACGAGAAAACTTGTGGGGTAGAGTAGAGGGTAACAACTAGTTTGCAGTTTTATCTTCCAGCGTGAGTTGACCCTTTTTGAGAACCGGAACCAGCAATGATATTTTTCACTAGATATCAACTACCAAAAACAGTTTTTTTATTTTGTTGCCTAAAATGACAATAATTGGAATTCAGCAACTTGTTAAAATGCGAAGATGAAGAACCCGTGTTAAAATTTGAGTGTAGATAAAAAAACTGAAGGCGTAGATGAACAAAAAAGAGTTAGTCAGCAATTAATAGCTAATTATTTGTGTGAGAATTGTCGTTTTCCTGTTTATTTAAAGCTTCCGTTGCTCAGCAAGGTAAGTGTTGAATGTTCTAGAGTCAATGATTGGAAATTCCGGCGACTCATTGTGTTTGCACTCTTATAGCGGCTATCATCATTTTAAAGAATGCAAAATTATTTTGCAGGTTTCATAATTTAAAAAATGAGCATGAAAAACTATTGACGAAAATGTGGGAATCTTATTTTAGCTCAATTACTTAAAAAGGCATTAATGTACTAAAAAGTATCTCACTAGTACAAACTTCAATAAGAAAAATTTTCCAAAGAAATATGATCGTTGAATTCAGCTGTGAACACCTGACAGCACCAGAGTATAGACATGCAGTCTAACAGACCGTAATCAATGGTGAACTTTGACGCTGGAGTTGAAAGTGACAGCTACATTTCAGTGGCAGCAGCAGCGCATCTATGATTGCTAGCTGCTGACCCTTAAATGATCTGGCAGCTATTAAACTGTTGAAAGGAAATGAAGCAATTTACGACAGGAAACATTAGATCTCAGCCAGAGGGTTGATACAATGATATTTGTTTGATGTCAGAGGTTAGCGCCAAACCTGTCTGTATGCATTTATACAAATGCATGACTGACAGTGTCAATGGCATATAAATAGATACAATTTGTATACGTACAATCTGCCACTGCAAGCACTAAATGTGCTCAGGTAGATTTGTGTAAGTAATGAAGAAAAAGCATTGCTGTCTCTGCTCACAATTCTCAATCACTCGAAAAAATTTGAAAGACCAAAACGTGAAAATTTTTTCATTATTATTCCATTAATTAGGATTACAGACTTGGTGCTGCATGTAATTTTTTCTCATAAAAATGTTTAGGACACAAAACAAAGATTTCTAGAAAAATCTCTTCTGTATGAACTTTTTCAAAGACTCATTCGGTGTGAGGATGTTGAGTAGCAGGAGCCGATAGCACTGACCTTGGCTAGCGGGGCATAGTCTATTCCATAGATGGTGTTGTAGCGAATCTTCTCATCTCCAGGTTGGGGGGCTGGAAATAAACCCTTAGATTCTTCCTGGAACCGTCTTATTTCCTGCGCCAGCCAGTTACCTGGTGCCACTCCATATTCTTGTAACTCTGTGGCTGCCATTTTTTTTTGTAAATTTTGTTTTCTGAAACTTAGCCAAACGAGGAAATACAATTAGCAACAAGTTTATTAAATAAAGACAATAAATGAAATTGAATATTTATGTTTGATAAATGCAGTTTTAATGTTGTTGAATTTTCCACTAACCCCAGAACCACCAACTACACCATCATACAGAGCTGCTATATCATCAAAAATGGGGAAAGAATCTTCCTTATTGGTTGACTACTACCTGCGATTCCTTTTAAAATTGAAACAGTTTGAAGTTTCAATTTAATTTTGTTGATTAAATAGCCTTAAAAAGCTCCACTATGAATTGACTGTGTTTTTGCTGCTGCAATAAAAATAATGAATGCTTTAAATAATTTGGAGTTTTTACTGTCAGTGTCCCGGGAAGTTGGCAAAATGCATCATATTTTTGTGGTAGAATACACTTTGGTTTTATAAAAATGGCTAACATCAGCAAAGAATTTTCTTTGTTAAATTCTTTCGATAGAAAACTATCAGCATAAATATTCACTGAACAGAAGTTCAAACTGCTTACATATGAATTTTTTGCCGTGACTACATTTGCCAGATAAAAATATAATTTTCCAAAACAAGCTGACAATCTAGTGGATTCGAAAAAGTGAAAGTACAAAATATTGTATCAAAGAGGCAAAATATAATTACCTACCAATTCAGACAGCAGCCATCACCCTCTCTACGGCAGCACTCACAGCTGACTCACTCAGGTCAGGCAGCAGTTGCTAGGCATATTTAATACATCAATAGGCTAGCTATGGATAGGCATTCATGGAGCTCACAGAACACAACTGCTTGCAACAGCTCTAATAATTCTATTGTATATGTAACAAATAAGTAATAACATGATAATATAATACTATATAGTAGATTAGTTATTGTATAGCTCAGCCAGACTCCTTTGTACTGCCCTAAACTGTGAGGTAGATTAGTGGTCTAATCCTATTAGCAACTACATTGTGTTCTAGCCTGGGTTACTACTAAGGCATTGAATATGGGTTGGGTGCATTTACTACAGGATTGTTTTTATAGCTTTATTGCAGACATAATGTTGTGTTTAGCGATACTGTGAGTGGAACATTATTTTTATTTGACTCTGATATCAAAAATCCAAACTGTTAATGTAGAAAACACTTTCGGGCTGCAACTATTTTGGACTCGAACCGAAGCGTTTATTATCGCCTTAAATTTAGCCATTTTCGACTGGTAGGCCAATTTACTAACTCTTCATTTTATCTGCAATTGAATTTGTGAAAAAACTTTAATCTGGAATTCAAACTTCTGATCATGAAATTGTGAAATTTTTTGTCAGATGGATTACATGGGTCAACTGAGGTCGAACAATTTTTCATCGACACCTGTCATGTCTCCTTTCATACCTGTCACGTCTCCTTCCATACCTGTCACGTCTCCTTCCATACCTGTCATGTCTCCTTCCATACCTGTCACATCTCCTTCCATACCTGTCACGTCTCCTTTCATACCTGTCACGTCTCCTTCCATACCTGTCACGTCTCCTTCCATACCTGTCACGTCTCCTTCCATACCTGTCACGTCTCCTTTCATACCTGTCACGTCTCCTTCCATACCTGTCATGTCTCCTTTCATACCTGTCACGTCTCCTTCCATACCTGTCATGTCTCCTTTCATACCTGTCATGTCTCCTTCCATACCTGTCATGTCTCCTTCCATACCTGTCACGTCTCCTTCCATACCTGTCACGTCTCCTTCCATACCTGTCACGTCTCCTTCCATACCTGTCACGTCTCCTTCCATACCTGTCATGCCTCCTTCCATACCTGTCATGTCTCCTGACATACCTGTCACGTCTCCTTCCATACCTGTCACGTCTCCTTCCATACCTGTCATGCCTCCTTCCATACCTGTCATGCCTCCTTCCATACCTGTCATGTCTCCTGACATACCTGTCATGTCTCCTGACATACCTGTCATGTCTCCTGACATACCTGTCATGTCTCCTGACATACCTGTCATGTCTCCTGACATGCCAGGGATTCTGTTGGAATTTAAGTACAACTTCTCTCGATCCTGAGTTTTCTAAAAACTTAACATCATCATTAAAATCTTCTGCAAGCCAAACTTTCGTCCTTTGCGAAGTGGAAACCAAGTGATAAGATCGCTAGGCATGTACGTTTTTTCACATTATCCTTGCACTTGTAGTTTTAGTGCGTTCCCTACAGAAATTTTCTCACCCTTTCTCACCATGACGATTTATTTACTTCAGTGACCAGTTTTCTAAACCTGAAATCTGATTATTGTCTGACTTTGCATTCTTTTAAATTCTCAATCCCCGTAAAAGCGGCTCATAAAAATAACTTTATTTTTCAACAACGGGCCAGATATTTTCGCACCAACCGAGAACAGACAAACACAATTTGACCGAGTTAAAAAAAAATCGAAGTGAACTTCTTTACATATTATGAATTTCATAGTTTGACTGTTTTCCGAATGAAGCTGATGAATTCTGCATGAATCTCTCATGAGAATTGCAAGCCAACACAAAAGTCAAGTACAGCAACTCAGCTGTGTTATTTCTGTAGACAGCTGATAACTCACAAAACCTTCCGAGCAAAGCTGCCGTTTAACACAATGCTGCCAGTGGAGTTGTGGGTGGCCTTGGTGCAAGTATAGCCGACATCAAACAGAACTAAGGAAATGCAATCAATCAATCAGCAATTAGCTCATTAACCATATTATTATTGCTGCCTTTCAACCATTTGTTTGGGTGTTGTCAAGTGGAATAACACTCATGTCTGTGGGTAGCAGACTCATTAGACCAATTGAGTAGATATTTCATAACGCAAGTAGTCAGCCAGCGCACTCAACAGATGATTTTTACTTCTTTGGCCCTGTTACCAATTCTGAATCACGAAGAGAACTTTTTTCAACTCTTGAAGCACAAATAAAACAATACTGAACACCAGGATAAGAAACTCGGCTTCACAATCGACCCCGTAATATTGGACACCTGATAAACCATTTGCTATTGGTTGCTGTTAGTTCCTACAATAATGGATTGACATTCCGCTCTAGCCAACAAAACTTCTGCAACACGGAAAGGAACTTCCTACATCTCAACCGGGGAGTAGGCGGAGACTGGCGTCAAGCGACCACAAAGAAGCTTCTCATCTTGATATACATGTAGGGTCTCAAAACATTTACAACTGCAGCGTATCAGCACGCGGGGGCGACCTTGACCCATGTACCCAAATCATCGTGTCTGTACTAGAAGGAATCAATGACAAGGCCGACGCACCAAAAAATAATTAACGAATCCACAAACCGCATAGATTAGTGACAATAGAGTAAACCATGGAGTTAATCAATGTACACAGCACTTACACACAAGTTTTCGTACCCAATTGGGATGCTATACTGAGCTGTAGTAAGAGAAGTCGTTGATACATGAAATAAATACACTTTAAAAAAATAGGAATGATTTATTAAACAATATGTACAATATACAATACACAAGTATGTAACAAAATAGTAGATATGAAGGCATATGGAAGACCGAGCTCTCTCAGTAGCTCATAAGATACCACATCTGTCTGTGTGATTCATTCTATGTAATGTGGTGACAACTCCATATAGCCGTTGTCCACGAGTGCATTGTACACATTTGGATGAGGGATAAGTAGACAGAGTTTTCCAGTATAGCACCTGTGGGAGCCTGTCAGCTAATAGTCGTCATCATCGTCATCGTCTACCACAGTGGATGGCACTAGGGCTACAACAATATACTGATGCTTGTACACATGTAACATCAACTTTACCATAATTGTGGCTGACCCACACTTCAGGCTCACAAAGGCCACATATTTCACAGAATGAATGGATTACTGCTACATTGTGTAACCCTTAATTGAATGGGACAGAGAATTAAATAAACCTTCCAGAGATGACACAGAGGTGTCAGAAATGACACAGAGGTGTCAGAAATGACACAGAGGTGTCAGAGATGACACATAGGTGTCAGAAATGACACAGAGGTGTCAGAAATGACACATTGGTGTCCAAAAAGCGGTAGGACAACTTTAAAAACTATTAAGCAGTCTTTTTGGTAATTTAAGAAATTTCAATGACCCAATTAGCAACATTATGATGGAGCACCAAATATCACTCCATCAATAATTTCACAATCTGTAACAACTGGCAGCTGACGGATGGCAGGTGAAACACATACTTGCTGGTACATCAGTTGGTGCAGCGGTAGCTGTAGCAGGTGCTTGAGGGGTTTGAGCAGGCAGCAATGGCACAGGAGGAGTGGGATAACTGACGGCAGGTGCAGATGTGGTTGGCTGGAATGACATGGCGGGGTGAGGTTGACCATATACATTAGCCATGTTCACTTGCTGCTGCATACTCGCCCATTCCTGCTGCTCTTTGGCCGCTTGCTCCTCTCTTGCCTGCCAGAGGTAAAAAAATAGTTAGTGAAGCTAGTAGTCGTATAAATTTATAGAAAGGTTAGTAGTTGTCCTCTGAATAACATGACAAGACAACTCCGAGAGCGGTTAACACACCACAAATGTAACTGCACAGACACATAGCGGTAGAAGTTTATGAGATGGTATAAGCAATGCATGCTGCTATTGTGCCATGATGTCTAATGTGATGAACAAGAACATTAGTAGGTGAAAACGCGCAAGTACTCTTTGTCCAGTGCTAGCATTATACAGTGAGGGTCACGTACAATGCAAATGAGGCCCAGGTATCCCTTGTCCAGTGCTACCGTTATACAGTGAGGGTCACGTACAATGCAAATGAGGCCCAGGTATACCTTGTCCAGTGCTAGCATTATACAGTGAGGGTCACGTACAATGCAAATGAGGCCCAGGTATCCCTTGTCCAGTGCTAGCATTATACAGTGAGGGTCACGTACAATGCAAATGAGGCCGAGGTATACCTTGTCCAGTGCTAGCATTATACAGTGAGGGTCACGTACAATGCAAATGAGGCCCAGGTATCCCTTGTCCAGTGCTAGCATTATACAGTGAGGGTCACGTACAATGCAAATGAGGCCCAGGTATACCTTGTCCAGTGCTAGCGTTATACAGTGAGAGTCACGTACAATGCAAATGAGGATTGACCTGAAGCAAGTGTTGTGAAGTCTAGAATACCGGGGCTATCGTATTGAGTTAATACATCAGAGAACGCACAACTTGTAGTAACCCTATGCTACATGCATGTACTACTACAACACAGCTAGCTACCCTTCAAAACCATTGAATGTCCAAAAACCACAGCAGAAAGCAGCGATCAACTAAACTGAACAAATCAGCTGTCACCCTTTGGTTTTAGCATCAGGTTAGCAGACACAAAATTCGATTGGTCATCTCTTACCAAAATATATCAGGTTTCAGCAAAAAGAGAAACTTTACAAAAGCTTTTTCAGGCAAAACAAATTCCTGCAAACCTCACAGCCATTATGGACAACAAGAAAAACTGGCACTATCATTAGATGATAAGCAGTTATCTTCTCATACTAGCCCATGAAACATTTGACTTGAGGAGCTTACAAGCTAGGCAGCACGGTTTAGTGCGAGCTCTTACCTTGGCAAAGAGTTCCTGTTGTTGTCTCAGCAACTCCTCCTCAGGAATGCCCAAGTTCTGGAGTTTTGAACTCTGTCTTCGTTTTTTCAATGCGACTTCCTTTGCTTCATCTACACACTCCTTCACATCAGCCAGGTATGACTGGAAACCCATGTTGTCTAGAGCTGCATATAAACATATGAGTGTGGTACAGATCTAGGTGTGTGGTAGAGATCTATGTGTGTGGCAGAGATCTACGTGTGTGGTACAGATCTATGTGTGTGGTACAGATCTATGTGTGTGGTACAGATCTACGTGTGTGGTTTACAACATGCAGAGATGTATGCAAAGGTTCATTTCGCGCAATCAGTACTAAAAAAATAGCCAAAAGATAGAGTGAGAAAACTCTAAGGGTGAGAGACAGAAACTTACCGCTCAGCACATGTTCTGGGGCTATTGTTTTCTTCGACTGCCTGTTACATACTTCATTAGACTCTGAGGCTATCAAATGGATGAACTCGTTGCAGCAGTTAATTATTAGCTCCCTGGTCTCATTCGCTACAAAACAAGCATATTTTTCAACTGTACACCAAGTAATACTAAGTCATGTGATAGATAATCAGACATTTTTTCAATATTAGGATGGTCTAATCCACCAAAACCAGAATATCATTGATATATAACATATCATATCGCTGGGTCACAAACTAGGACACAAGCAAGTGACATGGAAAAGATCAACGTTAAGGAGTATTTTCTAGTAGAACATGCGACTCACAATGCACATTGCTCGATGAAAGGTCACATTGTTGAGGCAAAACTATTGAAACATGTAAAATTTAGACCCGCTTCCACTAAAAGCCCGAGCTGTTTTTTGCGGGTCTAGCTCTATGTTCCGGTGGGTCTATGTTTCGGCGATTTTGGCTCTATGGTCCAGTAAATTATTTTCCATAGAAAAATGGTATTATGGAGCAACAATAAAAATGGATGCTACGTTTCGCAATAAACCAGTGCTAACCTATTTTACAATGAAATATTATTTTTATTTCTAGTTTTTATCACTAGTAAAGCAGTTACTAGTTGATGCATAATCATAAAAACTATTACCAACAGAGTTCTTTCAAACCAAAAAAATAATCAAATAATACATTCTCTTTAAAATTCATTCCATTTAACTGTAACTTACGCTCCAAAATAGTCTTGTTCTATGAAAAATAGTTTACCGAAACATAGAGCCGAAATCGCCGGAACATATACCCACTGGAATATAGAACCACCGGAACATAGAGCATTCGCGGTTTTTTGCTGAGCAGTGATGACGCGCACAATATTGAGAGATGAGAGAAAGCTAATTATACTTTGGACAGAGTAGAAAGCCAATAAGAGATGATACGTTTGACTAATAAAGTGTATTGGTGTCAATTACACAAACTAGACCAAAGAGTGCAACAACTTCAATGACAACCAGCAGATGCCTACAATGTGTATGTATGCTTACAGATTCTCATATTTGGGGCCAACTCTCTGATCATCTTGTTGACACTGGCACGAGGTACCGACAACTCCTCATCTTCTGCTGCCGAGGCACCTGCCACGGCAGCACCAGCCTTCTCAGTCATGAGCAAGTGAAGATGACGAGCAGGTGGTTATTGTGTGGAGGAGACGGGCTTGTTAGCAGTCTAAAAAGAGAGCAGTGAACTGAAAGAGGACTAGAAACAAGTTTCGCAAATATATTAACACGCTCGCCTCACACACTTAACTCTAAACACCTATCCTCAATCACAATCTCTAAACCAAAATCCATAAGTCTTCAATTTAAAATCAACCCCAAAACATCATAGACAGCAAGAATATAAGCTGCATTTTATGTCATATCTTAACAACATTATGACAGTGTGAGGAAAGTTTTCTAGCACTGAAATGCAGCCAAATAATTTTGATACTTTTTCACCTTTTCAACAAACCACGAATGTTTAACTCTATTGTAGAATGGTTTGGTATAATTTAAACATTCTACAAAAAGTACAGTACTAGAACAGGGGCGACTATTTTCTGAAATTCAACCGAAAAGTTGAAAAAATATTAGCAAGTTAAATTCGATGTTAGAGAGTTTGATAGAAATAAAACTCAGTTTTTCAAGTTTGATAACAAAAGTAACAACAATAAGCAATTTTTGTAATTACCATCACAATAAAAATTACAAAAGTAAATAATTAAAAACTTATATGCAATGACACTAATAAATATTTAGTTGTACTCCCATTAGTTATTTTATTGGTAATAACAGTAAAAAATAATACCAATAATATTAAAAAAGAAAATGATAGTAATCACATTTGACAGCAACAATTATAACTATAACATAGCGCTGTCACCTGCTGCCAATTCTCAATCAGATTTTTCGTGACGATTATTACTTTTAATCTTGATAGCATAATTGTTCTTAGGTTTTTAGTCTTTACAAAGGACACATTTTTTTGTCATTTGTCATTGCGACTCTGGGTGTAAAAATAAGATGAATTTCTCATGCATACTTCAGCGACCAGAAATTGTTTTGTTGCGATCAATGACACCTGGTTGGTGCCATGTTTTTTGAACCTAGGTTCCATACATTGCACACATCAACAATGGGAAAAGACTCGTTTGTACTACTATATTATTTTTTCCCCAAATTTTGCAAGCTTTGATTAAGTATTTCCACATTGACATTCCATTCTACTATAATCCAACTTATAGACGTCAGTAAATTCAAAACCAGAAAATATTGTTTATGAGTCTGGGCAAGATAAGGCAATGCAATGGTAATCTTATCATTGGTGTAAAGACTTCTGGCCAAATAATTCTTTGAATAAAAGCTTTGATTTTTTTTTAAAAGCAAAATTAATTTGGAAAAAAATCTTCAAAATAATCTTAGCTATAAAATAATCATTTATGTTCTTTAAAGCGATCAAACGACAGAACTACTACAATTGAAAAAGCTGTAAGAGTTCATGAATGAATTATATTGATTACACATTCGTAATTATCAAAAATAACAATCAATGCCCGTCATCATCATCATCACACACCAATGATGTCAGCACAGTCACAGCGGGCCATGAATAATGATTAACTAATAATAAGCAAGCATTATAATAACAAAGAATAAAATAGAAATAAATTACACGATACTACTATATAATACATACTTTTGCGTGTTTTGGGATCATTTAGCGTTTTATTACAGCAAACACTTATTTAGTGTTATAATATCTCATTATTTATCATGCATGGCTGACTGTGGCTGTTAAAATATGATCAATCCTGATCAATGATTAATATATTATTGCTGTCACTATCATTATGACACTGTGTTGATGAGCAACTATTGACAATAATCTTTTTTACAAAGCCTCTTATAATATACTGATTTATTTGTTGATAATAATAAAAAACATACCTAAATTATCATCATCAGCAGTATTACCCATTGTATTCAAAGATCTTCGTACCAGTCTACTTCATTCTCTTCTCGCCCGGTCTTCCCACTCCCCCACCTCTTGCCAGTCTCACTCTACTTCTCACCATCTACCTTGCTCTACCCCACTCTGTTTGACTCCTTCCCCACTCTACTCTCTCCTTCTCTCCCTTCCTCACTCTCTTCCCCGTTCAATTTAAAAGATGCCACAGGAAGACAGTGTGCTGGCGCATTGCACTCACTACCAACTTACAAAAGCAATGTTACTGAAAAATTTTGCAATCTACATGTATGCGGCGTACTACTGCAAGGAAATAATAACGCGTTTGTGAAAGACAAACAAGGCCGTTAATGAGTACGTGCGAGAGGTCATGTGGCACCACAAGACCAGATTATCAGGAATTGCCTATCTCGCCTCATGTAAAGCCTCTCGTAAACGTTGAATTTTGTGCACCAAACTTAAAATTTGACGGACGTGTATCTTATATACCGGAGGCAATTTTAGTGCCATAAGCGTCTCAATATAAAAAAATTTTGCCACCAAGATGCTCTCACCAAAGAGCTATATCAAACTATTTCCTCTTACTCAACGCAGTTAATATAATAACAGGGTTACATCTGCTTTGTTTGATATATTGTTGTTAATAACAGAAGTGCAATAATAACTGTTGTTATTAATACTGTTTTATGATCATTTCATTTTATTTATTACAAAAATAGTTAATGCACATTCATTCTTATAATTATTATTTGTAATAATGGGTGTAACGTGCAATTGCTGAAAAGAAGGATATGGTTTTTGCAACCTACTCTGGGCACTTTTATTTGAACTTTAGGTAGACAGGTCACTTGGCGAGTACTTTACGTTCATGTACTCGCAAGTCAGGATTTTTCGCTAACTCGGTAATGTGAGTCATGCTTACTTTTGCTTACTTATTTGACACTCAAAACACCAAACAATAGTAAAATAGAACTACCTGTGGTTTGTGTTCACATACATAATGAAAAAAAAATATTTGCAAATAAATCCGTTTGAGACCAAATGACAAATTTAAACTCTCTAATGCACCATTTGCTTGGCAGTGCTCATTCCTCTCAGCATAGCAGTTTAGGCATACATGATTTGCATAGACATACGTACAGACAGTCCTTTTATCTTGTTTATTCATTTAGATAGATTAATAATATAAGTATCATATGAGTTACAAATATTATAATAATAATAAATATTATAATCATAACATGTTATAAATAATCATATGCTCCTTTTTGACCTCTTCTTTTTACAGAAAACATTAGTTTTACTAGATAATTATAGTTTTCAACTTGAACTTGACAAAAATTAATTTATCATTAGTTTATAACCACGACAAGACTATCAACCATTCCTATTATTATTATCATTATTAATTATTATCATTAAAACACAATATCAATTATTCAGTTAAGCACTGCAGTTTTCTCCGTGAGATCCTCAGATGGTCTAAGCAAAAGGTGAGGAAACTCAATAGAAAATAGCAACAGAAAAAATTCTGTCATTCTCTATTGCTTTTTTCACCTTTATTTCATACGTTCTAGTTTGTATTAGTGTTTACAAGTTGTCATAAGCAGTAATGATAATTTCGATTCTTCTTCAAATTTTCTACTATGGTATTTAATTTTCTCATATTTTCCGCCTTTTCCTAATTTTTTTTTATCAATTTATTTACACATGAACGAATTGCAAATTCCGATTTAGTTACTGGTTATCCTGTATTTCTTCTAACAATTAAATAAATGAAAAAACGAAAATCACTCATGCCTTTGACAATTACTACCAGTAGTAGTATCAATTAGTTAAGTCATTATTATCATCATGATATATAATTATTTAGAATTATTATTGTCTATTTTTTTTATTCATTTATCATAATAATAATACTTTGCTGCTATTAATTATTATTAATTATTAAACTTCATTATTATTATTATTATTTATTTCCATTACTAATAACTAAGTAAATTTGATAATTAAATAATTAAAACTGTAGTCAACCATGATGATGATGATGATCATGGTTTGTCATTTGTACAAAAAAATTCAAAATATTATCATTATTCATTATTATTATAAATAATAATAATAATAATAATAATAATTATTATTATTATTATTATCATCATTATTATTATAATAATAATGATTATTATTATTAATAATAATAATGATTATTAATTATTAACTATAAATAAATGATAATAATAATTATAATTAATACTGACATTTATTAATATTTATTTATTATTATTATCCATTCAGAAGCATCATTACCATAATCGTGCTATTCATTCATCATTGGCTTTATTATTTACTATTATCACTCTATTACTACTTTTTGTTATTAATTAAATTTATTATTATAATAATTGTTATTATTATTATTATAATAATTTATCATTTTTTTTCTTCTTGTTGTTGTTGTTACTACTTATTTAATAAGTAGTAACAACAACAACAAGAAGAAAAAAATGATAAATAATATTATTATAATAATAATTATAATAATAGTAGTAGTAATAATAATAATAAGTTATTACTTCTAGTACTACTACTAATACATAATACTACCTCCTACTACTACTACTATTACTTACTATAATAAATAATAGTATAATAAATAATAATATTATTGATATTTGATCAATTAGTTTTAGTTAAACATGCCCAAGCAGTATTTTTCAGGGAATGAAAACATGGGCCTACCAAAGTCTGGGTTCAGTTGAGCTTGAATTAAAAATTTGAACCATCTACTACTTCATATTTTTTTTTACATTTTTTTTGTGTTGAAGGAATCCAAATTTTCTGGATTTTTCTGTATAAAGAGTCTTTCGTGCACGCAATGATTAGTTGAAATCATAACGTATGTTGATTGGTCAACAGCTTTGCTTGCATTATTATAATAATTCATAATTTATGTTATACGATAACTATTTCAATTAAATATCGTTATAATTTTTAATATTCTCATATCTATTACATTTTGTATTTAGTACGAACCAGCAATCAATCACATTCCAAAGCTTTTAAACTAATCAACACGTGCACAAAAATTTCTTTATATAGAACAATCCAATTTTTCCAATTTACTGTGAGTATAGTTGTCAAACTGCTCTACAACGAATATAATCATGTTGTTATCACCTGCCAATTTTGAAGGTCACACAAAACGGAGCGTGTGTGAGCCCGTCAATAGTTAGAGCTTGGTCCATCCCGGATAATTTTATAACTTTGACCAATAGAATCAACGTTTACATAGTACACATAATTACAGGGAGTGTAAGGATTGTGGGGATTCTTTGCTTGGTGATGATGCGAGAAGATTTAGGATCTGCAAGAAGAATATTATAATATAGTTACATATATATATATATATAGGTTGACCACTTCATAACTTGAGCACCAATTCATTAGCTACTAGCAGCTATAGCTTCATGCATATTTTCAGCGAACGAATTTTCTTAGTCAAAATGTACTAGGTAACTACAGAACGTTATAATTAATAATAATAATAATAAATAATATATATATAATATAAATATTTATTATTATTATGTAAGTAAATATAATAATAAAAATAATAAATAAATTAATATTATTTATGTTTTTTTATAATTAATAATTATTATAATGATTATTGTTATAATAATTATATTATTATAATAATAATTATATTATTATTATAATTATTATAATATATATATTAATGATAATAATAATAAATATTTATTAATAATAATTATTTATTATTATTATATTAATTATTTAAATTACTACTACTATTAAACTATTATAATTATTATGACTGACTAATAATAATTAATATAAATATTATATTTAATAGTAGTGGTAATAATAAATTATGAATAATTATTTCGATCGATGAAAACTTCTCACTGTGACTCTAGTAAATAGTTGTGGGTTTGTCTACTGCTGTAGCTGTCTGGTAAATAATTGTTGTGGTCAAAAAAGCATATTATTGTTATTCTTGTGACAATAATTATTATAATAATAATGATAATTACCTACAAAATAATATTGTGATGATCTGAAATAATAATATATATTATATAGTAATTTTTTATATCATCATTATTAGTATTTGTTATTCTGGTTATTGTTGTAATAAGTAATAGTGGTCATAAGAAAAGAATATTTTCTTGTTTTATTTGTTTTTATTCGTCATAATTATTTGTGTTCAGTGAAAGTAACAGGAGAATTATCATGTAGTAGTTGTTCTTAAAAACTGCAAATTTTTTTCATATCATTAACAGTGTTTGATTTATAATAATACTGCTGGATATATAAATGCTCGTCTTAAAATCTACCAAAAATAGATGCTAGCTATTATTATTGCACTGAAAGTTAATCATATGTCCATAGGTAAGACACAGTTTGCTGTATACGTTTGGTTTCTAATAATCTGTGAATATGGCTGCTATGGATGTGGAGCCTGACACAGGAGTCACCCATGACTTGCAGGTAGGTTTTATGTGCACAGTTTTGTGGATGCGTGGGTACTACTGAACTGAGAGACGTGTATTGGATATATCTTGCATGTATCGGTGTTCGACATATGTTGTCTAGATGATGACCAATCATGACCAAGATAGCATTTACTCTACCCTGAAGAATTATGACATCGACAAACAGATAGGTAAAGGACAGTTTAGCTGCGTGTACCGAGCTAAGAATAAGCTGAATGGTACCATTGTAGCTCTGAAAAAGGTGCAGGTAGGTGAAACAGTATTTTTTATGGATGTACCATTCTATGCAAGTAACGCTAGGTATGTGCCATTTTTATGAGAAACTATGTTTATACCATAGTTATTATAGATGTACGATTTTTTGTGGGCAAATCTATGGACTGTGATTCGATGTAATTAACTTTATGCATGTATTATTATATGTAAATATCTTCATGTGTGTAACTCTATGTGTGTAATTCTATGTTTGTAACTCTATGCGTATAACTCTGTCACAGATATTTGAGATGATGGACGTGAAGGCTCGGTCTGACTGTATCAAAGAAATAGACTTGCTCAAGGTGAGTACACCATTGAGGGGGTGGGGACGGTGGCCCCATATATATCTCTGTATGCTGATCAGTGATTACTACTAGCAACTGGCTAAACTTTCTCTGATAATGCCAGGATAGGTTGTGACTATGGCCAGTTCAGATCAATAACATTTAGTGGGATTGTCTTTTACCACCTTAGATACACCTGATTGTGTTTCCAAGTCCTTTACACCTTTCCTTCTCTGTTGCATGTAATATATTCTTAACTATTAGATGTTTTACATATATGGTACATATAAATAATGAAGAGCTCATCATAATCGTGCACTAATATTGTTCGTTGGTCGATTTGCACTCTGCGCTACTCATTTCTTATGATGATAGAAGATGGCACTGTAGTTATTATATATGAATTGATTGCCTGCATTGTGTACAAGCTTAACTATTACATTAGTTAGTGTCCCGTACTGTTCCTTGGGGGGTTGTACAACGCTATACAATATATGTATATAACATGATACTGTTATACATCAGCTAGTGTTTGTGTGTATCCAGAAATTTTCTCCAGCTAAATCTCAGCTGCACTTCATATATCAGAGTGTCTCAGTTTTTTATCTTTTCATGGTAATACTGCACGTATAACTGTCCATTTACCGTTATTTTTATTAGTAAGTTAACTAGTGTTTTAGTGCATTAGTTTGTGGTTTGAGGAGATCCTACTTTGTACATAGGACTCCTGTCAGTCTACTTGAGGTGTCTGCTTGTGGTGTCTGCTTGGAGTGTCTACTTGGAGTGTCTACTTGGGGTGTCTGCTTGGGGTGTCTGCTTGGGGTGTCTACTTGGGGTGTCTGCTTGGGGTGTCTGCTTGGGGTGTCTGCTTGGAGTGTCTACTTGGAGTGTCTACTTGGAGTGTCTACTTGGAGTGTCTACTTGGAGTGTCTACTTGGAGTGTCTACTTGGAGTGTCTACTTGAGGTGTCTGCTTGAGGTGTCTACTTGGAGTGTCTACTTGAGGTGTCTGCTTGGGGTGTCTGCTTGGGGTGTCTGCTTGGGGTGTCTGCTTGGGGTGTCTGCTTGGGGTGTCTGCTTGGGGTGTTTATTGGGTGTACATTGTAACAAATTCCAAGTAAAATTTTGTGTTTATAACTCGACTTGTTTAGTAATGCTACATGTAGATCTACCGAATAGCTACCAATTTGTCCTTATCGATTGGAGATGACGTCAAAATGTTTCCCGTATTTTTTTCTCCATTTGCCATTCTCACGCGATACCGGTCAAACTCGCTGTATTCATATCGTGGTTAGCCATTAAGTGCTTTCAAACAACAAAGACGGGACACTCAAAAACGTCTCTTCATTTATAAATAATCGCTCTTGAGAAACAGTTTTGTTGGCAAAATTAAAACTGCGAACACTGATATGATTGGTCAAATCACGAATTGTCTACCGATTTTTTGATTTGTATCATAACCTGTCAGTTGCCTCAAATCAGGCCTTACCGATTGTTTGGCGATTTATCCGGAAACAGAAGTTGCAAAATCACCCAATCGGTAAGAGCAAATCGGGAGCTAATCGGTAGATGTACATGAGGTATTAAGCTAGATATGCTACTAGTTAACAGTAAATTATACACTTCACGTCTAGTGCATAATATATAGTCGGGTGTATTACACTACATGTATGGGCTACTCACACAAACTGTTTATTAATCAATGACTAACAATACATACATATCTTATTACTATGTATTGTTGTACAACCACCTACAGTCAATATTGTACACCCCAATCAATGCACCCTACTGGCTCTCTGCCATTGTTATCCAAGTCTCTGTAATTGATTCTTTCTTCTGTTTTATCTCTTTATCTCGATGTATTAATACCCTGTAGAGATCATGTATAGGTGTAGAGATGTTTGTACCCGTCTCAGTAAGTGCTGGCATCAGCTCGTATCGGCTGACTTCCTTTTATTGCATGAGACTTGAGAGCTGATGTGGTTAAAGTAACTAGTAGCTGTTTTACTATCAGTTATACTGGCGCAGACCCATGAGTTATACTGACATAGACATCAATGCTACACCATAGAATATATACATTTCTTTACAACTTTTGGTATGCACAAAAGATCAATTCTTTAGGTTGTCCGTAAGTTATATAAATGCTGAAGATTTCTTGGAAAGCTTGCTATGTACAATGTTTACTGTTATGCGTATTGTAGCAACTGAATCACCCAAATATAATACAGTATTTGGCCTCTTTTGTGGAGGAGAACGAGTTGAACATCGTACTAGAGCTGGCCGATGCCGGGGATCTTTCTAGAATGGTCAAGGTGAGGAATCTCTCCGCCGAGTTCTATCCATTTTATATGTAAATGCCCATTTGTCTCATACAACCAATCACAGGCTGTGGTTTATTTCTCTTGGTCGTTAGTTGAATTGAAAGCAAGCTGAGGACTAGAATGTTACTTACATAGAATCAGTTCAATTTGTCTTTCTGGTTTTCCGTCTTTGAAATATTGTTTTCTTTTTTCCATTATTTCAAGATAATTCCTAGATTTCGATTCATTCAGCAGATCACGTGATACATGTACTATTCCAGTAAAGTAGCTGTTGTTTGTTTTTGTGTATTTAAAAGTATCAATTATTCACCGTAAGTGATAAGGTTTTGTCTACTAACACTTGTAGAATTTTTTTGTATAGCACAAGTGCATATCTACTAGTTTGATACAGTATCAGTTCCTGTAGCTGATAAGTCCGCTGCTGTAGCGGTACTCATGATTATACTATCATATTGACAGCGAAGTGTGTAGCAACAGCTGTCACTGTGACTGATATGTGTAGGAGTTGTCTCCTATTCAACTTATGATATTTTCTGTTGTCTGACCCCAAGCTATTGAATGTTTGTTGTGTATGTGACCCTGAGCACATCATACTGCATGCTAGAATTCAATAACAACTGCTCATTGGTGCTATAAAATAGATGATAATAAGTTTTTAAACTTTTTACCTGCTGCCAAAAATACTCGTTTTGTGACTACCAAACAAGGATAACAAGTAAACCTGAGACTGCTAACTGTAGTAAATAGTTCAAAGCAGCTCAAAGTTTATTACACCATTGCTCTAGTAACGCACTGACAGCACTGACTCTCTCACAAGCAAAAGCAGTTACTCAAAAACAGCATACTATGGAAAAGTCATCAATTCCTGTGGTACATGTCACTACAGCTAGCAGCAATGAATCACACATAAAGCATTATGTACATAGGCATCACATCTCCCCTTGATCTCAAGATCATTACAGATGCTAATAAAAACAAGATATACTTAAAATGAACAGGCAACAGATACAATAGCAGTACACACAGTAAGTGGGCTAGGAAGACAAATAACACGACCAAAACCAAACAGCCTAATGCTCAAAAAATTCTCCATATCTTTCTGGTGGCCTCCTGTCCCTCACAGGCCTGTGGTTTCCATTGTCATTGACAATGGCTGATTCACTGTCACTGCTACCTAAATCACAACCAGTTTCACTGTCAGCCCTGTTGTTCTCAAAATTGCCAGCAATAGGAAAATCAAAATCTATTTCGAAAGCATTGTCACTTGATGACCTGGGTTCACTGCTCGTGCTATGTGTGCTACTTCGACGCGCCAGACGTATGTCGGCCACATGTCTGTTTACTCCGTCAACCTCTATCGCAGTGTCTGATACTACAGCTGTTACTTTGCCCTCAGGCCATACTGTCACACATTTGGCATTCACTGGCTTTACGAACACAACATCGCCTAAGCCATAAGAGTGTCTGAACTCCTGATCACACTCCCTCTTCTCTATAGCCATGTTTGGGTTTCTCACCAGATAAGAATGCACTGCTTGACTTGGCACCACCCCCTCATTATTTGGCGTATTATTATACCAATAAACCATGTCCTGAATATTGTTGCCAGATCGTGCTGCCATTCTCTTAACTGTCCTGTGGTTACGTTCCACTATGCCATTACCAGTTGGTCTATAGGCGCAGCTGTATATGTGACGGATTTTCCACTTCTTCAACATAGCATTGAAATGTGTACTCGCAAAACATGGCCCATTGTCCGATAGTAACTCCACTGGTGGTCCACGTTCCCTAAAAACTCGCGTCAAATGTTCTATAACCGAGTTCGCTGTCTCGTCTCTCAGTTTTTGCCACAGTGCATATCTACTCGGGCCACAGTCTATGATGGTTAAGTACGGGACTCGTCCTACATGTGTGATGTCTACGGCTAACCTATCCCATGTGTCTTCTACTGCCACTGTACCATTCTCCCATTTAGCAGGAGATGGGTCGATTTGCCTGCACACCAAACACTCTCCGATCACCTGTTCAACCACTTCTTTTGATATGCTCTGTCCGAACTTCTGCTTCACCAAAAACCATGTCCTTTCCACACCAAGATGGTGAGTGGTATGAATATTGCGTACCTCTGCGATAGGATCTAGAGGTTTCTTTACTGCCACACTAACACATGGAACAGTTCTCTTCAGCCACCTTTGATCTACGCGCGTCAACACATCTGCTCGATTGTTCGCCGACTTTACTAGAGACACTTGTAACTTAACGTTGTAAACAGTCATCAGCTCTGCAATAACACCTAGCCTCCGTCTCACTATCATTTCCGACAGCCCACTTACTTTGGGCCTGTGACTGTCTGTAATAACAGAACTAACCCAATTATAGGCTGTCGCTGAATCTGTTATGATGGCTATTTTTGTCATTTCCCACTTGATAGCCAAATTTACACCTTTAAGCACAGCGTCCAACTCTGCTACGTTTATGTGCATGCTGTCGTCCATCTTTCTCAGCCATGCAGCGTCTTCCACAATTTGCCCGTCGATCTCTACTGCTGCCCCAATAGCTATACTGCTAGCGTCACACCACACTTTGCACTGGCTATCGCTACTCACAGCCCACTTTCCTTGTACTGGGTCCTGCTTCTCTACTCTACCCAAGACTTCCTTCAACATCGCTGTCACATTGTCTGGTATTACATCGTCCCATTTCCCATCCGCTGCTTGCCTTTTTATATAGCTGCATGCCACTCTAAGCCACCCAGCTACTGGATAGTGACCCACTAACTTGCCACAGATGGAGAATAGCTCCCTTCTAGTAATGTCACCATCCACTGATGGAATATCGGAATCACGCTGCCACCTGTCTACACCTGAACTGTCACACTTTACTTTCAATCCAAGAACTCGCGCATTCGATAACGCTACTGGCTCTTTCGTTACTAGCCCATATTTGAGTAAGTGGTTTTGCACCGTAGTCGCTGACACTATTGACTTGTTTACGAGAATGTCATCGATGTAATGATCAGTCGCGGCAGCTACCCTATCATCAAGTGACAAAACTTTTGACAATATTTTGGTCATAATCTTAGGTGCTACAATAAGTCCAAACCCCATACGAGTCATCACATACACAGTACCCTTGAACCTAACAGCTTGAAACCTTTGCAATTCAATACTAATATGCACCTGCAAATATGCCTTCTTTAAATCGAGTACACACGCATTGCCACCTAACTTACGCCAATGTCTCAGTTTGTCCTGACATACTGCCGTATCCACACCAGGATTGCTGTTTATATATCCATTCAGCTCCTTGCTATAGTCCATTACTGGTCTCACTTTCACTGGCTTGTTTGGTTGTGGAGCAGCCATCAACGGGATGAAGCCATCAACTTTGCCATGTACATGCTCTACATGTGGTTGCAGCCAACCGTTCGATATCCATTGTTCTACCTCTCGTTCATAATCCTCTCGAACGCTGTCATGTATACTATATTCTCCGCATTGGTTGTGCAACGTTGGCTTCTCGTCCTTCCATTTCCATGTTACAGTCCACACCCGGCCGTCAAACTGTGCCGTAAAGTCCTGATCATCGATGTCTATCACTGGCGGTCGGCTTACATCATTCTCTCTTACTACCGCCCCAATGGTAGATGGCTTTGTTGCTCTGAATACCGCTTTACTAGAATTCCCTATTGTTACTCCACCAAGTCTGGTAATGCCAGATTGTCAGATTGCCAGATTGTTCGCATCCACTGTCAACCAAAGCTTTTACCGGCATGTTCCCAATCAGTAAGGATGTAAATGGCAACACCGACTTGTTTATGCGTGTTTTACGGGAAAAGCATCCGGTGCATACGCTTCCCCACTTTCGTTTCCCTGCAAGTGAGGGCACTGAGCCCTCCTATGACCCTCGGCATGGCAGTTGTAGCATCTAAACATCGGCCTGTTGTCTCCATTCTTCATGCTGTAGCGACAATTACGCGCCAAATGTGGCCCAGAGCAGCGATAGCATTTGATCTCCTTTCTGCGTTGCATGGCCCCACACACAGTTGATGCGCTGCTACTAGTTGAAAGCATCATTCTCGCTCGACCAACTAAATCCTCCAGACTTAATGTCTCTACTGCGACGAGCGACTTTAGCTGTGTTGCCAAGTCTTGTGGGAGGCCTGCTAGAAAGGCACATCTTAGTAACGGTTCTGGAGTGGTCTGTCCTACTAGTGCCACCAACCTCCTCAGGTCTGCTAAGAACACATCGACACTCTCTCCTTCCATTAGCATACGCATGCGTAGTTGATCATACGCACTAAAGCTATTCTCACTAAATGCTGTTAGTAGTGCACCTTTTAGTTTGTCAAAGTCTTTCTGCACTTCCTCGCTTAGTTGTTTGTACACAGAGAATGCAGCTCCTGATAGAAACAGTGGCAGAAATGTTGTTAAGTCGGTTACCTTTTAAAGCTTCGCTACCAGTTCTAGTTTGTCCACCCAAACACTAAAGTCTCCACTAGGTACCCCCTCATAGCTCTTGATCAAGTCCGATAGTTTGACTGCCATATCCGCTATATAGTATATATCCGCAAAAGCCGAAATAGCTTGTAGTAAATAGTTCAAAGCAGCTCAAAGTTTATTACAACATTGCTCTAGTAACGCACTGACAGCACTGACTCTCTCACAAGTAAAAGCAGTTACTCAAAAACAGCATACTATGGAAAAGTCATCAATTCCTGTGGTACATGTCACTACAGCTAGCAGCAATGAATCACACATAAAGCATTATGTACATAGGCATCACACTAAAGGCTGCTCCACACGGCAACGAAACGAGGACGAAACGTCAAATTAATTTCGTAACGAATATAAATTTGCCCAACGAAAGCCCTACCGTCACTTCGGTAGCGTTACGGTGACGTTTCGTCCAGACCTAGCAGTGCTTGGTTGGCATTTTTTCGTTAGTCGATCATTGGTCAAAAGTCTTTTCTGCATTTTGCTATTGGCCACACAAGGCGTTACTTCATTGGTCCATGTTGCGTTAGTGGCGCTAAACACAGCACATGTTACTAAAATTTATTATTATAATAATTTTAATAATTATTATTACTACTACTAGTAGTATTATATTAAATACTACCATCCATTGGCTGGCAGTTGTTTATTATTATTGTTATTAAATTTGCCTAATGATGTTATTATTATAATAAAAATTATTAGAATTATTAAAGTAATTATTATTACGGTACAGTTGATTATTTTTTTAATAAAAATTGGGCCTACTCCACTGCAACAAAATAACAAATGATTCATCATCATTATTTATTATTATTAGAAGGAATTAAAAGGAGCCTAGCACTTATAAAATTACTAGTCTGGTAAGTGAGTAATAATGATAACCAGTTGATAAATAATTAAGTTTACTAGATAACCAATAAATTAACTAAATAAATGCGAATATCTGGAAGCTGTCCGCACAGAAGAACTAGTAGAAGAACTACTAGTAGTATTCAATACTACTATTATTATGATTGGCGGCAGTTGTTATTATGTTCGTGTATTGTCATTGGCTGGCAGTTGTTCATCGTTGATCGGCTACATGCAGTTTCGTTCGCGTGTGAAGCAAATTTTGTTAACACTGCACCGAAACGAAAAAAATTTCGTTTCGGCCCGTTCGTTTCGTCCTCGTTTCGTCGCCGTGTGGAGCAGCCTTAACAAGTTACTTATGTTCTAGTTTATAAATCGACACAATGCTTGCAACATTCTCTTGAGGTCAATGTAGTAATGCACTAGATTTCCATGCGTCAAATTTGTGATGGAAGTCCATGAAAAGTTTAAAGTTTTTAAAACTTTGAACTTTTCACTACGCCAATCTTGAGGGTGGAATTTTTCAACTCTTCAAAGATTCAAAACTACGAAATTTTGACGAGAGGATCATGGAAGTTGAAAACTTTGTAGTTTTCGTGATAATAAACTATTAACATTAGTGAGAATCACCAGAAATAAATTATTACTTATGTTTAACTCGAATTTCCTTCCTTCATGAAAATAATGTTGAGAAAATATGAGGTCCTCACCATCGTGTTAATAAATAATAATAAAAATGATAATCTTCAATGACGCTGTAATAATAAATAATAATAATTTATTATTATTATTTATTTATTTATGTCGGAGTTTGACAACTAACTACTACTTACTTACTATACCTAAGGTTCAGTTGGCTATAGAAAGCCATACATACACTGGCTGGCTAGATAAATCCATGGAGGTTGGTAGCTAAATCAAAGACCATGTAATACATTTTAATCCAGTAACTTTTCATACGTACAACAAGTCATTGCGGGTTTGTATTAATTTGAAGATAGGTCAGCAGATACAAATCTGACCCACGAGCATTGTTACCAAGTTTTGATTTTCACATGTCTAGGTTTCGTTGATTTATAATTTTTATCTAGTCCGGTATGCAAGTTGGAAGTTGTTTTACCTGTGCTGCTACTACTCGCACTCACCTAGTAATACTACTAATACTACTGCTGCTACTGCTACTACGACTGCTACAACAACTACTGCTACTACTACTTTTGTCCCACAGTACTTCAGGACTCAGAACAGACTGATACCTGAGAAGACTATCTGGAAGTACTTTATACAGATATGTAGTGCAATAGAACACATGCACTCCAAGCGTATCATGCACAGAGGTGAGTCAAACATGTCTAATATGTCACAGGCTCTTATTGTCCAATCAAATGTCACCTCACTCTCATTCTTTTTTTGTCAAAGCTGGAAGCCATCTCTGCAACCTTTGGTTGTTGTTTGATGGTACAATACTGTATACCGATTCCTACCTATACCCTGTAACATGGATAGTTTTGAGCTTTTTAAAAATATACTTTTGACATATTGCCTTACCAAACAACACAGATATGGGCTTGAGCAAAATCTATATTTAGCTGTCTAGTTAGACAAGGGTAGGCAACTCCGGGTTTTGTTATATTTCTCTTGATTTTTGTTGCAGATATAAAACCAGCCAATGTATTTATCACAGCCCAAGGAGTTGTTAAACTTGGAGATCTTGGCTTGGGAAGGTACTTCAGCTCCCAAACAGACAACGCGTACTCTCTTTGTAAGTGACCTAGGCTAGCTTGTTGTAAACTGAGCTGGTGTGTACAGTAATGCAATGGTATCTGATCATTAGATAGCCTAAGATACATGTTTATAGACTGCGGACCTAGCTGTTATTAGACGACATTCCTGTGAGAGCATTGGTTATTTTATTGTCAATGCTCTCTATGTGGAGGATTTGATCAGCATTTTTTATTCAAGGGTGATAAAACATTTGTGAAACATTTTAGTGTGCTGGACATCGCCTAAAATTAAAGCTCCTAAGTTTTCCTAAGTACTTATCTCAAAAATACTTTACGCCCTAAAACCGTATCATGATGGCCCTACTAAATATATTACTGCATCTGCCTGCGCTTCTGTATCTGAGCTGCTTCTCTCCACCCTACCATATCTGCCTGTACTTCTGTATCTGAGCTGCCTCTCTCCACCCTACCATATCTGCCTGTACTTCTGTATCTGACCTGCTTCTCTCCACCCTACCGTATCTGCCTGTGCTTTTGTATCTGACCTGCTTCTCTCCACCCTACCATATCTGCCTGTACTTTTGTATCTGACCTGCTTCTCTCCACCCTACCATATCTGCCTGTACTTTTGTATCTGACCTGCTTCTCTCCACCCTACCATATCTGCCTGTACTTTTGTATCTGACCTGCTTCTCTCCACCCTACCATATCTGCCTGTACTTTTGTATCTGACCTGCTTCTCTCCACCCTACCATATCTGCCTGTACTTTTGTATCTGACCTGCTTCTCTCCACCCCACCATATCTGCCTGTACTTTTGTATCTGACCTGCTTCTCTCCACCCCACCATATCTGCCTGTACTTTTGTATCCTACTAAACTGACTTTATTTTACATTAAAATTTTACAAAACTGGAGATTTCGTATCGGGCCTTCCGTTTTGGTAATCACTTGAAGCCTCATATCAACTGTGTATAATATTTAGTATTTGAACCACTTCATTGCCAAGAGTTGTCATCCCTCTGAGCAGATAAATCCTCGTTACTTTTTGTAATGATAAATAATATATTTTTGAAGTTGTGCGCACAATATTGTATTGTAAAAATTAAGCCTTCATCACTTGTGAATAAGACTGCAGTTTCTACCATCACTTCTAGTCTCACTCTATAAGTTATATGTTTATTTATTATGGCTTACAGTGGGCACCCCCTACTACATGTCACCGGAGAGAATACACGAGACCGGATATAACTTCAAGTCTGACATTTGGTCCTTAGGCTGTCTATTGTATGAGGTTAGTAACAACTTTAGCCTGGGCTCTTACTAGTTGTTATACCTACGAGATGTGTGACCCATAGAGGTATAGGTAGAGGCCTAGGTCAACAAAACGCCATTAATGGTGTTTCGGGTTCGTCAGGATATTGGTGGAGCATATAAAACGTACAACAGCAGTCTACTGCCTCTTCATTTTATTGGGCCCCACCCCACTTTACTATAGAGATATAGCCCCGCCCACTTTTATTGGCTTTACTATAGAGATGTAGCCCTGCCCACTTTTATTGGCTTTACTATAGAGATGTAGCCCTGCCCACTTTTATTGGCTTTACTATAGAGATGTAGCCCTGCCCACTTTTATTGGCTTTACTATAGAGATGTAGCCTCGCCCACTTTACTATAGAGATGTAGCCCCGCCCACTTTACTATAGAGATGTAGCCCCGCCCACTTTACTATAGAGATGTAGCCTCGCCCACTTTACTATAGAGATGTAGCCTCGCCCACTTTACTATAGAGATGTAGCCCCGCCCACTTTACTATAGAGATGTAGCCCCGCCCACTTTACTATAGAGATGTAGCCCCGCCCACTTTACTATAGAGATGTAGCCCCGCCCATTTTACTATAGAGATATTATATCTCTATAGTAAAGTAGCCTATAATAGCCCCGCCCACATTTAATGGCATTACTATAGAGATATAGCCCCGCCCACTTTTAATGGCTTTACTATAGAGATGTAGCCCCGCCCACTTTACTATAGAGATGTAGCCCCGCCCACTTTACTATAGAGATGTAGCCCCGTCCACTTTACTATAGAGATATAGCCCGCCCACTTTACTATAGAGATATAGCCCGCCCACTTTACTATAGAGATGTAGCCCCGCTCTTCTTTACTATAGAGATGTAGCCCCACCCATTTTTATTGGCTTCACTATAGAGATGTAGCCCCGCCCACTTTACTATAGAGATACAGCTCCGCCTATTTTTATAAACAATCGTTTCTACGCTTGAGAAAAACAATGAAAAAATAAATTGTGCTAATAAACCATCTTTTGATAGAACAAAACTGTAGCTAATAAATTTATGTTAATTAAAATAACAGGGATTTTCTATAATAGTACCTCACTGTTATTTTTATCAGCATTGAAATTTTTTTGTTTAGAAATAAAATTGAGCAATTTTTCTGGGTACGTCATTTACTCTGCAAAACATAAATAAGATCATAAGAATTTTAAATCCGTATTATTTTACCAGTTATTTTTTTAAATCATAATTTAATAACTCATCGATTATCATTACAAAAAATAACTGGTAAAATAATACGACTTTAAAGTTCTTATGATCTTAGTTGTTTTGCAGAGTAAATGAAGTACCCAAAAAAATTGCTCAGTTTTATTTCTAGTCAAAGAAAATTTAATCTTGATAAAATTTGCTAAAAAATATTGTAAAATTTTTTTGTTAAAACCAATAATTTTTTCTATGTTAATGATTGTACACACCAAACCGGAACCTAGAGCTGGTGTATCGTTGCTACACAAAAATTTGGCAAAACCGAGGCCTCTATATATGCCTCTATGGTGTGACCCAGTCAGTCTTGCAGTATATTTTTAATACTCACCAGTTGGTTTAGCATATTGCTTGTGCCTGGGGTCAGTAGCTTCAGCTCTTGTAGTTACCAATGCTTCTTTGTTTCTACACAATACTTAGTTTTCTTGCTTATGGCTCAGTTCTTTGTACTATTGTTTAATAGTTTGTCTTGTGTTACGCAACCAACTGTTAGTCGCTGTCTATACGACCGCAATTGAAACAGGAGCAGCGCATTGACTTGCTGCCAGCAGCTAGGTCCCTCGCGCTGCTGCCACAATCTGCATCACTCTGTCAGTGGTCTGTTATAGCTGGCTGCATTACACAGTCCTTTCTGGGGAGAGAAGATGAATCTTTACTCTTTGTGTAAGAAGATAGAAAAGTGTGACTACCCTGAACTGTCTGGTGAGCATTAGTAATTGTGATATGTTAGCTATAGAGGGGAGCACTACACCCCTAGTTAGTTATTGTGATATGTTAGTTATGGAGGGGAGCACTACACCCCTAGCTTGTAATTGTGATATATTAGCTATAGAGGGAAACACTACACCCCTAGCTAGTTATTGTGTTATGTTAGCTATAGAGGGAAACACTACACCCCTAGCTTGTAATTGTGATATGCTTGTTATACGGGGAAACACTACATCCCAAGCTAAGCGATGTAATATATTTGTTTTACAGGGGAGCACTACACCCCCCAGCTCATACAGCTTGTATCCATGTGTATGAACTCGGACCCAGATAAGAGACCAGACGGTGCCTACGTCTATGAGGTGCGTCCGTACCTATTTCTTTGCCTCATTTTGTGAAGTTAATCCCAGCAGTACGAGGATTATCTGTCTAATCCAATTTGGGCGTTAACTTCAGGTTTATTCTAAGCTTTTAATTACTTTATGGGCAGTTTTACTGGATTACCAGTCAATTTTTCAAGACTTTTTTCCTCGAATTGAGATATATAACGTTAGCACTATTTGTGTCAGCTAGCTGGCATAATATAGTGTAGTTGGTGCTCTGTGTTTTGTATTCCAGAGTTGTCTACTCCCAGCTATTGAGTTTTTGTGGGAACACAACTCTAGTATTTCAAAACCAGTTAGTCATGTTAGAAAGTAAGTTTTTAGACTTAGCTTCATATCTGGTATGAGATGTTTTGTGGGTGGTGTGCCTACAGCCTTCCACCTAGTCTATGTTAGGTCAGCTCATTATGATCTCCTACAAAACCTGTATATAGCAGCTAATTCTGGTAAATCTCCAAGCCATAGAGGTTCTGTCGGGATATAATGGGTTGGCGATTTTTACTGCTCTTTCATTTTTGACAAATTTAAAATTCTAACCAGTTGTTCTCTTGATCGTTGATATAACGTGAGAGGCAGCTGCTCTTTGTAGTCGGAGGCATTGAATATCTCATGCTGCTAGTACATTCTGCTGGCTTTAAGCAGTTGCACTTACCAGTTTTTGTTCCCTGTAACATACATGGGTAATTGATGGGGATTCAATTAATGCTGTTGATAAGTGATTCGGACGGACGAAAATTTTGATCAAAACATTACATAACAGTGTTTGTTCAACTGTGATATACGCCGTGTTAGTTATTGTTCTTACGTGTTAGTTATTGTTCTTACGTGTTAGTTATTGTTCTTACGATAATTTATAAGTGTTAATTGAAAAAACATTTATAAGTGCCTTGCCACTCTAGTATATTTCACATTTATCTATTTATAGACATTATATTAAACTGGCTATTGGTGTTGTCTTCTGTGCTTGCACCTGTCAATTGTATGTATATCAGCAGTTCTGTTGTTTCATCATATACTATTTGCATTTTTGATATAAGTTGAAACCAAAATTGTAAAGTTATAAAAAAAATTTGAATACTTTCACATGACTTGAAAATTTTTGGCTCAAAAATTTTATTGATGCTTACTTGGGGCATCACTTTGTGTAAATAAGGTGGCGGCACCCTGTCACAGGTGGGCACCGCCAGATTGTGTCATAAATACGCTCAAGTTTTTTTTTAGTAAATTGGAGTTGTTCGCTGTTGGTTTTTATAGCACATTGGGAGAACAACTCTTAATTTATTGTAATTTCTCTATAAATGGTTTAAAAAAAATGTCATTCGTCAGTATTGCTGTGTGTGTGCTATTATACTCTATATACTGGGATACTTCAAGTTTATTTAGCCTGTCAAATGTTGTCATGTGGTAGGGACACATCTTGAGTAGTAGACGGAGTTATGGTAGCCGAACACTTGGGGGCTACACCTGCTTATTGCCTGATAAGGCGCATATAGAAAAGGGCGTTTTATTTGTTTATCTTGGCATGGCATGACTGTGCCCTTTTGATCTGTCGATGTTCTATGTCATATCAACTTACTTAGTTCTCACAACCTACCACTGTCTTATGCAATCTGTCTATAGACATCATGGTGCGTACAAGGCATGTGTGTATGTTATATGGCTCAAAGTCCGTGCCTTATTGCTCATCAGTCATCAGTAGATAATTGAGAAAAGTGCCAGATAAGACTATTAATGGCTGTAAAGATTAGAGCTTGTGACTTGACAGCTGTCACATGTGATATCGTTGCCCTAGTTAGTAAACTAATCATTGTTGGTTCTCTACTGCATCCGCCTAATTCACTACTTCACAGTTTTATTTTTGTTTTTAACGAAAGAATCATTTAATAATAGCTCATTTCTATACACCAAATTTTGATAATTTTAAAACATGTTCAGCTTCGACAACTTTTGCCCTGTGATGTTGGTATAAATGAAATTGATGAATTGAAAGAGCATGTTTTGTAATGTTCTATTGTTGGAATTGATCAAGCGTTTCCTTAAAATCATTGTTAGGCTGTAAAATGTCGTAACATGATATTTGATGTTTGACTGGTGCAATATTTCTAAAATGATCTACTTCTTTTAGATGTTTGTATTGGAGTTGTCCTCTCATATAGCCTATGCAAAATGCTTTCCCTCCTCCAGTATTCAATTAGATAAACGTTGCATCGTACAGCTCCCTGGTATAGCCCTCTCCCTACAGCTCTCCCGGTATAGCACTCCCGGTATAGCACTCCCGGGTTTAGCTCTGTGTGACAACATTATGCTGCGTGCAACTCGATTTAGAAGAAATTATGTAACGAAGAAAAAAAAGAATTGTTACAAGGTTTAGTGGTACAAAACTAATTTCAGAATTAAAGGCTGCATTATTTGGCAAAATTTTGGTGTGATAGATATTTGACACCAAGCAAGTGAAATAATAGTAATTGTTTTGTACAACGAGAAGACAACTCCTAAATAATTGTTTCATCCATGTAATACATGTTTCATGGTGGTGAAACTTGAGCACTTAGAATATGCACTTTCAGGTTGATTGTGAATACTTGAATAACCATTAACTATTATTCAAAGTCAGTCCTTCTGTAAAAATTTAAATTTCAGGATTATTTATTCATTCTGTCTAGCACACAATGCAGCTGCACGAGGCATACCTGATCTAGTGACATCCCTGAGGGATAGCTGCTATAGTATGAACTGCTGTGTGCTATGTTTAGTAATTGTTTCACTATCGACTCAATACAGTCCGGCTAAAGCCCTGGCTACACACACACTGATGATTTGTAGGATCGTCATTGGGAACGCTCTTACATTCTGTACAGCAGTAAAAATTGATTTATAAATATCGACTTGCCAGAATGCTAACATCCAATAATAATTTATTTAACAAAAAATTACCCAATCATGTTAGCGTCTTTTATTTTCATAGCAGCGTATACCAATAAGGGTTTGTCTAAACGTCTACGAGAAATTAAATGATGTATCAACCATCCGCTCATGTACACCTACGAATCGTCGGTGTGTGTAGCCAAGGCTTCAGTGTTTTGGTTAGTACAACTAAAAATTGTTGTCATTTACTGATCATTTCCTCAGAGATGGTGATAACAGGTCCCCCGCAATAATTACAGCTTTGCCACAGAAATAATTTTTCAAAAGCTGCAATTCCCATTGCTAGCCAGATCCTACTTATTATCCTCCCATTCCCCCCAAGGGGGTTTATATTATAACCTCAAGTAGTTAAACATTATAATCTAAACTTCGTTTGTTTAGCTAGCTTTTGTTAAATACATAACTATGTTTGCTCAGCTGTCATGTACACATGCAAGATAACATTGTAATAGTCGATGATTGTTCAAATGGTCTCTTAATGTTAATGAAGTTTAAAAACTGGAAAAGTTTTTTGTTGAAACCCAACGAGTGAGTTAGAGCCTTGTCACAAAGTGCTGTTGAACCCATAAACAGTGAAGTCATGTTACATAATGTGCCTGAACAATGGGCTCACGTTTCAGAGCCGACTTGTAATCGCTAGGTGCTGGTCTAGACAGACATAGAGCAATATGAGACGTGTGTATATCTCCCCCTCACTTGTATCTCCCACTCACTTGTATCTCCCACTCACTTGTATCTCCCACTCACTTGTATCTCCCACTCACTTGTATCTCCCACTCACTTGTATCTCCCACTCACTTGTATCTCCCACTCACTTGCCATATTCTAGTAGAGTTTGATCCTTTTAACCTCAAAATCTACTCGTTTCAAGAATTGTACCTCTCTCCAGAGGGGATATCGCCGCTATAGTCGGTGCTACTCGGTCAAGAGACTTGAGCAACTAGTGCAGAGTCCTTGCTCAGACATACCAGTCATGTTACTGATGTACAACAACATAGCTATATTTGATTGCTATACAGCTCTAGGATCCACTAGAGCTGTGGTGGGCAACGTGTGGCCCCCAGCCAAAAAAATGTGGCCCACTAACCTCTTAAACAAATCTCAATCTAGGAAGGAGTTTGAGTTTTGGTCCATTCACAACATTTCTGCTAAACTCAACGTACAAGTTTCCAAGCATTTGGAACTCTCTTTCTCAATTCATTGGTTGCTCATTAAAAATGGTACATGCGACAAGCAGCATTAACTTATACCCAAACATTGAGAGATTAGCCGGAGAGGTGCAACATTAAGTATCTCACTAGAAACGTTCCTTGAGTTGTGGAGTGGATGTTTTCTAAAATATCATAATTGTTATAGTATTCTATTGTAGCACTCATTGTTATGTTATTACACATTTTTGTGTCATGTGTAATATAATAAAACACGCAAAAATTTGCAATGCAATTTGCAATAGTTCGTGTAATAAAAAGATTTTCAGATAGTGACTTGGTTGGTGTGTGTGCGTGCGTGTGTGCGTACGTGTGTGGCCCACCAATAGTTTGAGGGATGTTGATTTGGCCCACCAGGCAAAAAGGTTGCCCACCTCTGCACTAAAGTATAAGAGTTGGCAAGAGCATAAGTCATCATGAGAGCAAATGCAAGAAACACATGAAAGTCCAGCTCATTATAGGCTGAAGCACAGGAAGTAAATAATTACATAACCAATGAAATGTCTAGAATTAAGATCACAGGAAGTGATTCCGCAAATCATAGAATAAGGTTAAAAACTTCCCTCCCATGACATACAGTGCGCATCTATTTAAATGGTAAGAGAGCCTAGTAATAACAGGTGGAGTTAATAGGTAACAGCTGTGTTGAGGTGCTTTTCCATCTCTTGGTAGGATCTCTGGCTGTTCATAGTCGGTGGTCCACGTGTATCCACTCCTTAAGCTAACATAGATGTGGCAAGGGTCTTCTTTCATCTCTCAGGCTAATGATGCACTCCTCAGGCTATACAGCCATCTTGTAGCCATCTTGTAGTACTTGTAGCCAGCCCAGTACGACTCAATACCGGCCCAGCAGGGGTCAATACCGGCCCAGTACTGGGCCTGTAACCTTCCGTGCCGGCCCTGCATGGTGTTTAGTACCGCGAGAGCAACAGCAGTCAGTACAGGACTAACAGCACAGAGACAACCAGTCACCTTTTGGTAGTGTTATTTAGCGCAGGAAGTTGTTTCTGAGCCGCAGAGACATCCTCTAGTCAGTAAGTGCCTGTAGAGACAAGTTTCTACAGGTTTTGGTTTATATAAACCTACAATAGTATTGTTATAATTAATGTTATTTCCTTTGCAAACAGCCCTCTAGTATTTTATTATATTTCAGTCCCACAAGTTTATCATTAGATGGCTAATGCTATTACTAACAGGCTGATTGCATCAATGAGCCTATGTGTACACACCAAACTATAATAAGGCTGCCAGTTGCTTCTGATAGCTTCTTGCTGTAAAGAGCCGTGGCTTTTGTACCCAAAGCATGATTCATGTTAGGATATTGTTAAGCATTCAAAGCATTTGACCTTACATGATTACACTCAAACAAAGACACCAGTCCCAACGTTGTATCCATGATATTTGTTAGTTGTTAGATCAGCTCTTGAGTCAAACAAAAAGCATACTTGATATGAAGTACCCCTAGAACTTACATCACTTGCCCTCTACTAACTACGATATTGTACTAACGGAGTTATCTGTCTCTCTCGCATTGCTATCCGTTGTGATCAAGGCCCATGCTGATGTAGTTCGGTTTCATATAAGAACAGTTTGGTTTTGTATTCTGATTGTTGAAGCTTTCATTTTAATGCTTCCAAGACTGCTGAAATAAACGTTAATGAGTGGGTGGGTAGAGGGTAATCAGTAGATCATCTAATATGACTAGAAGTAGAAGAGTATCTGAGGTCATTACCAGATTATCCATCAACTAAGTATCATATTAGCTTCTACTCACTCACTTGTACAATAATAACATCGAGGGGACAACTCATCAACTGCAACGGTCACCCTTACATCTCCTTTACGCTCAATCAATTAATGTTATACAACTCAAAGTTATTGTTTGAAACATCAAGTTACCAATGCTTTCTACTCGTGATTTACTATTCTTTTTTATATAACAGCTGGGAGAGCTCGTTGTATGATGTTAAGGCATTGGTTCAGCTGTCTGTAGCACTAGTAGCTAGGACAGCTGAGCAAATTTGATCTTCATCTTATTTATTACCTGAATTCTGTGTGCTGAGTTGAAAGTAGTTAATACTTTGCTTCTGCCATTAAACATTAAGTCATGCTGACGGTTATTTACCTGATAGCTGTATTAGATATTAAGCTGTCAGCTGATTGAGTATTATGCGAAACAGCCACACAAAAGTCATGACATGTGTCATCTGTGTCACTGTGTCATCATTTTAGTTGGTCACTTAATGTATATATGAGTACACATGAGTACAAGCACAGAAAATGCTGTTTTCCTCTAAGTCATTGTTTTTGTATTCTTGTTGTAGCTGGTATAACTAGCTTGATTTGTGTACTTGTTGTAGCTGGTATAAGTAAGTTGATATGTACACTTGTTGTAACTGGTATAACTAACTTAATTTGTCATATTCAAATTTCTTTTAATGACATTTAGACAGAATGAATAATTAGAATTTTTCGTTTGACACATCAAGATATGGCGCAACAAAAACGTGCACCGATACATTCAGCAGCGTGTGATTGTATATATACAACTCTGGCACTCATTTAGTAGCAGGTTATTACTAGTTCCAGCTGAGTAATGCTTTGTCTTGAAGCTCTGCTTAAAATGAATGAAATAATATGGGCATTAGCTAGTTTAAGTAGGCGTGCAAACAAGCCTCTGCATTTTAGAATGCAGTGATGGTCATTTAAGCCATACTGATCTTTCAACTAGCAAATCAAACAGCCTTGCTTTTACTAAACAGCTTCCTAGTTGCTGCTTCCTAGATGTCAACAATGTTTTATGAACTCTTTTCTCTTCTGTAGGTGGCCAAGCAGATGAATGCATTCTTTGCTCAGCAAAATCAGAACCACCCACCCACACCAACCCCAGCTCAGCAGCAGCAAGCTCTGCAGTGATGACTACCATCACTTTCTGTCTATAACACATGTAGACATCAAGCAACAACTTTATTAGAGGTTATTTGTACAGCGGGCTAGTAGATCTACGAAAACATTCCGACACGGCCTTTACATCAACCCTGCTGTTTGTATGATTATATATATTTCACTGGATACCTTGATGACAACATTCGACAGCAGGAGAGTTTGATGCTTACTCCGAGTTTGGCAGTGTCACTCCCGGCACACATCTGATACTGTACCTACTAAACATTCCTTCTTGTTTATCTTCTCATACTTTCGCACTGACACAACTTTATATAGATGCTTGTATACCTTTCCCATGAGTTTTACTCTCTACCATTGACTGTATTACCTCTCAATCCTATTAGACCAGTTCTAATCCGAGCCAGATATATATATTATTTATTTATGTATGTGTTGAGATGTGCTTCTTGCTATTTGGTTATCCTGTATATTTCTGTTCCGTCCCACATATACCTTGCACTGAGTACACCAATCATTATTATTTCCTGAATATTTTATGTTTTTTTGGGGAGCAAAGGCTTTGTTGGGCTTTACACAATGTTGAACTGGTAAGAAAACCCTGTATTTACTCAATATAGGATAATATATCAACTATACAAGCCATACAATGGCGGGTTTTCGTGATAACACTGCGCTATTCCCTTATCAGTACGGCTGACTAGCTATGATGGAATGTGAGTTGATACGGTCACTCATTGTAATGTCACTACTCCATAAAACTGGTCTCCTTTGTGTATTGCAGCAGAAATTTTATGCATTAAATATCTCATGTATTCACTACGCTAATACATACATGTAGCTGTTAAGAACAGTCTAACAATCCACTCCTTGTCAACTTGACATATGACTGACTTGAAAAATTTAAACTTTTCACATTAGGGAATTGTAAAATCCATTGATCAGAATTTTCCAAGCAGTTTCACATTTCTATTTTTTCTGCTGGGTTAACAGTAAGAAGGAAAACGTGGTCAAATGAAGGTGAAGGTCAGCTTGTTTAATAGATTTCTAGTTTAATCTACCGCGCATTATTTTCCACATAGGCTAACTGATTAATCCAGGTTTTCTTGGTCATTCATTATAATTCATTTTTGCACATAGTGAAACATTTTTAACAAAGCTTCAATTATTCTGATACAAAATTGCAGTAACTTGATTTCTCTTTCAAGACGTCTTTGTATGCTGTTTAGCTTTCCACTGCTTTGTCAAATGAAACAAAAATTTGTGAAGATTTTTTGGACTTGACAATATTAAATTTAAAATGAAATAAACCTAATTAAATTTAAACTCAAAATAGGATGGAAGGTAGATTGCAATATGGTGGTTTAGGATCTCATATCTAACACCAACTAAGCAAAGATTGTTTTTTGCATAAAAATTTTCATAAGTCAATGAAATAGTGTTAGCTGAATCAGTCCTTTCTTTGAGTGTGATTGTACCAAGTTTGACTGTACAAGTACTATTTACTTTTATCAGTTGATCAGGTTGTTTACTCTGATATAACTGCAGTGAAATCATCCCACCAGTAGATATTGAGCATTCTCATGATATGTTGAAACCTGTTTATGTTATCTACTGACACTAGTATTGGCTAGCTGCCCTTCTATTGTAGCCTTTTCTGTTACAACACTTGTACATACAGCCATAGGTCACATGCTGAATAGAGTTTACTAAAACATTGTGAAGTGCCAGCCATCTTCACTTCCCCATGCCTTGAAGTCTGACAAGTTTCTACCATTCATTCCTATAAAACACTACACAGCGCAATACTGCCCCCTCTTCCATTGCTGTATTGCCAAAGCCACTAATCTCCGAATGAAATCAACTGTTTACAAAGTTTCTATTCCAAGAAAGTGAATAATATACGTATCAGCCAAGATAGTAGCACTGTACTTTTAAACCATCTGAAACTGGACTGACTTGAGGAAGTCAGTTTTGTAAAAGGTCTCCTGTAAGTTTACAGTTCACTGGGTTGTTTTGATACTAATACTATGTTTTCATGTCATGACAAATTGGCGATACGGTCGACGATAAAGCCAAAATTTCGTTGGAAATCGCGTTGATGAAAAATTTGTCGTGAGACTTACCGAAAAGTTCTCTGAATGCGAAAAAGTGGCGATAAGCCGAATGCCAGACGTTTATTGTTATTGGAGATGCTAATGTCACCAAATGCGATGAAACCAGGCATGCTGTAATTAAACTGGAAGCTGCAAATTACTCATTGTAACCGCATGGCATCATTAGCCTTTGCGTGTGTTTATATTACCAACAATGATTGTTTGTTGTGTACTATACTGTTAGTTATGAAACTCTACAACTGATTTGAAACAAACGAATCTTTGCTACTGGTAATTGATTATTACAGTAATGAAAACGATAAATGTAGTATTTTTTTCAACAAAAATTCTATTGGCTCTTTTATTTTATTATTATTAACAAATAATAAATAATATCATTTATTGAATGATAGACAATGTGGTACTGAAATGTGTTGTCACCACACAGCTTTCCTTGCCAGCCAACAACTCTGTGATATTTTTTCATTTATTTATTCTTACACAATATAAGAAAATAATAATAAAATCAGCCAGCAACGTTAGTCGGCTAAATTGCACTGAACAACTCATTGATTGCAAATGCCTCTGTGGGCACGATTTAACCAACGTGATAAACTTATAATTGTGGGAATACGTGCCTTGTCGTGTCGCCAATTATTAGTGGTTACAAACCACAGAGATTTGGCAATAATTTGTCATGATGTGGAAACAAAATATAAATCAGTTGATGTGTCTGGAAAGAGGGAAAAAATTTAGCACCCGGTACTGATACTGCTGACAGACTGTATGGGCCAGCGAAGCATGTAGTGTGTACTTCAACTAACTCTTTATTAACAACCTTTTCATTTTTCTGATAATTACAGAACTTGGAATGCACGCAGACAGGAATAAATGAAGACATAGCTGGAATGAATGTAGATACCTCCTTGAATGAATGTCGACTATGCTATAGAGAAGATAATTTCAACGACTATTACCGAAAGTGAATAAATTTGTTCCTGGCGATATATAAAAGATCATTTCGATGTTCGTTTCAAGAATATAAAAATTTACGGTTTTTAGTCAAAATAGACAACTCCTATAATGAATGTCGAAATGATATTTTATATATTGCTGGGAATAAATGTTAACACTTCGGGGAATTAACTTCGAAATTTTCTTTTTTCTAGCATAGCTGCAGTTCGTTCCAGACCTGTCAATATTCATTCCAGATTTGTCGATGTTCATTTCAGGAGGTTTCTACGTTCATCTCAGCTATGTCTGCATTTATTCCCATCAACATTTATTCCTGTCTCCGTTCGTTCCGATCCTTTACTTAAGAGCTTTGTAAAGTGCAAACGATTAAAAGTTTTTTCTAGTCAATTACTGCTTTAATAATGGTCCAGATTACTTCACTACATTCCAAGCTGTGTGCAGTCACAGCTGATTCAACAATTTTTACTACACTTTCTTTCTATATTTCTGTTCTCAACTTCCAAGGCCATTATTTAGGTTCTTTACTTTGAATACAAGATGGTAATCTGGAGCTAAGCCGTGTTGCTTCAATCATCTCAAGTCTGGCACACCTTTTCTAGCGCTGTCTCTGGTAAAAATTTTAAGGATGATAGACATCTTATGAACAGCGAGAACTACGTAGAGAAAGATAGCGACTTATCTCCATATGATTACGTTCAAGAAACTGAAATGCCATGCTAGTCTGGACAAATTCAAAAGAGGATTTCTGTTTATTTACCTGTAATTCCCACATACAGGTTCAGGTATCATTCGTGATGGAGCACTTACAGCATTGAAAGTCAGGGTAAAAATGTTGTTCTGGTAATATGTACCAACATCTTGACCCGAGGTCAAGATTGCCTGTCAGCTCAAATGTCACTTGAGTGCTACCCTTCTGAGAGCTAAGAGTCTTCATTCATTCCGGGCTACTTGTGATCTGTTGGAGTGTTTACATAATCTGTATTATATATATATGCATTGTGTTACAATTGTAAGCTTACTTGATCTTGTTACATGCGAACTCCCTTTTGCGCTTGCACATGTTTGGTTATTTCTAGTCCTCTACGATCACTGGTTGATCGCCTCTCAAGTTTGTTCCTTGGTTAGGTTGTTCTTTGAGGATAATAATTACCAGGTTTTCTTTGCTTATTCTGAGCAATACAAGTTGTATCTGAGACTCTAAACTGTTTCATGAATTATTGCCCAACCAAAGTGGACTAATCTCAATATTTGGTATTCTTCAAACGAAATATTTTTATAATCTTCAGTTGCTTTTAAGCTTGGCGGAAATCAGTGCAAAATTGACCCTCAGATTTTTTGAAATTTATTGTTAATCATTATCAGCTTTGCTGTTTGCAAATTTTTCTGATTTTAGGGTTTCGAGCATCACATAAGTCTCTTGCTCTGACAAACCACTGAGGCCAACAATATCTTTGAAATATGTTAGTAGCAACTTCAAACTCCCATCTCGTTCAACGTTGATGCACTGGAAATTTTCTTTTCATTTTTCATCCCACTTGAGGAAGTCTCCTGCACTTTTCATATCCAAACGGATTTTCTGGTTCACTTACTATGTTACCGCCCTTTTCACTTTTCATTTTGAGATTAAGCAGTTCTTTGTAGGTCAGTCGCCTCTTGATTTACTTGCTTGTTTCTCCTGATCATGACTTGACTTGTGCCTGGAAATCTCTCAGCTCCATTGCTATCACTCGATGCTGTATGCAGCCTACTGTGAATCTGTGCCCTACTTGTTTTTGGTATCCAGCGCTCTAGCGGCAGACCTTACAAATTTCCTAACTAGTACTTTAAAACCAAAGCAAAGGGAAGATGTCTGGATAACATGCTACAGGCAGTGGTTAAAAGTACCCTTCTGGAAAAGTCCTAAAGTTGGCTGAATACCACAATCTGGTGAGCAGTTCATTTACCCAATACAGAAGTCTGCTTTCGATTATGAATCATGTATTTTATGCTCGCTTGTGTGGCAACATTAGCTCAACCAACTCTTTAACAATTACTTTGCACATGTTGCAGTATATAACTATACACCCCATGCTCTGAATACTTGAGTATTTACAAAAATTTGTGATTGCCTAAAATTTTTTACTGAAATGAGTGCTAAAGTTCTTTACAGAATGCATGTAAATCTTCTGCCTGTGGTAAAGTTTCTTTTCCAAGATACCTGTAAAAATTTTCTACACTTCTTTTATACTCCGAGTCTTCCAGTGATTTCTCGAACAAAATTTTTCTCTTTTAAAAATATTTTATTGCTCTTTTGTGGACACCTGGCTCTTGCAAACCTTCTTCTACACTCTTAAAATAGAAGAAGACAGACTTTCAGAAAGTCAATATGGTTCACTAATGTTAGTGACTCTCTTTGTTTCATGATATAAAAAACTCATGAGAAAATATATTTTTAAGAAGTTGTCTATATTCATACCTTTTTGGCACAGAAAAATTTCAGGGAAAACTTTCTGAGACAATAAAACCTTTCTGACTGCATCAAACATTTTGCTCTTTTTATAATATGGAAAAACTGCTTTTGGATAATGAAAGTGCATAAAAATACTTTCTTTGTTATATAGCAGTCCTATTTGGAGCCAGGTAATTAACTTGAGCCTAACATCGCATTAATGGTCTCTATGACTACTTAAGTCTGTGCAATGACACTTCTGAAAATAAAACCTATCATCTCTTTGACCTAGCAATAACTAACCCTAGCAGACTAAAAAGGAAAAAAATTGGAAGATATGAAAAAATAAATGTTTTAATGACAAGCATCAATATTATTCATATAGTTTTTTCTTCTTGAATACCATAAAAATTGTTGGTTCAATAACTGGGAGGTCCTTTGTTGCAAAACGTAATTCTGATGATTTATTTTGCACAAGTTGTTTATAAACCTTTCTAAGGACTTCTAAAAGTTTCAAACCGCGACTGAACTTCCTCAATTATTGATCAAAGAGACTTTCATCAGATTATCTGGCACTTTGCCATAGAGCCATTGAATCACCTTAGTGAAGTAATCAATTGCAAATAAAAGCAACTTCATAGAAAACCTGCTTATTTAAGTAGGCAAGATTTCCTTTTTTATTGCTACAATGCTCTGCAGGTATGCGTTGTATAAGCAGTACACTTGTGATTGCACAGTCATAAATCATTTTGAAATCAAGCTTTACTCCTCTGAACTGCAGCTGTTGTCTAAGAATGAACAATATTTTTCTCCAAGACTAGAAGGTGCTCAGGGATGTTCAAGAATACCCTAGTATTCTGTATTACTGCATAATTCCCACAACCATGAAAAGGTCTGAAACTTAAAAGTTTACTTTCAGCTGATTATAATTATGCCTGACACACAAGTAGATGATAATCTTTTTATTTCATGACATGTTCGCTCAGTTTTTGATTGAATTTCATATTAATCAAAAAAAACTTTGTGTAAAGAACTATGACAACTTTTTCCGGTTTTTCCTGAAAATGCAGCTGAAATGAAGCTAATCATTTTGCCAACTCCTGTTAAGCTCTCAAGTCCGCTACTATTATGTGGTGCGCCATGGAGGGGTCGGGGGTACCCCTGTAATTAAATGGAAAGACATGCTCTGTTGTTCCATCGATGCGTGTAATCATACTTTCTTGCTACATTAGATCCTGAAATGAATAACTAATGTGATATCATTATGTTTGCTTGAATGCTTCTTGTATCATAATTTGTACTTCTACTACTTAACACGGTGCAATGCAGTGCATCTTGCTCAATGCTTCTTTCAGTGATTTGTAACGGTCTTTCGAGGTCCTTACTAAAAGACTTATTATTTCAGAAACTAAACGGAGTTTTTACTTTTTTTAAAAATCAGGAGTATTTTAGTGAACAACATATTGTGACTAACTTCAGTGAATCCTACGAAAGTCATGAGAACTTCACCCCTATATATCCCCCAGCTGGATGCAGGGGAATGTGGAAACATAGCTTAAACAAGTATTAAGATGGCTCCAAGTTGTGCAGTAACTAGGTACAGTCAGTATATTAGAATGAACCCAGATCTAGCACAAATTTAGTGATTACGGCTGATCGGGTAGATTGAGAGCCTCTCTAGTTGAAAGAGAGAATGGGGTATTCACATGAGTGCGTCATGGAAATCCAGAGGAAGAGATAAATAGCCCCACTGTCCGGTGTTGGTGAGTTGCTTGCCTCTCACATTGGGTGTCATTTAAGAGCCCCCTAAGGACAGTTGCTGGCAATGACTCCCAGATTAAATATTTCTATGATGAAAAAGCTTTTTACAGATAAATGAAACACATATAAAAGCTTAAGCTAATGTCTTGTGTATCCGAGTCAACGACTCACTACAAGTTGATAACATCCAAAAAAATACTTTTAGTTTTGCCAAAATCCATAACATTGGTGGCAGAAGTGCAATCGAGACAGATCCAAGGCAAAACACAACCGGAAAGAAAGAGAGAAATAGGGACACAGAGAGCAAGATAGAGAGAGAATAGTAAAGAGAGAAAAGAGAGAGAGACAAACAAAGACAAGGAATAATCTCTTGTTGTCTGCGCATAGCTTTTTACACATTTTTTGCACAGCTGATATTGAATTCCTACACCTTGTACAAATCTTGTTGAGTACACAGATTTAATTATACATTTCCTGTATAGCTGATACCGGATCTGCCGTTTAAAAAACAATGGCTACACAGTGAGTTAAGAGCGCTGGACGACAACTGACAAGAGCTTGGGAGACAGCAGCCGTAGACAGATTATCAGAGGCTTCACTAGGCCTGTTACAGCCACCCTGTCAAGACTCCCTCAAACCACAAACAAAGTTCCAAGATGTGAAGGAAAAGGTGATGTAAAATATTTTATAGCAAAGTTTACGGAGGTTGCAGGGTCAAATGGCTGGGGTCCGACAACCCCTCCCCCCACCATTCAAGAGAGGTGCTCCATTAAGATACGCTTTAATGCAAATAACCCCAAACATCTCGCTATCCCTGTGCTAGGTTTGGATTCATCTTAAAGGGAGCACAGGGCAAACTGATTAGCCTGAGATGCTCTCACCAAATACTTCTTCAAGACCATGCGAATGAAGTAAAGAAACTTTCAGAGATATTCTACGAAGACTTGCCCTATAGAAGAGTGAACAGAATGGTTGTAAACACTTTGTGCAACACTTTAGGGATTTATTATTTATAATGGCCCTTACTGACAGTACAACCAGAGAGAATAGAAAGCACTATCAAGCAAGCAGAAAATTCTTACAAGTTTGACAGTCGGGTGAGAAGTGATGATGGAGGGAAGCCAACAGTGTACACACCAGGGCACCTCGTTAAATTACCAAATTTGTGTGGCTGTAAAGGGAGAACCCCAAACTAGAAACAAATTTCTTTTTGCCCATACAAAGTAAAGGGGTATATTCAAAACAGGTGTACTTCATTAAATGAATGAAACAGCTATCTTTTCAAAACAGGAGTCCGCTAATGCCCTACCATCCCTGTACTAACCCCTGGAGTCAAGGCCCCATAGCTTTTGAGCCCATATGGCATCCCAAGATGAGAGGCATTAAGTAAGAGAGGTGACGCTCCCTTTCACTAGTTTTACCTCCCCCTCACTATCCATGACAACCTAATTGCTCCTGGTGTAGAACCCTTGGTTCTGTCACCAACCCGAAGAGAAGGGAGACCCAGGAAAAAGCTTTACCACAAAAATCAGGGTGAATGTGACGAATTAGAAACAGGGCAGCCAATAATGTATCAAGTGCCGAACCCCTGCTGAATCCACCCACCAGAAGCCATAGCGACAACCCCTGGAGAAATAGTGAATACAAGGCCTAGGAAAAATGTGGGACCCACTCCCCCTCCACCAGTTTTATGGTCAGCCACTAAGCAAGAAACTATCGAACTGACATAAAAAAATAAACAAAAACAAAAGGAGCTGACAGATTGCTACAGAAAAAAGTTGTATGCTATTGAAAAAGCACCACCACTCATCGAAGAATCTTCAAGAAATAAACAATCTACCCTGTCCCACTCCTTTCCCCCTCAAGAACATTTCAGCAACTTACAGCCTTTTAAAAGTATCCTTTTCTCTGTCTGCCTAGCACACACGATCAACATATTATGCAGAACAGCTACTCACGATCTGAATGTGCTCCAAAACAAGAGTCAGTTAATTCAGAAAATACACAACAAAACAAGTGCAAGTAGTCCACAAGTAGTTACATTTATTCTCAGTAGTGATAGGCATCTTTAAAGCAGACTGTTTAAATTGGGATGACATTGTCAATCATTTGCTGTCAGCGAAAGAAGGAAACACTATTAAGGCAGCCAACCCAGCTAAAATTGAGGAGGTCATGAATATACCTATAATGGAGTTAGTACAAGTGGAATCAGCTGACCAAGAAGCTCCGATGCCAGCCCCCATCCACAATCGGACTACAAGGGAAGTGTTCACCTCCGTTAAATGACTGGGTATTCAAGTGTGGCACTTCTACAGATCCATTTGTATTGACTCAAGGTAGACCCACTCATGAGACCTAAAGCAATTTCTCCCTCGCCCGACCAAGAAGATTCCTCCCGTTAACGCAGCCTACAATGCACATGAATTCCTCAAACTATACATTCAATGTATCTTGTGAGAGAATAAGCCATGCCTTCTTCCCCAAAACTAGTGACCACAAGCATAGCCTACCTCAACTGGGATCTTACCAGTACACGGCAGCCTAATAACATGCAAAACAAACCTTAAGACAACTTTACTCCTCTTGAAAGTGAAGTTCCAATTATACATCTTCTGCTCAACTTACTGACGACCCATTTTACGGAGTATTCGAGTATTTCCACTTAATAAAGAGAGTTCGGTTTATCCGGATCCGGAGTACCGAACAAACTCACTACTTTTTTGCACCAAGAAACTGACATCACTACTAAACCAGATGCTCATATTTCAGATGTCACAGAATCAAGATTACACAAGTGACAGCTCTACTTAAACTAAGCGTACCATTAATAAAGACAACTGCACCACCTGCAACCTCTGCCTCAGTCAAACCAAGGGTTATTGGTAAACAGAGTGAGCCACTTCAGGATGAGCTAAAAGTCACCAACTCAACAAAAGGCCTACTGAATCCTATTTAGTGGCCGCTCTTAGCAAAAGCATGGAGAACAGAGTCAACATCTCTTTGATAGAGCTGATGAGCACAATTGTGGCATCTGTAACTACAAAGCTAAGGATGAGAGACAACTGCTGATTTATGCCCAACAAAGCTTCATTAACCACCGTTGCAAGTACCAATGGGCCAGCAGCGAGGATACAGTATACTCTCGCCAGGTTAATGTTGTCCAAGGGTCCACTACCTAAACGGGGGACATGTATATGCTGTGTATAGAAAGAGCTATAGAAGCTTTGGGAAGTTTATTATGTGGCAGCATCCCACCGAAATTCAGCCCCATCTACTTGCTCTGGTAGATGGAAAGGAACTCAGAGAAAGTCGCCAGAGTTGCATGCAAGACCTGTGCAGTGCCTCCCCCTTTCAACCACTTCCTACCTACAGAAGCACTTTCCTCAAAGAAAGAGGGGAGTTTGCCTAACGGTACGTCCCTCAGTACTTAGCTATATAGGTCCTTGAGACATCTGAGGTTATTTTCTACTCTCAGGCTACAGCAGCCATTCTGTTATTGACATGTGACACAGTTCCAGGGCCGAAGTACACTGTATATTGGTGTGCTAGGGTGCACAGTATGCTTACTACAGCATTTTCTAGCTGGTGATACAAATATACTTCGTAACAGAGTTGTTAGGAGGCATTTTTGAAGTTAACTGACCATCAGGAGAACTGTTATCATAGACTCTGCACTGAGAGAAGTCTGTAGAATCCACCACACACCCCCTTTCCATCTAAGTTGCACTCTGTTTTTTCTTACATATTAAGAATAGAATAAGTAAGTTGTTGAGTACAAACTGTACTAAAAGTGTTTTCATATATTTTGTACAATTATACAGACAATGCACATATTGTATAATTAGCAGTGTCTCTCTTTTTTAGAAGAGATTACCCCACATGCTGTTTGCCTCTTTACAGGAGCAGCCCATATCACTAATCCCAGCTTGCTTCTCAGACTTGGCTATCTCAACATCATCATTAGAGAGCTGCTGGTTTAGAATCAACCACGTGAATTCCTATAAGGTTCTTTTTACAATAAAAACGTAGCTTTCGACTATCTTACTCAGGCGGTTACAGTCTTACCTAAGTGGCAGTAAAGGCCAGGGTATCACTAGCTTGTTGACTTGCTAACTAGATCAACTGGCCAATCATTGTTGTCCATGGGCTCAGGAGAGGCAATTCTGTTTGAGAACACTCTTTCTCCCTCTCCAGTATCTTGTAGATTGACAGCAATGGTTTGGGGGCTGTACTGGAAGCTTTATTTTTCCTTTTGGTTGGACAAGTATCTGGAGAGCTTGGTCTCTTGCAGGGGAGTTCTGCGGTTGCCACTGGTTTCCTAAAATGGGGGGATATGTCTAGCAGATAAGTTGGTGGAACCTGCAATGCTTCGCGCTGTCCACAGTGTAGACGTCACCAGTTTTTAAATGGCGCATGAAGGCTTTAGGCTTGTCAAAACTTCACCTGATGAGAGTGTACTGCATTTCTACTCTCGCTGTTATACCAGTGGCAACAGTAATGCCTGAGATAATGTTGTGAAGTGTAAATTTGTAGTCGCCTCTGTTTCTTTGCCTGGCATTTCGGACGGCTGGAGTTTTCTGCTGATTCCATCAGTAAACTGATGTGATCCTCAGTGTCACTGATCATCTATTGCAGCATCCCCAAAGAGTAAGTTTTTTTCACCCTGAGTGGCCCCAGAAATGATGGGCTCATCTTCGAATGTATATCTCACTTCTGCTACCTCCCCTTCCTTTGGAATGGTGTGAGAGTGAACCTGCTCCAACCTTGTAAACAACTTTGGCTTAATATCCACATTAGACCATGTATCTGTATGTACCATGTATTCCTGGTAAAGGTTCATACATTGCTAGGCGACAAGACAAAATTAGGGGAGTTGGAGTAGACATCTGTCGACCGCTCTCTGGAACCATAGAAACACCATCAAAAGGGGGTGGTGAAGGTGCAACTCCTTCTTTATAATCTCTCCATCTTCAGAACTTTTCTCCTCATCCTGGGCCGAGATAAAGGCTATAGTCTGTTGCAAGATTCAATCTGGGGTAGCGGTGCCTATTTTCCTAGAGGTGCCTTTACATTCACCACTGTGAGAAAGCCTCAAAAGATGACTAATGCCTTCGCTGTACTTTTCCATCTCGCTGGTTGCTGTAGGGGCATACTCTGCTAGAATACAGCTATCTCTCGCCAGCAGAGAAGTACCCTGAGCTAGTAAAGAGCACCGTGGGGCTGGTATGAAGTTATACTGTTGTGATCGTCCATTCTGTTTGCTGGAATACTGATATGCTTACTTACTGATGTTCCTAACCATTGTAAGCATCAGTAAAGTAGTGCAATGTTAAAGGTTTTTGGTTTTTGGGGTTTTTGTCTGAGAAAATATGGGGAGCTGCCACTATGCAAAGCTTATAGACCAGATACTGTGCTATGCTTAAACACCTGTGCTGCCATTTGAGAATTGAACAATCACCATTGTCATTAGAAGATGCTGATTTATCTCTCTTCGAGACTTCAGAGGTAGGGGATACTGAAGTTTACTTTAATAGTTCCTCTGATGGCATAGCCAATAATTCTTCCTCTCCATGTAATCCTGGTGGCTTATACTCCGCTAGATCAGCCTGAAGTGTTAAATACTCATCCGTTTCTTTTAACTTCAAACAGTGAACAGCAAACATCTTGTCAGGCAAAAGATTCTGTTTTAAAACTGTCATATATTAAGTGGAAGGTCCTGTGCTCTTGGTACTTTCTTGAGAAAGAATGAGCTAGTCTCTCTCATTAAATACTCCCTCAAAACTCTGACTCATTTTATTTGTAATCACAGGATGGTGCACCTGGTGGCTACCACAGGAAAAACACAGTTAGAGATTAAAAAAGGTCAGGTAGAGGAGCTCTCGGAAATTCTTCTGACACCAAATTCAACCATCTTGGAGCAAACTGTCAGATTTATTGCCATTTTAAATTTGTTCTCGGGCTTTTTGCTTTTGCATTGTGGCTGTTTCTGCTCATTTCGTTTGATGCTTGCCTAAAATAACACAATCCATTGCTCAGCTCTGGCTGTAGGTAGACTTTGAACATTCCCCTTTTCTTCTAGCTATGGTGACTTCTTTTTTCTGTTAGGGGCAAAATTACCAGTGGTGTAAAGGAAAATTTTGCTCTCTTTACACTAGAGGTCCCAGTTTGTGCTGGATCTGGCTGAAGATTTTTGGGAAGGTTTTGGAGAGGCATTCCAGCAGTAGCTTCCTTGTTAACTTGAGTTATGAAAAAAATGATGCCCAACTGTAACCCACGGAACTATAATGGCGCCTCCAACGCATCAGCCTTTAATCATCGTTGCTCAATGTCCTGCAGTGACCCTCGGACCCAATGCGGCAATGGACGGTATACATGTTGAGACTGCAGGTTTGTTTTACAGCCTGTACCCATGAGTATGGATACCGGGCATCTCTCAACTTTTCCAAACAGTAAGTAACTTGCCTTATACGACAATTCTAAAAGAAAACCAGTGGTTTCTGCCACCTGTACTTTTGCGGGGGTTTGGCTAAGTGTGCTCGTGGATAGGTGCTCTGTCTGCTGCCTTTGTTTTGGGGGTTTACAGCTTGCCAAATTGCAGCAATTTACCTGTAGTAATATGATTGGTGGTGCTGGTTGTAAATCTGTGTAGCTGGATGGCTAGAGTTAGCAAACCACTGTCTCTATGGGCAGACCCTCTGTATATGCCCAGGTTTTCCACACCTCCAACATCGCAGTTTGGGTGTGAAATCCATCAGGATGGAGCAACAGAGATGTTGCTTTTCTTAGAGACTTGATCTATTCTGTGAAGGCTTTGTAAGGTTGTTTGTCCGAAGGTTTGCACTTTGGATGTGTTGAACTTGTGTGCTGTGTGGACTGCAGACAATTTTTGTGGATTATCAGCTTGATATGATTTCTTTTCTTCTGATTTGCCTACAACAGTTTGTACATAAGTGGTGCCCTCAAGGTTAGTATTTATCTGCAGGTACTTGTTACTGGGTCTCACCGCATTTGCAACACCTGCTAGCTGCATTGCCCGGAGATATCTTTGCATTTATGGATTGTCTATAGTGGAGCTAAAAATGTCGAGTACCATCCATTGCAGAACTACTCGGAGGGAAAGTTGGTATATGCAACTTGTACCAGTCATTCAATTTTACTGGCAAGCTCAAGCAGGGTTGTCTTAATTAATCTGAACAATTCTTCATGGGAGCTTAAACCAAATTGGGACCTTAGAGCCGCAAATATTCTAACTAAGTTTGGAGGCTGTCCACATTCAAGGACATTACCTCTCAGGAGTTCCCGCAGATACAGCCAAGCTGTCTGTGCCGGCCGTTGATTGGCTTCAGCAACCACATTGTACCAAGCGATAAAATATTCTGCGCCGCTGTTGCCCTCTTCTTTGCATTTTGGTGCTATTAATTTGGTCTGTGTGTCAGCAGAGGGTAGCCGCATGACAGCTCGAAGTGTCCGGTGGTTCAGCGTGTTGATTTGTGGGTTTGCAGTGAGTGTTTTGCCAGCTCTGCATGCCCGTCGATTCCCCATTGTTACGACTAAAGGAATAACTTAATTGCTGCTCTACAATTTAGCTGGTGAATTTGAGGGTGGGCCACGACTAGCAGTATCCTTGTCCCTACAGTTTCCAGGACTAAAATTATGGATTCTATGTCTTTCACACTGGGATATTGAGTTGCGGTAAGAGGCCTGTATAAGAAAACACAGTGCCCGGATAAATGGATGCAGCTCCGGCGTAGAATATCATGGTATGCTTTGCCAACATCAGCCTGTGCCATTGCGAGTATTGTTGGCCAGTACGTTTGTGTCTAAAGCCAATTTTTAGCAAGACTTATTTTTGATATATTTCGTAGTGAAGAAAAGTCCGTAATACAATAGCAAAATTTCCAAGTTTTCATTTAATCAGTTTGAAACGGATAATTCAAAGTAACAATTTGCACACAACATATGTGTTGTATACAATCTTAATATTGTAATGGATTTTACATAGAGTGGCCACTGCGCTTGTTAGTTGCAGGCATCACTTACTAAGCTAGTTAGCGACTTGCAGCCAGTATGTTGTTGACCACACAGGTGGTGAGTCACATGAATGCTCTAGCTGAACACGTTTGGGCGTGGTCGGTTGATAGCGCTGTTGGCTGCTGGACTGAAAAAGATGCTAGGCTAGGGAATTCCCCTTTCTGCTCATCAGCAACCCTGCACATTTATGACAGTTTAGTATCCTTGTTATTGTTTTATGAACTATCAGCTTGCTATACAGTAATTTCTTGTATAGCGTCTGCTTATTGTATGTTCTTTTTCTATGCTTACTCATGTGTGTATGGCCTGATGTTTATAGCCAATCAGCCGCTCATGATTTCAACTGTTTGATTTGCATAACTACTTTATAAATCTATGGAAAATAGCCCAGAGAGGCAGAGTTGATTGTGAGCTTGTACAGAGACCCTCTTAGCAAGCTTTTGTATCTTGTGATAATAAAGTATATATAATCTGAACTACGTGTGTTTAGTTTGGCAGGTTGCCTGTTAGTTGTTAGTACATCTGCACATGGCAGAACCTGGTGTATCCCTAGACACAGATAGCTGATAGAAGAGCCATCACTACTGTTTACAGTAGCCTCTTTACCCGGTACAGTTTAGTATAGTTGCTACTGAGTGTTGCAGTATTGTTACTAGCTCGATAACTTTGTAGTTGTCTGCAGTTTAGCACAAGGTACACTTTCTCCAGTAGCTGTTTGGTGAAGGCACGGCAAAATCCTTTACAATATTGTCCAATAAGGAACCAATATGTTCTAAAAGCCCAAATTTAAATTTTTTTTCTGCGAGCGTGCCAGCAAATGGATTGTGCATTTTGCTATAAAGAATTCAACTGCATTTAAACATTTTTGTTGGCTTCTGCATCTTCACTACAGTGTGATAGCTATGAAAAATTTCCTGCACGCACATTAGTTTAGCCGAGCATGAGTGTTACTAGCATGACTAAACCTTTGTTCTCTATTACTGCTATTACAAATTAATAATTAAAAGCTAGGCAAGCTGACAAACAATAGCAACAACATTAAAATCATAGTTAACTGAGTGCTTGCTTTTATAGCACTTGCTATACTTGGACTTTGGCTAGACTTCATTTATGTGTGTTAATAACTTGTTTTTCTATGAAAATATGCTCTGAATAACACCATTGATAAAAAACTTCAAAAGAGTTTATTATTAAACTGCACCGGTTGTAGACCAGGTTAACATAATAGAGGGCTATTATTAATGAAAACCACTTGTGCTCCCTTGAGCAATAGCTTGCATAAGCAGTTTATCTGAAAGAATGTGCACTGGTCCACAATTAGCCAGGTGCAGCTTGCAGTCTCTATTGTGTGGGGATATTCAACGCTGGCTGCGCAATTAAGCGTTAACCCTAGCATAACGCTGTAACATATCCTTCAAATGCTTGAGTGCCCATACCAGCTTGTTCCCTGCTTCAAGTATGCAATAGTATATACTTGTAAATAATAGTATATAGTTAAATGCAATTGCGATTGTTTTTACTTGCGTACACGTTTTCTGTAGACAGATATCTCTGTAAGATAGCCAAAGAACCTGTAGCGGTCTGCTGTGCCCTTGGTCTCCCATGAGAGTCAATGTTTTCCAAAATGGCTTCCACCTTGTTCCACTGCTCCTCAAGGGGAACCCTACTGGTTTTATTAACTTAAAATAAGCAGCGCCTATGCATATTCCCTTTTCCTTCCACCCCCTAAATCTATTCAACCGGCTACGTTTTCGATAAGTAGTGAGAATGTGGTTAAATTTTGAAAAAATAGTATCCTGCGATCGTCTCTTCATTTGTATTGGTCTTTAGAAGTACCTTTGGCTTGTGGTATACAACCAGACAGACTTGTTTGGCACTGGGTCATGACACGATTGGGAAACAGTTACTCACTACTAGTATGTAGTGTATACATGCAGTAGATACTACCCCAGCACAGGTAGTGCAAGTTAAGCAGCCCTGGGCGCAATCCCGGGTCGGCATTTAAATAGCCTCCTAGTCTGTCACCTGAAGATAGCGTAAGCGACTTTAGGAATATTTATCCAGGAGTTTACCATCTACAGAAGTCGGGGCCAACAAATCTTAAGCTACTTGCAAAGCAAGAACCTCAGAGGAGAGCGAGGAGCCAGTTTACTGGACAGTTTGCTGGTGACTGCCATTTGCCATTTGAGGCCTCAAGTATTTAAGCAGGTGTATGTTATTTCATTTGTTTGTATTTATAGTTTTTGTTATCATTGGTATTACACTTACAGATGTATATGTGATTGGATGCACATTGCATTAGGTCAACCGCTTCAGGTACACTAGCTTATAAAAGGCTGGTCTTTCAGTGCATTCATCCTCTTCTTCTCTGGTGCTTACTTTGTACACTTGCTCAAGCCGATTTTCTCACTATGAGTGTTTGATGTACTTTTGCCAATATATGTATTAATTACACAAGCTCTAATGGCTTCCATGTGTTAAGAAGTTGCTAGTCAACATCTCTGTGATTCATTTAAGACCCATGCCAGCTCAGTATCACATCTGGGTAGAAGTGAGGAACAATAGCCACGTCGTGGGAAGCTGGCTGAGGAGCACTTGGGGTGAGCTGACAAGCTTGGAGCTTGCACACAGTATATCTATATTAGTGAACAATTATTCGAAGGGCGAAGCTCCCTCACTGGCTTGATTTCAGATGGAGTGAGCAATCAAGTGAAGGAATAACTTATTTCCATTGACACTTGTCACAGACCTGTGTGCAATTAAGATTAGTGATGGAAATTCTTTTAGTGTGGGCAGTTTAATCACTACCAGTTGCTCCAGTGTACATTTATGGTGTGATCACTCATGTCATAAAACTTCTGTTACTTATCTCTCTTATAAAAGGTTTTAATCAAAGTTAGAAACATGCGCGTTGAATTTAACGCTATGGTTATATCAGTTCGGCTGAACCCAATTTTACTCAAGGGTAACTGCTTGGAATGAAGAGCCTGACAACTTGGTAGCGGAACAAACCACTAGACCACACAAACTCTAGCAATAAGGAGCTAGATTACAATACTGCTGAGGATAACGTTTTCTTTCATACAAAAACCTTGTTGGTTGCAAACCACCTCGGTAGCGTTGGATTCACCGTGGTGGGGGAGAGAAACAAACTATTTTTCTCACACAAAGCTTCATTTGTAGAGCTAAACAAAAATTGTTTGCTTTTGAAATGATTTTGGACTTCAAATTAATATCACAACTTTCACATACTGCAATTGTTGTAAGTGTTTACCACCATGGTCTACTTCACCTGGCTTTTACTTCCCTTTTTATTGCTGCTTTGATTGAGGGGTTTCGATGCAAAAACTTACTGCAATGAAATATGTTTCGGCAGTGGTGTTTGGTATTTTGTGATGTGGCTTTGGTGTGTAACCCAAACTGTACATACAGTTCCACTAGACCATTTATCATAATAAACAATTCCAGGGGTCTTTGCACTACCTATTTATGAAACATGAACTCAGCTTGCTGATGCTGACGCTGATCATAAAATAACAAGCGGCTTTGGGAACCGAAATGTTGAGATATGATCAATAATTTATGATTCACAGAAAACAAATATTGGTGATGTTTGCTCTAAAACACCGATGGTATTATGTTATTAAACTTTAAACAGTTAAACAGCTCAAATCATTCATCCTCTATTCATACTTGTTCATGTCTCAATGCATTAGAAAGTTATCTTCTAGCTGTTAAACAAGAGACTTTCAATTTTTGCTCCACAGGCTCATTCTCTGAACAATTGACTGAAAGTTGCAAATAAAACACAACACCGTATCATTATGTTTATTTCTTTTAGTGCCTCTGCAATTGCTGTGAGTGAAAGATCGAAAAAATTTCATTGCTGAAACGAAACATTGGAGAATGCTAAAGAATGTCCCAATAAATTGACAGCAACATTCTCTATCCCTTTGTTTGGTGTCCAAACACCAGTAAACCTGCACACTTGGTGTAGCATCATTAGCTGTGGGTTTTAGATTTTATACTGGCTTTTTAATTATCGGATTGCGGGAAATAACAAATATATATGTATAGGATTATTTCAATAAATTCAACACGACTCTGTTTTATACATATAAAAAAATAACAAGTCATTTGCTTATTTGAAAATGCTTGTGTTAAACTATCATTTTTAAACAAAATTTTTAAAATTCAACTAAAAAAAGTTAAAGACAGCCTGGGGGATGCTGGGAAAATTGAAATGCGGAATGAAGACTAGAAACACATTTCAATGGATTATAAAAAACTTCCCCAATCAATATATATGCAGAAATTACCTAGTTAACTTTTTAAAATTTTTTTTAGTGCAATACAAATAAAAAGGCATCACTTTAATTCGAGTGAAAATTTTGCTACAGAAAAGACAAACCCACATCACCAAACAAACCCAGGAAAATGCTGCTTATACTGATGACTTTGTGGAACTGATCTTGATTATTGTAGAGCAGTGTGTTGATGTTGGGTATCATTCATCAATTTTCCAGGTATTTTAAAAAAATTTCAGTTTTCTTTCACCAACCTTAATATGGGCTCAGTGTCACTGAAGTAAATCATGATACCGAAAAAAGAGGAATGATAAGTAATCAAACACGAGGATGTAATTAAATACTCATTTGGATTATAAATGTCATTAATAATAATGTGAAAGAGAGAAAAGAAATCCTTAAAATTTCTTCAGGGTTTCATGAACCTTCCAAAACTGCTATATGGGTTTCATCCAGTTTTTAGGATTTTGACAAAAATTGCAACAATGAAAGATCATTTGCTAGACCCATCTATAGAATACATAACAAATGTGATTCTATTGAACTTCTCTACTTTCAGTCCAGCCAATATCAATCAAAAATACTAGCCTGAAACTTGCCGAGTCGGAAGTACAGAGAGTTACTCACTATATACTCTATAGCTGTGGAATGGCGCTCATATAAAAGCAATCAAACACACATACAAGCAGTGATATGGATAAATTGAGTTTCAATCCCACAGAAAATACAATGCAAAGTACTAAACAAATTATCAGTATTTTTTTAATACCTTGGTAGAAATAATTATGGAAAGGTTTTGTTTTCTTTCCATTTGTGGGGTTAGTTTTTTGTATACTTTCTTTATCTAATGCTTAGAATCATGTTTCACTGCATGTAGAGGGTTGCCTTTGTGTAGATAGCTGCCAGCCCAACGCCTTGTAAGAGGGACTTTCATCCGGGCATTCCTTAAGATCTTGTTGTAATTGCTTGAGAACAAGCATTCACGAGAATTGCTTGTGTAAATGTCTACGCTTTGATTGCATGTTACCTAAACTAGACAGGGGATGAAGATTGGGTGGAAAAAGTGGTGACTGAGTAGTGGGTGCAAAAAAAGGATACGTAAGATTGTTATTGTTTAGCTATTGCAGTTTCTTGTGGAGAATATAGATTACTGCTAACCCACAAGTGAAGCACAAAATTCTAGATAATCACCCGATCAGTGTTGTACCTTCAGTCCCCCATGCCTTACAGCAATCACGCTTTACAAAGTCACACCAATTACAGGGACTTCAATGATAGTTTTGGCATAAGCTACAGATTATCCTGTGTTTTTGATAAACGAGCCTTGCAGTGTTATAAAACCAAAGGAATAGAAGACGGTCAGTTGTGCTCACATAATCCTATCACAATCTTATTACCATCCTAGACATGTATATTATGATTAGCCTTTCTTGTCGGTGGATCAACCACCATTAATCAGCAGAAAGCAGCCACTTAACTTTCTCAGGATTTCGTGGTAGATTTTGCTACAGAACTCATGGAGTTGACTCCAAGTTTACCTTATAAACTAGTGTTTGCTGACTTGGTCATGCTCTATTCCACCTCTGCCATTATATAGATTATGAGAAGCAACAGAAGTAGCAGTAGTTGCATATTGTGCAGTAACCTATGGATACAACTCATTATATAACGTTGCTGTACTCATAATTAACAAAGGAACTAACACAAAACCGGATTAAGATTATATATCATAAACACAAAACAGCTGGCGGTGTTAGTCAAATCACTGTTCATTTATCTATTTACTTAACTTTTTTTCTAGTTCTTTGGAAGGAGCTAGAGGTTAGCATTAAAACAAACCTTTATCAACTTTCAAAAGTGGATATTTCAAACTTACTCATTAAACCAGCCATAAAAAGTTAATGCTTTTAATAGTAATAAAAACCAATAAAAAGAAAATAATAAACAATAAAGCCTAAAGAATTGGTACAATAATTAAAACTTGGACAAAATAGTTGTAATCAGCTGATAGTTTATTGATATATTTGCTATTAGTAATGTCACATTCAGCAATAAGTTTTGCGGTAAAGCAAGAATGTTCAAGGCTTGGTCGTATATTAATCAAATATGTGTGGGCGTTTGGTAAACTTGTCAGATAAGTGACATTACACCATTCACGTTTTGTCAACAAAATTTATGTTATTTAAGGGAAACCTCATGATGTAAGCAAGTTGTCACAAGCAGATTGCACTGAAATAAATGTCTTTTTGTTCATTGCAAGTAATATTTCTATTGCACCCACGTCTAACGTTGTAATTTTTTTTAATGATTAATATTGAGCGAAAGGGTGTAACATTTGCAGTAATTACCACCCAAAAGTAAAATTTCTGTCACTAAAATTCAAGTTTAAAGCAAGAAATTCTCAAAGCTGTGGAACAGTTTCTGCATGAGGACTCGAATGAATAAATAAATAATACGGTTTGGTTGGTTGGATATAACAATTTATATATCTGTAAATTATAGCTATTTCTATCGTTTGTTACAGACACTTGTCTCTTTTAGCTGTTCTCTGGCAGTTTATCTTGTGACTTTTAAGAAGAAATTTTTGTTTTAATTATAGGCAAGTTTTTTACTACCGCCTATTTTACAAAAGTTAACAGCTGCCTTCCCTGTCTGCTGCCCTCAAACAGAGCGTTTACCTTGTTTCCCGTCACAATAAGAAAGCAGTGATGAACTGCATTGGGAATAATTCGCTACAATGTTATGGTAGAGCAGCTCCACACAACAATTCCTGTATAAACTGTACAGAAACTGAATCATAAAGTGCTACATTTTTCCCAATTTTCGCTACTGATTGTTTGTGTTGGTTTTTCCGATGAAAGGTTGTTGTTTGGGGATGTTGAGATTAGCAGAAATTTTTTGCCTATAGAAGAGAAAAAATGCAGCGTTTCCAAAAAAAACAACTATCAGGGCTGCCAAGGATAGACATCAACAAATATAGAATATGGGTGTATAGTGTATAATATTTTGTGTGGTGGCACTAACTAATGATTTGCGGTTTTGAGATACTCTCTTTGTACCATGGGTATTGCTGTAGTCAAGGCAAAGGCAACAGCACAGAGATATTTTGGTCATTGCTCTGATACTTGCTTGAAAAGGCAGTTAGTCAGAATCTGTCAAGACATCTGGTTTGCTTGGTCATTGCCACTTGGTATTTGTGAGGATTTGGTAACAACAAGCGCTGCACCTCACCAGACCTAGTACATACCACAATGCACCTCACCAAACCTAGTACCTACCACAGTGCACCTCACCAAACCTAGTACCTACCACAGTGCACCCCACCAAACCTAGTACCTACCACAGTGCACCTCACCAAACTTAGTACCTACCACAGTGCACCTCACCAAACTTAGTACCTACCACAGTGCACCTCACCAACCCTAGTACCTACCACAGTGCACCTCACCAAACTTAGTACCTACCACAGTGCACCTCACCAAACCTAGTACCTACCACAGTGCACCTCACCAAACCTAGTACCTACCACAGCGCTCCTAAAGACTTGTAGTATGATTTATGGTCTAGTAAAGCTGGATTGTGGTTTTATTTTTACAGAAAAGATTTATCTATTTTCGTTATAAAGAATCAGCTGTACAGCTGGATACTGTTGTAGGCATTTGTGCTCTCAGTAGGCTTTTTAAGCATTAGACTTTACATTTCAAATTTCTGTTTTTTAGTATCAAGGCCAAGTTTGGTGGAGAAGTTTGCTGTCTTCTTGTAACAAAGTCGGATATCCGTCGCGTATATTCCCAACTAACATGAGTTTAAGCACCTGTCTATTTTCAGAGCTTTGCCGATGTTACTTTTTAATGACCACCTAGCTATTTTGGCAGCCAGACCTCCTTAGTTATACCAGAGAGTCAACGACTCAAACGAATTAGACAATTTATGCATTCAAGCTATATTCGATAGTTCATCAGAGACAACTAGTTTATCTCAAAAAGTAGCGAGAGCTTCCAGTTCTAAATGATTTATCCCAGGCTATACTGAAGTCTGGTATTGTTTACATATTACATACAACACATATAAGATAGCTAATCACAGAATGATTTCAAAATAATCTAGCAATAAAATAGCGAACAATTGTTTTTCAATAATGGCACATGGCGGTATTGCCCAATGAACTGCATTTGGTATTCATTCAAGACTGCTCATCAGTCCTCTGTCTATGTAAATCCTCTAGCCTATGCTCACGGCTCCAGCACTCATCTGCTTCAGTCTGTTATAATACTGGAGTGACAGCAAGTGTTTTGCTACCTCCCAGGCTCCCCACATCTGACTATTGCATAATTATTGGCTACCCAGAGGCAGTCTCCGCATCCACTTGGGAGCAGTTTGGCTGCTCCTCACCTTCTCTGATATAGCCATTGGGTATCCAAGTAGAAATAGGACTCTCTCTCAACTAGAGAAGCTGGAAGTTAATCCCAATAGCCTTGATAAATGCATTGCTACTGATTTCAAGCTTATTTTTATATAATAAGCCGACCGAGTTGATCCCCATCTTGGAAACCACTTCATTATCCATTCAAACTTTATATCCACATTCCTCTGCATCCCACAGGGCTACACAGAAATGAAGTGTAACATCATCTCCGTGCATCACTGAAGTTCCTCACAATTTCACCTTATCATCTTGATGTTGTGAGTTTACTGCAACAATTGGAGCCCAGATCTGAAACGTCTACACTACACAAGAAGTACACCACATACGATGTACAGTACATAAGACGAACACCACGTACGATGTACAGTACATAAAACGTACACTACATATTATGTACAGTACATAAGACATACACCACAAATGATGCACAGTACATAAGACGGACACCACCTACAATGTACAGTACATAAAACTTACACCACGTATTATGTATAGTACATAAGGCGTACACCACATACAATGTACAGCACATATGATGTACACCAAATATGACGTACACCACATATGATGTAATCATTTCACTAAAATTAGCAGATCAGTTCCTCAGCCATGCGTACATGTAACAATTTTGATGTACTTGTGAATGCTAATTTATTGTATATATAGGTGATATATCTATACATAGGGAAATGCATATGTATACATATGTAAATATGTATGTAAATATATGCGTAAGTAGATGTATAAATCTTACCAGTTAACCTCTTTGTTCTGCAGATTTCTCATTACCGCACAGCCAAGTTTCTTGGGTACACTTGGTGATATAACAGTGACTTGGCTTGTTGCCAAGTTTTGTGCAGTAGCTGGTTTATGACCAAGGACTACCTTACAGTATCTGTACCTATGTACCTGTACGCACAAACAGTCCGTTTGTAGGAAGCAGTTTGTTTCTATTTTATTTTCAATATGATTTTAATTATTTATTGTTTACCTTTTTCTTAATGCTCTCAATTATTGTGGTCATCCAGCAGCCTCTACTGGCCCTCTATGGAGTAAATTTTATGTTAAACTAAAACAAATTTTAATATTCAATATGTCATAGATAAACTGTTGCAAATTAAAACTTTATGAAGGACGATAAAACTTTTTACCCGAGAGCTCTTTGAAGCTGAACTTTTGAGTCAATTCAGTCCACCAAGTCTCTAGACTGTAAGAGAATCTGCAATTATAGACGACAGAATCACTACCTCACTAAGAATCAAATGCTAATCTACTATTTTTGCTTAATATAGCACAATGTGCGTGAATTGTAGGTTCAAAAACGTAAAATTCCAGAATTACAATTTTTTTTATTAGAGACAAACAACAATGGATAATCCTCTGATCAACCTAGCTCAAAGAGATTTTTGTTTGAGGTAAAAAAGCAAGTTATAGATGCAATCTAAAAGAGATTATCTATAGATAATCCAGTGTATGTACTTGTCGTAAAGGAAAACTGAACACAAAATAAGACAAATGTTTAGCAAATTTTTTTAAGTTGCTCTCAAGTGATTTATGCAAGCCCACCATGTAATGAGCTTCGAACAGACAGGATACATTTTTCTTACTTTGAAACTGCCGCAGGGAAGCAACTTATTAGACTACAATTAGTTAGGCTAAACTCGTAAGAACTCACACGCACTAATAGTAGGGGCATTGAAGCTCAGGAAATGCTTGCAGCAAGTTTGCGATTTTCAGGGGTCGTTGGTGTGGTAGCAGTGACAACCAATCACGCCTACTTTTGCTCTGCCAAGGCACTCTGCAGAACTGTTGGAGTCTCTTTTATCACTCTAAAGGGAAATGATACACCCATCAGTAATGATGCTGAAGAAAACATATTACTGATGCTGCTAATAAGCTGCCAAAAATTTCCAAAGCTCATACAGCGAGTCATCTTTGGTTTGAGCCAGGCTATGATGAAGTAAATACTGTAGTGGATTTGGGGGAGGGGGGTGATCAAAGATCCACCAACAACACCTTGCTCCAGAGGTAACCTTTCAATCTATTTCCAAACGGAGGAGTATGCCAACTCCACAACCGTATCAGAGCCCATGGCTCAAACGCACAACTCAGTGTTTCAATTAGTAAACCATACTATATTATACGACAACAGTCCCAGTGTGGTATAATAAAGGCAATGTATCTTGCTGCTTGGTGCAATCACAAGCAGAATACCAATACAAGTGTAAAGATTAGTGAACAGTCTCGACCTTTTATAGGCAGAGTAGCAGAAAAAATATGCCCAAGTAAGGGGGGCAACAAATCAGCAGTAGCAGGAAGTGATAGTACGAATAGAAAGATAAGATATAAATAACACAATGCAGTATTGGCTAGGATAGGTTTAAATGTATAAGGCGCCCAGAAGTAAGGGGTAGAGCTTCTCAGTCAATAATGCTGAATCATGGTGGTGCAATAGGTAGCTCAAGTTCCTAGCTGTTATGGCTTGTGTTCCCTGTCTTTTGTTCTTCCGGTGGTAGCTAGGCAGCAAAGTTGGGCTCCTGCATACTTTGGTACTACTTTGGGTCCACAGGCTATAGCCCTTCTTCCTTCCTCAACCTGGTATAGGGTCAGTAGTGCATGCTGCAGGGCCAGCAGTGACTGCTACAGGGCCGGCAGTGAATGCTGCAGGGCCGGTAGTGCTTCTACCGGTTCTCTTACTTGTTTTCTGGCTGTGCCAGACTCAGTTTAGGCGTGCCTGACACTCAGCAGTTGTCAGAGGGACCTTACGCACATGTAGTGGTCATGAAAATCCACCACAATACGTAACAAATTATAACAGACCAACATTACCTATATAATTTACACTCTCAGATACTAAAAAAAGAACTTACAGGTGTGATTGATCTAGGCTTATTTGCTAATAGACTTCAGAAAACAGATGGAAATAACATACCATGATCATTACAGAGTGTAGGTGCCAGTGAAACAACTTTGACTTGAGGTACCCTAAATTCAAAACAAACTGCTCTGGAACAGCTAAATTCTCATTTGTATTGAGCTCTTATAGACAAGTTGACACATAATATTACAAAACTACCATCCAACCACATGCTATTCTAATTATTCAAAACACTTTCAGTAAAGCTTTTGCGGTTCAGTTTACGAATAGATTGTTCTGCCTTAAAGGCATTATGATCCTCAAGTGACAAACTTTCAACATAAATTGATCCAACTACTTCCTAAATGCTTTGATCCGCTTAAAGTCATACCGTGAAAAGACTGTAGTAGATTTTAGTCTGTTACCACAAAATGCTACTAAGCTCAAATATTCTGTATCTCCCCAGAGGGGAGACTGCAGGTATAGCCAGTGCCGCTTGTCCAAGTGACTTTAACAACTAGCAGGGAGGGCCCGCGGCTCAGACAGACTAGTCTGTTTGCTGGAGTAACAATACATTTATTGTATTCCATGCTGTTCTAATGAAGTAGTCCGCTAAAGTGAAGTAGCAAGAGTAGACACAATGGTACAAATGCAAAGAATGTATAAAGAATTCAGCCTTTTATAGGCTAGAGCACAGGAAGCACACATTGTCATAATCCAATAAAATAACCAGAATACGAGAATAACCAATCATGTGTACAGGAAGTAAAATAGCCAAATAGTAACACATGGCTAAATATAACAGCGAATAATAGAATGAATGCAAGTAGTTAAATAGAATCAGTGCCCATAAACAAACGGGCAGAGTCAATGGGTGAAATGTCTGCTGGCAAGCATTCCCATCTCCTGCTTAGTCCTAGGGCTTTTCCATAGCCCGGTGTCCATCTTTCTTGGCCTTTGGAAGTAGATAAGTTGTAAACTTGGCCTTCTGCAGCTCCACAGCTCTTCTCAGGATCTTTGACTAAGTTATTCATTTGACCCTGGCCCAGTACAAGTCTTTACCGGGCCAATAAAGGTCACCACCAGCCCTGCCATGTTTATTACACAGAGAAGGCAGCAATAATCTCTCTACTGCTTGCAACAGGGACAACCAGTTGCCTGTTGCTTGTATTCAGTGAATGCCAAAGGGTGCCTCTGGCCCACAGAGACAGCCTCTAGTTAGATAAGGGCCTACAAAGAAAAGCGTTTGCAAGTTTTTACTATAAAACTCTACCACACACCCCTCTCCATATCTTGGCTTTCAAGTATAAATAACAAGAAACAATATATGGGGTACAACTGTGCTGGGTGGGTATATAATTAGATATATATAAATGCAGAGCAAGTTGCAACCCATGCAACCGGAGAGATTTTGGTGAGTAAATATATATGTATGTGGTCCTAAGAACAAAGTCTTAGAAAAGATTGCCTCACAGGCTCTTTGCCTGCTGTCTCAGCTGCTCCATTTCAGCTGTCACAAGTTTGACCTTTGGCTCCGGACAATAAAGTCGAGGAAAAGATTGGTGAGCCAACAGGTCAGGTAGAGGGAGAGCAGGAAAGTTCTCCTGATACCAGCGGTCCCGAGAGCCTTAGTCAGTTGATTGATCTTCCGAAGCGAGGCAAGCCGTTTTTATCCCTGTATTGACTTGGTGGCAGTAGACCTCACCGTACTGAGTAGGAGGGCCTACATTTCTTTGTGGTCGCCTTTGGTATTTCTGAGCCGAGTTTCCTTATGGGTGGCTCTACCCATTATAGCAGGGGAAATAGATTTCTTGCATCTCCACTGGCTGTGGACTGACAAGTGGTAGCATCCCTACAGGGATTTTTCTAAAAAGAGATGACGATGGGTTATAGGGGTCGTTCCAGGGAGATTGGTGGTAATGAGAGTTCTGTTTCCAAGGGTTCTCTGACTCTAGACTTCGCACACATTGGGTCAGCAGTTGGGTTCCAAGGCAGCAGGAGCTTGGTCACTGGGGTCAGTGCAGGGGTAGTAGGGCTTCAGGTTGCAGCCGTTTTGCACTGACCTTTGGTCATGCCTTGCAATGAAATAGGAGTGGTTATGATAGACCTCCTCCACTTCAAACGAGACCACAAACTTAGGCTGGAGCTTGGGGTTTTCTTCCCTCGTTTGCCTCTGATTCAGCAACAATACTTGGTCATCGAGGGCAAACCAGGTGTTCTTCACCCTCCTCGGTTCTAACTTGAACTTCTCGTAGAGTTTCATAGACTTGCTCCAAATGCTCTTTGAGAGTGATGACGTATGCATGCACTGTCATCAGTTTGGTGGCCATCCAGGTCCAAGGTGATTGCAAAAATGATAAACAGGGATCATGACAACATCGCAACATGACAACACAACAATCATAAACATGACAACAGGAATCTAACAAGCCTGCTGATCCTCTGAGACCCACTGCAATGCCAGAAAGACCATGGCAAATGCTTGGTTGGAACCTAGTCCATTTCGAATGCTAGAATTATCTGTTGGTGATAGACTATTATTCATGCTACCATGAAATTGCATTGCTGGGTAAGGACACAGCATCGTCCAACATCATCAGTCACATGAATAGGATGTTTTCAACAACCCGAAAACCAGATAGTCTAATTTTGGACAATGATCCTCAGTACATAGCAGGGATACATACTAACACTATACTAACTGAGTCTTGGTATCAGTTTACTCACATAACTAGCAGCCCCAGGTATCCCAGGTAGAAAGGCACTGAGGAGTAGGCAGTGTAAATGATCCTGTCATTATTGAAGAAGGAGAAAAATCCTTATTTGGCTTTGTTAGCGTATCATACTTAAAATCAAGAAAGTGGTTATTCCCCATCTCAGCTATTGATTGGCCGTTGTTTAAAGACAATCTTTGCTATTTATCCAGAAAACCTATAGCTACAGTTACTGGGTGAGCAACTTTACAGCTTGTAATTACCATTATAAAATCTAGCATAAAAATAAACTATAGCAACTCATAAGCCAATGATCTGAAGCAGGTTTCAACCGGAGATAACCGTAGGGAAGGAACCATTGTAAGTGAATCTGATTTATCCACCAGGTCAGCAGTAATCTCATTCGATGATGAGCTATTCATCAGGAGGAATCGTACAGTTCCTGAAGGTTCATTTGGTATGCATTCTGCAGTGCTGTACACAACTCAAAATACAAGACAGATTCGTCCACTTCAGAAATTGAATGATTTTGCATGTTAGCTTTATGCGAAAATGTTATTCCCAGGGCTCCAAAGGAGATGTTGTATATATGTATATATAAGATTAAGTTATATAGGTTTCCGTAAAGAATGTTTAATACGACGGAGTAGAGTATAGGTTGACTTAAAAAGAAAAGGAGCTGAATATGTCACTAGTCCATTTTATTACTTAAAGTTTCATGAGTAGTATGCAATCTTTAAGCCGGAGAAGGTATTATCAAGCAGAAAGTGTTTTTTATTGTTACTTAATATTTTCTATCGCTTAGGCTGGCCGGCCATTAATACTTATATAAATTATATCGATATACGATATAACACTATTAACCAACCCTACATCCTTTGCTTACGTATGCTACCAGGTAAAAATACACAAAAGACGACGCAGTGTTGTTGCTATTATTTATCTATCACTACACTTATTCTACAAGTTCTTATGAAGCTTTTGTGGAAAAACCTTCGCGTGCTTCACAAAAACAAATGGTAAAAGCGTTTTAGAAACTTTTTAGAAAATGGCTAGTTACAATTTTTTAAAACATAGGATGTGGTCCACAGCTACATGGTAAATAATTTGTAAATTTATCTAGTAAACTTATTTCCTACTCGCTCTTTAAGTGAATCTATGGACTTTCTTGTTTATGTGACAAACCGCAAAATTACTGCCAGCATTAGCAGTGACTGTTAACTGCGATGGTGTGTAACTTGAGTTGAGATTTTTTGAATAAGCGTTTATGGGCAGACTGATGATAAACATTTTGTTATTACTCGTGATACTGCGAATAGATTCATTATTCAGCTGTCAATCCGCATTGATTATGAGTCACGAGAAAAAAACCAAACCAATCATAACAGGAAACTGTGACACACTGCTGAAACATTGAATGCTGAGTGCTACACTTTCCTGCCACTCGTGAGATCATAAGTTGCATCAGAAATAGTATTATTGTGCTTTAAACTTCTAAAGCTCAACGACTCATATGGTGAGCCCAAAGAGATTAGTGAGTAAGCAAGGATTATATATCGATAGTAAGGCATACCACAGCCATATCCCCAGTATGGTCAGCAAGGGTTATAAATTATCTATGGGAGCCATTGCTGTCGGGTGCCATGTTGAATAATTTTGAATCTGCTCTGCATTGTGATGATTGGATAACTAAATCTAAATGTTATTTATAGTTTCCATGCATAATCATGTGAGCTTATCTGCATCAACAGAAATAACTGGGCTTTATTCCACTTGATAACTAGCCAGCTCGTGCTAGCTTGAAGATGGAACTGCTAATGCACAACAAACGGCTACAAGAAGCATCTGTAACCCTCAAAAATCAAACAGCATTACTAAAATGAACAACGTAGATTACAGCTGTACAGAATTTATCAATCAAAGAGCTGGTTGCAAAAATATATCTCATTGATAAAGTCTTTAAACAAAGCTGCCAGTTTTTGAAATGATGTTGTCTGTTAACATCACTTGAAGAATGTTGCAAAAGTTGGCTTGACTAATACTTTACTTGAAATAAATTTTGATTTTTATAAACTAGTACAAATTGAATCTTTAAAAACAATTTGTGATATGTGTATCACACAATACTTATACAAAGGTATGCGGGGTCTTATCTCTTGTATAAGATGGTAAAAGTTTGTCCTGAGGTGATAAATAAAAAAAAAAATCATTTTGACACAGTGTACGTTTGAGAAACGGATATTATAATTATAACCAATATTATATTATTATTCAAACTATGGTTTTCAAAGTTTGAAAGGTTTTAAGTTAAAGCATTTACTGGTAGTAGGCAATCCAAACGGTGATGATAAGCCTATCTGAGTTGCTAATTATGGATACCGCTGATTATTTTTGCACCAACAGGAAGCGGAATACAGTAATCATTAAGAACATTTTGGGTTCTAAAGTGTGCCTACCAGAGTCTAAAATTTTTGAACACGTTTGTACAAGTTTGTTATTGATGTCTTTTACATATACCGTGTTTGCAATAAATGATGCTGTTTTGGTATTGAGAAAAACGTCTTCATTAAAAACTATAAAATGACAGCTGTCACCAGTCAGGGTAATTAAAATTTTTATAAATTCCATGCTTTTGAAATTGATGAATGTTTGCAAACTAGAAGTATAAATAATTATTAAAAGGCTCACTAAGTAATAGTTTTATCAAGTTTCACTACTGGATAGTTTAATGTATGCCATTCAAGTTAATGATAGTGGGTCTTATGCTTGTTTTTGTTGAACATTTGTTATAATTAAATAATAATATTAATTAAAGCCAAAACAGACAGTTGATTTGCCTTCATTACATGCTTGGAAAACTAGTATCTTATTAGTAATATTGGTAATTTATTGTGGTAATTAATGAAATAACTAGTAGATGAAGCAAAAGTAAACGAATATTGGAAATAGTGATCTTAATGTATGGAAAAGGTTGAAAGTTTTCTGCATTTCTTGAAAATAAAGCAACAAAGAAAAATATGTCACAAGTCACTTACAGCCGTTGTAAAGCAACGAACAAAGAACAACCACCCCAGTTAGAAATATTTATTTCACTAAAACAATAATTTAGGAATGAAAATGCCGTAAAACAGCAAAAACACAACCGAATTTCAGCAGTCTGTTGATTGGACACAATTGGGTGTTGGATTGTGGTAGGGTGTATAAACCTTTAACAGTAAAACCTGCAATGTAGCTCAAAATAATGTATTGTAATGGAATTTGATGACTCCCACATTTGTACGCATGCCTCATAAAAGCACTGGCATCAATTAGATGACCATTGGATGGCCATAGCAGTATAATTAACGCATACCACATACTCTGGCACGGTGTATGCCAGCTACGGCGAACCTGGGAAAGCTTCCCGGGGCGGAATCAAGATGGTTGACATAACCTGACAGATCAAAATAGTGTGAGAGGTCTCAGAAGCCAACATCTGCAAAGTATCTACCTCAAGGTCCGACAAAACTTGGATCCTAGGCTCGTATGGACCAAAGTCTTACCACAAAAAGCTCTAAGAGATCTGAACTCTTGAGGTTGGCTATTATATCTGCGACTCCGTCCCTACTTCTGGGCACCATGTCCATTTAAATAATTGCCTGTTGTTTTAATATCTTGTATGCTTATTTGTGAGTTTATGTTCCAATTTTGTACTATTGGGCGTGAGCCTTGATTAGGCCAATCATTTCCTGCACTCAAGGCTATAAAAGACTGCTTTCACTCTTTGTACTGTAATGAATGTCTATCTGCGCACTGGCCTTGGTAATACACTTTACCCTTTATTATTTTTGGATAAAGTAAATGCATTCAACTCTAAAGCTCTCAGGTATACCACTGCGCAGAGGGTTTTTCATGGTTGTGGGGTAGAGTGATACTCCTTCATAGCAGATTTAGTGCCATGCCTCCTGGAGAAAGAGAATTGGTGGCAGAAGGCTATCAGCAGCTACTGACATTACTGATCCAGCAAACAAGGAGTTCCGCAGGTGACAGTGTGTCAAGTATACTAAATAGTGGCCCCCAGATTACACTACAGTATTCTTTGGATTCCTCTCATACAAGAAGTTTTCCAATTTCGACACAAACGGTTGTTGATTTGATCGCTTGTTTTGTCAGCTGATGACTCACAGAGGCCACCAAAGATATTTCATGTACACAACACTCACTGGGAGGCCTCATAGACCACATTACACTAGGTAGTTTCATGCCCTAGTAGGTAACAGACTAACCAGATTTGGAAGGGTAGAGCAGCTGTAGAAGAACGTCATTGAGTACATTGGACTTGATGAACCTTGATTGCTACAGAATTAATGTGAGAGTCACTTGATCCGGAATATGATCGATGAGTTATTGTACGAATCTATTTTGTACGGAAATAATGCTCAGCTCAACGCTCTTTGTTTAGCAGAAAAATGGACTCATTTTTGTTGAAGTAACATTACTCATCATTGCGACTTTCAAACAGAAATGTTATATTTGCTTTTGGCTATTGAGCACTAGATACAGATGAGCCAATCTTTTGGTTTCTGTGGGAAGCATGTAAGCATCAAATTGTAAAAAAATATGAAGTGTTTTTTATCATGGCATAAAGTGTTTTTGTGGTACTGAGGCTACAACTGATTTGTCCAGTCAGTATGTATTGGCTACAATATAGTGGAAGTTCGTGGAATTGGCAGCACTTGGTAACACCATGAGTTCCATGTCCATAAAAACCCTGGTACTTTCTTTTACTTCAGGCGGTAGCGCTTGGGTAAAGGCAACATCTAACAATGGTGGCTCTACTCTACTGTAACTGTGGAAGTTCACAAGTTAATTAAGCTGAAGGATTCTTAGCTAGACAGCTCATTTCAGATTCTCTACAGGATTGTATAAGTCAATCATACGCGATGTTGACTCAAGCGCATCCATGCCCAGCTAATAAAAATTGCACTCTTAGCACTAATGCATGCTATGGTTGCTTCCTCCAGAAACAGGCAAGCTATGGTGGAAAGGGAAATAATGATACATTCTTGTGAGATTGAAAGTCATAGGAGGCTAGAGAATTAGTAGTCCTGCCAACACATGACACTGTGGTACGGTTGCTCAGTAGCTACTCCCTGATGGTGAAATCATGTGTTGCAATGTGACAATACTAGATTTTGAATGTAGTTGAGAATTGATAAAAATAACTATTTGGTTTCCTGGGCTGTTACAATAGATTTAGTCCGGAAAAAACTTCTAGTTTTTAGTATTGTAAACTTAGGGATGGATATTTTTGTTTTGGGCCATAACCAGATACATGTCAGCGCTACCGATAGCAGACACCAACAGCAGACACCAATAGCAGACACCAATAGCAGACACCAATAGCCCTCAATAGTTTTGGTCATTCATTTCTTTCATGCCCTTCTAGCTGTAGACGTATGTATGGATGTGTTTGTATTGCCTTTCGGCTTAATATTCTCATACAGCTGGGGTTCTATTGTTGATTATTCTATCACATACAAGTTGGTGTTTGTTTCTGCATGATTGTATGGAGAAATCCCCAGACAAGCTTCGATCTAGCAGCTTCTATCTGCAGGATCAACTTCTCATCCATACAGTTAACACTTTAGTAGATCTTATGCAATGCTGAATGTTCCCTATGCCTGAACCAACTTTGAACTCCTCTGGTGTTGCTCGCTCTGGTGCATTGACTGCCGATTTGTTTTTAACCATATATTACTTATATTGTCAACTTGCTAATCGACCAAAGAAAATTTTTTCTTTTTTTCTATAAACTTAACTGGACTAAAAGCGTTTTGTTTAACAAAAAGTCTTTCATTATGTCCATCAGAATCCGAGGAACTAAAAGGTTTTTTAAAAATGAAAATATATTTTGGACTCATTTGAAGTATGCAAAAACATACAAGATAGTGTTTGAGATCGCTAGCCATCAGGTCTCGGTATGCAACATCAGCCGAAATTTATTATGTGCTACTAATGTATTCAATACTGTATTTATTCATAATTTCAACTTTAAATGAGCTGAAGGATTATTTGCTTTTGCCTCAAAAAATAGCTAAATACGTAACCAACAAACTTCAATAACCTTCTAACCACAATGTTGCATATGTATTGTTATTTTTTCATTCTTATTGGCATAAAGCCAACCTTTTAAAATGTGTACATGATATTTTATTTGTACAGTAGCCACTAGTTCTAACAACAAAATATCTAAACCAATATGAAAAATTGATGGTAACTCTACGGCAGTCCGAAGTTTGGTTGTTGTGGTTTATTTCCCTTCAACCAATCATAGCTTACATGCTATTTTTTGCTACAGCAAGCACTTTGGGTGAAAAGATACACAAGACAGTGGGTAATTACTGTAATATAAATCTTATTCTATTGTTGCAATACTGCAACCATTGAGTTAAATAGTATATAAAGCAATGAATTTTTGCAAGTAATGCAACAAACCATTTTTAAAAATTAAGCTCATATTTACAATCACAACTACATCACAGAATAAACCAATATGGGCTACAGTGCAATCAATGGACGGAAGACTAACGTGCTTTCTGATTAGCACAACCTTACCACAAAACTGCTACTGGCCATTTTCTTACGCTATTGTATTGTTACTAAATAATACTAAGTACTGAAACCTAATAAATACTTTGCCAAACAGTACTGGATGAAGCAAGCCTTCGCTTTTTTGCCAACTTAATTTTTCCCAAATCAGAATCTTCCAGAACGTCTTCTAGTGCACTATCAGAACCAAGGCTAGCGAGTCTCTTGCAAGCTCTGCTTACTATTGACGTGTAGAACGTCTTTGATGAATACTGAGCCTGTAGCTTCTCATCTTCAATCTCATATTCGTCTGGAGCCTCGTGAGTCTTTTTGTGAGCCACCAACTTTGATTGGCGACAAGTAATGTAGTTGCATTTTTCGCACATATATACTTTCTCCTCTTCTGTATGCCTGCGGCTGCAATGTGCGAATAAATCATCAGATTTGCTAGTGGAATAGTCACAAAACTCGCAGCGATAAACCTTTTTGGTCTGGAAGCTTGATTCCCTGGATTTTTTTTGGGGTTTTTCATGTACATGGTTGATGGCATGTGATTTTGAACGCTGAATTTTTGGTTTAGGATAAAGCGAAACTTGGCAAGAAATACTGCTTGATAGATGATGGCTGGGCATACTTGGGCTTCGACAAAATCTTTGCCTTTTGCTCTTTTGTGAGCTGGTTTTACGGTCTTTAGCTGGGATCTGTGTCGACTGCTTATTTTTTCTCTCATATTCTAGCTCTAACGTGGAGTCGTTTACCAGATCTTTAAAACTTTTGCACTTTTCAAGTGTTTTGCTTCTAATCAAATCCTTCTGATACCGCAACAATATATCGTGTTTGGGCTTTTTGTAAATTTGCGCTGACGAAACAGGCCTATCATTTCTGTCAATATTTGAACTAGTCCCTAGTTTGTCCCCAACTTTTAGCATTTTATTGCTACCGTCCTCATAGCCTATCTGCGAGTTGGGGTCTAAATTACAAGTTGTATCAGTCGTTTGATGTGTTGGCGTTTCAACTTCTTCCATCCTTTTAGACAAGGTGTCATCATCATTGCTGCACCAACTACGCTTGTCTGGCGAAGCGATGGAATAATTATCGCTACAACTTGTGCAATCAGAATAATTAGCAAGGGAACTTTGTAAAGAGTAGCTTCCAGAAATTACCATTTCAGGAGAACTTACATTAATTGGTTTGTCACTCAAAGAAAGTTTGTGAATAATTGATTCTACAGAGCACGCCGTTTGGATATCTTGAAATTGGCAGCTGGAATCGGTCGGTATGATTTCAAAAGACGGTTGACATTTTATCATTGATTGTTTATCAGGAAAGAAACCAGCAGCTTTGGGAATATCTTCAAGTGCTCCATTGTCCATTATTGCCTCAACAGCTCTTTCAGTTTCATCTGTTGCACAAATAGTGATGAACTTGGATGCTGGAAACATACTTTTGACGGGAAAACTTTGCTTTGATTCTATGAGATCAGCACTGTTGGGCTGTGAACACATTTCAGTAGGGGCAGTAATAAAATCTTCATTATCCATTATTGTCTCCACGGCACGCTCTGTTTCTGCAACATATTTAGGTATTTCTGTTTGATCTGATACCTGATGGTTTGTGATGATTTTCTGCAGTGCTGGATTCAATCCAGGTTCTTGTTGACTCTTTTTAGCTTCTGATGGTAACAATGCCGCTGATTGTTTTTCCGTAGGTTCATAAGGCTGACTTTGCCTAGTTTTTATATGGTCGTCAGGACTTAACTGGCTATTTGTTGATCTTTTACTTGGTTCCATAGCTGTATTTATAAAGGTTTCTTTTTCGTTTTCAATTGCACCCATTTTATCCATTGATGGTGGAGTCGAGTGAGTAATTTCTGAAACCACTCTGTTTTCGGAAATGGCGGTAATGCTAGATGTGGCTTTGGTAGAACAAATCAAAAGATTTTGTGCAGATTCAAGGGTTGTGATGCTGTCAGTTATGGGAGCATGAAAGATTTGAGGCTTATCATAAATGGTATTAGCGGTTTTTGTATTCTCACTTGTTTTGATGCAAGCGGCTGTTTCTACATCAATTGATTTTTCGTCTAAGAATAAAATGCTGTCTGGCGGTAGAAAACGTTGCTGATTGTGATTTTTCTGTACTTCATTGGCCACGATTTTTTTCAATAATTGTCTAGAAGTTTCAGAGTGTAGAATTGCATTGCAGGAACCTTCTACATCGTTAGAACAATGTGGTCGGTGTTCTGGAATGACCTCTGTACCATTTTCAACAGACTGGTGTCTCAATATCACTATTCCTTCTGCTACTGTACTTGAGTATTTTTCTGTTTCTTCTGTGTTTGACTGCAATTCCTTTTCCATACTGTTTGGTTTAAACTTCTCTTTGTTCAGCTCACTAAAGAATTCTGAATTTTTGTCGCTAGATCCACAATGCTCTTCCACTTTTAAGGCTTCTTCATCTTCGCTTTTAGAACAGTGATTATTCCTGAGTATAGGAGATGGCAAATGCTTTTCCTCATTAAACGTTTCAACTCTTACTTTTGACAACGAAACTTTTTCGGCATCCAGGTATTTATCCCTGCCCACGGTATTATTTTCACTGTCACAATCAATATGCCCCAATGACACATTCTCTTTGGTACTCTTCCCCCCGATATCAACGGTGGCCACTCCATTGCTCTCACCAAAGTCCATGGATGTATTGCGCTTTCTTTTGTAAGTGTTAATGTTTGTTGATACTTGTTTCATGACTTGGCAACTTTGACTCTTTGTCTCTGCAGAACTATCATTAGATTCTAATGTAATAAGTTCTGAAATGCCTTGAGCGGTTGGTGCTGAGCTAACTGAATCAACAGGATCTTTTAAACTGTTCCTTGTCCTTCTAGCATATATCTCTTTTACTTTCTCAACCATTGCAGTTTTGGACAGCAGCTTTGGCTTTTTAGGAGACTTAATTAACAAATTTTGAATTTCGTCAACACCAGATTTCTTGGTTGTGGTTGAGCTTCTTCTTCTCAGCCTAGACGGCCTTTTGCTTGGTGAGTTTGAGTCAGTTTTAATTTTATTTTTAGCTACTTTTGGTTTCAAGGAGTTTTTTGACTTGGCATTGTCATTTTCGGTTTGGTCTTCAGAACTTTTCAGGCAGCATCGAGACAATGATTTGTGCACCGATTCTTTTAAAATGTTTTCTTCACGAATTTCACATATGATTTTGTTTGCATCACTTTGAAAAGCTACCAATACTGGGTTCTCGTGTATATAGGTGAGTTCAGAATCATAATTGGATGCTTGGCTCCCTACAACTGATGCAACTCTTTTCCTCTTCGATGTTTTAGGAATTTCATCAGTTCTCTTCCTACTCATAACAGGTGGATCAACAGGCTCATCCTCAAAATCATAAACAGAAGATGCAAAGGCAGTTGCAGCGTGTTTTTGGGAGCTAACCGGTGCTGGAGTTGAATTAGACGGATTTGGAATGCAGACTGCAGGACCTGTGTATTGAGCAACTGAAACCGTCATCCACTGCAAAGGTTGTTCTGTAGATTTTGAAGGAGAATCTTGTTGTGTGGGTGTTTCTGATGTTGAAGAAGTAGAATTTAGACTTTCAAACATGCTCTTTTTTCTTGCACTATATGTTCGATTAAAAAGAGATTTGACCGCTTGCTGGCCATCTTTGTCAATGTCATCTCTACTGCTATTGCTGTTGCACAAAGAATTTGCTGGTTTAACGTCTTTAACGTCACAAGGTATTTCAGAAGTTTTTACATTGTTTGGATCAACTTCTTTGCCCGTCTCATCTTCCGAGATATCTGTGTCCATCTCCATAGCATCACCTGAGCTGATGTTGAGGCTAGCAGCACCAGTATACGTATTATAATTCTCTTTCATCTCCGTGGGTATTTCAATGCAAGAGGTCCTCGTATCAGTCTCTGGTGGTTGTTCGGGGGCACTGAATAACTCTTGTTTCTGAAGCTTAGCTTTTTCACCAGCTTCCACGCCATCACTATCAATGTTTCTTATTGATTTTTCAACATCGACTTTGTTTTTATCCAAACTGATGTTAGCAGGAACGTTGACTGAACTTTCTTGTGTTGGAACCGTTAAGCAGATCTGATTAATTTCATTTTTGGATGAAATTTTGGACTGAACTTTTTTTTCGGTTTCTTTTGCACTGGTTTTTGTGAATGACACATCGGCATAATTGTTTGACTCGACGCATTTGTATTCATTCAAAGTTTTGGCTGGGACCATGCTAGGTTGTTGAACTGGTTTTGGTGCAGTGACCAAACATGTTTCTGAGTGGCATGCAATATCTGTGAGTTGAATTTTGCATATCGCTTTAGGAACTTCATTTTGAGCTAGTTTGCTAGACGTGTGATCCTCATGTTGCTGTTTTTTGCTAGGCTTTTGGTTTGCAAGTTTGGATGACGGTATACTTAGTTCGGAGGGTAATCCGCTCTCCTTTTCCGCTGGTTGCTGCAACTTCTGTACAATTTGTGAAGATAATTGAGGATATTGGTTTGAAAAGTTTGACTCAGGATGAATAGTAGAAGTTGTCTTTCTAGCTTCGTTATCATTCCTGCTGGCACATTCACCTTCTAGTCTACTCACTGATTGCTCTGCGCTATTATTGATGCTCGACTCATTGGTTTCCGTCTTTGGCTTTAGATGTGTCTGTATATGTTCAGCCATAGACTCGGCGCTAGGCGTGTCATAGTCACACATGCCTACAAAATCACCGGGTTTATGCATGATTTTTTTATTATAAAGAGTGATGAATTAACTAACCAGCATTGCAACAAATCAACTCTTATTGCTCATTGATATTTAATGAACTTGCCTTGCACAAGTTATTGCAACCATAACGAAAAAAATGTAATGTACAGCTAAACTGTGTTAAGAGTGAGTACCGCAAATAAACACTGATGATGCTCTCTTGTCATCTTTGATGTGCATATTCTTGTGAGTTATGAAGTTCATAAAGTCATTGGTAATGTGGTCGCATCTATCGCATGAGTAGGAATCTAAAAGTTTGAAAGCTTCATTGTGAAAATTTGTAACAAAATTTCAACAGTGCAGTGTAAATAACTGTGGTATTGAATACTTCTCCAAGTTTTCAGCCTGTACCAAAACCTACAGGGCGCTTACCTTTCATTTTTTGCTCTCCACCATCTTCTGTATCAGATTTACTGGAAGTGATGGCGGTGTTACCTAAAGAACTTGAGCAGGGTTTTGCTTCTTCTACATCATTACATTCATTGTCTGTTAATGCAAAAAACCACTGTTAGCTGTACGCTGTGCACCGGCCACAAGAAAGTATTGATTTCAAGCTGACGCTTTAATTTATTAGAATGGCTTCAATCTTAAAACTATTCATCAAAAATCATTATTCTGCTGGGTGATGATGTAGATTAGCAGCACTTTGTTGTATGTTAGGGCTTCAGTTTCAATTGAAAATGAAATATTTATTAACAAGCGTTCTACTATTAGTTATGGGGAAAAGCTATCACATTGGCATCGTTTGGTCATTTTTATACTATAACACCTTTTTAATGTTGAAAGATTAAATATTAAGTTAAAAAACACACTCCTAAGTTTATGTTTGAGAGAAGACACTTCAGCAATTGTCACCTTATTAACACGCTAAACTACTTGTTAGTAGCAAACACAGCAGCCATTTGCGATAAGGAATGGGGAGGTATTATAAACACTCTACGAAGCCAACCACCTATCAGATAACAGCCGATGCAAACTTGGTTCAATATGTGTGTTTGTGGGTGAAACCCAATGTCATTGCAACAATACCTGTGTGTGTGTTGGCTGTCCAATGATTATGTGGTTCGTCATCTGTAATACCCCAAATCTCTTCTGATTCCATCTCAGAGGCTTCCATGCCACGTCAACTTACCAGCAATTTTCTACAGACATATGTGTATGTTCTACAGACATATGTGTATGTTCTACATACATATGTGTATGTTCTACAGACATATATGTATGTTCTACAGACATATGTGTATGTTCAACATACAACAATTTTTGATGTTTTGATGTGAATATTGAAGCTTTGAAATCACGCTGATAAGAAGTTCAAAACATTTTTGCATAAGTAACAATGGTAACATATGGTTAGAATTATTTTGTTATTATTAAATCGCAATTCCATCAGGTACTCGCTGTCAATAACTGCATATTGTTTTGAGTCCAACATCAACTAAACCTGCATCATTCTAAATGATGAAAGTATGCACAGCTCGTACCAGACATAGTTTAGTCTCAGAGTTGTAGTAATTAGTCTACTAGAGTGAAATGTTAGCCTGACCTTTTGTCATGACAAATCATTTCTGAGAAATCATTGTTGGGTGAACTGATTGATTGAGAGATTCAGACAAAGGCAAACAGTCGTGTCCGACTAAATGTATCACCTACAAGCCAGCTAGCTCGGTATGTACAGTCAAATGACATAAAAACTGTGGCTTGTTTATGACTTTTAAATGACAATGCGAACTAATTGGTATCAGCTATCATATAAAGTGACGCCACATCGTTATACAACCTTTTCAAGTTATACAACTCTTCTAAATTATACAACCTGTCTAACTATTCACAAATGTGATATTATAATAGTCAAAGCATCTATGAATGCTATTGTATAGAATATTGCTATTGCTGACTTGACCTCCAGCACACACAGTGTAATGAAAGCATTGTAGTCAAAAAGCAAACCTTTCTGCTACCAGCATACAATTATAGATTTACAATGGTTGTTTTGTGCGAAATGCATACCATTTAGCACCCATTTGTTTTTCAACTCAGACGATTATCCAAAATACCCCTAAAGCCACATAAAAATCTTTGGTTTCAGTTAAAAATTAACCAACCCAATAATAACTTCATTTAGTTGCTACCACTAAAAATGAGTTTACATATCCGTTCTATGAAACGGCTAACCCCAATCAAGCACAATTTCGTTCACCAAATACACTTCACTTACCTCTGAGAAGACTTGTATATATTTCAGTTTAATTTTGGCTTTAAAATGTAAATAAGCTGACGGCATTTGGCCATGTATTGTTCAAGCAGAGAACCATTCTTGACCAAACCCAGCTTCTTACTGATACGCAGCGTCATACATCACTTATGACTCCACGCCTTTGTGATAACTCGCAATTTCATTGGACGAAACTTTGTGTACCAGTGAGAAGCAACTTCAAGCTTCAGTGATTACCTCCAAGAGTTTATGCCACTGAACGTCTATACATATTGGTATAGAAATTCAAAGAAATAAAAAAAGCTCTTTGTTAGTTTACATTAGAGCTCAATGATGATGAATAAATAATAATGGAAGCCTGAAAAGCCAATGCTGTATTATGAGTCAATGAACATTGCTTAAACCAATATAAAAAATGGCAACGTGCCAAGAAAGCTTGCTCAAACACAGAAAAGTCAATTTATGGTGTGATGTTCAACCAACCTTCCAGTGATTTATCATTCACATCCAAATTAGAATATGCTTGTTTGGAATGTGTGTTCAGCTATGACATAGCTGAATTTCAGCTTTGTTGCATAACTCAAGCATCAGTTACCAATGTATTCAACTCGGTGGTTTACATTTGCTATGAGTGCATTACTAGACTCGACCAATCTCAACTGTCGCGAGGCTCTTGTATAAATATGTAATTGTAACATAGTTGTAATGCATAATGTTATATAGGTATAATAGCCGTTTGAGTTTTTTTAAAAGAGAAAACCATGCAATTTATCACTACAAACAATACAAAAGTCTTGTGTCATGTTTTAAAAAAATAAACCGATTAGAGTCGATTCATGGGTTGTAGTCTGAAGCAGCAGACAAGAGAGAACATTGTTAGTTAGTAAAGAGCTCTACTGTATTACTTTTATCTTTTGTATTCTTCTGACCGAATGATGATTTATTTTGCAGCAGGATGTTTTTGAATTTGTGTCGAGATCTGTTATAATAATTGCTTCACTCATACACGGCCAATGTCCATGAAAACTGACTGTTTACTGCAAACACTTATTGCAGGCACGTGTGTTTATTCATTGACAATAAATAGGTCAAGTTGGTCTAGTTTGATAAACCTTTGGTTGCCACTACTTGTCTTATACACAGTGAGGCAAATAGCTTACGTATGAAGGCTCATAAAAATAAGTAAGACGATGAAGATTAGGATGATCCGTACTGATGCAGGAGCGGCCGAGCAATTCTCGCTAATCAGCAAAAGCATTCTGGTAAAAATTGACAGTCGAAGCTCACAGTTGTATTGTACCAAATATAAATAACATGCACTGGTTTTTTTGCAGTTTTAATGTTAGATAACGATATTTTTTTTAACTTTCCATGAAATCAATATTTGACTACAAACATATTATTCTGATTATTCTCTCTATTCTCACCCTGCTCTCCCCTCACCGCCTGGCTCTACCCGACTCTCCTTTCCTCAGTCTCTCGCTTTCCGCGCAATTTGAAAGGTGACACAGGTGCGCTATTTGCTGAGACAATCAACTAGTAAAAAACATTTTACAAAAAACTATTGTAATTTATGCTACTGGAAGGAAGTGATGAAAGTCATAGACCACCACCTATCCACAAAATGTAACTGTTGGTGATTTGCCTTCACATGCATTATCGTTGAGGAAAATATTAAACCTTCAAGCCCCTCCGGTTTGAGAAAAATTGCAAGTTTAAATCGGCGCCATACACCCGATTGGTCCAATAGAGTGTGTTTACAGCAGTTTTCATATCCCTCAGCCTAATAGTTCATAAGGATGAAAAGCAGACAGACTTTTGACATTTATTTATATAGATAAAAAGTACAAAATTTCATAAATGATGGAAGAGCCAGCAATGCGAGTTTGCATATGACCAAAAGGTTTACTCACACAAATTTTCAGAACAGCCAAAGATCTTTAGCGCTTTTGCTCATCTTTCCTTTAAATCTGGTCGTGGGTAGACAACTCTAGTCGTGGGTAGACAATTTTTAAGCTGTATAAAACTTTTTTGCTATAAGCTTGTTGAACAGAAGTAGTAGTGTTTGAAATATCTATAAAAATTGACACTTAAATATTACCGTTGGCATTCGAAAATGGCAGAAATAACGAAAGTTGGTGTACATCACCTCCCATTTGATAGTGCGAACAACAATTTTTATAATAAGAAAAGTGAAGATTTTTACAAAACACGAAATTTGAAGAACTAAAAGCTTTGTTTCATTACAATCATACTCTGATATTTTCTCGGAAAAAGTTTTGGATTTAAGGAGTGTATTTGCAAGTTGCACAGGTCATATATCAGCAATTTTCCAAACAAGATGCTGATGTAGAAGGAAACTGTATGTTTACACACTCCAATAAGTTTGTGACAGCAAGCAGCAAGTGTCTGGCAGCAAGAGGCCAGACAACAGGATGTGTGATTTTTTGTAAGCACAGATTGAACTAAGTTCTGCAAGTGAAGGCAAAGATTAGATATGCAGCTAACCAGTTTTTGAATGAGAATCAGCAGAAATATTTGATGTGAGGTATTTCTTTACTAGCAGGTGATTTGGCATGGCAGGCAAGTTTGTGTCAACTGCCATACCTTATAATTGAATGTGCAAGCTATCAGTCTATTTACTTATGCAAGCATCTGCGATAAGACTATTTGTGCACTTTGAACTGCAATGTTTGCTTGTGCGTCACACGATCAGTCAGCTGCAAGGTGACTTGTTGTTGTAAGCCACGAAATGTGAGACACTATTGTTACTAAAGACCAAAACGGTCATAAAGCCATCCCAGTCAGGCTTGAGTGAAATATCTAAATTAGCGAACAAGCTAAACTAGATAGAGTTATCTGTTTGACAACCATTTTTGGAATTGATTACAGCTGATTTTAGCGATAAAAATATTTTTACTTGTTGGTGTTAAATCTTTTGACATTTGTATAAGCTAAAACTTAGATTCAAACATTGCTACCCCAAGAACTCGCTTGAACTCTAATGGAATGTCAGTTTGATCACTTTATTTTGTTGTTTACCAAAACTAAAGGGGTTGTGTCAGCCAATGTGACAAAACATAAAGTGATATTTGTCCCCTTCCTCGAAATTAATGTGCAAATAAATTTTACTCAAAAACTTTTTCAAAAACTCAAAAATTTGGTTTAAAAATTCACCAATAGCAACTTTGAAAACACTTTTAATTTTAGCATTATTTTTGCAAACAAAATCAGGAATTATATATCAAAGCTAGAGTTAGAAACTATTAAACTATATTTTTCAATTGATCTTTGATTATTGACTTTCAGTACAAATCAGTTATGGCATAATTTTTTAGGCAGAAGTTACCTATAATTTCGTTCACACTCCAATCTCTAATGGTTGCACAAGCCTCTTCAGTACAATAATATTGTTTTAAATGTCTCAATACAAAGAAATTATTATTTTATAGCATTTTTGAATCTTGAAATTTTGTTTTATTTTCATGCCCGCTTTAACTGTATTCTTTTGCAACAACTTAAACGATTGAGGGGACAACTTCATACTAGTCTTGTTACTAATGGTGTAGCCCATACAATGATAAATGCAGTTGATAAATTGAGGTTATAAAACATTCAAGGTAGCTGAGTTATGCAAAATATAAAAAGTCAAATACTGATGAATGCTTTTTTAGATTATATTTTTTACATAAATAATGGATTACAGATTAATCCAATGAAGACTTTTAATTCAATGATTTGTCATAAACTCACTACAATCGGTTGTTCTCATAGCAGATACATGACTGGCGTTGGCGAATAAAGTTTGGATGAAACAGAAACGCCTAGTAATTTCTTGTTAAAGTTTCACTTTACAAGGTGATAAAGCTTTATAAACATTCAGCATCAAAGATAAACATCAAAGATGTACAAAACTCGATACAAGCTCGTTAGCTTCTCTCGTGTAGCTCTATTGGTGTAAGGAAATAGGTAGCTTGTCTAGACGAACTCATTTGTGATGTAGTATACAATTTGCACAAGCCATTGTTCTAGTGTTCAAGCAACCAATCAATATTGTGGTGACTAGCTAATGCTTGGACATCACACTCTATATATGAGAGCAATTAAGTTTTGTGTTTAATACAGTGATATAAAGTGCAGGCAACACATACTCGTGTCAGTTTAAATGCTCGTCAATCGTGGCTGTGATTGATGATATGATGTGGCTAACAAAACTGTTTTAGATAAGAGCGCTTGTGGTAGTTTGATTGATATATGCATTATATAAATGTGCGTAATTATGGACAAGTGCAGTGATGCGTGTCAACTGTCAGTGCATACATTACCAGTTGAACAAGCTGGCTGCATAGAGACTAATGTATGCAAGAGGAAGTAGACATCATAATCGAAACCTGATTTTGCTCAATTTTTAGCTTTAGGCCATATTATTGAATAAGGAAAATGTGAAAGAAAACCTTTTGAACAGTCATGAGAACTCTGTGAAGTCATTGTCACCCAAATTTGTCTTCAACCAATTATCAATGGCCACAGCTGTTATGGCCACAGCTGTTATGGCCATAGCTGTTATGGCCATAGCTGTTATGGCCATCGCTGTTATGGCCATAGCTGTTATGACCATATCTGTTATGGCCACAGCTGTTATGGCCACAGCTGTTATGGCCATAGCTGTTATGGCCATAGCTGTTATGGCCATAGCTGTTATGGCCATAGCTGTTATGACCATATCTGTTATGGCCACAGCTGTTATGGCCATAGCTGTTATGGCCATAGCTGTTATGGCCATAGCTGTTATGGCCATAGCTGTTATGGCCATAGCTGTTATGGTCATAGTTGTTATGGCCATAGCTGTTATGGCCATAGCTGTTACGGCCATAGTTGTTATGGCCATAGCTGTTATGAAACACTCTCTTTGTCTTTCAACCTCAAACACTTTACTGGATAACTGCCTACGTATTAGTTAATGAGCAGTGATGATGTCACTACAAGTTATGTTGTGTCAGCTGACTAACCCAGGTCGGCTCCAGTTTATCGCTATCAAATATTTAACTTGACCTATTTTTATGCTACAATGGGCTTCAATAGTCGTCCAATCACCAGCTGACAGCCACATCGCAATACGACTTCACCTTTCAGATGATTATTGATTTCATGACCCAGGTGACTTGCATTGTTTAGCGGTATTGAATATATCTAGCACAACAGTTTTATTCAGCTCAGCTTTCAATAGTCCTTCACCACAGCCAAATACAACGAATATCAGGGAGCGTTTATGTCGTTGAGAAGAGTTTTCGCTTGTATTTTGTTGTATTGCTTAAATGCCTGAATTTACTATGACTGTAATACAACTCCAAAAGTTTTTTTTCAATTTCTTAGCTATTCTAGACAGCTGCATCAAAATTACTTGGGCTTACTCCATCCAAAAAAAGTCTCTGGACTATATTTGAGCTTTTAACTGCTCCTGTGTAAGATTTCTAGCTGCCAAGATAGGTGTCCTTTAAACAGTCAGCCTCTCCCTGCTCAAACCCCATTAGGACCAAAGGCTTGGCTACACAGCACTGATGTACCTAAACAATGAATAATTACAAGCTGCCAGTGTTTAGACACGCCTATGTCCATGTCTATGTAGTTGGTAAGCAGCTAGTGAACTAACCAATCATATGGTGCACACCAACCGCGGCTGTACGCCTGTTTTATCTCCAACAACTAATTATTATTGAAGTTAATTAATTGTTATCAATTATTATTGAAAAACATATTTACTGTAATGTATCATAATTTTTATTAACTCTTTTGAAATAACTTATTATTAAACCATCAGAATATTTTGTTTCATGTCCATTGTTGTAATTATTAATGGTTATAATGATTGAACAAAGAATATTACCAATGATAACTATTTTTCTACCTAATTATTTTATGAGCTGTATGAAATAAATTCACCTGAATAGTTTTTTGCCAACAACTGTATCACATTAAAATGATTTTTTTGCTAGTTGCATAACATCAGCATTGCATTGTAATTGCATATTTTTGTTTAGCGCAAATGTGTTTCAATGGGCTAAACTTGATGAGCTTGTAAACATATTTTGTTTTAGCTAATCAGAGGGCGCCGATGTGCATTCGACAGCAGGCATAGACTAACAAGTCGGACCGGTTCACAACCTAGCCTTTAGATGTGCAAATGTATTGGCCAAGCTGACCTAAGGCCTTTCGATGGCAAACATCAGCCTGTATTCACTCAATTCATCCCATCTTAAACAAAACTGCCTGAAGATTGGAAAAACCTGCGACCGTAGGAAGTGAACTACGGGGAAGTTTATTTTCCCCCTTCAGAACAATGTGGCCTTGCCTCCTTTTGTAGCTAGTAAGTATATAGCTATTGCGGCTCTTTACTCTATAAATAATACATGTTTATTTGGGTTTTGCCACTGCGAATGGTAAAAATAAAAGTGTCTAAAGAGCTTATGATGCTTTCCTTATCATTTGGGATTAATATAAGAGGTAGAAAGTATAAATTTTATGCAGAAAATGAGAAAAGTCTAACTACCCTTCTTCCCCCCCCTTCCATCCACATCTGTTGGCTTGGCACTATGACATAACTGCATGTTATAGATTCTATATTGTATGTTATAGACCATATACTGTATTTTATAGACTATAGGCTGTATATTATAGACTATATACCATATGTTTAGGTCACTGTGTGTAACATCACAAGCTTCAAGTAATAAATAAATAAGACTACATTGATTTAGTTCAACATTTTACAACAGAAGCTGTTACCTACATTCAATACTTGTGAAGCTTGTTAGCATCAATTCAGGCTACTGCCAGTTACTGTCACTATCCGCCTGTTATAGGTTGTTGTTTTACCAGAGTAGTTGTTGTCTGATTACAGGCTACTGCACTCAGTTGTTAGCTGGCTTGTCAACTGATATTAGCAGCCATTTATCTTTGACTTTAGTTCATCAAACAACTTGTCAACAAATAGCAATAATTTGCTTACTTGGCCGCTTGCCAATAAAACTCTATTTATAACTGCTGGTTGCTAGCGGTCTCACTTGGCCTAGCAATTGTTTGTGATAGCACTGGAGACTCTACACCCACCCCATTGCCTAACAAGAAGCTGTCAAGCTTTATAAAGCTAGTCTGCTGACATTTTTAAAAATCGATGACACATTTTTGCTATCAAGTTTTAACAAAACTGTTTGCCAGAAATTAATTGGTGTCAATTATATTTTTATGAAATAAACCAGAGGGAGCTGTCACGGCATTCCCATGTCTATGGTAGCTAATTATAGTAAGATTAACTTGAAATCTATGTATGCACGCATTCTCAGTCACTTCATTTGTCTATACCTACAATGCAGTCAATACTATTATTATTATTATTATTTTTGTGTCGTAAATTATTATTATTTCTACCATTAAAAATGATCATCACTAGGATACTATATCATTATCAATATTATTGTTATTATTATCATTTCATTAATATTGTACTTGAATTTTCACGAAAAAATTGTAGTGAGTTAGGCGTTAGCATTTTTTGTTGCCAGGTACTTGCTTTGTTATGAAACACCGCTGAAGGTTACCTGCGAAGAAGACAACTCTGAAATAAGCTAAGACAAAAAGAATGCTTCACTGATATTCATATTCATACTCATATTCATATGAGTCAGTTACACAACAGCCTAGTGTGTTGTATTAAATATGTCCGCTGCATTATGAGATCCTGAGGAAGCAACAAAAGCTGTTCTATAGAAATGTTTCAATTACTACTCAAAAAAGTCTATTTCAATAATGATAAAACACAATAATTTATTTTTCAAAATGACTCAAATCATACTCAATGCTTTCTACAACACAATTTTTCATAGACGGCAAACCCAATGGTTTGTGATGATACATGGAGTGAATTAGAAACAAATAGTGCAAGATTGAGAAGACAACTTTGCCTTTTAACTGTGAAACTTTCTGTAACCACATGAAACAAAGTGATTACACATAAAAAATAGTTAAGAAGTTGGAATCATTCGTTAAGCGTTACTTGCTCGACTAACCTTGCAACGACTTTGAATTTGATAAGACTTCTATTTTTGAGAAGTCTGTTCTTAAGCTTTCGCTATTCGCAGCTGTTCATGGACGTGCAATGGTTACAGTAACTGTATGATAAAAGGTCATAAGGTAAATAATGGACACTTTGCCTCTTCCGTTGAAAGCCAAAAGGTTTTGCCCATTGTTTTTAAAAAGAACTATATATTTTTACACAAAGCTAGTAAGTGTAGGCAAACAGCTTCAAAAACTTTTATAGAAAAACTCAAGACGCTTAGTAGAAGTTTTCACAATGGTGTATTTATTATGATCCTTACCTCGTCTTCGAATATCTCAGTCACATCATTACTAGGGATGAGCTTAAGCTAGAAAGGTATCAATGAAAGTTTTGTATTTTGCTAAAATAACTAAACCCTTACTTACCGAAAAGTAGGAATCTTTGCTCTGCTCTGCAACTGTCAGTGTTAGAAGGAAGTAGGAAGTGTAGAGCTATGCACTGGTGGAGCTGTCACTTCATATGCGTAACAGTTTCACTTTAAATGGCATTCATTCATTGACAGAAATGAAGTATTGCTCTTACACGCTCAAACGCAACAGTCGATAACAGCTGGCAAGCTCATCGCTCATTCAATGATGATGTGTTGCAAGCTAAGTCGCTCACTCGCTCACTGAGCAACGGTCATGTGACTCGATTGTAAGAAAACAACAAACCAATAGCAGTGACCCGATGAATGAGTACAAAGCCGAAATAAACCTATTGAGACCTCAGTTACATACGAGGGTTTGTAAGCTTGCAGTCAGCAATAAGTACTCTTTCATCTTCAGTCAGCAGAAAATATAAACACATTGCTTCTTGTTTGTTGCTAAGTAAATGCAACTAGCCTCATATCAAACATAACATGACTCTTTGTGGAAGATTATGTCTGCCGCTTGTCTACACCCTGAACTGGCCCTCAACTTGTCTCATCCTGTGGCAATGAAACGTGCGACTTTATTATATTTCCTCAAGCTGACCTCAACTTAACCTCGGCTCACTCAAGTTGCTAGAGTTGGCATTTGGAATTTTGTGGCTTCCAACATTCAAATTAGATCAAGTTCGATATGCATCCATGCATGACTGCTTTTAGAGAGGTGATGTGGCAATCAATTTGTTATCAACAAAACCTATAGATCTATGTCTGTATACAGCAAGATCACGTGATACCAAATGATTGTTTGACTCATTGAGACTGAATCTATTGATTACATTGTTCTACATAACCTTTGTGCATTGCACAATGCTTGAGATTTTGTTATCCCAATAAACACTGACTATAGATAAGCTATTACTGATTGAGCAAGTGTGCATTGATACCAATGTACATTAGCAAAGCTTACATAGTTGAATAGTCAACTGCTCTTTTTTTTAATACATAATAATTTTTCTAACCATAGAGCTTAGCAGTCTTGTACTGTCCTTAGTAGCAATGCGTATGGTAGTAATTGACAGGGTAAATGACAGTCTGATTAGATAATGTGAATAACTTACTCAATGGGATTGTGTGGGCATTCACATAGGAGTCCGTGGATGAGCTCCTATCATTAAATTGCCTGTATTAGAAATAGAATGGTTTGTTTTTGGTTTATCTTAAAAACAGGCTGAAATGCGATCGCTTCAGTTTGTTCAAACAAAAACTTTGTATTTTCAAATAGAGTTTAGTATAACGCTGAGCCATAGTTTTTCTTCTTTTACTTTTCTTTAGTAAGGAAAAAGTATCACATATTGTATTTTTTCACTTGAAACAACTAGTTTCACAAAATTATTGTAGTGAATTTTTATGAAGCACTTCATGAGCGCAGAGGTCTTTTTGACAACTCCTACCAACAAGTCTGGCACTTTCAGAACCACTTTACTTAGACAGGAATAAACTCTGCCGGCCTACAGTCATCTATACCAGTCCTGCGTGCATCTATACCAGAACTGCAGTCATCTGTACCAGTCCTGCGTGCATCTATACCAGAACTGCAGTCATCTGTACCAGTCCTGCGTCCATCTATACCAGAACTGCAGTCATCTGTACCAGTCCTGCGTCCATCTATACCAGAACTGGAGTCATCTGTACCAGTCCTGCGTGCATCTATACCAGAACTGCAGTCATCTGTACCAGTCCTGCGTCCATCTATACCAGAACTGCAGTCATCTGTACCGACTCTGCAGCTACCTTACCGGCTTGCAGTCAGACTCTACTGGGCCAGTGACAAAAGCCTGAGAACCAAAAGTAGCCTCAGATGTTACAGAGCCTGGATCCACAAGATAACTACTCGCAGGTACCCCAAATCCTAGGAACCCAGGGCATGAAGCAGATGATGCAACACCTTACAGGGCTAGGCATGCTTGTTCATGGGCTCCGTTTCCTACTTTTGGGCTTTTATTCATTTAACCTTATTCTTTGCATGCTGTTGATTACTATTTATAATCTGTTTATTTATTTGTGCATTTTTGTCCTGCATCTGTATTATTGGTTATGTGTGTAGTTGAGACATTTAGTTCTTGTGCCTATACCTATGAAGGGCAAAGCTGTAGCTATCTACTTTTGTAATGTATCAGGGTACTACATGTGATAATAAAAAGTTAGAAAGATACCTGTATCACTATTATTTCGCACGATTGTTATAAAGGAACAAAAAGTAATTATACTCTGAAGCACTGAGCGTAGAGTCTGACCTCTAGGTTTGCAATAATTGTGGAGTTGAAGCGAGACTTCTTCATCTCACAGTTGATTAAATAACCTCTAGAGAGAGAGAGAGGTTTAAGCTAGAGGATTTCGAAGGGTCCCACGAAGTTCCATTACTTTATTATAGTAGAAACTTAAAAATGAAAAAGCTTGAGTAATAAAATAAAGAATTTACTTGCGAAACTATTAAAGCCTTTGTTCGCTACCTTCAATTATGAATGGTTTCTCGTTAAGATCTTATATAGACAAGTTTAATAGTCCAAGCTAGAAGCTCTTGTTTGTTGTGATTAAATGGGTGTGCATCAGTTGTCATAAAAACTGGCAGCTGAACAAAAATTATCATGTATGAATTGATAATAAACAGGTTTGAAAAACCGTAGCAAAAGTGGCAGGTGCCGGTGAGCACAATTGCGGTGTATAAAACTACAGATGAAAATCACTGCATAAATTTTAGCTATATTGGCTCTAATACACGGATGCAGAAGAAACAGAATGAATATTTTGGCAATTGGGTTTATCAAAAGTGACCTGAAAGATTTTTGCGACAGTTACATTTAAGCCTTATCATTTATAATTATCTGCATCTGAAACATCTAATGGAAAAAACAAACTGACCATCGAATTAATTTTGAAATTGGCCGAAAGAGTAATTATTCACTCAATGCGTCAGCTTGTAGGATGACTGAGTCAAAGAGACTAATATGATAATACTAGCTTAATAATGTTGACAATACAACTGACTGACTTAGATATTTAAATGATCACTTAGTAGTGGTGGACAGCTGGTAAACAATTATCAACAGTAAACTTTCCATGAATCATGATCAAGGATGTGCAAACATCGTTGGTAATGCTCCATAAATCACTTAAACTTATTATAGGCAGAACACTGCATGTTATGCTAGCCTGTTCAAGTTTCATCAACCTTAAGGGCCTGGTTGAACTTTGTATGAAGCTTTCTTACTTCAAGGAGCAGTGATCGATGGGGCTAGTTAGGTCTTGTTTTCAGTAATCTAGAATAAGTACATGTACGGCAACTTACTCCTTTTTTTTAAAATACTGCAAGTTTTTGTTTAATGTCTTCTGGTAATATCTAGACAAAACCGGGAGATAACATTTGATGGTCATGAATGAACATGTATGCATATTGTGGTGGATTTTGGTCTGGTTTTCATGAAAGGCTACTAATCTCGAGTACTATACCTCCCTCCAGAGGGGACACTACCGGTGTGACAGTGACAACTGTTGATCTTTTACTGCAGGATCAGTTGCCTAACACCAAGCCCATGGCTCAGACAAACTACATGAAATTTTAGCTTGCTAAATGGCTTTATCCATTTTCACCAAGTTCTAGGAAAGCAATTCTCTAGAGTGGTTGGCAATAGATGAATAAATGCAATGATTGTAGTGAAAGCCAGCTTTTAGATAGATAGGCTGGTATGAAGTAATTTGCATATAACATATAACAGCACATTCACAGGAAGTAGACCAAAACAAATAGATTTATAAATAGTTAACCAATAGTAATGCAATAAACGATTAAATGTACAATGTGCCAAGTGGCTAGGAAGAGAAGTAATTTTTCCGTTATCTAATAAGAGTCTCATAGGGCTATAGCCCTAATAATAGGGCTATAACTAGCCCTAGGATTGGCAGGAGGTTGATGATTTCGCATTTCCGAGGTAGGGTAATTAAGGTATCAAGGCTGGTGAAGGATCTCCCACTATTGTCAGGTTCCTCTATTACGACGACCATCTTTTCCCATATCTGCCCTGCTGGAGTCACTACCGGCCCAGTAAGTGTCAATACCTGCCCTGCAGACTGTGCTTTCAGCACAGCAAGTTGTACCACCAGCCCAGTATCCTCCTTTAGGAATGGGGTGGCACTTCATTTTCTTTAGCGCATTCAGAGTTGGTGCTCCATGAAGCAAGTGCAGGCTTCTGAAACGTACAGGTACAATACTGATATAAATCACTAGCAATTCTTCGCCATTAGGCATTGCTTTTTTGCTACTCAAGTTATTCAGTACTTTTTTCATGGTTATTTGAGCTTTTTCTATTATGATGAAAGTTTGAGTGTTTATGACAATCAGCCCAGAATTGTTACAAAAAAAAAAATAACGCAGAGAGCAAAAACAAAAATTGTGATAAAGAAACTTTTATCTGGGTCACACAAAACATACAAGTTTAGCTAAGTTACAACTATTATCTAATACATTTTCAAGTAACCCATTCTAAATGATAATTTCTGGGTGGAGGCAGCCTTCGAGTTTTTGGTGCAATGCCAAAGACATGTCACATTTTTATTCTTGTACACTTCATAACAATAAAAAGAGTCTTGATAAGCAAAAAGTGGACACTAGGTCACAACCACAATTGACTCGCAGTCAACGTAGCTTGTTCTATCAACAGACTTGCCCAGCGAAACTAGTTTATATGCAGTAACTACTACGAGACGTAGGTTTTTATGACTGCCACGAAGTAGAGTGGGTGCAGATGCCTATTCACTATGAATCCAGTGCAACTAACACATAAACTTGCCTGGTCAAACTGGTGTATGTGCAGTAACTATTATAAGCCGAAGGTATTACAATTGCCACATAATAAAATGGGTGCAGAAGCATACAGTTAAGTTTGAGAGAAGCAGAATTCTCTATTCACTGCTAACTATTGCACAAATGAAAATTAACAGGTTTATATAGTTGTAACAGTCAAAATTTTGACTCGGAGTAGAGCAGAATTGAACATGTCAACTACACTCACCTTACACAGCAGTAAACAGTAAAATATCTGTACAAAAATTGATAGAATAGTGTTATAATATTTCTCTAATGCTCACCAAACAGCTTCACAACTATCAGTAATAATAGATTAAATAATAATATCTAATAAGAAATAATTGCAATAGAATGTTATACACAATACAACAAATTTTTCCAATCAATTCATAGTTTACAGAGCACCCATTATTGATGAGTCCTATACCAATTCATGGGCTTTCCTGTTATATAAGTGCTGACACAGTTTGGCAGCATCAGTGCTGAACCACTATCACCAGCAGCAACACGTTTTTTCTGTTACGAGCATAACTTTGCTTGTAGACGTCTGCGTGAGGTGGCTAAACATGAGAGGATACACAGACAACGAGGTCACTGCACTGCCTGTGCAGCGTGTTTTACCTCTAAAGAGTAAAAGGTTGAGCATAAACGGCAATATAATTGCATAACTATCTCCACACCAAACGAGCCACCACCAAAGGAACACAGGCCAACATGTCAGTCTTGCTTTTGTCGGTATCCATCCTATCTAGTGAGAGGAATCACCAGCAACGGGTGAACCGCCCATCTTGTCGCCCAACTCCACCATCTTCACAAGCTAGCCCAGCACCTGTGGTGGCATAAAAGATTGTGTCTGCAACATCTCAAGATGAAATTGATCTGGACGATATCCGTGATGTTTCTATTTGAGCAAGATGTTCACATCAACAACTACTTTTTCATGGCTACCAACAGTTACCAAAAAGTTAAATTGTTCTTGGCTCCGGTTGGCATCAACATCCCATTGTAGATTTACTTCATACATATATTATCTTTGCTTTCTCAGAAACAGATCCATCGGTTTTAGGGCTGGAGATTTGATAAAAGATATCATTTGTTCCTGATTTTTATTTTTCATTCATCTTTCTTTAGAAACTTAACTTTCAGCTTCAGTATTTTATGTCTTCTTCTAGCTAGATACGTATTGTGTTTTGATGACATTCATAGTCATTATGTTTCTCAGGAGGGAACCAGGTTACTACAAAATATTCCAGTTCGATGTTACATAAATATTCAAGAGCACTTCCGCAATTGAGCAACATATGTCCATGTTTTTTGCAATGAAAACAATTCGAGCTTCCTACTGAGTTCAAGCGTTTACTTTTTCTTCTTTATGTTAAGCATTTTTATTTTATCTATTTTCAAAGTGATAAGTTCCACTAGGAGAGATTAGCTAAGTCACGGCAACAGAAAGCTGTTTGAATTTTCAACTTCAAGCAATCTCTTATTGTATCAATCAACCAGTAATCCGTGTACAAGCAGATTCATGACTTTCTAAAATAATTCTCCAATTTAAGCTACTTTTCCCAGAAGTTTATAGTAAGAAACCCTTTACTGCTAACTTCATTCCATGATGCCTAGAATGGTTATTATCAAGTTTCAACTTTTCACATTGCAATAACTTCACACAACAGTTATGAAATCTTACCCAAGTTTATCCAATCTGTTGAGATTCACATGCTCCTATTAATTTTGCTTTCTTAAGCAGAGTAAACAAGTTTTTTACTCCTGTCCTCACCAATATGGATTCCGCTACTGACCAAATAACACCTTTGCAAAACTTGAGAGTTTTATTTATTTTAAATCACTTTTGCATTTATATCAAGTATAGCTACATTTTTTTCATTCTAGTTTACCAGTTTCTAAGAAATGCAAAACCCACTCTTCATGATGCAGAAACTATGGTTGTTAAAACATGGCTGCATTGAACATTTTTATTGACTTGCTGAATATTCAGGTCTTAAGCTGCAAACTGTGTTGAATGGCTCTTTAGATCCTCTAAAAAAATCACCTGCTGCAGATGCTCGCCGCATCAGTTGAATTTTGATTTACCATAATTTCTATACAATAATGTACACATTACCTTCAGATTGTGGGCATGGTTAATTATAGTAAATTGTAGGCAAATTGATATAGGTTCTATTATGTAATCTTCTTTTAGAGTAAGCTCTGAGATTGAGCAGTTCAGGTAGTCTTGGGTCTACTGAATGCCGCTGCATCAAAAATAGAAAGCTCCTCTGAAGACACTCCATCAAAATTAGGTTCTAATATTTCCTAGTGTGTTTTACTAGTACATGCCATTCTTTATCTGGCTTGAACTTGCTTGCTACACATATAAAACTAGAATTGGCAGATTTGGTTAATATAATATTAAATGGTGTATACATTTTACAGGAAGTCTATGTTTTTTTATCAAGCAAATTCCATATGTGAAATGGCAATGAGGAATGACTAAAGGATTTGTGAGGTGGCCCACTGTAATCACCAGGATCATCTCATAACCTTTCCATTAAAAGACAAGAAAAGAATTGTGCTTGTTTTTGGAAACCATGAATGGTAGTCATAGAAGAATAGATATTAGTGTGTCTGATAATAATAATAAAATAAATAATGATTAAAAAAAAATAACGGGATCTGATTGGCCGAAAAATATTCAGAAGAAAGGAAGAAAACTATTTCCACTTCGAAAATAATGCTATTTTTGTGCGGTGTAAAAGTTGGTGAGCGCTTCTGGATGATTTGTGTTTTACAACCTTGTTGATCAGGATTAATGGGCCAAGAGGGTCAGTCTGCAGCTTGAGATCACAATATTTAAAGGTTCAAGAAAAAGTTTTGTGATGCAGTCATTCTTTAAAGTGGGTTTTTCTTAGATCTTTTAGTGGCATTAAAAATAATATCTTTTTACAGCAAAAAGCAACTAACGTCACAAGATGTTGCAAATTAAAAACTGTGGCGCCTTTGGATCAGTCAATTTCTCAGTCTATTGTGCTATGTTTAATAGCATACTTGACAGTTCCGGTAGGGCAACTTTCAACTTGCTAATATTTTAAAAATTGAACCATTCAAGTTTTGCTCAGCCTCTTCTGAAACTCTTATTACTAACTTTTTGCTGGAGCCGTAAACCAGTTACTGTCATTGCTTTAATAAAAATTAGCTTTACTTTGTTCCGAAACATATTTCACAACTGAGTTACACATGCCTGGTGTAATCTTGCTTACTCTACAGAAAACAGCACATTCCCAGAACTATTACATAATTTCCAAGGTTTTTGCAGCTACTTAAACGTAAGAGAAATGATTGCATTTTATAGTTTTATATCTACAAATATACTTGAATATGTGTAAGCTACAAAACTAACGTGTCATTATACTAAACATATATTGTGATGCAATCACTTTACTGCCGACCAAAAATATCTTATAGCTAGAGATTTTCAAGTGGGTTAGGGACACCTTATATAACCTTGTTTGGTGATTGTAATCATTCGTGTAAAGAAAACCATGTAAGGCTGATGCATGAAGTGTATGCATACAAAAAAAATGTGAGCTCAAAATAATTGTCAACGGAGCAGGTTTGTCTTTGTTTTTCAATTGTGCAATACCCAATCAAAGGACAATCCAAGTTGATTTTAAACTCGGAGCTACCACTCATTCTGGTCTGATACCCATACCTAGTTTTGTATTTTTTCATCAAATTTTCTGCTAAATTTTAAAGAGTGGGATATGTGTAACAACTAATTTTCATACTATTTATTTTTCTTGATAATTGGCCATCGATTAAAGCCAATTGGTTTTCTTACTTTTACGTGGAGGCTTGGTAACAAAATAACTCTTTCAGACTTTGATTCAAAACGTACTTCTTGATAAGGAGACTTGTTGTGTGTTTTACATAAAGTTGGTTACTAATTACTTTACCTTCTAGTGAATGAACAAAACAATTTTTGCTTTGTTCTCATATCAACAGATAGTCAACATATCAAATTACAAACATACTTTGTCCATATGCATAAAAAACACTCAATTCACTTTTGTGAAGTCATTCTTTAAGAACCCCCCTAGACACGCTTTCATACACCAAGAATGCATGGCTAACTAATCATAAATTTTGTTGCTATAATTATATTTTAAAAGTATCAAGTCGTCTACAAATCAGTAGCACTCGGTCAAGGTCATCGAAAATCCTTACACTGCTTTGTTATACAATTTTCTCAATATTTTATCAATCTGTTGACTATCGGAGCTCACTTGCTGATGAAGTTATAAAATTATGGATTGCTCCAAGCCTTTGCTTATCTTTCATTCTGGTTTGAGAGAATGGTACTAGTTGGTTCCAGTGAAACCCTTATGACAGCCTATTTGCCGACAATTCGTGTTTAAAAAATACCAAGTTGATAGATTGACTAGCAATTAATATGATCAGTGTTTCAAGTTAAAATAAATAAGGTAATTGAACAATTAAAACCTATCACTCCCAAAGAGTGCTTGTAAAAGCTTTTCGTACTTCACCAATCATTTACGTAGATGGAACTTATGCTATCGTCATTTAAAATGTCTTTGCATGAAATGTGAATAAGTCGAACATCAAAGAAGCAAGAAAATTACATTATAAAAAGATCCATCAAAGATTTTTATGAAAGAGCACCTTGGCAATTTATATCATTTTTTCTTTTGTTTGTACATTTATACCATTCATGAGTGTGTTGAAATGGTTTATTCACTTGATTATCTCATAATTTACGTTTGTCTTGGTAGCTTTCACAAAACTAAATTTTTGCAAATGATTAATAAAAAAAATAATTTTTATCATAAAAAAACAAACTATTGTGCCTTAGAGTTTGATACTGCAAGCATTATTACTAAACAACTTGCAACAGTGCAATTGTCTACGTAGCAAGGGTTCTATCTCTCTGTATAATACAGAATGCGTAAAATTTTCCTAGTTATCAAGCATGGCACGACTGCATGTAAGGGTCTATCTCTCATAGTTTTATACTTGCAATCTGAAACATGTTTCACTCACCTTAACTGCATGACATGGCCAGAGGCAAACTTGGTTTAAATGATTTCATCTAGCTTACTTGAAGTGCCTTTCTATCTCAAGTAGTCTTCGTCTAACAATCATCATCTCTACCTCTTTGTAATATTGCGCTGATGTGTGATAAGTGCATGCAACAATAATCACCGGATAAGCTGAAAAGTTCTTGACGAGCCGGTTTTAAAAAATATGTTGTTTTTATCCACTTTCGTTTGCATTATAAGAAATAATGAGATTTCAAGTTTTTGATAATATACAAATATAATTTAAGCTTTCTCTAATGCTTTCCAATCTAAAAATAGGCTTGAAATTGTCACAAAGTGTTATTTGAAGCTGTGGAACCGAACTTTTGAAGGCTGACATCTAAACCTGACTCAGATACTCAAATGCTGATGTATACACCTGACTAAGAGACTTAACGGTGATTTTAACACATACTTGGCGCTCTGCATTAAATCGATGCTAAGATTATTGCAACAAGTTTTATTTAGTTTTATAATTTCCTGTACGGGGAAAAGGCGTTGGGTGTTTCACTCACAGAAATACAATCAAAGTAATTGGTCGACAATCATTGTAAAGAGTAACTACAGTTCACCAGGGAGTTTGGAGGAGTTATGTAAGTTACACCCAAACATAAAACTGTGACTGATTGCCTATATATGTAACCAGTTCACAAAGATAATACAGGCAACAAGCAAGTCATGCCAAGAAGCCATCATGAGGTAATAAAAAATGCAAATGACACTTTGTAACTTGATAGAAATTATAATATAAATGATGAGTGAATTATAAATTGTAAAAATAAAATATTAATAAATAATAATGATTATAATAATATTATTTTTGTTTTTGTATGCAGAGCCCATAAGTAAGATAAGAAATCTTCCAGGAGTCAGGATCGTGATAATAATTATAAGCCTCAGTACAATTATGTTTACAAATATTTTTTCTAAAGACAAGATCTCTAATTGCAGTTGTTTGTGTCGCACTGCAAAGACCTGGTTTAAACAAATGTTTCATATCTGTTCAGAATAGCTGAGCTCTGAGTTTGGCTATCTATATCCTTATGATTCTTCTATTCTGCAGATTAGCTTAAAACCCCCAAGCGATTTTGAAAATGTAAGTCGAATTTTCAATGCTGTAGTGCTGACTTGATCAAGCGTAGAACTACAAGACAAAATTAAAACAACATGGAAAGAAATGCCTTGAAGCGTTAGTTGTCAGTTGCTAATTTTAAAGCCAATAAAAGAAAATGCATTCCAGATTTTTTTGATTATTCCATTTTTAAAATTCTGCAAGTACACCCTTTTGTGGTCAGTCAGATAAAAACCGAACTGGAGATCAAATCAGAGGTCCTACAACAACAATGTCTAACCCAGTGGCCAAAAACATTAACCATTACACTGACCAGCCACGCATAAATAAACAGGGATTTGCTGTTTTTGTACAGTTGTGAAAAAGTTTTCCACCTAACTGACCATAAATAAATCCGGTTTTCTAGAGAGCCTGCTGTGAAAGTAAGCTCAGTTTTGAGTTTCTTTGCTGTTTTGGAGCTTCAAGTTGCTCAGTGAATAATGCAAGTCATGTTATCGGATAAGAAATTTTTTAAGAGGCATAAAGTAATATTAGAAGGTTTCATTAATCAACCTCAAGCCTCACCTATCACATTGTGATGTGATCCATCTGTATTAGGGGACTGTAATCGGCTTAGTGAGCTCTTTAATCTTTTTACTTCAAGCAGACAAAACTTGCAAACGACACATAAATTTTTTTATGTTTATACTTATTGCCCCATCCATCAGTTGCCACATAGAACAGGGATACAAAATATTCCACATACCTGCTCCAAACTATCAAAGTCATCTGATCATTTGATAAAACATCTGGTCAGCAAAAAAATAAATTGCTTTTAGAAAAGTAGTTTAACTCAAGAAAGTCTTAATAGACAATAAATAGTCACAGATGCATGAAAATTGATGTCATCTGAAGCTGATATGCAAACAAACTGGATTTCAATTGTTTAGGTCACAGATAATTTGAGTTTATATATAGAAAATATGTAAACGCAAAGAACAATGCAGTTATACCTTTTAAAAGCATGCTGGACTTATTACCTTTGAGTGTCAAAATGACTTTGAGTGTATGATTATCTCTTGCAGCAAAAGTTATATTGCCAAATAACTTACTGTAGGCAGTAAAACTTGAATACGCTCTAAACTTCTTAGATACTTATTTCTATTCAACTTAACATGCCACATCTGTTTATGAATGAGAAGCTAAAATATCTATCGTCTGCAAAAAAATTAATAAAATTTGGCATGTTTCCGATTCCCACCAACCAAAATTGAAAATGCAATAATGAAGTTTTCCTTTTATCATTTTTAACTTGCTGTCGTGTTTTTCCCCGTTAAGTAAGTATTTGTGGATTGTGGAACTTAATGAAAGATCAATAAAGGGTTTGCATATTGCTGGCAATACTCCAATTAGCTCCAGGACTCAGACAACTTGTAAATCACAACTACTAATACTATTAATTGTAATGAACACATGGCACTAATATATGACTTTTAGTGACTCAATTGATAAGCTGATGATGTAAAAGTTCATCTCTGCGTTTATCTCCCACATTTTGTAGGCAACCAAATTGATCTCTTTTTTCAGCTAAGCTAGTCATATTTCTTTCAAGTAAAACTTCAATACTGTGTTGCAGATTTTTTAACGAGCCAAGCATTGGACATCAATCAACACTCCACAAGCTCATTTATAACTTCATTCTGTCACGTCGGTAGTCTTTTCATTTATAAAACTCTTCAACTATTGTTAATGGCCAAGTAGACGCTTCTTTTGTGGCCGGTAAACCATTTTCCCTAACTCGGATATACTTGAGCCTTGCTTATCCCCGAGTATCTGTGTACAGTCATAGAGAAATTAAACGTTTTCTTTTATATTTTGCAGTAAAATTTAAACTAATGGTAAGCACATAAGACATTTTGTTTTGAGAAATAATGAAATTAGCGTTAATTCTAAGGGTTTCTGTTTGATATAAAAAAGTGTATTTGCATAAAAATTAAAAGAAGCTTTGAATAGTTTTATAAATTTGATTATGTGTTCGTTTTTTGTGGAATTACACAGCTGATAGACAGACAGACGGACGGACAGATAGCACAGCTGACAGACAGACAGCGCAGGTGGCTATAATACAGACAGCAAAAATTTGAATCCAGAATCATGTAGCCATCATGATTGTTGTGAGCCAGCTCCATGTACTAGATCCAAACACAAAACGTTAACAATAAACTGTAATCTTTTTAATGAAAATACATAACTTTTTACCTCTGCTGTAGTCTTTCATTTGAAAGTTCAACCATCAAAGTTGAAATAATGAAATATTGAAGGCAGTAATTAAATTTGGCTCTAGAATGCTTTGCCTGATTCCATTGACAATATTGCTCATGTTTATTGTTTTGTCATGATAAATTTTGTTTTGACTGTAAAGGCTAATTGGTTTTAGAAACTACTTGACTTTGAGTTTACATTTGCGTATGTTTAGCAAAATTTTATAAGAAAAAATTGTCAACATGAAGGAAATGAGTCAGGATATAGTGTTTAGATTTGACAAAAATTATGACCAAATGCTTTGTTTTGCTTGAGTGTGATAGCCCTGAGCCAGTAGAGCTGTGGGACAGAAAGTAAAGCTGTGTCACTTCGTAATTAACTGTTGTAGTGATGAATAAGTACGTACAGCAACTGAAACCAGTCTTTCATCAATCTGATGACTCATATAGTGTGACGATTTTTCATGTTGTGTAGCTACAGTAGCAAAGTTATGACATCAACGGCCTATTTAATGATCTAATCAAAACCTTGCGCAGGTCAATGAAAGCGCTTTAAATGCAGGTCTTTCCTTGCGCTATATTTTTGTATTCATTTTTCATGATCAACATTGCTCACTGTCATGTCTTCCACTTCGTATGGAGAAATAAGCTGTACTGATGAAACATGTTATTTGACAGCCTAGTGATTAATAAGCTACGTTACAAAACAAAGTTATATTTGTACTACCAGTTCTTTGAGAATTATCTCAAATCAATAGCAGTGGCGTGGCTTGGTGTTTGTTATAGTGTTATAATGAGCTTGTACATAACCTGAGGCCTTTGCAATATCACTATACAGTGTATGCATCAATAGAGTAGGAACTTCACATCAAAAAATCAATAAACGAGACAATTCATAGGCAATAAAGTCACTCAGCATCATCGTAGCAGCCTGTTTAGATAGCTTGTACCGTCAATGAGATCTAACACTGAATCTGTTTTTGTTTCAGGTTAGCTCTAAGAAACTCACTACATTCAGTTTACTACATGGAGCTCACCATATTGTGAATAGTTATATTGTTCCCTTAGTAAAGTCTCTAAAACTTAATTTTTGCTACTGTACAACCTCACCAGCGACTAGCCCATAGCATTTCGGTTGTTTCAAAGCCACCACTAAGTTAAGCCAACTCCGTCACTCACTACCACCACTAACACTCAGCTAATCCCAAATTAAGTGCTACTCTGCAACATCTACCGATGTTCTATGCAATGACAACAACCTCACAATGGCCTTTACTGCTTCAGGGATCTCACCAAGTTAGCTCTAACTTGAGATCAGAACATGACCAAGTTAGCTCCAACTCTGTCACATCCTGTTGCCACCAGTTAAATGATCGACTTCATCTCCAAGAATAACTAAGACAACGATCCAACAACTTCATGCGTTTGGTCTAAATATTATAACTAAATACAAGTCCAGTTCACAAAAGCTCTACAAAAAGTAGCCTTTCTTCAACCAGACCTCACCATGCATTCTATAATGCTAATAAGAGCTTACACAACACCATATAATAATAATAATCATAAATACAGATAAAGAGGCTGAATCAACCAGATACAATGTAATTTTTAAACATAATAGCTCACATTAGTCATTCGATGTGAGGCACACGGTATCAGTCCAAGCTCAGCCTTCCATTCATTCTTAATTATATAAACTCCATAGCCTCGGATCATTCTTATCAACAGCTGGTTACAGAATCTTTGCACAGCGAGTTTGCCCACATACATCTCTCAATCAATACAACTGCTTTGCCTTGTCCTTGCAAGCAATGACTAGGCCATCGGGTTGCGTAAGCTGGCTGTCCCCCACTCAATTGTAGCTAATTCATGGCCCATTCATTACCTCTTGGCCTAAAATACAGTTCAGTATCAGATTTAGGTCTGATGGAAAACAACAGCAGGCAATATCCTAGTTAGTGGTCCTTCACAGTTAATGCTATTAGCATTTTTGGATTTTGGCTATTGCTATAAGCTGCCCCTCCTAGCTATCTAGTTGCTCCCACTCGATGCCTTTTCCTAGCATTTCACTCCCTCCTGCATTTAACATGCAAATGAGAGAAGGGCATCCTACTGTTACCGAGGATATTCATGGCGTGTTTATGCAAAATCTTTCTACCAAAATCTTCAACACACTGATGGATCTTTGTGCATAAGTTTCCCAGATACTTATGCATAAGTGGAATTTCCTCAGATCTTTATGCGTAAGTGACTTCCTCAAAGGGAATATTGAATTCAATTACATCAGCGCTGTAGTTGTGTGTGACAAACACTAAAAAAGTGATTTGTTTGTTTGTTTGTTCCGCTTGCTGTGCATCTTGAGCAACCTAATTTAGCAGAGTTTTCAAGTTTATAAACTTACTTCAAGTAAACACTTAACCATTATTTAATGTTAAGCGGGTATTAAAGTCACAGTTTTTTAGATGACAGTTTGCTGTTTGGGCATATGAGCCTCAAAGTTCCAATCACAGTGTCCTTGAACTTCTAGACTCATTCTCAGGACAAAACTAGAGCAGTATTTACTGGTTTCCTTTCTTAATTTTACTTAAATTTCTCCCTTTCACAGAAAGTAGCAAAGGACCTTGAAGACAAAGCTAAATTATTTTTCCACATCCACCGTATGCTCATTAAATTGGAAGAAGTTTACCAAAAAAGGCTCTTAATGTGACAAGAGCCAAACAACTTCAGATAAAACTAGAAGTGATGACTGAATTAGGAAGTAAAACTTGGATACTTTCCAAAATTTGTAGGACTACCTGGCCGAGAGATTAATTGTACAGTTTACTGGTGGGGCTAAATCTGCGATAGTGAAAGTAACAATGTCTGATAGGCAATTGAGCTCAGTTAAGAAATACATTCCTACCTTCTACGCTCTTGCAACAGCTCTCATATGACTACTAACGTGTAAGTTTTGCTGTGAATCAGCCGAGCCTTTGTAAAACTTTAGCGGCGATAGATTTGCACTAAAAATATTTATCTTGAAAAAAGCAATATTATATATCTAGGAAAGAACAGCACTCATATTTAAACTCGATGTAGGTATTTCATCCTGCAAATAAATCCACAACAAGCATTCAGACAGTCCAGTTAATAATGCAGCAATACCATGGGGTACAGGGCTGGCTTCCTTATTGACAACCTCACAATCCTGTCGAAAACATTCTGGTGTGCCAAGCTTAAAAATATTGTGGAGTTCAGCAAAGGAAATGTTCTTTGCTTTGGAAGTCAAATTCAGTTACCTGTTCATTTTGTAAATGTCAGCATTTTTGAGATTTTGCCAGGTTTTATATTGGTGGTGAGATGTCAACTTCTCAGAGTGATAGAAGAGCTGTAGCAAATGCAAGTTTAAATAGGGCTTAAAATAAAGGTAAAAAAGAAAACAACGGGTTAATTTATGTCAAAGCTCACCAAGGACGCATTTTCATATATTAGTTACATTGGGCACAAATTCAAGAAAAGTCAACTAATGAACCAGCCAACGACTCTCTCTGAGGCTACCGCCTTGTGGCAATAAAATGTGTGATAACGAATGTCCTGCCTATATTATGTTTGGGCTTTCTTATCTTCCCAATGTGGCTGAGCTTTTGAGATTATAGCTCACTATAAGCCTTTCAGGACGTTATAATCTATTATTATTATAGATAAGAATACATGAAAGAAATTTTAAGAGAAATTTTCCACACTTCAAGGACTGGCGACCATTGTGCTGGGTAAATTCATTTAGAAAAGTTTTACTGGGACCATTCTCCTACTTGGTAGTCTCTCTGTAAGCATTTCGTTTTTTTTTAACCTAGGTTTGTAGTCTATAGAACGCTTCATCAACTTGGCTCGCAGCTTGGCAGTCTCTCCCTTGTGCTTTCTCTTTATCTCCATACTTAGTTTCCTCGTGTTGACTCTTTGATACTTATTTTATTATGTGTATAAATTTCCCTACCTTTTACAACTCCACCAAATCCTGTAGAGTTTGATGTCTATCAGCCACATAACTACAGGAGGACTGGCCAGGAAACCACAGTTTCCAAGCTTATATGGTAAAAACTAACTATTTTTCTCATACTGTAGCAAAAAGGATTGTAGAAGTATTTATAAGCTCAATCGCTGTCAAGTAAGAGTAGTTCCACACAACATTTTTCAATAAAAGAGATCGTAGAATGGCCTAAGCACTTTACTGTTGCATATCACAGTCCATTTAGATTGAAGTAATGGATTGTGAGTGGGTGGTTTTGTTTGTGTTTTACGGAGTACCCAGCTAGTCCAATAAATACTTCGAATCATGATTGTTGTGTCCCCGCACCAATATTCCAAAGTAGCAAAATACGTGCTCATCCAGGGTTGTAATCAATCTTGGAGATGGCACAAGTAGTGCTTCCTGGTATCTGGTTTAAAATAGCACCAATATCTAATGTGACTACCTCCTTTTCTGGCAGTAGTTCTGCCAGAATAATCACCAGTTTTTGTTGGAGGTGGCGGCCATACATTCTTTGTGTTGCTAACTCACATTACCAATCTGATAAAACTCATTGTTGATAACTAGTCTGTGTACAAGCGCTAACTTTTTGTAATCACCCAGTGTGATAAAGGTAGTACGTTGTCTTGTGAAGTTCTCGGTGATTCATTAATGACTTTTGCAATGCCAATGTTTTTCTGAGATTGGTGGCGGTACCAAATGCTCTGAAACAAGACAAGTAGATTTTCCACAGATAATTTAGTCCGTCTAACCTCAGGCCAATCAACCATTGGTACTGAACAAGTAAAAATAATTCATCACATTATAGCTACAACTCTTGTTGTCACAACAGCAGTGTTTTCACAACAGCTTGATAATCGTCACTGGCCATTTTTACTTTTTAGAAAATGCACCAGACTGATAATGGGATCTTAGAGATTTTCTCTCCATTCATACTTCTCCAATCTGCATTGTATCTGCTTATCTTTTCAGGCTTTCAACAGTTTGATGCCACAAGGCAAGTTGCTCATTTCAGATTTGTGACAGCACATGGTCTCTAAGATATGCTTACCACAGTGCAAGATGCAATAAGATTAATATGTTAGCTGTTTTTTTTATTAAATAAGGCAAAGGAAAGCCTGTTTCCAGGTTTAAGACAATACCTTATATCATTATACTGCACACACTATTTAATAGTTTTTCAAATATATATACATTGATGAATAATAGTAGTTTAGCAGCTAGAACTTCACTTGCTACGTCAGCCAATAAATAAAGTTTATTTGAAAAATCAATCAGAGTTAGATTGACCTATTTTTAGCAGTATTCTTGATTTAGCCTAAAAAAACATTTTTGATGATCTCTAAACTAATAAACTGTTTCTGCTGTAAGCAAAGCAAAATTTATAAATATGGTTTATATAACGTTTCATCTTCATTGTGTTTTGTTATTTTTACAATGCTGCCCCAAATTAATTATTAAACAAGCGCATGATCGGCATTTGTCGTAGTGAATTATGGAGATCAGTAATGATTTTGCTAAACACTTACTGTCCATTAAACCTCATGTTTGTTGACACATCGGCCACCTGAGAGTGCCACACAGACAGTGTTGGAAAGGGAGTCCCATAGTATTTTGGCTGATGGTAGCCAGATTTATTTTTGGGTACGGTTAGAACCACTCTCCATCTTCAGCATGTCTTTTGACTGCCACATGAGATACAGTGAATCAACAATAGTATTTGATGAAAAAGGGGTGAGACATGTTAACCAGCTGGGAAGCTGTTAGCTAGCAATGTCCAATTCCCCCATGATACCCAATTGCCCCATGGTATGGAGTTTACCATCCTGTGTAAACTTAGTACACAGAGTTACTTACCCTTAGCTTTAGTAGAATTTCAGTCCCGAGGTCTACCCATAGCAAATAGTTTAAACCAGCTCAATACCAGAGAGCAATTTCTTGTTCAGTTCATGAACCCCTCTGCCCAGCCTGTAGAGCTTAGGGCAGAAAGCATCATTGGGAACTTTACCGAAGTGAGTCCCAAAAATATTGAACAAGCAAAGGCTCTCACGGGTACCTCTCCTTTCCCAGATAGCATTTCCCATCCTTCCATTCCTCACATGTGCCTGACTGTATTTAGCAGCCATCTATCACTGTCAGAACTGTCAGGGCTTTAAGCAATTTGCAGAGTTGCTACACCAGTATGCTGCAGTGTTCAGCATGTGAGAACATGATGTAGGACAGAACACTCTTGTGACCCATTGCGTTACCCTCTTTCCTGAGATGAAGGCTATCTGTCAACCTCCTCACCGGCTTAGGTCCCAGAAGGAAGAAGAAGCAGAGTGGGAAGTAGAGCAGTTGCTAGAGAAAAAATTCAAAGAGTCAGCATCTGGGGCCTGGAGTTCTCAGAGGTTCTAGTGAGGAAAGAAGATGGTGATGGAGATTTGGTGTAGGCTACTGATGACTCAATGTTGTCATGCATTATTATGCCTACCCCCTTCCCTGCATTGATGGAAGTCTTTAGTCAGTGGATGCTGGCAGATTCTCCTTGATGAAGAGGCCAATGAACTTTGCGTTTGCCACCCTGTCTGGTCTAGGAAAGTTGATGGTGCTGTCCTTTGGCCCCACTTCTGCCCCTACCACATTTTAGCATCTGATGGTAAAGATTCTCCTAGGCTTCCACTGGAAAACTCTCCTCCTTTACCTGGTCGACTTGATTGTCATTGCTGAAATTTGCCATTCACATTTAGCACCTGGCTGAGGTGTTTCAGCGGTTACAACAAGCTGGTTTGAAGCTCTAACCAAGCAAGTGTGAGTTGCGTAAGCCACAGGTCCAGTATTTAGGACACATAGTGAGAAGTGCAACAAAGGAAGAGGTGCAAGTAAAGCTGACCCACCCTAATCTTCCCAATCTACTCCAACACAGCTTGAGTCCTTACCATCACCCCGTAGCACAGCAACACTCACTGTTCCTCAGTTACCCCCCCTCCCCCATAAAACTCAGCGCGTTTAGTCTGACACTGGCCTCACCCAAGCTCAAAGTGAAGATAAGAAGCATGTTGTAGCTGTTATCTTTGAGGAAGTCTCTTCACAGCACCCTCTGACCCTGGAGCAGTTAGAGCTTAGTAGTCTGGAGCTGAGAAGGTTGAACAGCTGCATTGGGGCTATGAGAATTCAGTCAGATGGTGTAGTGGAGCTCCAGATCTCTCCCAACTGGCACTCCTGCTAGTTTGTGGTCTGTCCAGCAGATCTACATGGTAACACGATCTGGCATAACTACTCCCGCACACACCAAGGAGTAGGCTGGACTCTGATGCATATCTAGTTTCTGTGGTATTGACTTAGGACAAGGGTGGATGTCAGCCAGATGGTCAAGAGTTGTGAGATGAACCAGAGGTCCAAGAATGGTGACACTAAGCCCAGTCTTGGCCACCCATGGCAAATTCTGACAGTGGATTTGTTGGGCACTTTCTCAGAGATTGAGTCCGTTAATCCTTGGATTTCAGTGCTGCCTTGCCACTGTACCAGAGGGCGAGAGGCTATGGCCCTTACAAATGCCACAGCCCTGATGGTAACAAGTACCAGAAGGTTTTCTTTTATTTGGGCATTTCCGAAGAGATGCACACACATAAAGGAACTCAATTTGAACCAGCTCTGATGCAGGAATTGTGTGCACCGTTAAAATAAAGAAGACCCATACCACCCCCTATCACCACCAAACCAATGTGAATGCTGAAAGAAACAATTGGTGTTGGGTGATTGTCTCTGGTCCCTGCTGCTGAAGTGCAGTACAGGTGACTGATACCTGGTACTCTTTCTATTGATTTGGGCTTTCAGAGGTACCCCTATTCCACTACCACCGACAGCTAAATGATGCTGGGCGGCGAGCTACATCTGCCAGAACAAATATCGTACCACCTTCCCCCCTCCCCAGGACTTTAACCGACTGTATGTTTGCGCATAAGTATGCACAGACCCTAGATGCTTAAGCTAGAGGAGGTTCATGATACGCTGAGAGAGCATCAGCTGGAATTCCTGGCAGATAAAGAAGAGAAGTCTTGTCTGTTCCCTGCGAGAAACCAGGTTTGGGTATAAAAATGTCACAGGCAACGTTAAGAAAGTTCCAAACTCCAATTTCTTCAGGACCTATGAGGTTGAGGAGTCATATGAAAATCATATTTCATCAGCCAGCACGATCAACTATCCGTACAGAATGAGGCTAGGTTAAAGCCTCATCATGAATGTGTAGACCAGGGGTTGGCAGCCTTTTTGTTTCGTGGGCAAAACCAACATACTTCAAACTATTAGTGGGCCACACATGCACGATGAAGTCACTGTCAGAAAATATTTTTTCTACATAAACTTTGCGATTGTGACAAAGGCTGTATTGTGAATTTTGTGTGTTATTAATAGGTTACAAATCACCTAAACAAACATGTAATAACAAGACAACAGTGCCCCATGTACATATAGTGATCACTTGGAAATTTTCCTTAGCGATTGCAAAAGCTCCTAAAATAGACTTGCTCAAATTTTTACTCTTATCTATTCTTCAGCGATTCTGGTCAAACCCACTGTTACAAAGTATAGCCTAAAATGTATTACATAGTCGTTAATAGATCAGAGTGTTGCAGAGACACCATTGGGCCACTTTTAGCCCTAGATGTCAAGCACCAGCAGCAGTAGAGCCCAGGTGATTGCCTAACATCTTTGGTGTCCATCACAGCCCTCAAGCGGACTCCCATTAACCACTAACCCTCCCAAATCAGCCCATCAAGTCAACAGTGGGAAAAAACATCTATAAGACTAGTGCAAATTGAAGTTAATCACAGTTTCAGTTCTGACATAGCTACCCATTTTCTGGGCATTAGGAGAAAAAGAAATATGGGCAAACCCCAAACAGAAAAGCAGTAGAAAAGCTGACATTCCCAGCAAATCCTAATCACAAAGCAATTTGTTTGCAATCTTGGCCGCCTCACCAACACCACTGGCTACTGTTAGCAGTAGATTCAGTCGAAACCAGATCAAACTAGATTGCCCATGCCACTGTGCTCATACCCCCTCAAGAGTTTTAGCTGCATAGATCAGCAAGTCAATTTGAACATAGATTCACAGTGCCCGATCAACTTTGACAACCAAACACCTAAGAACTCTGCTGAAAGAGAGATGTGATTAAAGCTCTAGGAGACAGCCAAAAACCTTCTCCTTAATGTCAGTCAAGCTAAAGGCATCCTCTCCCTACCTACCATGCCCACCAGCAAGTAATTTCTGCCGTTCTTCACCGGAAACATGGAACTAGCTGCAGACAGAGAAGAAGTGTTATTGGGAGTGAAGGAGAACAACCTTCAGCTGCGTTAGATTGAAGATTGGGTGCAACACCACAACACAACTAAAAACCCTCTAGCCCTCAGAAAACCTAACCCCTCACTTTGTGCACCACTGAGTTCCTTCTCCTTTTCCATCCCTCGCAGTTCCCGTACAGCCACCTAACGGCTAAAATCTATAGCCAAAGCAAACAGCTGCCGTCTTTAATGTCCCTCCATGCCCAGAGGCTAAAACTGCTACATTTGAGCCTTATCTCAGCCTGGGGTTTCTCTACAAGCACTCTGCAAGGGAAGGATGCTACCAGCATATTATCAATCACTACCTCCTGAAACAGTTTGCAATTTTCAAGAAAGGCTTCTGCTGCCCACAAGAAAACGCCTAGCTCTAAAGCCCAGACTAGTAAGGGAAATAACCCGGATCTACTCCCAGGATCTGCCAACCCCGACTCCTAGACCTCCATCACTGTTAGGTTTGCACAAACCACCTCTTGCCTGTCCTCCCATTTAGCAACTCCTGAGCAGTTTCTCAAATGAGGTCAGTAATGAGAAGTCCAAAATTATGTGGTGCCCAACCATCAACTATCCCCAGTAAGTCCTCCCCCTTTTCAATTTTTTTCCAGATGCTCCCAGCCCTATGATGTTACTAATGTATATCACCACCAAGCAACCATCTGCTTCCATCGTGCAAAGTGAGCATTGCGGCCCAGATCCTCTAGATGGAAAACTGCCACCTATTGCCAGCGCCTGGTACAGTAGGTGTCTCTCACCACGGAGCAGTTATTTAAATATCAAATAGTTAAGCCAAGGCTCTCCTGCTGCACACTATGTCCATTCCAAGCTCGGAAAATGAGGCAGCAGTTGGTTTATATAAACCAGCACTATCCAAAGTACTTCTGCTGCTGCCAGTAAGCCGGTAGCAGTCGAGATAGCATATGTTGTCATAAGAAGAAGTTAGATGTTCCCACGGACAAGGACCACTCCCAACGTCTTGGCTACAATGGCTTCAATGGTTTCTGCAGATACTAGAGGTGGAGAAGACTGATTCCATTTAGATACTGCAAACTGACCCGGACTGGCAAAAGCTTTGTAGAGAGGTAATTAACTCACTGCTGCTTCTCCAACCTCACTTTCCTTTAGTGTGATTCCATCATGTTTCTCTCTTTAGCAAACTACAAAACCGTAAAAAGGAGCCACCCCCAGCACCCAGCTCCCCCACAAGCAGCTTGAGTAGATACTTCCCCAGTAAGAGCCAATGTTGTCACCTTCTCCCTTTTTCTATCACCAAGAAATGTCCCATCCTCCCCTTGCAAACCCTCCTGTTTTGCCGCAATGACTCCCTCTGGAAGGATACTGACCTAGCCACCTCATTCCTCTTAAAAACGACGGCGTCGGCCAACCAGATTGAAGAAGGCACCTCCCAGCTGCAGAGAAAACTGCACGAGCTGTGCAAGGGCAATTATTCTAGACCCTAAAGAAATTCCTTGCATGTCACACAAGTTTTGTGGACTTTGAACCCTCTCTTTCCAAGTTGCATTGGTAGTCTGCAAGCATCAAGTTTCCGGGTGGAACTCCCTCTTACTACAGTATGTTTAACCTCTGTCTTGCCTCCCGTTATTTTAGCACCCAGTTGGTCGGTGATCATCTGAGATTTATTAATTGGTGTCACTAACGCTCGGTTGACACTAGTATGCTACAAAACACGGTGAAAAATCAAAAACAGTTACGGTTCGGTACTGGTTCACACCAAAGTTCCTATTTAGACGATTGTTTGTCTATCACATTAGTTCTGAATTCGTATTAAAACACCTTGTGCCCCGTTTCAGTTTAGAGCTGATACGAAACCGATATTGGTGCAAACCTATCTGAACAACTGGGGTTTTGCTGTGAACTCCAGTGTTCACATTTGTATCGAGCTTGCATTTACACTATAGTAAGCACCAGTGTAAACGGGGCCTAATTAAAGCTGTTCATATAATATATTCACATAGTTTGCCCACTAGTGACAAGAGAGATAGAAAGAGATTCCCCTGGAAGAATTTTGCGCTGGAATCAGGCTGTGACCTCATTAGAAGAAGTTAATGCAAGCAGACGCATTAAAAAGATGATTAATACAAGCTGGCCCATTTAGATTAGAAGCAGAAAATATGGTCCGAACTTCCCTTCTGGCATACTGACGCATTGTATTTGAATCAGGCATTGATGGATTCTTAATTTCAACTGCATCATTTGCATAATTTATCTATAAATGTAGTCGTTATTGCGGTTGTTGTTTCGAACTTGTTAGGCATTGTACGGAGCAGTGAGAGCTTGTATATTTTGCTTTGCACTTCCATTGTGAAACCTAGCTATTTAAGGCAAATATATTAGTTACTACTTGAACAAACTATCTAATCAGCCTTTCATAGTACCTCTCTGACATTAACAGTATAGAATCCAACTGGATTCCTTCAGCCCTATCAACAGATGCTTGTGGTTGATAGAAAAGCAGATACTTCCTACACAAGTAGCTCTCTAGTAGTGTTTGGTAAAGGTATGGCGCGTGCAAATCCTTTACAATATTGTACTGAAGCACCTGCAATTGGTTAATCTGTTCCTCACATGCCCTATGCCAGTGTTTAGGTAAGTATGTTTGATGTTTGAAGCTATCTTTGGTACCTCTCTTGGTAACTATTGCACACTGGTCACAGAAATCTTTACAAAACCTTGACAACACTATGCATAAGAGCATAGATATACGTCTATGTTTACAAAACATAGCTCTGACTGCCCGTTTGTTTGTTTTTAAATAGACCAAAATACTTTCACCGCATTTACACAGCTCAAAACTCCTACGTGGGTAGCTATTTTCATGAGTCAATACTTGCATAGGAAGTATCAATATTGAATTAAACAAACCCCTGTAGGTTTAGCTATGCTGGTTAGAGCACGGCTGCTATGACTATTTGTATAGAACTGCAAGCTGCCTTGCAATCACGCATCACTACCTTCGCAATAAGCAACTAATTACCCATGCATCACTTTAATGTTATCATAAATCAGGAGCTCTAACATGCACTCAAGTTTTATAAGCTATTAGTAATGTTGTTATGACCTCACATTTTCTAGGTTGTCAAAAACTGTTTCGTGCATTCTGGAGAGTATAGTTATTTTTAATGAGCAAAAGTTACAGGTGATTTCAAATAAGAAGCTGATATCCATCATGTACATGTACCGTTGTTCAAGTATTTATAACATTAATAGTTCCGGCGGTCATTAATAATTTAATAATTATTACCAATTATCTTTTAACGGGCTCATCAAAAAATAGTTTCTAGTATGTTTGTTTTGCTAGCATGTGTTTGAAGAAATCAACAGATATTTTGATCTATCAGGTAGGTTATTTGAGACAAAAAGGGTGACACATGAGATGTAGTTTGTAATCACTACTAACAAGAACGCTAGAGATAATTCATGTAATACACAACATAGGTTCACTAGCGAATTTCCTTGTATTATCAGTAATATGCCGCTCCTTTGGTTCAGAAAATTTAATCTAAAGTTATTTTTCATTTATGAAAAAAATTATTTTGTTAGAAACTACCAAAACATTGCTGGGGTGTGAGAGTGGACATGCAGAGGATGAAGGAAAGAGAAGGAGGTATCTGGAACACAAGACTGCAGGAGGAGGGCAAGGAGGAGGAGGAGGAGGAGGAGGTGAACGACAATGGTGTCTAGCTGCAAGTAGTGGTTATTGCCACCATGGCATAGCACAGCGGATGTATTTGTGTATAGATAGACATATTCATGTACACAAGTCAACGATATCATTGCAGCAGCTTATTAAATAACCTGCATAAACATGTCTGCAATGTGATTGTCTGCAGTGTGACTGAGCTGCTATGGAGTTGACTGCTATCTATATGCACACATTCCTGTGGGACAGTGGATGTGATTGATAGATTGATAGATATGAAATGATACACTTTCTAGTACCGAGTCAACTTTTGAAATTTATGCTGATTTATGTACAGCTGTCAAGCAACATTGCCAACATACACATGGTGGTTGATGGCCGAGAGTGTACTACTGTTGTACCAGTTGTTGATTGGAGACTCAGTGTAACTGTATTCACTTCCAGAAGTGACATTAAAGGATATATTGTGCTTGTGGCTCCAAACTGTAACGCACTGCTCACAATGTGCCAAATGCACAAAACTTCTCTCTAGCTACAGTTTATCTCCGTATGCATAAACAAAATCGTCTGTTCACCTGTTCTGCATGTGGTTTTATTTACGTTTATGACCAGTTTATGTCTGCTTATTAATCTATTTCTACTATGTTAAGGAGATTAAAAATGCTGTAAAAATAACCATTAGGCCAGTTAGGTGAAAAATTGGGTGAAAAATTGGTTTTCTGAATAGCTTTGATACCAGAGATATTTGTGGGTTTAGGTTTTTTTCACCTATGGCATTAAAAAACGATCACAAAAAAAACACCTTTGCTACTGGCAGATGTTTGAAGCTCAATATGCCAGTGCACTGGCTGAATGTATCTTTTATGAAATATAGGGAGAGAGAGGAAAGAGGGAATGGAGGGGGTAGAGCGGGGCAGAGCTCCAAGAGATCTGGGGTAAAGTGAGCCACGTGAAGGTGAGAAGTAGAGGTGTGGTGTAGGTGGAGCGGAGAAGAAGCAAAGGTGTGCATTACTGCTATGTAATTCATCTCTTTTTACCTATTGGATTCAAAAACTATCAGTATTCCCTTGAAATGCACTACAACTAAATGTAGATGTGTCTATTGGAGACATTTTGTTATTCTAAATTGTCAGAGAGGCAGAGACAACCTAAAAGAAGTTGAGGGATTTATTGTTCAATAGATTGGCAGATATTCATACTTTAACACTGGGTAGTCATTTCTCAGTGTTGATTAGTTTCACACAATACTGTGGTGGATTTTACTGACTACATACAGTGACCACTACTGCGCAGAGGTCTCCCTGTTGGTGGCTACCACAGGCATGCCTCCAATGAATGCAATAGACAAAGACCGGAACCTATTGTAATGATTGTATTGCTCTAACAAATGATTATTACCAATGATAAATCATACCGGTACTGGGTATTACTACAACGACCCCAAATATTACTCCAGCAACCCCGAATATTACTACCCCGACCCTGGGTGGCTATCCCGGGTCGGCAGCAAGATGGCGCCAAGTTGAGAGTGACGAAACATAGCCTAAGAGCCTCCAGAAGTCACCTCCCGAAGATATCTACCCTTGGATATAGAGAAACAAGAGCCGAAGGTCAAGAAACCTACAAAGACATTACCCACCAATCACTGTCCAAGTTAGCTGTGGACTCCGCCCCTTACCTATGGGCGCCAGTGTGCTTTAACTCATTTAACCTTGTATCATTGGACAATACCGCTTGCTATATCTATATATTGCTACTATATAATGTATAACTTCCTGCCATGCTTCTTGTGCATGGCTGGAACTTTTCCATTACTCTGCCTATAAAAGGCAGAGATTTTTCCCTAATCATTGCACTTACTGATATGGCATGAGTGTGTTCACTTGCCTTGTATTGCCGGCACTTACTGTTATGACATGAGCTTGTCTTGTATTGCCTCCTTACATTCTGGTTATGAATAAAGGATACTACTACTTAAACTACTACTACTACTACTACTTAAAGGATACACTACTTAAACACAGTGTATGTCTGAGCTGAGGGCTCGCTACCGTTGTTAAAGTGGATCAGTTACTTTGCAACACTTTGATTGTGCCATCCCGGCACGGGGTCACCTCTGAGTTGAGGTAGACTGTAGATTGTCAAGCCTGCAGTGGCTGACGGTATTGTTGTGGCTGAACAAGACAGCTCGTCTACCAGCACAACCCCCTAGCGGAAGGTAGTGGACATAAAAATCCGCTACAATACTACCCAACAATTGCTTCAGCTAAGTATCCATTTCAGATGTTATCTTACAGAGCAACGAGTCATGTTGCAGAAATTGTTTACAGCTGAAATTCCGCTGCAATGTTTTGTTATTTGTTTTTTCTTGGAATACTTATGATCTTCTGTTTCATCGCTGCATCCTATAGCATTTCAGGAAAAAGTATTGTGAATGGTAGCTTCTGATAAATTGTGTGCTCCAATCTGTGTATCAAACAACTGATATATAGGTAAGCCATGCTATAAAAAAAACTTATCGTTAAACACTTGATAAGCACTTAAATATTATAACTAGTAGCATGGGTTCAAATAGCCTGTGTTCTTTGATAAGCTCTATGGCGAGTATTTTGCAAACTGCCAGCATAATTTCAGATGTTCATAATATGTCGTAAGTATTTCATCAATCCTAATGGTTTGTGTGTAGAAGTAGCGCAATGTACGTTGTTTCTAGATATAGCGTTTTAGCATTTCATTGATCTGTTGTCAGTAGGTAATCCAATCACAAACCTTGATCCAATCAGAAACCTCGGTACTGTGCAGGATTTTGCCGTGCCTTCACCAAACAGCTACTAGAGAAAGTGTTCTGTGTATGCAAGACAATAATTATTGCTATAGAGTGCTATTGTAAACAGTAGTGATGGCGTTTCTGTCAGCTATCTGTGTATCCAGATACACCGGGTTCTGCCGGGTGAAGATGTAGCTATCTGCTCAAAAGGGGTGCGCTGAGGGGGAGGGGGAACCCGTGTAAAAGGGGGGGGGGGGAGGTGGCTGCTCGGCGGCTGAGGAGGTCTCCATCTCGAATTCCTCTTCTACTTGTTGCTGAAGGCACCCATCTCCTTGTTTAGGTGAAACGTTAGCAGAGCAATCCATGTGGTGGTCAGCAGCTGTAGTACGACTTGTTGCTTCAAATACTTGTGTAGAAATGCCTGTTCCTGTTCCTTTGATTTTGACTAGAGTTTGTGCAAGTAGCAGGCAGGGGTGGATGAGTAATAGCTGACTGGCGGCTAAACTCAGATTTTGACCAGCCGTATCTCCTTGGTGGAGGGAAGTTTCCACTTGGACTTTTGCTGGGATCTTTGCTAGAGTGTCTCCTTTCCACTGACACCCAGCACAAGCAGGGGGGGGGGTGGCTAGGTCTCATCTGGAGTTATTCTCTTTTCCTTGCGGCACCAATCACTTTTGCAACTTATTACCCCTAGGGTGAAAACGCGTCAAATTTATGGCTTCAGTGCTTAGTGGGTTTTGCTGCCAGTGGACTGAATCATGGCAGACAGCAGCGCTAGGCTGTGATTTTTTTTGAATACCCAGTTTGTGGGGGGTTTTTGTAGGAACTCTGTTTTGTAGGAGCCGTTTTGTCATTTTCAGACCTTCTATCCACTTCTTCTGCAGTTGCGACTAGATGGCATAGTGGCTGTCCATAACGTATGGGTGGGCCGACATTCCTACATGGCCATCGAGATGACACAAGGGGTGGCTGGATCTCAGTTTGTGTAGGGGGTGGGGAGACAACTCCCGCATGCTTTGGTCACTCCTGGCCAAACCGCCTGACCGATCTGCATCAAATTCGCTAGGAGTAGCAAGGGGGATGGTAGGTCTATGTCTCTCTGGCCGCTCAGAAATTGGCACGTCCTTTGCAGGAGGAGGAGGAGGAGGCAAATCTGCCTCAAATAGGGATGGTTCAAGCAGAGGGGGTGCTGGTAGAGGGGATAGAGGTGTAGGTGCTACTTGCGCACTTGTACCACGCATTTTAGGATGCCTCCTGTGCTCCACAGCTGCTGGCGCCTGTCCTCTGGGGTCAAAACTGGGGTAGTAAGGCTTGAAGCGGCACTCATTTTGTACTGAATGCTGGCCATGCCTACTTGTAAGGTGGTTGTAGTTACTATATGCCTCTTTGATCTCAAAGGGGCCGACGAACTTGGCCTATAGCTTGGGTTCTCTCCACGGCGTCTACGACGGTTCTCAAACCACACCCGGTCTCCAACAGCGTATAAACTGGGTTTTTCCCCTTCTTCTGCTCTGACTGCCATCTGCTGCTCTCTCAGAGCCTCGAGCACTTCTTCAAGTCTCAACTTGAGATTCTGGCGATACTCGTGCACCGGCATGCAATCAGTCAGAGGGGAATGGTTGGACACTTGATCTGGCAAACGCAGTTCCTTTTCCAGCAATATTTAGTTGGCCGTTTCACCCATGGTGGAATGAGGGGTGGCTCTGAAGGTCCTCGTTTGTTGAGGGAGCAGCAAGTCCCAGTCACCCGGACTGCGCTTCAAGAGCAGGGACCGTAGGGAGTCACCTAGTACCCGGTTGTTCCTCTTGACAACCTCGTTGGCCTGTGGGTGGTAGGGGGTGGTACAAGCACACAACTCTTGCATCAGGAAGGGCTAAAACTGAGCCCCCTGGTCTGTGTGCATCTGCTCAGGAATGCCCATATAGCAAAAGACCTGCTCATCCTGAGCTCTAGCTACCACCGGGGCCATAGAATTTGGAAAGGCCAGAGCGTCTTACCACCTGGTAAAATGGTCAGTCAACACCAAGATCCAGGCATGCCATGCTCTGTCTCAGGGAAGGGGCCCACCAAATCAATGGCCAGCTTCTGCCAGGAGCGGCCAGCGTACATGCGCTGACGGCCTCGACTGGGGTTGGTGCCACCACTTTTGGCTCTCTGGCAAACCTCACGGCTCCTGTGACCCTACGGCGTACATCCGAGGTCATACCTGGCCAGTACCACATGAGCTGGAGGTGCTTCAGGGTCTTGCTCACTCCCTTGTGTGCAAGGGAATGGGTCTCCCAAACCACGTTGCCATGTAGACCTGCTACAAAAACCACAAACCACCGGGAGCGGCGGTTAATGAGAGACCTGGAGCCATAACACATCATTTTTCTAGAGTCTCCTAGCCCCAATGCAGTTGTTCAGCCGTCTCAAATCTTGGCTGCTGAGCTCCAACTGCTCCTTAGTGCGAGGGTGCTGTGTAGACACTGCCTAATAAATGACAGCTACAGCGTGGTTGCCTTCACTCTGAACCTGGACAAGGTCAACATCTGGTTGGACGGGCTGAATGGCATTGGGGGGTAATTGAGGGACAGAAAGGGTGGTTAGGTTGGGGTGTGGTGGCTAAGGCTCATACCGAGTCAAAACAGAAGCAGAGGAGAGCTGAAACTGAGAGGGGTAGGTCAGCTGTTGCTGGACTTCAGCCTTGGCAGGTTCACCATCCCTTTACTGGATGTGGCCACACTGCCTATACTCTGGGGGTGCCTACGACTCAAGCCATCTGCGTTGCCATGTCGGGGGCTGCTCCTATGTTCAATGGTGTACTTGAATGCAGAGAGGGACTTGAATCACCTAGCCACCTGACTGGTGGGTTCCCGGCAGTGACACAGTCACAACAAGGAGGTATGATCTGTCCGAAGACGGAAGTGCTGGCCATAGAGGTAGGGACGGAAGTGCTTGACAGCCTTCACTAATTCCAAAAGCTCTCTCCTTGTCCCACAATAGTTGCGCTCCTGAGGACTGAGCATCATGCTGTAGTGAGCGATCAATCACTCACTACCTTCCTGTACCTGCAACAGCACACCACCTACACCTGCATTGCTAGCATCAGTGTCCAAGGTGTACTGTAGCTTCGGGTCGTGGTAGCCAAGAGCAAGGGCACTGGTCATAGCCACTTTCAGTTGCTGAAAAGTGGTCTCCTGGGCTGTAGACCACTCCTAAGGAACATGCTTACTAGTGAGCTGGGTGACTGGTGACTGAGCTGGTGACTGTGCCTTTGTAGAGAAGTCACGAATGTACTGCTTGCAGTACCCTACAGTACCTAGGAATGCTTGCAAACCCTTCAAATCTGTTGGTGTTTGCCAGTGCGCTATGCGAGCGAACTTTTCCAGGTCTACGGCCTCTCCTGCACTGCTCATTACCTGTCCTAAATACCGGACCTCTGGCTTGAATAACTCACCTTTACTGGGTTTGAGCTTCAAACTGGCCTGCTGTAAAGGCTGAAAGACTTCAGCCGGAAGCTGGATGTGAGTGGAAAAGTCAGGAGCGATGACAATGATGTTATCGAGGTAGAGCAGGAGGGTTTTCCAGTGGAGACTTTGAAGAACCTTCTCCATCAAATGCTGGAAACTGACCTGAGCTGAAGTGAGACTGAAAGGGAAGACCTTCCACTTCCACAGAGTGCTCATTGGCCTGTTCATCAAGGGGAACCTGCCAGTAACCACTAACCAAGTCCAGGGTACTGAAGAACTTGCTCCTTGACAAAGCGTCTAAACTATCATTGATGCGAGGAAGGGGGTAGGCATCCTGATGAGTGACTGAGTTCAAACATCTGTAGCCTATACAGAATTTCCACGCACCATCATTCTTCCTTACTAGAACCACGGGGGACTCCAGGCCCCTGAGGCTGGTTCCATGAGTCCACGCTCTAGCAACTGTTCCACCTGCCTCTCTGTTTCTGCCTCCTTTCCAGGGCCTAGCTGGCGAGGGGAAGGTAGATAGGCCTAGTACCAGGGACGAGGGGAATGCTGTGTGTGTCCAGGATGGTTTGTCTAACATCATGTTCTCCCGAAGTGAACACGGCAGCGTACTGAGGTAGCAACCTAGCTACTTGCTGTGCCTCGCGTCTGTTCTGACAATGGGGAAGAGCGGCTGTATACAGCTCAGAGACGTGAGTGGGGAACTGGGGAGCAATAAGAGTGACTGGGAGGAGTAGAGGCAGGCATAGCAACTGCCTCAGTTTGCTCGACCGCTTCTGGGCTCACTCCTTTGTAGTGGCCTTCCGTGCTCCCCATCTTCAGTTTTACTGACTGAGCAGTCAGGTTCATGCATCTCACCAGGACGTGCCCTTTGTTATCTGGCTCATTTAGACTGGTGGCAGTAGGAGGGCCTCCTGGATGGGACACTACTAACCCAAGGGGTAAGTAATTCTGTGTGGTGACCTTACTCAGGATGGTGGATTCCATACCCAGAGGTAGTTGGGTGTTACGTAGAACCTGAAAGTAGCTCATCAACAATGTACTGTCTTTGTCAGTGCAGTGCATCTCCTTGCCAGTTACAACAATGGCACACTCACTAAATCTCAAACCGCAGTCATGGTCATTGAGGAAGGGCATCTCCAAGAAAGCATCTTCATTTATGTGACTGACAACAAACGTGGCTTCAGTTTTCACATCCTGGAGACGAAGGGTAGCTCTCACTGTGCCATAGAAATGAATCTGGGTGCCGTCTGTCATAATACCGTGGGACTCACTCTTTTGTACTGTCTGTCTTACTGACTCGGATAGCTGGTTAAAGAAGTGCTTGGACAGGAGATTCGTTGTGCATCCGGTATCGATGAGGAGGATGACTGACTTGCCTTCTAGTTTCCCTGGGAAGAAGTAGCTTGCCCGGTATGGCCGCTCTATCTCAGTGTTAGACAACCGGGTAGGTTGGACCTTTGCAGCTCGAGAAGGGGGACGTGACATTCCATTTCTAGGGCGCGATGGGCGCTCCACAGGCGGGCTGGCTAGTGCAACTGCCGGCTGGCGGTCCTGAGCCTGGGCAGGCTGGTGCTTCAGGGGACCTACAGGTTTTAAGGGGGTAGGTTGAGTAAGGAGTGCATGGCGGAGAAGGTTTTGTAAGGCTCTGGGTCATCTGCTTCGTTGTGTAGAACTGCATATTGGTTAGAGGTAGGGAGCTGCCATTTAGGTGCGGAAGGTGATGCCTTATTTCTAGGAGGGGGCCCAGGGGACTCGGGTGGAGGAGCAGAAGGCACAGGGTTGTGCTTTTCTAGTCGAATTCTCTTGTGCACCTTTTTGCCTCGCTATAGCTATTCAGGCACTTGTCATTTTCCGACACGGTTGTTGCTCTTGGTGTAGTGATAGCCTTTGGTTTAGATGGACAACCTCTACTGTAGTGACCCATCTGTCCACAACCTCAACACTGAGGGGGCACCATTTGTGTTGTAGCAAAGGGTGGCACCATGTGCAGGGGGTTCTGTTCAATGACAGAGATGGTAGGTCTTGCAGAAGATTTGTGGTGTGCCACAGGAAGAGCATGGTGAGGAGCCTGGGTCTTATCTCTCCTGGGGCATGCGACACCACGGCAGCAGTCTGAAAATGATGGTATGGGGTCAAGGAAGGTTTGCAGGGTTCTTTTTCTTCAGCATCTTCTACAGCTCGAACTCTGGATGGTTTAGAGTCAGGGTCCATCTTGATGTGGAGGAACTCCCTCCCTGCACAAACTGCATCTTCAAGATTCTGTGGATCCACTGTTAACAGGTGCCGTTGCAGGTACGAGTGACCCAGGGTAGATGTGAATGTCTCTAGTATCATGCGTTCTATGTGTCTATCTGGTAAATCCTCAAGGGTTATTCAAACTAGTCTCTCCACCTCACTAGCATGCTCCTGGAGGGAAGTCTTCAACGCCTTTTTCAGGTGTGCTATGCTCTGCAGGGCTTCACTACGTGTAAGGCCAAAGCGAGCATGGAGTGCTATAAACATAGCTTGCAGGGTATTGGGTCTGCCACATTCTAACGCTTCTTCACAAAGTGCCTCTCTTACATGGAGCAGGGCTGTGTGGGCATTCCAATCATTTGATTTAGTACCTCTAGGAACCGTGCGATGAAGTACTCTACATCACCTTGTCCTTTGAACTTGGAAAGTTTGAAGTTCTGTGCAGGAGCGGGTGGAAGTGCAGGGGAGTTGCAACACTCTTTGCAGGGTCTGTGTGAGTCTGTCTAACGCCGCAGCTTTTTGCTGTGCCTGCCGGCAACCATCCAGCACTCCTGACTCTCTGAGTAGCCATCGAAAGGAAAGGATCAGTAGTAGGTACTTGTAAGGACGGGAGGAGAAAATTCCAGGCTGAGAAGGGTACCAGAAGGAAGCTGGATGATCATAAAGTACACTGTGTCAAAAACACTGTGTCAGAAACTCTGGCCGTATTTGTTGGGAAGGCAAGGACAGTTTCTGCAGGGTACACAGGAGGAGTGGTAACGAGTTTAGAGGGGTACCCTGCGCCGAGAATGGCACTCAGTATGACCTGTATGGCCTTGCACAATCAGTACAGTGACTACCGAGTTCACCGTGTAGGGTGACGTGCTTCTCTTCTTCCACCAGGTGGGGGAGGGGGTACCACCAGGTCAGAGGGAAGGATTATAGCAGTGTCTGCAGGGCAGTAGTTTGGCTTCTACCAGATAACTGTTACTTAGGGGGAAATCACCGATACCCGGGGAGAGAGGAAGTGAGTAAAGGTGGTGTTTGGCCATTGTCAACTTTTCTAGTAGTGTCTAAACGTTCACTCGATCCAACCATTGCCACCAATGTAAAGGATTTTGCTGTGCCTTCACCGAACAGCTACTAGAGAATGTGTACCATGTATGCAAGACAACAATTCTTGCTATAGAGCGCTACTGTAAACAGTAGTGATGGCTCCTCTATCAGCTATCTGTGTATAAAGGTACACCGGGTTCTGCTGTGTGCAGATGTACTAACAAATAACAGGCAACTTGCCAAACTAAACACGCGTAGTTCAGATTATATATACTTTATTATCACACGATACAAAAGCTTGCTAAGAAGTTCTCTGTACAAGATCGCAATCAACTCTGCCTCTCTGGACTATTTTCCATAGACTTATAGAGTAAACATGCAAATAGGGTAGTTGAAAATACTATAATCTGATTGGCTCAAAAACATCAGGCCATACCCACATGAGTAAGTATAAAAATATCCAACAATAAGCAGTCGCTACACAAATAATAAAAATGACACCAGTAACCCTGTGCATTTATAACCGTTCATTGTCGAGTAGAGGGGGGGGGGAATTTCATAGCTTAGCATCTTAACATCTTCTTTAATAGCGCTATTAATCGAACAAGCTCAAGCGTGTTCAGCTAGTGGATCCATGTGACTCACCACCTGTGTAGTCAACAACATACTGGCTGCAAGTCGATACTAGCTTAGTAAGTGATGCCTGCAACTAACCAGCACAGTGGCCACTCTATATAAAATCCATTAGAGTATTTCACATACTTTAAAGCATCTTCAAGTTTTTTAAGTTTTTAGTTATCCTTCAATTTATTTTTCACAATTATCACCAGACAGATGGTTAGAGTGACTCAACGAACTAACCAACTGATCGACTGACTAATTGACAGACTGACCGACCAACTGACTGACTGCTTCGAAGGTTCCGCCGAAGGCCCAAACTTCTAAGCATAGAAATGCACTGAACGACTGACCGACCAACTAACTATCTAATCAACTATTTAACAGCTAAACAAACTGACCAACCGACCATCGATCAACCAACACACTAAAGGGCTCACAAATCACTTGATTACATGAGTTTGATATCCTAACTCTGCAACACATAAAGTATTATGGGCAGGAGCTACGGGAACACTTGAGAGTTTTCTCCTCATTTTACTTTCATTCTGTAATTTTAAGACAAACATTTCTAGTGACATTCAGTTAATATAAAACCCCAGCATTTCGTAGATAGCTATTTTATTGAGATTCAATTTTTACATGTAAAAAAGCTTTTGATGTCGTTTTAACAGACAGTATACTGTTTATTTCCGTGGAGGGTGCGTGCAAAAGGGTTACTCGTTTTTTTCAGGCTTGATATTCTCACATGGTTTAAATGATTGCAAGCCATTATACCCACTTGGTGCTGCCATGGGAACTGGTGAGTATATTTACATGTATTAGAATGAGGTACCGGAGGAGGTATTTTACCCATAAACAAAAAGCTTCTACGGTGTTCTAGAACATTATAGCGTATTGGGAATGGGAAATTCCATTTTCCAAATTACTCATGCTGTTGTCAGCATCAAGATAAGAATTACTTGGCAACTGTTAAACAATGAATTCATTTGGAGTTTTTCTTGGAACATTGCCAACTGTTAATGATTGTCAGTATTTGAATTAATGACTTACAGCTTCCTTCTCAAAACAAAATCATTCAATAGACTTGATGAATATGGGTTTGGCAAGCTCTAGTAATGCTTTGTGTACAGGGTATGTCAAAATTTGCATAATCAATTATTATGCTGGTTGTTTGGCAAACCTGGTTTTCCACAAAAAACAGCTAAAATGGTGCTGTTATTTTCTATACAAAGTTCATTTGCATTTATGCAAAGTTCATTGCGCAATGTTCAATTTTGGCTGCTTGCCAAAGTAGTGTGTACTAAATAATCCTAGAGAAATGACAACTCCTAGTTTTTCTCACACATTTGAGGCTTATGTAATTTACTAATACTATTGATTGTTATGTACAGATATATTATTATTTGGTTCGCGGCCAGGTGTATTATATAAAATGTCAATAAATTACAGTTTGAGAAGTCATTTGAAAAATGCTATTTTAGAATCTACAGCCTACCGATTTGCAGTCATGATATTCATTAGAATGTTTATGTACAAGTCACCTGACACGACCTGCCATAAGCTGTCATTCAATCAGTATGTAGTGCATCATTTCACAACCTGCAAGTGATCTAAATAGCTGTGGGAGAAGACGCTTGGTTCACTGAGGGTAACAAACGGGCTTGTATGCTTTGTTCATAAGACTTTTCATTCTGAAACAGGGTGGACATTGATTACATATTGATTGCCTGTGAGCTGCCACTTATTAGGACAGTGTTGGCCAGCGGCAGCTCATGAATAGAGTCAGACAGCTAATACTAGGTGCAGATAGTTACATAACTTGTTAGGGGAGACAACTACTGACACCCTGTCAGAAGGAGAACACCTAATGAGAGTATGTAACAGCCTGTGGAAGATATCAGTCACAGAAGACTGAGTCTCACTACAGGTACACAAGCTAATCTCAAACACTTGATTAGCTGATGTGGTGAGACTTAATAAAGAAGCTCAACTGTCATTTATCTGTATTAAGTGTGGAGTATAAGCTGGACTGCTAACGCCCTCTGTGTTCTTGTCATTATGTGATTTATTACTATACAATTATATGCATCGATACACAAATATACATGTGCATACATGCCTGTGTATCGTACATGCTAGCTCTTCAATTAATTCAACAGGGACATTAATATTTTGTGAGAGTTGTCTTTCCTTGAGAAGATTGTTCAAAATTATCAAGTATAGATTGCACTACATTTGTGAGATCACAAATAATAAGTTTTAAAAGCGGACTAATATTTTGGCAGATTTTGTCATTAAAAGCTAGCTACGCGGCTCTTTGACCTTAAAGTTTCATTTAATGGAGATAATTACTTTGTTACGTTGTGCGTAGGAAGTTTAAGTTTTATTTTGCTAATGCAATGATAACTAAAACAGAGTGCTTTGATTTAGTCAAATGCAGGCTCATGCATGAAATCTAACTAATATAAGAGAAACAAAACGATGATCAACATCCCATTCAAAGAGTATGCCAGCAACAGAAGGAGGACAACTCCAAGCATTCGATACCGAAGAGGGGTCACATGACCATATATCCATAAAGTAACAGTCATATCTTTATGAACTCAATCATTTAAGTTTGAAGATAGTAAAGTAAAAAGATTCAACGTTACTCAATAATTCTCTCGTCAGAAGTCAAATATGGATTTGCTAGGATTGCCAACTGCTTTTATGTAGGTCGACTAGTACTGTACCTGATATGTTTTATAGGAATCATAATAATGGCAGCTTGTGCATGTCAGTAGATCACACGCGTGTGACGCATGATGTCTGGACAGCTCATAGAGTGTTACATTACTGTAAAATACAAACCATAGGATACGGCACACTGAATGTGAATCTCATTTGGTAATGAAAATTGCTTTCAAATCTAGAAAGTGTATTAGGTGACTAGCAGTGTTGAAGTGGATCTTTTCAAACTACTACAAACACAGCAGCACCTACACAATCAACTACTCCTTTTCCCTTGCGAAGATCACTCTCCCTTAATCTCACAGGGTCCACTCTGCCTCATACTACACGGAGTCAACTCAGCCATGGGATCTATCCCACCACAGATGTTAGCCTACCAGTGCAGCCCCTGACTTAGATGAATTGAACAGAGTTTTAGCATGTAAACAGTTTATTAGACACAATCTCTGTAGCAATACATGAATGTAAACAGCACAAGATTCCAGAGACTTTCGCTTAAGCTCGACGAAGCTACTCCTTTTATAGTGTATGAGGGGGAACTCTCCCTCCGTTTTTAGGGGCGAGCCAAAAACATAAGAATATATACAGCATTTACCAATTCTATACAATACAACAATGTAATATGACTAAAACAGGCTAATACAAAGTATGCAAGTGCTAAAGTTTCTGTTTAAAAGGGATTGTCATTCAGATACAGGGAAAGTTTAGCCACCTTATACCGAGACCAGGTTTCCTCAGCCTGTATCTTAATTATCAGTAAGTTCTGCATTTATCTCTTTTAGAAATGTTAGTAGAGTCAGCGCTCCTATACTTCCTCATGTTTGTAAGTAGGTCATACAGACACATTATAGAGGCCCTATGGCCTTCTAGAAGGATCTCCTGGAAAGACATGGCCTATAAGGAGCTGTTATAGCTGATTTATAGTTGTATACGGAGACCCCGGGTCTGGTGTAGGGGCAATGTTGAAAAATTGATATATTAAGGTTGTGCCTTCTGTAAACTGAGTCCGTTACATATAATTTCTCTGCGCCAGAAGAAAGTAAAAGACAGGGAACAAAGGAAACAGGGCTGTAGTGAAGTGGATTTGGAGACAACTGTAGAGGAAGGTTTAAGGGGCAGTGGCATAGCTAGTAGGGGTAAAGATACTTGTCCCAGCAAAAATCTTCCTCACTATTACCAATCATGTTAAATTACTTCCATCCGTTCTATTCCAGCCCCGCCTTCCTTTACCTTTACAGTACTCTCGAGGCCTAGCCGGCTTGTAGGAGTTTTTGGTGTTCCACTATCAAACATCTACCAGCGTCTAAGTAAATACCTCAGTGTACTGAGAGTTGTCCTCTCCATTTTCACAATAGTAAGTATGCACCCAAAGATTAGTGAAGGAGGTTTTCATATTTTAATAAATTTTCTCCAATGATTAGGTTGTTACAGTGTTTCCTGTTGGTAATAGGTAGTGTTGTAGTAAATATCTACACAAAAAAAGAAAAGATTATGTTCTGAAAATTGAGGGTTAACCTGTTTGCAAACTTCATCATGCAGCATAATAATGGTCTCACACACACCTGTCAAACATAGGATCTATCTCAATTGTTGTTAAAATTGATTTTGCTTCTTATTTTGCTCAGTATAACGCAATCCTGACAGAGCATATTAAAGCAAAATGTTGTGTTGTTAATTATTGTAAACAAGAAGTGTACATTAAGGTTTTTTCCTAGACAGTGGTGAATTTTTGATAATGGTGCTCCACAAAATCCTACAAGCTGGCTAGGCCTTTAGACTACCTTTTCCTCCTCAATATAAATAATATGTAAATAGTATGTAAATGCGTAAACAATACAAAAACATCATGTAAATAATACATAAATGATTCATAAATAACAAAAGCATAAAAGTCTTTGGTTTGAAATCAAATGGAAAATTTAAACCTAGACTATAAACTTAATTCATTCAATAAGCAGTTTATATAAGAGTTTTCACCTCTTTCAGTATAAATGTGTAAGCACACACAAGTGTAGACGGAGAAACACACAGACAGACTCACAGATGCTTTTATCTGTTTATACATATAGATTAACAACTTCTAAAGTACAAAACATTATCACTTACTATCAATTATTGTCATCTAAAGTGTATTAATTCTGCTAAGCTGCATGATGTGATGAATTATTGCTCTTTTTACACCAAACGCAACTAGCTGCATAAAAGAGAACTTTTGATGGCATCAGTAGCACTTCCTGACACTGTGGGGCCACTGAGCGCTCAAATAGCTAGCTCACTATCTCTCAGGTCGTGGCTACCCTCAGGGGGCTCTCCTTTTATGCTCTCACTACAGCTCCAGCCTGCACCGGCAAATCTTTCTTCCCCAGTTAGATTTGACAAATCCCGTCTCTGTAACTTCTTGGCAATCTTCCAACAGACCACTGGGCCCTCAACCACGTCTGTACTGATTTATGAATACCTGTAAAAGGCAACCCACCAAACGGATCACACACAGTTTTCTCAGAATATATAGATTTTCTTAACCAGCATTTTTGCAAAGGTTCACAGGAAATGATGCGTAGGGCTCAAGATACAAGCAAACTCTGCAAAAGATTAAAAGTCATTCCATATATGTAGATTTAAATAGGCAAGATAATCAGTCAAAAAACCTGTCGAAACTAGCCAAACAAGTTATGGGGAATAGGTCAGCTCGTTAGATCATTTCTAGTACAATCCATCGGTTTACTCTCAGTCAATCTGCGATATTTGTTTTTTGTCATGGTTTCAAACAGACATTTTATGGAATGACTCAAGAAATGAAACAAATATCCAAGTTCTGCTTAGATAAAAGCTTGAGTGAGTTAAGGCTGTAGCCATTTATCAATTTTGAACAGAGAATTTGAATAAAAATTGTTATTTGAATTTACTTTAAATCACAAGGAAAAATTTGGGCCACTTCAGAGCCACAACTTTTAATTTTAGGCAGTTTTGTTTCATTCTTTAGCTTCTGTAGGTTGTGTAAATGAAGGAGGCCGATTTAGATTTGAAGGAAAGATGAGGAACTTATCCTTAGTTTGGTTCGGGGGTCGTAGCAGGTAAAACAGTGCTCCAGAAACAGAAAACAAAATAACATTCTTTATCTTTTATCTGGCATACAACTTCCTGTAAGACTAATAAATTCAGTATGCTGGCCAAGAAGTATATCATTAGTTTTGTCTGTATTATCGATAGTCTAGGAGCTCAGCTAGCTTGTGGGGTTTTGTGTTAGTTTTGTCTGTATTAGCGATAGTCTAGGAACCCAGCTAGCTTGTGGGGTTTTGTGATGCTCTATTAGTGAACTGGCCGCATTCTAGGAACAAACTTTCATGTATTGGGAGTTGTCCTCTTCACTTCCACAATGATAAGGTATGACCCCAAAGATTTGCACAAAGCGTTATCTTGTTTTATCAAGTTTGTTCTGATTAGTAGGTCGCTATAGTGTTTCCTGTTGAAAAATGGCATAGCTGTAGTAAATATCTGCCAGAATAAATAGAATGATCAAGATTTAAAAATTGGAGGTTTACCAACGAGCTCTCAGAGACATCCGCCAAACATGGGATCTGCTTCTTATTTTTTCTCTTAGAACACAATTCTAATGGATCATATATACGCGATTGCTATTCTGCATTTCTCTTACATTAATCATTGTGAAAAAGAAGCGGATAACTTCCAGTAGACTAAGGTTTTTCCTCGAATTTGCGCTGTCTTTGATAATGGGCTGCCACAAAATGTCACAAACCAGCTAGGCCTCTTAGGTTAGTGAGACACCAGAGCTGCTACAGCGTACCCTATCTGAGACACCAGAGCTGCTACAGCTGTACCCTATCTGAGACACCAGAGCTGCTACAGCGTACCCTATCTGAGACACCAGAGCTGCTACAGCGTACCCTATCTGAGACACCAGAGCTGCTACAGCTGTACCCTATCTGAGACACCAGAGCTGCTACAGCGTACCCTATCTGAGACACCAGAGCTGCTACAGCTGTACCCTATCTGAGACACCAGAGCTGCTACAGCGTACCCTATCTGAGACACCAGAGCTGCTACAGCGTACCCTATCTGAGACACCAGAGCTGCTACAGCCCTACCCTATCTGAGACACCAGAGCTGCTACAGCGTACCCTATCTGACTATTGTTAACTTAAACCTAGCTCAACTCAACTATGGTCCAACCTTATTTCATTTTAAGACCACCACTCAAGCAATGATCTTTTGCCTCCTTTTGGCCTCTTAACTTCTCATCAAAATATATTTTATAAACAGGTTTATTTTATGTTGGTTAATGACAAAAAATATCTGTATAAGGGTTCAGACTCAGCACTAATTACAAAAAAAAGTTTCTGCGACTAGATTTCTAGAATCTATTGTGATTGTCGTTAGTAACAGTAAAAATATCTCATGAAAATTTTTGAAAGTTTTCAAGAAGAAGTATGAAATACTTGAAATACTTTGCTAGTCTCTGGTTGGTAGCTGACAGGCCAACTACATACTTGAAATTATTGTAAGAGATTAGGGTGAGAGATTACGGTAAGAGATTAGGGTAAGGGATTAGGGTAAACCAAAGAAAGCAATAAGCCAATTTAATATGCGTTTGTTCTTGTAAAAAGCAGTTTAAAGCTTATTTATTTCCTAGCACAAAACGAAATGCTGCAAATGTTACAGTATTTTAATTTATATTGTTGATTCAACTTATTTTCGGGTTCAATTAAAATTAATAGTTAGCACATGTGAATAGACAAATGTTTTAGGCTTCCTTGGCAGTTGGATTTGTTTTACTTCGGCTTTGGTTTTACTGACTCCACAACTTTGCCCCTTCTCCCCATAAGTCCCTCCCTCATGACCATTCACTTCTATGTCCCTGACACTCACAAACCCCCACTCTTTCTTCCCACATAACTAGGTCTACTTCCAGGTTGTTTTTATATAATCCTATACATGGCAGCCCTAGAACTCTGGAGCTCTCCACCTTTAGAGCATCTTTTCTAATCGTTACACCCTGTTAACCCCTCCTAGAAGAACCCGCCATTACCTCTACTTGACCTTAGCATGACTTCTCCCTATCGCTCTATTAGTCCTAAAATGTGCAAAAATAAGTTAATTATCTCAAATTGAGAGTTACCCCATCTTTCCTTGGCATGTCACTACCAGGCCTATCAGTATTTAGCTATGGCCCTGCGACCAACGCCACATTAAAACCAACATGCTTTTCAACTTTCAGCTTAAACATTTTAAATTAAGCATTTAATGAAGACAATATTTTTTCATTTCAAAAACATGAAGTTATAACCACCCAAAGGTATTTTGGAGCTGAGGACAAAAGTGGAGAGAGCTTTTGATTGGATGGTGACAAGCGAGTGCATATATGCTTTCGCGGAGTATAGCTGGCGCCTTGGAGCGACAGCTTTATAACAAACGTCTAATGGATGTCGAGTGACCTCATTACACTAAATTCTATTGATTAGTTTCAACTGGCTAAATTGCTCATCTTTTTATACATATATGGCAACACAAGCCAGTTGTTGTTGGTGTCTAGTTTGGTTGTGAGGTTTTACAGCAGTTTAATAGGAGCATATCTTCATAAGAAAGCATTAACCCTAATAATTTGGAGCCATGGTTATGGGGGAGAGGTTGTGATGAGTTGAGGATCACCTGCTAGTTAGCTGTTGGCTGTTGGTCTAACCCCTGATATGTGAGTTTGCTTGTCCGTGTGTTGGTAGTTTGACTGAACGTTTAGCCCACCGTCTTCTTTTAATTCCCTGCCGCAGTTTCCGTCTCTCAACTTTGACCTAGTTTGGTATACAATAGGCATTTTCGGATCAAGAACGTCCATGCCTTGAAAAAATTGGCACGGGAAAGCGCTTCCGAATGCAATTTTGACGTTCGTTCCTGGCATAATTTCTATGCGTGAACGTTCAAAATCAAAAGTTCACTTCATCGGAGTTATCTTCTTCTTTTTTTCTAGTGTCGCAGTGAATAGTAAAAGGCGCATCCTGCTGAGGTGACAGCTTTTTGGTTATATATTATAAAAAAGTAAATAATAATTTTGATAATTATAATTTATTACCAGTTACTTATGTGTTTTACTAATTACTATTTTTCATTTTTAACAATGTTTATTATCAGTTGGTGATGTTTGGCTATTTGAACAATTGTTTTTTTTTTACTAACTAAAGTATAATAAAATAATTAAAAAAACTATAAGAACTTATAATAATATTAATGATGATATCATTTGAATAACAGTAATATTAATAATTATTATCATACATTTTTCTTATATTATAATTATTTATTACAATTTTATTTTAATTCACCATCCTCAGTAAAATGTGTCCAAAAATAATTTCAACATCAACATGCTTCAAGACTTGTTATTATTTATTTTATTATTATTGTTAGAAATGAAACTTGAGGCCTCATCACTCTTGTCTTGTTATTGTAACTAACGTAAAAGGGCTCATTATTTGCAAAATATTTATTATAGGAGAACTCTACGCATTCGGATCAAGAACGTCATAGGGTGGACGACCCCCTGAACGGTAAAACCACCGTTCAGCATAGAGTTCCAAAAAACAGGTTTTGTACTCGCCGAAAAACGAAAACTTCGCCCATTTTGGAATGAACGTTCTCGATCCGAAAATGCCTAGTGTAGAGCCTAGCAGGCACTTGTAAAGTTGTTGTCATTTACACCCGCTATAGAAATTTAAAACAAAACAAAATGTTTTTAATCAGTCATTCACACTACCGTTTCAAAATTTGAGCTTTCTAGTTTCCTTTACAAATATGAACGTTGTTATTTAATTTAAAAATGCTTCGAAATCAAAATGTGGCACTAACTAACAAACCACAAATCCGATTGCAATCATTTTGGTACAAAAACCAAGTCAAAGGCTCAACCAAGACTTTCAGAGCCGCTACAGTCAAATGCTTGTTAACAGTTATTTGAATAACAAAAGTTTTGCCAGTTTATCACAGAAAAACATGGTAGAGTAGCGGGCTTAGTGTGTGTTCCCTCAATTAAGTACCGGAGATCAACTTCCACGAGGCAAAATCTTTTTTGTAATTCTCAAAAATACTGTTGCTCTTTTTTGGAAGAACAACTCCAATGTCCAGCTATTCTTATTATCATTTGGCGGAGATGGCACTTCTAAAAAACTATATAAGATTGAGCCAAAAAATTCTTTGCATTGTAATATTTAGATAGGGAGAATGAAAAATTTTGAAATAGCGAACTTCCTGTCATTTTGAATCACAGCAATTCAAGCATAAAAATTTGTCTACAGCCAGTTTTTTAGGCTACAGATAGCCTGAAAACTTAGGATGTGACAGATGAAAACTGACAAAATTTTATGACACGATGCAGCATGTATCTGTTCAATGTTTATTTATCAGTGAAACTGTTGAAACTTATTCTGAAGAAGCCATTCTAGTTTTAGATATAAATTAAAATTTTAGATCAATAAAGATTTTGTTTTGAACCGATTGGTTGATTCAGGTGACATTTACTGTATCAAAGCAACATTTTGGACTTTAATCAATCGCATACAGCTGTTTGAAGTTGTTTTGATTTTCATTCCTAAAAGTTTCACCAAAAAAACACTTTTACTAGCAGTATTCAAATATCGTTATGCTAGTCCACTTATTCTCTTTCTGCTGCCGACCCTGAGTCCCATGTATAGGGCATAGAGTACCATTCCATGACAAATGCGGAAATCATTTTTTCTGAGAAACGCCTCTGCAAATATGTGATTATTGATAAAGTGATACTTAGCAACATTTAAAGTTTTTTCAATGCATTTTATCGTGAAGAGTGAGTTGGTGTGGTGGGTTGGTGTGGCGGGTTGGTGTGGTGTGTTGGTGTGGCGGGTTGGTGTGGTGTGTTGGTGTGGTGGGTTGGTGTGGTGGGTTGGTGTGGTGGGTTGGTGTGGTGGGTTGATGTGGTGGGTTGGTGTGGCAGGTTGGTGTGGCGGGTTGATCCAAAACATGCATTGATAAGCAAAATCCTATTTATCAATGGATTGAAAGCGTTGAACTGTTTTAAGATTTTACGTTTTCACTTATCAAAATTTTTATCAAGGGAGAAGAGGGGGAAGAGGAGGGTGCGGGGAGATAGGAGGGAGGGAGAGAAGGAGATAGGAGAGAGGGAGAGAGGGAGATAGGAGAGAGGGAGATAGGAGAGAGGGAGAGAGGGAGAGAGGGAGATAGGAGAGAGGGAGAGAGGGAGAGAGGGAGAGAGGGAGAGAGGGAGAGAGGGAGAGAGGGAGAGAGGGAGAGAGGGAGAGAGGGAGAGAGGGAGAGAGGGAGAGAGGGAGAGAGGGAGAGAGGGAGAGAGGGAGAGAGGGAGAGAGGGAGAGAGGGAGAGAGGGAGAGAGGGAGAGAGGGAGAGAGGGAGAGAGGGAGAGAGGGAGAGAGGGAGAGAGGGAGAGAGGGAGAGAGGGAGAGAGGGAGAGAGGGAGAGAGGGAGAGAGGGGAGAGAGGGAGAGAGGGAGAGAGGGAGAGAGGGAGAGAGGGAGAGAGGGAGAGAGGGAGAGAGGGAGAGAGGGAGAGAGGGAGAGAGGGAGAGAGGGAGAGAGGGAGAGAGGGAGAGAGGGAGAGAGGGAGAGAGGGAGAGAGGGAGAGAGGGAGAGAGGGAGAGAGGGAGAGAGGGAGAGAGGGAGAGAGGGAGAGAGGGAGAGAGGGAGAGAGGGAGAGAGGGAGAGAGGGAGAGAGGGAGAGAGGGAGAGAGGGAGAGAGGGAGAGAGGGAGAGAGGGAGAGAGGGAGAGAGGGAGAGAGGGAGAGAGGGAGAGAGGGAGAGAGGGAGAGAGGGAGAGAGGGAGAGAGGGAGAGAGGGAGAGAGGGAGAGAGGGAGAGAGGGAGAGAGGGAGAGAGGGAGAGAGGGAGAGAGGGAGAGAGGGAGAGAGGGAGAGAGGGAGAGAGGGAGAGAGGGAGAGAGGGAGAGAGGGAGAGAGGGAGAGAGGGAGAGAGGGAGAGAGGGAGAGAGGGAGAGAGGGAGAGAGGGAGAGAGGGAGAGAGGGAGAGAGGGAGAGAGGGAGAGAGAGCATTATAAAAAACAATATTTTGGTAAAAAAATTGGTTAAACTTGGAGTTATCTGTCCATTATTAGACAACACGCTTCAACCATCAGCAAGAAGATTTTGTTTTTAGAATAGCGATGACTGATGGTCAAATAATTGTTTAGTAATCAATTACTACATGATTAACTTATAAAGCTTATTTTAAATACTTTGATATCATGTCGATGTGATGAGCACCTGCATGTATAGCTAGTACATGAACACCTGCATGCATAGCTTGTACATTGAGTACACATTAGTTTCTCGTGCATTCTCAGTTTTTCTCATGTCTTTTTATCTGTTATATCAATGCTAAAAATTGGGCTGTTTTCCTATACACTATTTATGGGGTAGTACTATAGACAGTGATTGAGGCCTCATTGAGACAGTAGCTTTTTGCTTATTTAAATGATATAATTGTTGATGTTTTTACAAAGTTTATGGTAGCACTATTGCTAAAGCAAACTTGTTTTTCTTGTTGTAAAAATAAAACAACACACTGATGTTACTATTTATTGTATAAGTTACAGACAGCATAATGATGTTACTGTTTATTGTACAAATTACAGACAGCATAATGTGTTGCAACAATTTTAACCCCAAGAGTCAAGTAATAACAACTATGCATGATGAAATTGTACTCAATTTTTGCTGAGTCATGCTCTGAGTCAAGTTCTTATAATTCTCAACTACTCGACAATTATCATCTGGAGCTTCATATCGCCTACCAAAAGTTGCCCATTGCCGCTATTATTTTTGGCACACATGATGGAACTTCCTAATGCGATAATATATCTCTTCATTTGGGATACCTGAAAGCACCCTCAGCCCAAAGTACGCTGATGTGATGAAAGAGCTCAACGCTGAACCACCAATTTATTTTACACTTTGAGGGCTCAACAGTACCGTTGAATCATTGATGCAAGTTTAAAAATGTTTGAAGTTTTTAATCATTGATAACACAATTTTTGCCATGGTCACCATAGAAGTATCACTGCCTGTGAATATCATTGTCATTCCTTGTTTGAACACTATTTTATTGGATGATGAAACGTAAATAAACAAAAGTTTTTGATTTTGTCTCGAGTAAATTTTCCGCCGACTAAGTTTAAACCGATGACAATAAATTCTCTACACTCTCTGACATCTAATGGCTAGAGCGCTTATTGTATAACTATGTGATATAACTGATTGGTTGAATGTGACAGTTCAATGATTTATTATGAGTATATAACAACTATTTTATAACTTGGAATAAACAATTGTTTTTGCAACACAAAAGAAGCGGGAAATAAATGTGAATTTGCTGAAAGCAATTTTATTTGTTTCAAAGCTCCAAGGAGTCAAACTGACTATCATAATCCTCATTTCAGAGAAGCTGTGTCTGAGAAGGGATTAGCTCAAGGCAATGGTGGAGTGTCTATTATTGCTCCAGTCTTTGGAGTGTGGTAGGAGGAATGTTGACTGCTTGGCCACTGTTAGTGTGGTAGAAGTATACAGGAAGGTGAGTCACTTACCAGGGTACACATGGCAGTACTTCACGTACGAGATTGAGGAAGTCTCTCATCAATCAGATCTGTCAGATTAGCTGGTCATATAATCTCCTTCATGCTCTAGCCCTTATTTATCACCCGTTAACTGAAGCGTCACTGCCAAGTAGAGATTTATTTTGTTTGTAGCAGAACTCTAGCTTTGTTGTAAAAGCGAGTGACAAAATGTGGCGTTTCATTAATTGAGGGGCTTGGAATTAGCACTAGCTAGTTTTTGGTTGCATAAAATTATTCCTGGCCACCAACTTCAAAAATATGTCAATATTATTTCAGTGTTCAATAAACTGCGCAGCTATCTTGCATTGCTGATGAACAAGTAAAGCATGCAAAATACTTGGTGTGTTCTAGAATACCGAGTAGAGCACAAAACAATGTAACTCTTTTGAGTACTTATGGAATAATTTGATACTTTTCAAGAAAAAAGAAACTACCGTTTTTAAAGGGCAGTTTTGTTTACCGGCATATTTCCGTCACACTAAGAAGAAATAACAATAAAATTACTGGTGGATGTTTAGAAGTTGTCTGCTGTTTGATGGTCTTGAGCAGAGGGAAATAATTCCAAAAGAGAATTAAGTGTCAGTTAAGATAGCTGTCAGAAACTAACATTTCAACGCAAAGATAGGCAATGATACTAAATTAGAGTAATTTCTGTGATCACTTTGAGTTTTTTAACTAAAATATTACTCGAGGAGTGCCTGAGATATAAGAGTTTCACTTCTGCTTTCAAAGTGCGTCCATTTAGCAGCAGTATATTGCTATGAATTATCACGATGAACTATGAACTGTATTGAAAACCACTAGGAAACTATCACTTTCAGTAGATACTATGAATACAATTGAGAGCTTTTCACATAGGCCATAGGATTGTTTTGGTGTTACTTGAAAAATTTTATCTTTCATGAAACTATTCAGCTGAAGTCTAGCCTTCTCTTGTTTGTATTAGCGATAGCTAGATGACACTAATTGCAGTTTTAGGCATAGAATTAATCACTTAGTCAATTATGAAGTTAGAGGAAGTAACCTTAAGTGTTGTAGCTCATATTGCGGGCTGCATTGCTTTAGGCTGTATGGTTTCAACGCAAAAACTAAATCCATGTCAAGTGTTTGTACTGTTTGTTGTGAAGATTTATTTGAGTGTCAATTAGCAGTTGAAATCAATCTTTCTGCAGGTGATGAATACTTCAAGTTTTAGGAAACCGGCAATCTTACCCAGTATAAAGCTACATTAGTTTGCTTGCACTGCTCTGACATTATATGTCCAGCTGTTGCCTTGGTATACATACATTTAGTCTGTTAATGTTGTCGAATATTGATTACTTCTAGAGTTTAACTTATCTACTGACTGAGATAACGGGTTGAATGAGCATAAATCAGGTTGTAGTTATTAGTCACTCACTAAACTAGTACACACTACTATCTTTGACTAGAATGAACTTTTTATGTCTTCTATGCAACCTAATAAACTGTGCTCAATATACATATAAGTAGCTAGTTTACATTTTTTTGCCATTTCCTTTCGTTTCTTGGCTGATTGCTTATCTCTTCCAAGCTTTTATGTCACATTGCATATACCGTACTAGTCTGGTACCCAGCTCTAAATATAATTTTATGTCACTAAGCGTAGAAAATATCAAGGATCACTTAACACATAGCAATCTGTTTAAACATCACATATAAACATATGACCTAGTTTCAAGGCTTTGGCTGTTTTCTGTTAAGCTGTGGCTACCGGTACGGAAAAAAATCTTAAATTGTAAATGAATGCGGTATGCGTAGGTGTAATTTTGTGGTCACACTCAATCTAGTGTCTCATGTCTTTGAATCATTGCTAAATATCGGTTGATCAATATGTCTTCATTTGAGTTTTGCAGATGTCTTATAGAAATATTGACTGCACTGTATTTAATTTCTTCCATCAATTATATAGAGTTATCATAAAAGATTTCACTGGACTCACTAAAAATATGTACCGTCCGTAATAGAAAATGATGTGAGCTGGTTTAACAAGACAGGAAGCAAGCGTCGCCAGCGGTGAGCTACAATAATATTTATTAATCTGCAATCACCGCAGCTCACAGTAATTAACAGCACTCTGTGGGAGTATTGCTTGCTATAGTCAGACTAAATCAATAACTCATAGAAATGCTGACGTAGCCAGTTAAGTACAACACACTATAAATATCTATGTATGCTTATAGACATAAATATGCATATCTCCACTGAGGATAAACGCTATACAAACTTGATGTCTATTATTTAGACAACTGGTGCCAAATTAAATATTGAACCACTGTTGGTGCTGTTTGTTGCACACAATTTAAATAATCATTTGTTGGTCTCATAAACTTTACGGCTGTTTCGCTCTTCTATTGCTTTGTTCTATAATGCTTGCAAGATAGCAAAGGAAGCTAATATATAATGACACACTGGAAATGATGTAGTGTGAAGAATAGTAAGAAGACAATATGTTAATAAACCTGCTTTTCTCCTCCCCTTCCAGCCCTGGGGGCATCTCTGCCTTCAAACCCTTGGGACATCCCTGCCTTCCATCCCTGGGGACATCTCTGCCTTCAAACCCTTGGGACATCCCTGCCTTCCATCCCTGGGGACATCCCTGCCTTCCAGCACTGGGGATTTCTCTGCTTTCTAATCCTGGGGACATCCCTGCCTTCCAGCACTGCTGACATCCCTGCCTTCCAGCCCTGGAGACACCCCTGCCTTCCAGCCCTGGGGACACCCCTGCCTGTCAATCCTGGGGACATCCCTGCCTTCCAGCCCTGGGGACACCCCTGCCTTCCAGCCCTGAGGACACCCCTGCCTTCCAGCCCTGAGGACACCCCTGCCTTCCAGTCCTGGGGACATCCCTGCCTTCTAGCCCTGGGCACATCCCTGCATCACTTTGTAATTCTCAAGGTTATAAAATATTTTAGAGAAAATGGGATCTGTTACACCGAGTGAAGTTGTAGAATAGCCATACTGCGCTCGGGCATTGGTCCCAACCAAAGATTGGAGCCAACGTCTATGATCTAAGAGTACAACAGTAGAGTAGTACTCTAAGTGAAAGGCAATGTAAAACTTACGAGCACAGAAAATGATTCAGCATGTCTGAAATTGACTCTACCCTTTAGATCTTCACACTCAAGGTAAGCGGGAGTGCTATTGTGATAGGTTTGTGTATTATTAAACTATGCACTTCTACCAACTTGTGTTCATTTAATAAGAGACTGCTTTGGAATTCAAGGACATCCTTTTATGCTAATAACTGCTACAAAGAAGTGACTGGTTGTCTCTATTACCAGTTGCTTATGATTATTATTGCCAATTAGGCACTAGGAAGCATGCCAGACCAGCAGTAGTTGTTCCCAGGACAGTATTGCCCCTTGCAGGTTTGGTGAGGCTTGAATAAGATGGCTGCCTCGGCTAAAGATCATGAAATTGGCCCAAATACTCTAGGAGACCTTATCCATGAATTTTCCTGCAAAGAACCTCAGAACTTAATAAGATATGGGACAGCTGTACAGTAGACCTTCTGTTCATTAACTCCGCTCATCTTTTATTAGGCGCTTATTCTATTTACTTACCTGCATCGCTATAATATTTGTGGCTATTTTCAAACTTGCATTATTATTTGCTATGTTTAATTTCTGTGTACGAGACTGGTTATACTGTTATATAGGTTTTTCATTTCCTGTAATCTAGACTGCGTGTATAAGGCTGGGCTTTTTCTTTGCTCATGGCATTTGATTGGATTTATTTATTCTTTCACTTGCCAACATTATACTCCAGTAAACTACCACCCTAGAGCTGTCTAGCAGACAAGTACATGCTGCTCTACCACAAGTCACACCTGATTAATATGCCTGAGTGTAGAGCCCTGCTCTAGTTGTTAAAAGAGGCACTGGGCATGGCGGCAATGTCCTCTCTGGAGAGAGACATAGTCCTTGAGCCTAGTGGTTTTCAGTGATGAGCCAGACCAAAATCCACTTCATTACTAGAGTCTGTTATCTCAAGTTTATTAGCTATCCTTAGTAAACGGCTGCAAGAGATAAACCTCCATTCCTCGTCCACAGAGACCTTAACTGTTAATCCCAGACATTCTCAATTTTTGTAAGAGTGGCTCTAGACTCACTCGTGTTTGCTATAAACTGGCTAGACCAACACCGAGTGAATTAATCTGCAATATCTTAAAGTTCCCAAATTTTCAGATATACTTGTCTTAGAAAATGGTTGTAATTTGAGTCACAAACAAAAAATAACCTCAATGAACCATCAGCTATTGACTGTGATGATCACTTGCATTTTCTGTTATACAAACAACCAACGATAATTGTGAAGTATAAAAGAGAAATATACTGTATATTGTATAAACATAAAATCATCTATTACCAATCAAGTTGTCAATGTTACCAAATTACATTTTATATAACGAAGTTGAACAATGCATTTTTAATCCATGTTTACTTTTTAAAAACTTGTGTTTCCATTATTCGTCAGTAATTAAACAATCATTAAATGTTTTAAAATTCTGATTTCCATCGCATCATCAATTATAGCTAGTAAACTATTCCGACAAGTTTTTTTTAGAAAGTGCATAGTTTTAGTCAGGTTAAAGTTAAAGAAAACAATTTTGAATTGATAGTCATTTTGAAATCAGTTCTTTCTGAAAATTTAATTTGTAGAATATCATTTTTGCCAAGTTTTCACACCACTATAACTAGGAGTTTTTTACTCTCTAACTGAATAACCGGCAGTTTAAAATTATGACACTGGGGACTATTATCAGCATTGTGCATTGGGGACCATCGAGGGGGCATTAAAGGTCAATGATTGTATGTAAATTATTTCTACATTCCACCAGGGAGGAAGATATTTCCCTGTCTATAATTAGCTTTGGAAGAAAGCAAGCCCAGTAGATAAAGCAAAAGGGAGAAAAATACTTCCCCTAAGCTATGATTGGCTAGTAAAAATATGAACCATAAATGAAATAAACAAGATTGTCAGCTGCTCCGGCTCAATATAACTTTCGTCTCTATTGGAATGTAGTCGTTTATGGTGCTTTATGGGAGCCGCCAAGATCAGTGACCCTGAAGGGTCATTTGCCATGACTTTATCAATTTCACACCACTTCCGCTACAAAATTTCAATTCGTTTCGACAACAATTACATATGTCTGTGTTATCGTTGGTCATGTTGCAAAAGTGGTAATATCGTGTTATTATAACGATAGGTGGTCTAAGTAACCACAATTAACTTGTGAGTTGCTATAATAGTCTGTGTTAGCATATTTTTTCCACTCCAAAATAATTCAATCCAATATGGGTGCCATGGATGACACTTTTCATCCATCATATTTGGCTAAGTTTAGCTACACCCAATTCACATTTTCGACAAACCTGTTATACCTTATTCATGCATTTTTTATGATAGCCACACACAGTTTTTTGGGGATAGATGAGTTAATACTAATCCAATATTGGTAGTTAATTGAATTACAGTGCTTTCCTGTTCATCCAGTGAGTCAATGTGGTTGCTATTTGATAATTAGTTTTTTTTTTACTAGGCAGTAGTTTTCTCTGTATTTAGAGCTCTCTTTTATTTAAATGTACTTTGTAACCATGACTCAACCTTGTCTGTTCGGCTCCATTTGCTCAACCTGAAGGATGAGTTGCTTTTGTAGGAGAGAGCAGTATTGGAATGAACAGGCAAACTCTGAGCTGATATCAGCTTGGGATTGGTGCTAAGCTGCAACCAAGGAACATTGTGAGCACTTGAGGGCACAAAACAAAAGACAAGACTTTTGGTAGCATCGGCTTTAGTGAGGAGTTGAAAATATGACAACTGGGCTCGGAGACAATTAATACCGTGTGCACAATGAGGCAGTTGCAGCGGTTGCGCTGTTGTGTCTGTAGAGGTAGCCAAAACCTTGTACAATACTGTAATGGATTCCGGGCTTGTTTCTACGAAAGTCCACTATTCTTGAGTATTATGCCTTTCTTCAGAGGGGACACTGTGCTCCCCGACAGTGACAACTAGGCAGAACACCGCCCGCTCATTCGGCATAGGCAGAGCCCACGGCTCAAACAAACTACACGGAGTGTGGTTTGAATAATGGCTTTATTGCTCAATAACCAAAGTCCTAGGGTGGCTATCTACTAGGATGATTGGCGAAACATGAGTGAATGAATGCAACGAGTATGTACAATTCCAACCCTTTTATAGGTAGCTGGCAGGAAGTGATTAGCATAAAATCATATGAGAGTAAAGACACAGGAAGTAATTAGACCAATGAGAATGCGTATATAAATAACAGACAAATCATGCAGTGAACAAGGGTTAAATGTAATAGGCGCCAAGTGGCTAGAGGCGGAGTCCTATTTCCTATTGTCCAATTGAAGATCTCTTCAGGGCTCCAAGGCTATGGGTAGCTTGTGGTCATAATATTCGTCGCGCCGAGGAAGGGTACTTCCTGTTCCTGTTCTAGAGTAGGATCCTAGATGGTTCCGAAGGTCCTCTATTATGGCGGCTATCTTTGACCGGCCCTGTGTCGCCATACCGGGTCGGTAGGGGTCAATACCGGCCCTGCAGGGGTCAATACCAGCCCTGCATGCTGTGCTACCAGCACAGTAAGGCTTTCCACTGACACAAGCATCTTTCCGATGGCTTTGGGTGGAATTTTAGCGCACTGGTGTGGAGATAAGTCTGGTAAACAACCAGTTTGCCACTGTCATTCATCAAAACCTTGTACAGTACTTGCCACTTGCCATAGTGAGGGTGTGCACAGACATAGGGCAGTGTCCCACCACTCAGGAATCTTAGTCTTGAAGCAAAGAGACAAAGGCTATTACTAAAAAAACAATGTTTTCACAGTTTTTATTTCTGGATACTTTTCTTGCTTTTACTTTTCTGATTTAAAATCTGTATATCACTTCTTTTATCCCTCTACATTTCTTCATTCAGCTCATTTTAGTTAGCTCAAAGTATCCTGCCTCTTTTGTAATAAGAAGAACTCCTCCCCCATCTGAGAATTTAAAAAATTGAAATCTCTTAACCACCTCTACTTGCCTTGAGGATAAATTTGATTTTAAGCATGATCCAACAAAATCTAAAATTCAACCAGGAGATGAAGACACTCCCGTAACTCTTGATGAGAAGAATCACTCTTATACCAAAGAAGTTACCTGAATGTTAATGACAAGAGTGGCAGAGCCAGAGGGGAATCATAGGATACTAATGCTCCCCAACCCCCAAGGGTACTTCGAAAAATAATTTGTTACTTTTTGTTTCATTTAGATAAAAAAAAGAAACATGCCATCACACTTCAAGTATATCATGTATTTACTGTTTAGTACACTTTTGATGAAAGAAAATGTTTGCAAACACTTTTTTGTGGAGGTATTGTCACTGCACTCTTTTGAAATAACTCTAATAATAGTGCACACTTGCTAATTCTAATATGGAATACTGCCCTTAAATGTCTATCAATATCGGGGTTCGGTACTTCAAGCTTTCAACTGAGCATATCCCAAACTAATTTATTTACGCTGGGCCGTTTCACAAGGACATCCTTTCATCAGCGCTTTTGTCATTCACTTTCGATATTTTATTTTCCATCAAGTCAACAACAACAAAAAAACAAAGCTTTCTGTACCACTTCCGGTCAGATGGTAATAAGTTATGTAAAATAAGTTATGATAACAATTTTTTCAATGATACATACATGTACAGTGACAAAAGTTATTGCTATTTCAATGTCATCATGATCAATCATGATGATGATCAAAATAAAAAATATTGAAACGTTGACTCATCGAGAAAAAAACAAGCTGACTTTGTTCAGGAAACTTTCAAGTTTTTTATGCAATTAAAATTGCTGAAAAAATGCTACTTTTATTTACCAGTGTTTTTATTTTATTTGGAGTTTTCAGAAAAAAAATAATGGCTTCATGCTTTCAGCTACCAAAGACATTCAAACATCTTTGGCTACAAGCAATAGGTTACATTTTGAATTTGTTCTGTCAAGCTTATCCGCCGATAAACTTACCTTTCTATAGTGAAATGTTCTGGGCAATACTGCACCGGTTATGAATGGTACAGTAGCAACATTTTCAGTTTTGTTTTCTGCATTCCACAGTACGGATGTAAACCTCAAATCTAAAACTCTAATGACATTTTTCTGATATTTTAGAAGAAAATATTTATTTTTTCCAAGAGCTCAAAGCATGTGCTGTAGTTCAAACCCTATATCATGCAGAGCTGCACAGGTGGATATTCATCGGAGACAAACTGATGAACTGTGAGACTTGCTGGTGCAGGGGAGACTGAGGCAGTGCTTTCCCTGACCAAATGTGTGTATTTCATTTGTTTGATTTAGCATGTTGGTAAACAAAGAAGTTGCATGTAATTCTGAGGAATGCCTGAGATATTAATGAGACATTCTGTGAGCCTGTCTGTGGTGGAGATGCCGCATCGAAGGAAGATTAATCGAAGGCATACATTGATTTTGTGTTTGTTGATTGGATTCATAGTGCAACGGCTTTGATAGTATCTCAGGTAGCTTTGAAATTGTTATTTTTTAACAATTGTAATACTCAAATTTTTTTGATTTTCTGTGGATGATGCAAGACAACTTTCCAACGAATTTTTGGTCATTTTGTTACAAGTTCTCACTTCTTGCTTTAGTTTATATCAATTTCTGATTATGTTATCAAATCATAAACTATTTTTTGTTGCTTATGTTGTTTCGTTATGCTGTGCTATGCCTATGTTTGCTGATGACGTGTTTACACTTCATAAGCAGCTTGAGAATAGCATTAACATACATTTAAGATCATCCGCTGACTTCTGACCTATGGTTATTCCATTGCAAACTTTAGGAACTAAAGGCTGGAAACCCATTACAGTTATATCAGCTCATATTGGGTTTGAAAGCCAAAAGTGGCTGTTTCAACAAATAAGACTTCAGAGGCAAATTATTTTTACTCTTGTTTGAGTTTATAAGTCCAAACAGTTTGTTGAAGCAAATTTTTTGTTGCCAGGTAATTTTTGTTGCCAGATATGAATTTTTGCACAAATGTGTGACAAATAACTCAAACTTGATGGGATTTAAATTCGAGTCATTGCAGCAACACAGCCTAGCACACTGTTCGGACGCACACACACTACACCGATAAGGTGACCCAAAAATGAGAATGGTTGATAATGGTACCTGTCTGCTAGAGCAACAGGACATCAGAATTATTCCTATAGCCATTTAGCTGCATCTATATGTGATATTTGTGGCCAAAAAATGTCACATCTACCGATTAAGCTTTCACGAACCAAAGCAATCTACTCTGGCTCGGACCAAGAATCCGAATTGTAAGTTTTTGCTCTACAATGTACTACTGCTGAAGACAAACAGGTATATGTTTAGTGCAATCTCAACAAATGATCAACTTGTTGAATTGTTACACCCACATGTAAATCCCTTCAAAAGAAATTTTAAAGGACTCTTCTCAGTGGGGGAAGTTTCGTAATTACGCACGGAGAAAAAGTAGAAAAGTAGACTTTTCTATTGAACCTCGTGGCTTCTATAATATTTAAAGTTACAATGGGCACTTTGCTCAGCTGCTGTTCATGTATCCCAAGATCATGATCAGCGGGCTGGGTAACAGGTGCAAAAAAATCTTGATCATGAAAATTTTCTGTAAACTAATTGGCAAGTATTGGACTTTATATATTTTTACAAAACAGCGGAAACAACTCAGAGTGTGAACAGTCACCAGGAAACACTTATATCTCTCTCATTTGAGACATTCGTCACCAAAAACAGATATAAGTCATATTTCATTAATTTTTTACCTAAAGTCAACATGATTCACACATTTAGAAATTATTTTCTCGGCTTCCGTAGTTATACAAGAGATATCTCTCATTCACTGTAGTAGAAACTTTCAAATGAATGATATATATGTTGCTTTGGTGTCATAAAAGCAATAATGCCAAACTTTTTCCCGGTCGAATTGACTAGCAACTATCAGTCCTTTTACTTTCCTTGGGAGAGAAACCGCAGTGTTAGGTAAAATGGAGCACACATTTTTTGTCCTATTTAGCGTCAATGCAAATCTCGATTCGTTTAAGTCTAATGTAAATAGTTGCAGAAGTTAATATACATTGTAATGTAGTTCAAGCACTTTTGATCAGTTGGTCGAATTTTTTTGGTAGTTGGAGCATGAGCCTATTTTGCTGGTATTGCTTCTGGTAGTTGGGGCATTAGTGTATGGTGCTGGCTGTACTTCTGGTAGTTGGGACATTAGTGTATTGTGCTGGCAGTACTTCTGGTAGTTGGGGCATTAGTGTATGGTGCTGGCTGTACTTCTGGTAGTTGGGACATTAGTGTATTGTGCTGGCAGTACTTCTGGTAGTTGGGGCATTAGTGTATGGTGCTGGCAGTACTTCTGGTAGTTGGGGCATTAGTGTATGGTGCTGGCAGTACTTCTGGTAGTTGGGGCATTAGTCTATTTTGCTGGTATTGCTTCTGGTAGTTGGAGCATGAGTCTATTTTGCTGGTATTACTTCTGGTAGTTGGGGCATTAGTGTATGGTGCTGGCAGTACTTTCAAAGAAGTCGAAAGAAAATTGTGAGCTGGATGAATCTGCTATTTGCAAGGCAGGCCTCAAAGGATTAAAGCTGAAAGATGGAGTTTTTACAGCAAGTTATCTATTGATCGTGACAGATTTATTGCAGTCGTCAATTTACAATGTACTGGCTTATGTGTAACGCTACAAGAGGAGAGATAACCATTGCTAAGTTAGCAGTGAACTACCCTCTGGGGCCCAAAGGCTCTGCGTAGTTAGTATAGGCTCATTATACAGTCTAGTGAAATGAGACATACAATGCCTATTAAAAGTAACCAAATATATTTGAAATGTAATGAATAAAGACTCAATGGTCTTACAAATGTAAATCAATTCTATGAAGTATTGTGGTAGATTTATATAAACTAAAGCCTGTAAAAACTTGTGTCTACAAGCAACTACCTGAATAAAGGTTTTCTCTGGGGCTCAGAGACACCCTCCTGCACTGAATTGCACAAACAATAGGATACCGGTTGTCCCTACTGTTGGTGCTGTATTGATCCGTGACACCAGATTGGTAGTAAACACTATGAGGGCCGGCACTGAGAGATACAAGGAAGTATCGATTGCTGCAAGGCTGATATTAACCCTTACAGGGCCGGTATGCTGGGCTGGCATATGATGACCACCTAGCCTGAGGAGCGTATCTTTAGCATAAGAGATCTAAGAGACCCTATCCACCACTACGTAACCTCAAAAAGTAGATATGTGTAGGCCACCAGCTATGGATAGTCAGAGATCTTACCTGCAGATGGAGAGGCACATCAGGACTCTTCTTAGTCATTGACTTCCCCTCCTTCTATCAGGCACCCCTACTGTTTAAATATATGCGTACTATATGTTATTGGCTAGTACTTTTAGCCGTGTTATATCATTTGAGGAAACAATTCCTGTACACTTCATTGGTTGCATTCTGTATTCTAGCTATCTGATCGGGTATGACAATATGTACTTCCTGTTCTCCAGCTAAACTTTCATTTCCTTTTTGTACTTGTTCTTCTATTGCCCACATGCTCCCGCCATGTGTTCTAATGGATAGCCACCCTAAAGCATACAGAATACCAATACCTGTTACTGAAAGTAAATGACTGGAATGATATGCCTAAACTGACGGTTCTCATCTATTTGATATAGTCATTGACCAAGAGTCACCGACCATACCGGTGGTGTCTCCTCTGGAGAGAAGTACAATACTATAGACTAGTGTCCCCCCTGGAGAGGAGTACAATACTATAGACTAGTGTCCCCTCTGGAGAGAAGTACAATACTCTAGACTAGTGTCCCCCCTGGAGAGGAGTACAATACTCTAGACTAGTGTCCCCTCTGGAGAGAAGTACAATACTATAGACTAGTGTCCCCCCTGGAGAGAAGTACAATACTATAGACTAGTGTCCGCCCTGGAGAGAAGTACAATACTCTAGACTAGCGGCATTTTGTGGTTAACCAGACCAAAATCTACTTCAATATCCCAGTTTGCTATCACAGTAAGCTTATTTGCCAGTTCTAAATGCCTGTTGCTATCACAACCAAATTACTTACTATCCAAGCATCTGATCAAACGAATATATATCAAAGGCTAATAATAAAAAACTATTGATGAATTACTGGTTTGTTTTAGAGCATGGAGTTGATGCATTCTGTTGTTTTAGTTATTAAGACAAAGAAAGGATACTCAAAGAGTATAATTGTTCGCTCAGAGTTCAAAACAACATGGTAATTGACCTTGACAATCACTTTATTCGTTACCCTCTCTCAAATCAAAGTAGTTGTTCACATTCGATAATCATTTGCAACAATGAACACAATAAATTTTATGACAAACAAAGAAAACTCAATCAAGTAGCGGGTTAATCAGGTTATTTCTAAGCGCCTCTTTCTTAGAATTGCCCATAAATCGTTTATTGATTCATTTCAAGCGTGCCATTCACGAGGCAAAAATGCTTAGTATTGATTGCTCATTCACAGTTTTGCTGAAACAATTATTAGGAGCCCAGGATGCACCAAGCCTGATGCACCAAGCCTGTAGCGAGTGCACCATCAAGGCAGCTCTAGGCATATCATTTGATCCGCTGCAAGAAAAGTTTAAAAAAGTTTTTGGTCACATCAAAAATATTGCTTCGATTGTACAAAAAATATAGTTGAGCAATGCTTATCATTTCCATAGTTTTCACTCTGTGCGTTCTTATGAAAAGTTATTGAAAAACGATAGCCTAGCCTTGAATGGCCCGACTCGGTTTTAACGTAAATAGTTTTTACCTTTTTCATCGTTTTTTAATAAAGCCACTTTTTGTGTGAGTTTATTCAAAATTTGTTTCAATTTCTGTTGACACAATTTCAAATAATTTTCCCACTGTTTCTTTGCATTTCTTTTCAAAGTTTTTAATGACACAAAATGCTGCTCGATAATTTTTCTCTTTGTCATATTTATGATGTCTATAATTAGCCATTTCTAAATGTCTTTTACCTTCACTGGACACAATTGGTGAAATTGCACTAGACTTAGAGCAATCGTTGTGTATACTTTCACAATATAAGTAGAAGGCAAAGACTCCAGTTAGCTGTCTCTCACTCTCTACTAGTTGATTGGTCCTTCAAAGATGACTTCACCAGCAGTCTGACATCGACTGCAGGCAAACTCATACATAATTAACTACCAAGTGCTTTTTTACGACATACTACGACAAAATGGATGTAAGGGGATATGGCAGTTAGCCATTTCTATCGTTGAGTCAAATCGTGCTTGCCAAGTATTGCTTTGGCTTGGCAACGTGTTGTTTTTCAGCTTTTAACTTATTCACTCGCATTTCCTTTTTTTATCCATGAGTGTGGTGTAATGAGTTAGCCCATCCTTACGCAGGCTAAAACAGGCACCATTTAAAACAGGATGTGTTCAAAAACAAGCCAGTTCCGTAGCTCAGTTCTGCCACTCCCTCTTCCAAACTCCATCAAGAGTCAGGTTTTATTTGGCTGCGAGCCAAGTATGTATGATTGCTTTGTTGTATAGAAGCATTTGACTAATCACTGGGTGTTATCGATTAATTACACCAATGCTCGATGCACGCCTAATAAACCTGCTGGCTTTAGAATAACAAGGCTATGCTATTCTTAGAACAGGTCCTTCGATGTATGTTACATGATCAAGCGTATGTAAAGCCTCATCACACAGTGTTATTTATAGCTTTGACTCAGTCGCTAGTAGTAGCCTAGTAGCGTAGCTATTAGTAACTAACTAAGAAGGCATCTCCAGTGACAGCATCGCACTTTGGAGCTGATTGATTAAAGACATCAGTTTCAGAAAAGCTTCATCGGTAAGTCTAAGGGATGAAGTAGCTGGTTTTATTGATGACCAAAGGCAATTAAAAACTGATTGGGCATTCTTTACAGCCATACTGGGTCAACGAAGTCTAGTCAGATACAGCTTTCAAGAGAAACGAGAACTTTCACCTGCCCAAGGTATTAATTAATTTTTGCACTTTAAACACTTGATACTAAATCTGCTTACTGTTAAATATTGTTTATATCAAAACTGAGAAATTTTTTCTATAAGTATTGCTAACGAATTTAAAATAATGCAACATGATATTAAATGACATAACAATATTTGTACCAGGCAATAACGTTTTTTTGCATAATGGTTAGATGTCTGGTAGATAATAGGTAAACCTAAAAAATGGAACATACAAAAACCCTACTGACTTTAGTTCGTGAAGGGATAACTTGAACAAGACAGTTTTTTGCTCAAACTTTGGACTTTTGATGAATTGTCCACAGAGAAGCTCGTATCAATTTACTAAAGATGCTATATGATTACCAAGTCCAGCAACTTGATTGATGTGCGACTCAAATGTCACTTGATTTGTGATCACAAGGATTGAATGGGTCTATGATTTATTTGATCATCTCATAAATCACAGCTACCTAAAATACTTTATTAAACACCTCCGCAAGTTTTTTCATTACAAAATGTGAAATAAACCGTATGGGTAAAATTTATTTAATCGATTAATTAAAAATCATTTATTGCAATAAAGGAGTTCTGGAGGTCATAATATAAATATATTTTTGAAACATTCCAATGAGTTTAGAGCATCAGAAAGGTTAAATGTGAAAGTTGGCATAGCACAACGGTCTCCATGAGCTCAGTAAAATCTTTTGATATCAAAGATGGTTGGTAAAAAGTTTGATTTTGAGCAAGCGGTTAAAAAAGTTGCTTGAATACCAGCTGCCAATTTAACTGCATTAAATTTTGTTTGAATTTTTAACAAAATACTATAAGTTGGTAGCTTGGATTGACAGATATTTCAATCAAACGCCACTAACTATTTAACTAGTATAAAATGTCATTACTAGTAGGCCATTGTCTACAGAGAGGGTCATGTATGCAGCAAGCATGCTCGCAACAACTTTAAGACTTCTCCCTGACGGTCACTGAAGCTAATTGTTGATCAGCTGTCTGCACTTTTAAAAGATAGAAGCTGTCAGTAGCCTTACGTATCTCACTTCCATCACTCTATCACATCAAATATTGCTGCCCTGAATCATCGTTGAATAAAACAAAATATATTTCGCAATGACTCACCAATGTTGGTGTTGTGGTGAATTTTGATCTAGTAACTATCCTGTAACCAGCGTACATTCATATGTAACCCCAGAGGTGCCCCTGACTCATGGTTTTACAGACCTCACAGTCCTCCAAGGTGCTGGCACTGGACACAAAAATGATAATGGGTTATTATTACTATCTCAGCCCCGTAACATTCTGTACTGGTCCCCCATGATTCTATACCGACCCGGCATAGCTATACCGGACTGGCACAAATACACTTGCTTGGCTGAAGTTCCAAAGAGGGTATGAGGACATTCTGCAGATGGTATCTTTAGCATTACAACCTTTAGATACCACGAATTGTCAAACTCAGGCTATACAACAACCAAGGACCATGTGAAGCATTATCGGAGCCAGCTAATTGGACATTCAACTTGTGACTCCACCTTTTTGTGACTAATAGTAGTAATGGAGGAGCAGATCTCCGTCATGGCGTCTAAGGCCAAGAAGATTCTCCTGGTTCCAAGTGCTTTTTTTGCCACCAATTACCATGAGAACCTGAAAGGTACTTTTTGGGCACCAGTTTAATGGTTTAAATTTTGTTTGTAATTGTATGATTAACTAAGTACTTATTGTGCAGGGGCTGTTTTTAATAGGGTTTGTATGGTAATTTAGATTGAGGGGATTGAGTATTGTATAAAATGAAGTGTTGTATTATTATATTGCTACTGATAGGTAATATGTCGACAGAGGAAGATGTGGAGATGAGAGTGATGAATAAAACTGATATTGTTGATGGTCAGAGGGTAGTGTGCGCCGAATATATCAGAGGGTGAGAGGGTGGGCGTGTGGTTCGCAAGTGAAATTGTAGACGTTTTGAAGAGTCTGAAACGAAAAATGCTAATAGTTATGGTGATATTGGTGATTGTCGTAGGATTTTCTACTTTTGGGGGCGTTACTGAGTTTATTACATATGAAAGCATTGTCAAAGAAATACAAAAGACGAGAACTTCTCTTAATGAGAAAAGTCGGCAATGATAAAGCGACATAAGAAAGAAAAAACACTCCTCCTTCACATTACAATCCTATGGGAGATATAACGGGGGAGGGATATGAAGAGAAAGCAGAATGCTTTGATGGAAACATCCCATGAATCTGAGTTGTTCGAGTACAAAAAGTTGGACGAAAATGTTCAAAACATGCGTCCCTATTTGACCGATGTCAAAAAAATTAAAAACAGTCGTCAACGGACGGATAACTGGTCTCCGGCCAAGAAAACAAAGCCACAACCTAAATCACCCATGGCTAATAGTACGATTATTGATGAAAAGTCCGACATCCTTTCACCAATCGAACCTACTCCCTCTACCTCTGTGTTAGATGCCACTGAGAAATTACCAATAAAAAAAAATGTTTCATACCTATGACTTGCTTATGATCGATATTGAGAATGTTGATGATGGAAAAGGTGATGATGCGGGTGAGGAGCGTTTAGAAGAATTTGAGAAAAAATTATCTAGTATGACAAAGACGAAAGCCGATTGAGCGATTGGAGTTAGAATGTTGGAGCGCTTGAGGAAAATCGGAAAGTACGACTCAGATATGGACCTGCTCAAAATCAAAGACAAGTGGTTAAATCCTAGGATTTCCTCAACTTTGTCGCGGAATGTTCTAACCGATATGGGCATTGTAAAAACAGGAAACACAAATTACAGCAAATTCAAAAGTCCGTTATCGAATCAAGAGATCACAACTGTCAGAAGATCACCACGACAAACACAAGCGGGGAAGTCTTTGATGGTTCCGGGAACTGAAAAATGGACGTCAACACGTTAAAAGAGTTGTACTACAATCTCGCGTTGCACACAGCTCTATGAGGAGCTAGAGCCTTTTTGCAAGCTCGTAGAAAATGGTAGGGAGAAAAAACTCTTCGCAAAAGGCTGAGCAAAGAGGATGCCTACACGCTACACAAAAAAATGACGACCAAGTTCAAGCGCCGCCCCACAGCTGTAGCTGGAATAGGAGAGCAGCTTCAAGTAGACTTGAAGAGAAAAAAACAACAGCACAGCGTTTTTACTGACAGCCGTCGATTCTCTATCCAGAAAAGGTTGAACTGTTCCACTCATCACCAAAGCCGGTCACACTGTAGCCAGAGGGCTGAGAAGAATACTGGATGGAGAAAACCACAAGGCTTTACAATCAGATAAAGGTAAAGAGTTTGACAATCATCATGTCAAGGGTCTGCTGGCTGAGAAAAACATCAAGCGCTTTACAATCGAAAACAAAACGATAAAGGCTTGGATTGTGGATCATTTCAACAGTACTTTGAAAGAGAAGATTTACAGATATCTGACATACAAAGATAATGACAGATATATCGATGTTTTACCCTAGAAGGTTAGCGCATACAACAACACTATTCACACATCGATTGGTATGAGACCGAACAACGTAAATTTTCAAAATCAGGAACTCGTATGGAATCGAGTGTACTATGGAGGTGAGCACAGTTTGGCTAAAGAACCGAAGTTGAAAGTTGGAGATTATGTGTGAATTAGCAAGGCGAGAAAGGTATTTGAGAGAGGATACACCCCAAGTTGGACCATTGAGATCTTTATAACCCTGAACGTGCTAACCCATGAAAAACCTATAGTATACAAAGTGAAAGATTTATCTGAAGAGATGATTAGGGGGACTTTTTACAAAAAGAGTCGCAAAAGATAGAAAAACCCGCAATTTTCAGAATCGAAAAGATATTGGAAAGAAGAATGAGGAAAGGAAAGAGACAGATACTGGTCAAGTGGTTGGGTTACGGAGAAAAGTTCAACAAGTTGGTGGATGAATAGCTTATAAGGAACTAACACTAACACAAATGTCAATGCTGATAACTTTGCCCTCAGACTCTAATGCTGGAGAGTTTCCTGACAACAGCAACTCCAATTTACAGTGAGACTGCATAAATATCTGGACATCATCAACGCTAAAGGGAGGTAGCTCTGCTAAATATATTGTGTTCTAATAATTGGAAAAATGTGACCGAGGGTAAAATATATTGGGAAAAGACGAATGTTTCCTGCAGAAGTGAAAAGTCATTCATCCTAATCACCAATGGGAGATACAATAGTGTGGAAGAATTGGAAGAGATTATACTAAGAGAATGTGTGAAATGACGTTGGACAAAAAGTTTGCCATCTTCTACAACAAAGAGACCAACATGAGTTTATTGACCAACAGCGATCTCGATACGACACTGAGTTTTTCCAAAGACTTGGCCTACATCTTTGGATTTGAACCGAGTGGAAAAACTATGTATCCCCGTGGTAGATACAACAATGTCACAACACCCAATATAAATTTAAGACTAAGCTCTTCAGATGTCTATTCCAACATTGTCGACAATAGGATGGTAGGCGATATGAATGTGCCTTTGCGAAGAGAAGTACCGGTGCCGGGGAAAAAGAATCCCGTCTTGTGCCAAGAGTTTAAAAACCCGCACTACGTCAACACGGCATCACTGAATAGCGATCTCACCCAAGTGCTTATAGTGAATGACGTCATTGAGCAATTACCACTTAATGGTGGAAAGGCCGTGGTGACATTTCACTTTAGAGAAAAAAAATCGCAATGAATTTGGTTCAATACACCCGCAAACACTCGAAAGATTTTTTTGAAGAATACTACAAAATGCAACCTGGTAATGGAATCAGAGTGTATAGCGAGTGCCTAGTAATGCCTAGTATGAAGGGCAACAGATTTGGTAGTATTTTTTCAACTATTCTCAAATAAGCAACGCCTCCGCTGAAGAGGGGAGCAATAAGCCAGGGTAAGAGAGAGCTGTCTGTAAGCAGCAAAGTAGCGCGTCCACTCAGAGCGTTGTGTTGACGCAACCTAGATAATATCTAGGTTTGGTGAATCACAACATTTTGAGTGGACGTTTTATCAAGAACAAGTTTAGAGTGCAAAATGCCAATGTCAAGAGCATCGTATTGAGAGTTGGGGATTGCCCGGTTGGTAAGAGACATGAGCCAAACTACACCAAAGAAACTTTATGACAGGAATATCATCAATTTTTGCACACTAGTGAATCTTTGCTCGATGGTGAAAGTATAAATATTACGGGAGAACAATATCTATTTACAGATTTGACTTGACAGGTAATTTTCTCAAAGAAAGTTTTCACTCGATGAAAAATGTCACGACAAGTTTAGAGACTCAGTTTAGCGCCAACACAACTGAAGGTTTGTCCCTGGTCACTTACTTTGTAAAGGATGATGTAAGGGAGATAGAAAGCATTGTTCAATTGGCTGTCATGGGTGACATAGTGCTCTAAACAACAAAAAAGAGATGAACACCATGCAGATTCGTTTGATATTATCTGAGGATGATATTGGTTGTACCAAGTGTTCACGTCGGGGCTATAGATCAGTTTTAGATGCAAATTTGCACTTCTCCAATGGGATGCTTCGTATTCAACACTCGTTTTTCCCATCAATCCAAAGAGCATCAGTTGGCTGTGTAGGCTGATGATTTTGGTGCAGATTTTTTCAATTCATTTGGACAAACCATAACCTTTTACCAAGATGTAAGCAAGTTGCTGAGGAGACAGAGGGAAAAGATTCAATACAGAGTAATGAGACGTGGGTGCGAAATTGTTTGTCAACTGTGTGTGGTAATTACTGTGTATACTTTTGTTTACTGAGAAGCAGAGTATGGAGCATGAATGAAAATGTGACAAGCTTGCGAGACATAGGGGACAATGAGATGAGAGATCACTCCATACGAAGATTTATCCTACAGATTTATCCTAGCTGCAAGTTTACCCGAGACAATAGACTGAAAGGATTAGATTGAGTACACATACTAGGAATCAGTCTGCTAAGTAAATTGCTAAAGTAAATAATTATAATGAAATTTTATTTGATATAACAAATAAAATTGTTATAAAATACAAATTAGTGTAGTATTTGTCTCGATTACAAAGAAACCTATGAAACACGTGATGTTCAAATTTGATGTTGAGCTCATCTCTTACAAGGCGCAAATAAGAGTCTCTCTATCCTTCTCTCTCAGGAATCATTCTTTAGTAAGATCTAAAAGACATAGTAACTAATGAGACTAGTGTACATCGTCGTAGAACTTAGCTTAAAAAGTACTTTTGACTTACCATCAGAGATAGTGAAGTGCCTCCCTTGAGTTGGTGATCAGGTTGTCGAACTGTTGTCTTGGACATTGTTCTTTTCCAGCATTATCAAATTGGGTAGAAAGTCACAATGTTCCGTAGCATCTAGCAGATCGGAGGCTAGAATGAAGGCTTGAAGAGGTGTGAGCAGGACGATGTTGTACGAAATTGTGTTGTCTGCAGTTTAATTCAGTCTTTTGAATACAATAACTCCAAATTTTTCCGATGCAACCACCAAAGCTATTTGAGAGGAATGTAGATATCTGCAATCAGCAGCTATCCATCTATCAAGCATCTGTCCTGAGTCACAAGAGTCTCGGCAGTCTTATTCCATTGAGTGTCAAATTTTTTTAGCATTCTCGGGTTTTCATAGCTTATGGCACTATCTGATGGAAAATCATGCAGGTGAGCTACATTGAAATAAGCCTTGATCTGCCTCATACTCTTGCCTGTTAACACGTTGAATGCATCCTTTGACTTTAAACAGCTACCGCATCCATCAGCAGTGCGGGAAATTGCTTCTCCAGTCATTCCCTCTCCCATATAGATCAAAACCGCTGGACATGATTGCTAAGCTTTATTAACATGCAATCCTGTGTCACTTGAAACATCACTCTTCACTGGAATTGTCTTCTTATCCTTTTGATGGTTGTAGATGATGGTGAACATCACATAGTTCAATGGTAAACACCTGCATAACTGTTGGTACCGTTAGATCTCGAATTGCTGCTCTTCTTTCAAATCTGTTTCACCAATGTGGGGTTACAGTATTTAGCATAGAGGCACTCTCGTGGGTGGGGGCACTCAGTTTGTTGATTCTGACATCCTGAAAGGGAATCTTGGTGTGGCGGAGAAGTGTCTCGTCTTCAACCCATCACAGCTCTTCTTTTGCATTTCGAGTCTTTGTCATTATCCATAGTCTCATCATCTTGACTTTGCTCTTTCAAATCAACAGCATGGCGTTTCATCACTTGAGATCGTAGAGTTCTGTTTTGTGAGGATTTGCATTCTTTTTTTTTGCAGATGGGAGATGTTGGTGAAGGAAAAAGTTCTTGGGTCTCTGGCTTTTCAATCATCAATATCATCACTATTCATTGTTAAAAAGAAATAAAAAAAATGTGAGTTTTTGTTAATAGATAATTATAATTAATTCCAAGATAGTTGCTTCACAGCGCAGCTAGTTGAGTACTTCAACTAGCATTAAATAATTATTTATTATTTCTTACGTTAATGCAGAGAGTCTTCCTAGTAGTTGTAGTAAATGTTGTTTTTTCAGTCACTGTTTTTGGAGTGAATGTTTTTTGTGTAAAAACAGTAGCTCTTAAATAGCTAAAGTTGCAGCGACTGACTTAAGCTCAAACCAATGAAAAGTCTTGCTCAAAAAGCTCTTTATAACATATAAGAAATGGAACAATGTTTTTTCATTCGCACGAAACCATATATATTAAAAGGAGTTTTCGCATGAAGAAATATTTTTTTATTTGCGTGGAAAAAATTATATATTATAAAGGGATTTTTGAGCAAAGAAAGTTTTTTTTATTTGCCCAAAAAACCTTATGTATTACAAACAGATTTTCACACTGAGAAAATTTTTTCATTCATGCGAAAATTTTATATATTATGAAGGGACTTTCGTGCTAAGAAATTTTTTTATTTGTTTGAAAAGTATTATATATTATTAAGGGATTTTAGTGTGAAGAAAATTTTTTTATCCTGCCGAAAAAACCGTATATATTATAAAAAGATTTTCACGCAAGGAAAAATTTTTTTATTAGCGCAAAAACATTATACATGGTAAAGGGATTTTTGAACGAAGAAAATTTTCTTATTTGTGAGAGAAACCCTAAATATTATAAAGAGATTTTTACGCAAAGAAATTTTTTATTTACTCGTAAACCTTATATATTCTAAAGGGATTTCGTGCAAAGAAAATTTTTGTTATTTACGCTAAAAAACTTGTATACTATAAAGCGACTTTCACGCAAAAAAAATTTTTCATTTGCGCACAAACCTTATATGGAATAAAGGGATTTTCGCGCAAAGAAAATCTTTTTCATTTGCGTGAAAAACTTATGTATTATATAGGGATTTTAACCAAACATTCTAATTTATTGTAAGCTTGGGCCAATTGGTGTAACTTTAAATTTTTATGAAGCACTGTTTTTACACAGAAGTCATCCACCCCAGCATCAATGCCTGAAGAAGCAACATCTACTACAGCATTTGTTACAACTACTAGAAAAACTCTCAGCAATAAGGTTAGAATTAATACCTAATTATTTAACATTAGTTAAAAAGTCAAAACCTCTTTTAATTATTATCATTATTTTACTTCAATGTTTATTATCCTTTACTGAAATTTTTTTTCAAATCAACATGTCAGCAAAGACAAAGACATTACATGTAAAAGATTTTCTTCCAGAAATATATCGTGAATACGTAAAAGACAATATGGTCGTTTGAGAGGTGTCAATCTACTTAGTTACATTTCAAGCAAAGATACTTTGGGCTACACAACATATGTTGAATATAGGATAATTACAAGCAAGTCTCTATGGATCGGTACAATCGTAGTATGTGTCTGCAAGACAATACAGTAGAATTGTCAATGGAGACAAACAAAAATAATTTTGAATCTATTCTACGTATGATAAATATTGTAGATATTAATAACAATTTAAAAAAATTAAAATAGGCTGCTTGGGATAAAGTACTTTTTCAAGATGTAGTTCAATGGTGGTGGAGTAAAAATGTTTGGTGTAAAAGCCATCCTCAGGTCAGCACACACCTATAGATAAATTGTGAGGTAAATACTTCTGAAAGTTCTTTAGAAATAATGGTGGAACTTTTTAATGCATATCTATAATGTTTTTCTTCTTATATAGTCAATTTATACAATAATACAACACTTTATTTTTATACATTACTCGATACCTCCAATCTAAATCATCATACAAATCCTAATATAACCAGCTCCTGCACAATATATACTTGGTTAATCATACAACTACAAACAAAATTAAAACCAATAAACTGGTGTACAAAAAATACCTTTCGGGTTCTCATGGTAACTGGTGCAAACAAAAAGGCACTTGCAACCTTTAGAACCTTTTTGTCCTTAGTCACCATGACAGAGATCTGCTCCTACATTACTACTACCAGGCACCTTGTACGTTTATAACCTTGAATTGCGTGATTGGTGACTACTTATATCTTGTGGTGGATATCAGTGTCATACAGACCCTGTGACCAGCCCTACACTTACATATCATCGCAGAGGTGCCTCTGGCTGATGGTTTTATGCAGACATGGGTCTCCAAGTGCTGGTACCGAGCTTCCCAGCAATAATAAAGCATGTAAATACCATGCCGACCCTGCAGCCACCTTTCCGGCCCTCCAGCAATCTCCATCGGCCTTGCAGTAATTTTGCCAGCCCTGCAGCACTCTCTACCAGATCCCTATTGACCCTCCAACCTTCCTTGCCGGCACTGCAGTACCATACAGGGTTAGGGAAAAGATTCCTATCATAGCCAATAGGTTCTAATATAGACTAAGTCACCTCAGAGAGATGTATCCAAGACCTTACCAACATTAGATGTCACCAACCTTAGACCAGAAGCTACCTAAGACTAAGAACTATATTTATAGCCTCCTACCTTTGCCAGTAGGCATCATATCTATTCAACTTTGTGCATTTGTGTATGTATTGTTGAATTTGTATACTTGGTTGGCTTAAACTGCTTTTTGTACATATCATTGGTTGCATTGTTTATATGCGATTAGCTACCAATAAGCCAACCTATATAAAGACTGGCTCTTTGCATGTTCAGTGCTCCTATCTACTATTGTCTACTGCCGCACACATCTCTAAGCAATTGCCCTCCAGATAACAGATTTGAATCAATAAAGTCTTTTTTCACTTGAACTTTGACTAGTTAGCCTGAGCTGTAGGCTCACTTTGTTGTGAAGTTGTGAGCAACTTCCTTGCTGTACCTTGCAGGTCCCACTGACCCTGCATTACTTCTTGGAGAGAGGTGTTGTTAGGTTGTGCCACAAAATGCTTGCTGTGGACAGTTCCTAATTAGTGGACAGTAGTGGAAGCTCTACCAGCATAATCCACTACATTGGTGGCAGAATTGGGATAAACACTCCATCCCATGCTATGCTCTAATTCCTTGCTACCACAGACCCTGCAGCTAGCAGGTCCTGCTACCTACCAACCCCATAGCTTGCCACACTGGTCAACAAACCTTAGCTATCAGGATGTAGAGTCTTACTAGACCTGTAGCACTGGTACTAACTCTGTATATGCTCATACAAGCTCAGTAAACATTGATACCAACCTTGTAGTTCTCTTCACATGCCAGTAACCATTATCTATCAGAGCGTAGAGTTGTACTTAACCTGTAGAGTTGATATTGGCACTGCAACCCCTGTACTGGCCAATTACCTGAGATACCTAGGATTCAAGTGCACTACAGACCCTCTACTCATACTCCGGCCTTTCACATTCTTGTACAGCCCAATGGAGGTTGATACAACCCTGCATTCATAGATACTAATCTGATATCTATCATTTAAGCTACTACAGCTGCCATAGCTAATAGAAACACTGAGCCCAGCCCAGGTTACAGTTTATCGCTCCACCAAGTAGAATAGAGTAAGCTACTCCTCTATTGCATGGACCATGGCCAATCAAGTAGCTTGTAGTGACAGTGGAACACCTGTTGGTAAACCGGAAACTGCTCTACTGGGCTGTTTAATTGAGGCTTTGTATTGCCAACCCCTGGCAATGCTCACACACCATTTAAGGCTCCAAAGTATGAGGGCGCAGGTGATGTCGAGTATTTTATCTATAGGTTTATTGAAGACATAGAGGCCAATGAGTGGCAGGAAAATATAGCCATACTACACCTAAGTGAAGAGCTGCATGGCAGTGCACTGGATTGTGGTAAACCTCCTCACCAACAAGGAATTTTTGCTGCCTTAAGAGATTGTTTGGTGTGCTGCCTAGGAAAGCTATGTCCAAAATTACCATTGTGTGCAGTTGATACACAATAAACCTCCAAGAGCATGAAAATGAGACAGAACATTTAGTATGCTTAGCATATGCAAGTCTCATCCTTGGGCCAACGCAGCAAATGATGTTAGACACATTCAGTACTTCTATTGGGAATGCCTGTCTACAAAGGCATCTCCTGGCTATGCAGCCTGCTAACTTAGCAGATGCTGTAAGAGCAGGTAACGAACACCTGCAAGTCAAAACAACTCACAATGAGCGCCACATTCGCGTGTGGACAGTAGACAATAAAACAGATGAAGAAGCGTGAAAAAGAACTGCCATTAAAAGTTCCCCTTCAACAGTCCCCCACAGTACACCTGTCCAGCAAGTGTGCAATGCACCTCAACCCTGTGCTGGAGACCCACTTAATGCGGCCATCGAAACACTACAAGCCTTGACTGAGAAAGTAGACTTTCGACGCAAAGATAATTTTGTTCTCCAGCTATCACCAGAGCAGCCATGATGCTATCATGTTGTAACTATCACAAGAAAGTAGTAATATATGAGCAGATCTCCCTACCAAGTGTTTTTTTGTGGATTAGATCTTGGGGGTTATGCAATGGGTTACGGCGTTGGATGGATTCGCCGAGTTTATATTGTATTTCATTTGAGGGGTACTTGAGTGGCATTTGAGTGGCATTTAAGTGGCATTTGAGTTTTGATTATTTTTTTACTTAATTTGAACTTATATGGCATCTAAATTTTGAATGTATGGCATTTAGGTTATGATAATTTTTACATAACTGTATACATAATTATAACTCATAGGGTATCTAGATTTTGAATGTAAGGCATTTAAGGTTTGATAATTTTCTGTAATTCCGACTCATATGATATCTTGAGAGAGAGGAGATATATCTACATTGAATAAATACAGTGATTAAAAATGAAACAATATGTGAATATATACATTTATTGTGTAATAAGTAGGGAAAATCTCTCCATATAATATAGCTAGAGTCAGTAAATACTAAGTAATAACAATTAATACATAGTCTTTTTTTACAATGATGTCTTTGATGTAGTGATGTTATATCTTAAGAAGGGAGACTTCTGTTTTATGTGCTTTTGAATTCGTAATGAACTAAAATAAAAAGTTATGTATTAGTATAGAATGATTAAACAAAAATTTAAAATAATTACATGAATTTGAATTATAGCTTTAGTTACATTGGATAGTTTACATTATATAGAAAAGGGAAATAGCTCACCAAGTCACATTGTCCAACTTGTTTTTTGAATTAGAGACTATCCATCGCTAAAACACTCATCATTTTTTTCAACAACATATCCTGTCTCAAAATCATCAAAGTCTCCACGTGGAAAATCTTCAAGTTCATCATCATCATCAATTTCTAATATTGTTTTGTTGTGCTTTGCTTGATCACAATATTGTTTCCAATACATTCGACTGAGACTGTATGGAGAGCAAAATGAAAGATCGTATTCTGTCTTAAATTTTCCGTGGGTTGTTTTTCCTCTGTAGATCATCACACCTGGAGTATATCGGTTAGCTTCTGAAGCATATTTGTCTGGTATGGCAAGCGTCTTCAACAGCGTTTCTCCACATTGTTCAATGCTATAACGGATACAAATTACATTCGACTGCCCTCCTTTAAATCGATGAGGAACGAATCTATCAACAACATCTTGGTAAGGAAAAATAGCGCCGGGTTGAAAACTATTGAGGGTGTTGATGTTCAAGAAGCGTTTGAGCTGACCTTTAGTCAATGTACTAAAATATAGTGATTCCTCTTCAGCTTTCTTTTTGCTTAGAGGATGTCTGGTAACACGTCTGACATCATACCAAAGAACGCTTTTATTTTTTGGTTTTCCCTTTCTACCCAAATATACAACGTTAAACGGAGGGGGGTAATTATCACAGTTGAAGTTTTTAGCTATTTCAACTGGACAGAGGAGTATTTTGGGTTCGAGTTCATTTATATCTGAAGGATCATGGTAGTGTACTTGAGAATATCTACACTTCTCCTTACTTGATGGATGTATCACACCAGTCACTCGCATAATGCTTGGGATAGGAAGATCTTCAAATGTTTTGCAAATCGGAACTTTTGGTGAGTCAATCACTTGAGAACCTTTAGACTTTTCTAATTTCCTAGCTCTCCTTTCGTTGAGACATTCAACTGTTAAATGAGTTATAGCTGCACTCTCCATTGTTTGCTTATCAACGGAAGTAGTTTGTTTTCTCACTATTTGTTTTCGTTTCCTTACTATTCGCTTTTTTGGAGCAGTTTTCCTTCTCTTAGGAGTTGTTTTGCCGTTTTTCATTTTATTTTTTGTTGGATATGGATCTGTGCTAAGGAGCTCTTCAGAAAGAGCATCCATAACATTCTAAAAATAAAAGGGTAATATTTGCATGAGTGGCTAAGAGTGTATTTATTACTTAGAGTGTCTTATATATATATATATATGTATTTATGCCAAAAGCAGTTAAGATCATAGAGTTATGGTAGATTGAGAATGTGCTTATTAAACTATTGGGATGTGGAGACAGACAACAAAGGAAGCATTCAAATATATATATATATATGTATTTACTTAATATCATACCGCTTTTAACATCTCAATTGGTAAGAAATAAAATATAATAGTTTGAACAAAATATTGTAAAATAATAAAAAACAACTAAAAATTTTTCATAAATATGTATGAAACGCTTCTAACATTAGTTCTAAAATACCTACAGAAGAGGATAGAGCTTTATCTATTTGGACATAATTATAAATATGCTTTCTGAATTTATAAAAAGTTTTTTTGTTCCACGTCATGTTGTATAATTTTTTGAAAACTATTTGATTCCAAGCACTTCTTTCAATTTCATTTAAAAAATTATTAATATTAACGACTTCCACCATTGACAAAACGATTTCGAAACCGTTTTTTATAATGTCATCAAAACGTTCTGTAGATATATCGTGTTTCTTACAACACATCTCCATACTCATCATGTGTTGAGTTATACAGAATATTATAACTTGAAATGTCAAACGTTCTACAGCTTTTTCTTCAACAACATCATTATTTATCACATAGTTATGATACATTTCTGGAAGGAAGTCCTTTAAGTAGATTGGATTTGTTGTTGTATTGTTCTAAAATACAAGCGATAATTAGATAACTAAAATAATTAAAGGTTTTCAACAGGTGTTAAATAGTATTTTTTATTAATTCTTACCTTTTCATCAGGCTGAGATTCCGACTTTAGATACAATGGTTGACTTCCTACGTCTTGAGTATTCATTCTGAAAAACAGAAAAAATTGGTTCAATTCTTTATAATCAATTTAAAGATAGATATGTCATAAAGCCTTCAGATAGTTGTGTTAGCTAGGGGAAATAAATGAATTTAAGTTTTACCTTTATGAAGAGAGAACTCTTAGTAGTTGCAATGGAAGATGTAGTAGATAGATGTTGCTCCTTTGCTCACTGTTGTTGAACTGGATGCTCTCTGTCTGAAACCGTTGTCTCTTATATAGGTAAATGTGTGAAAATAAATGTTTTATTCCCGCGAAAGCATTGGTTTGTATTCGCGTGAAAATAAATGTTTTATTCCCGCGAAAACAACGGTTTCCATTCGCGTGAAAATAAATTATTTATTCCCGCGAAAGCATTGGTTTGTATTCGCGTGAAAATAAAATGTTTATTCCCGCGAAAGCAACGGTTTCCATTCGCGTGAAAATAAGTTATTTATTCCCGCGAAAACATTGGTTTGTATTCGCGGGAAAATAACATTTTTATTCCCGCGAAAAGATTGGTTTGTATTCGCGTGAAAATAAAATATTTATTCCCGCGAAAGCAACAGTTTCCATTCGCGTGAAAATAAATTATTTATTCCCGCAAAAGCATTGGTTTGTATTCGCGGGAAAATAAAATGTTCATTCCCGCGAAAGCAACAGGTTCCATTCGCGGGAAAATAAATTATTTATTCCCGCGAAAGCATTGGTTTGTATTCGCGGGAAAATAAAATTCTTATTCCCGCGAAAGCAACAGGTTCCATTCGCGGGGAAATAAATTATTTATTCCCGCGAAAGCATTGGTTTGTATTCGCGGGAAAATAAAATTCTTATTCCCGCGAAAGCAACAGGTTCCATTTGCAGGAAAATAAATTATTGATTCCCGCGAAAACATTGGTTTGTATTCGCGGGAAAATAAAATATTTATTCCCGCGAAAGCAACGGTTTATATTCGCGTGAAAATAAGTTATTTATTCCCGCGAAAACATTGGTTTAAATTCGCGGGAAAATAAAAGTTTTATTCCCGCGAAAGCAACAGTTTCCATTCGCATGAAAATAAAATGTTTATTCCCGCGAAAGCAACAGTTTCCATTCGCGTGAAAATAAAAAGTTTATTCCCGCGAAAGCAATGGTTTGTATACGCATGAAAATAAAATATTTATTCCCGCGAAAGCATTGGCTGGTATTCGCGTGAAAATAAAATGTTTATTCCCGCGAAAGCATTGGTTTGTATTCGCGTGAAAATAAATTATTCATTCCCGCGAAAGCAACAGTTTCCATTCGCGTGAAAATAAATTATTTATTCCCGCGAAAGCATTGGTGTTCTTCCGTAAAAATAATGTTTCATTAATTTAACCTTATGATAAATGGCTTGATTTTAGCTATATAAGAAGCACTGTTTTTACACAGAAAGCAGTCACTTCGACATTAGCAACTGAAGGAGCAAGATCTACTACAACATCATCTACTACAACTGCTAGAAGGACTTTTTTGTTTGGAGGTAAGTCAACTTGAATGAGTATAAATTTAATTTTTATCGATTTAGATACTAACAGCGGTATGATATTGAGTAAATATATATATCTGTATATATATATCTTCAAATTGTTTTGAAAAAGAAATCAAAAAATCATAACATGGATTTTTACTTTATCTTTTAGAATGTCGACACAAGTCAATACAAAACAACTGAAGAATAAAGAACCAAAACCTTCACAAGATAAGAAGGTGATTGATGACAATGTACTTCTTCAACGCACTACGATTCCATTTCAAAGCGCCAGTCTGAATACTCTGGCAACTCTCATCATCAAAAGCGCCTCTCTGTTAAGTACTCTATCTCCAGCTTCCAGAAGAAACATTGAAAACATAGTCAAAGTTGAAGATTTACCAATACCTACAGTTATGCAGGTGTTAACCGTTGAGCTCCATGATGAAACGAACTGCATCATCATCTACAACTATAAAAAGGATGGAAAGGTAGTTAGAGTGAAGAGCACCATTCCATTAGCAGCAGGATTACTTGTCAATGAAGCTTCGCAAATAAGACCACTGGTTTTGATCTACATGGGTGTTGAAAAGACTGGAAAAGCAATTTTTCGTGCTGCTACAGAAACAGGAACTACTTTGAGGTGTAAGAATGCGTTTGATGTATTACCAGAAAAAAGTATGCAACAAATCAATGCTTATTTCGAAGTAGCTAATCTTCAGGATTTCCCAACAGATAGTGTCATATGTTTCCAAAACCCTGAAGTTCTAACAAAATCTGACAGGCGATGGAATGGAAATGAAGAGACTCTTCTAGTTCAATACAGAAGTGTTGTAGATGAAGAATTACTGATCGGAGATATGCGCATTCCTCATCAAATAGCTTCTGCTGTGACATCGGAGAGATTTGGAGTGATTCTGTTCAAGGGTCTGAGTCGAAACGCAGACAATTCAATTTTCTACAACATCAGTGTACTCGCAGCTCATCAAGCCTTCGTCCAAGCCTCGGAACTGACTGATAATCCAAAATCTGAGGATTTTCTCAACCACTTCGATGATGCTGAAAAAGAAAACTGTGGAGAACAAACTCTCGAGAAGCTAATCTATAACTCAAGGGATTCATATCACTATAGGTAAGTTTTATTAATTTTTACCATAATTTTAAAAAAGTAGATTTGTGAAAATTTTGTGTATTCTTACAATAAAAAACCACTTAAAATGATAAATTTGTGAACATTTTTGTAAAACATTTTCAAGTTATATATATATATATTTCGAATTAAAAAAGGATTTTGTTGTGTCATCAGTGTATTTTTTTACATAAAAGTTGGAAAAATAACAAAAGGTGATAATTATTTTACAAAAATGTTCAATTTTTCACATAAATGATCAACTCATAAACATTTTTTGTAAAACATTTTTAAATTATATATATTTCGGATTAAAAAAAGGACTTTTTTGTGTAATCAGTGTATTTTTTTACATAAAAGTTTAAAAAATAACAAGTGGTTATAATTATTTTGCAAAAATGTTTAGTCTTTCACATAAATGATCAATTCATAAACATTTTTTGTAAAACATTTTTAAATTATATTTATTTCGGATTAAAAAAAGGACTTTTTTGTGTAATCAGTGTATTTTTTTACATTAAAGTTTAAAAAATAACAAAAGGTTATAGTTATTTTACAAAAATGTTTAGTTTTTTACATAAATGATCAATTGATAAACATTTTTTGTAAAACATTTTTAAATTATATGTATTTCGGATTAAAAAAAGGGTTTTTTTTTGTGTAATCGGTGTATTTTTTTAGCTAGAAGTTGAAAAAAAATCACAAAAGGTTATAATTATTTTACAAAAATGCTTAATTTCTCACGTAAATAACACGTTTTATCACATAAATGGATTATTCATGAGTGTTTGTTGTAAAACATTTTTAAAATTATATATATATATATATATTTATATTTATACATTCCGAATCCAGATGAAAAAAAGGACTTTTTCGTGTGTAATCAGTGTATTTCTTTTACATAGAAGTTGAAAAAATAACAAAAGTTTATAATTATTTTACATTAATTTTAATCATGCTATACTAATACATCACTTTTTATTTTAGTCCATTATATCGTAAAAAGAAAACAGAGTAAAGAACTTCCCCTAAAAAATAATGAGCTGAATGATGTAACTCAGTGAGTTATTTTCCTGTTATATATAATGTAAACTATCTAATGTAGCTAAGAGTAAAATTTAAATTCGGTAAAATTTATTTATATAATGAATAACTTTTGTATTTTAGTCAATTATTGGATCACAAAGAATACGGAATACAAGAATTCCTCTCTGGGTCTAATAATATGTCAGAAGAACATCAAAGAAGATATTGTTCAAGAAAAGCGCTTTGTAACCATTGATATTGTAAGCTATAGTAGTTTGTATTACAGAAAATTTACTATAAAACAGTTTTATGAATGTAAAAACTAGATATGATATTTTCTATTACAATTATTTACTTGTAAAATTTATTCATCTAGAGAGGTAATTTGGTGATTTTTTGACAGTTTTTAAAAAGTTAAAAGTACAAAAAAATTAAAAAATATCGAAAGCTATATATTTCAATGATTATTTTTTAAAAAATTCAAAAAAGACATAACAAATTTAAAAGGATTGTGAAGGATAAAATTCTCACTCAAAAAATTATTGAAAATTGAATGAAATAAAAGAATATTTTCCCAAATACCAAAGTTTTGTAAATATAAAGTGAAAATCTCTATATATATTATTTTTAAAATAATATCGAAAACTATATATTTCAATGATTATTTTTTAAAACAATAAAAAAAGAAAAAAAGTCATATAATAAAACCTTGTTGTGAAACATAAAAAATTTAAAAGGAAGGTGTAGGATAAAATCCTCACTCAAAAAAATTATTGAAAATTGAATGGAATAAAAGAATATAAAGTGAAAATCTATATATATATATTTATTTTTTTAAAAAAATATCGAAAACTATACATTATAATGATTATTTTTTTAAAAAGTTGAAAAACTAAAAAAACTTTGTAATAAAACCCTGTTTTAAAACATAAAAAATTAAAAAGGATGCTGTAGGATAAAACCTTCGCTCAAAAAATTAATGAAAATTGAATGGAATGAAAGAATATTTTACCAAATACTGCATTTTTCTTGTAAATATATTGAAAATTGAATGGAATAAAAGAATATTTTACCAAAATACCACATTTTTCTTGTAAATATATAGTAAACATTTCTAAAATATTGTTGGTGAAATTTACTGGAAAATGGTTTCAAGTGTGTCAAAGACTAAATATGATGTTTTCATTGAAATGTTTATTTTCCATTTCTAAAATATTGTTGGTGAAATTTACTGGAAAATGGTTTCAAGTGTGTCAAAGACTAAATATGATGTTTTCATTGAAATGTTTATTTTCAAAAGATCCAAATAATAACATTAAATCAATTAGTTAAATTTAACAGTCAAATTCTTTTTTTATCAAGTAGGCTTAATGTTTCTATTGTGATTAATTCTCAAATATTGTAAACTTGAACTATCTAGAGGAGTAATTTGTCGATTTTGATGTGTTTTTTTCTTTTAAAAAAATTATCATGTAATACCACATACTTCAGTTCTAATTCGTTTTGAACAATTTCATGGGAGACAAAGAATAAAAAAGTTACATTGATTTAGTTTTTAGAATTAAAGTTGCTATCGAAAATGGTTTGTTCTTGAATGAGTAAATCCATAACCTCCTCATCATCATGGCAAAAGTTTTCTGATGATTGCATTTTGAAAAACAAATTTTTTTCTTTTAAAAAAATTATTACGTAATACCACATACTTCAGTTCTAATTCGTTTTTAGAATTGAAGCCACCATCGAAAATGGTTTGTTCTTGAATGGGTAAATCCATAGCCTCCTCCTCATCATGACAGAAGCTTTCTGATGATTGCATTTTGAAAAACAAATTACATTGTTTTAGTTTTCAGAATTGAAATTGCCATCGAAAATGGTTTGTTCTTAAATGGGAAAATCCATAACCTTCTCATCATCATGTCTAAGTTTTCTACCCCAATATCTCCAACCTCTCAGAGATAGAGATTGTTCTGTTTAAAAAAATAATGGAAATTGTATATATAAATGACTGTTTTTAAAAAATATGGTAAATTTTTGAAAAAAAATTCAAAAGGAAAATGCAGGATAAAACCCTCACTCAAGAAACTAATTTTGTATGATAGGTTGCTTACCTAATAATAAGAAAATAATGAATAATTTATATTTAAGCAATTATTGAAAAAATTAATGAAAATTGAATAGAATAAAGGAAATATTTTACCAAATAGCCTGTTTTTTTTGTAAAGATATACAAACAGATAAAATTTAACCATTTAAAGGATGATTTCTTTTTTGCAAAAAAAATAATGAAGATTTAATGAAATGAAAGAATATTTTACCAAATACCTTGTTTTTTTTGTAAATTTGTACAATTAGATGAAATTTAACCATTTATAGGATGATTTGTTTTTGTAAAAAATTAATGAAAATTGAATAAAATGAAAAAATATTTCACCAAAATACCTCTTTTTTGTAGATGTAAACAAATAGATGAATATCTAACTTTATCCATTTTTTTCCATTTGGGATCATGTTTTGAAGGTTTTCAAGATAGTTTTAGTAAAATCTTATGCATTGATTGTCATTACAAGTTGTAGTATTTGGTATTATTTAATATTTACTGACTCTAGCTATATTATATGAAATTTTCCCTACTTATTACACAATAAATGTATATATTCACATATTGTTTCATTTTTAATCACTGTATTTATTCAATGTAGATATATCTCCTCTCTCTCCTCTCTCAAGATATCATATGAGTCGAATTACAAAAAAATTATCAAAACTTAAATGCCATACATTCAAAATCTAGATGCTCTATGAGTTAAAGTTATGTATATAATTATGTAAAAAATTATCAAAACTTGAATGCCATACATTCAAAATCTATAAGTTCAAATTAAGTAAAAAATAATCAAAACTCAAATGCCACTTAAATGCCACTCAAATGCCACTCAAATACCTCTCAAATGAAATACAATATAAACTCGGCGAATTCATCCAACGACGTAACTCATTGCATAACCCCCAAGATCAAATCCACAAAAAAACACTTGGTAGGGAGATCTGCTCATATATTACTACTCAAGAATGTACTTAAGCAAATGATACTTCTTGGAGGGTCTCCCACTTCCAACCCCATTCCCTAACTGAAGGGACAGGACACCTGTTTGGTCAGTAACCAAGGGAACAAATGCAGCTGGACCAGGAGAAGATGCACTAGCCTGATTTAAACAGTGGAACAATTCAACACAGTTAAGTCGAAGCAGATATCCATCAAACTGATCAACCAACTGCTTATGAGAAGAAAGGTGTACTACCCACCTCTAACAGGTACCGGCTCCTGTAAAGTCTGGAGGAACCGGATGATTTTGCAGAGACAAGTCTGAGAGTTCTCAAACTGGCTCTTCACTCTCGTAGCCCCAAGGGAGTCTCACTAGCCAACACTCCTTCAAGTAAACACCCCTTAAAACTCAGAAGGCAGTTGAATTTCAGCACTACCGCCAACGGAGATGCAGATACTCCAAACCCACCCCAATGGGCTAACTACTTTCTACCGGAAAAGGTCAAAAGGTGACCGGCATCTGAGCTTGTAGATCACAACTGCACTCTTAACTCACTATCCCAACAAGTCTACCAGTGCATGACCCCAGCAGTCAAGAGCTCTCTACATAGTCATGACTCCTGAGGTATTATGGCAAACAGATCCTGTGGGTCTTTCTATGGAACTATTAAGGTGCCTCATCAATTCAAGGACTTCAAGTCCGACATTAATTTTACCATTGGCTGCATGTTAGCGCAAATGCCATTATTGGCTAGGTTTTCCTTGCCACACATCAATGTCATCTGGGTTTTGATGAGGACAGGATCACTGTGGGTGACCACCAACTTCAATGTACTGATCCGAGTGGGCGGTTGTTTTTCAAAGGAGTACAAGTGCTAAGGACCACTACACTATCTCCTTGCTCGGAGGTAGCATTGACTGACTTGCAGATTTATTACAAAAATTTACAGATCCCTCGTTATCATGGAGGATTGTCCCATGGCCAGCCACCCCCCAATTGAACAAAACTCACTAACGGTACAGTGTCTTAACTCCACCGACCAAACCTTGGGACGTAAGGCTGACAGAGCCTTCATAGACCCAGAAAAGTGCTCCCATTCAGATGTCCCATCACCCCTTTTTTCAACACATGGATGCACAAAGAAACCGGCTTACCCGATACCTGAACACTGAAGTACTTCTACCGCAAGGCACTGAACAACTGCAGAGATCCCTGAGAAGCCCAACAGCTTGCCCAGTTAGATCAGTATGGTCTTATGTTTAGTGAGGGAAATCACGACAAGATATACACTTTCCTCACAGAACACATCATACCCTTTTTACTTAGCACCAAACCCATATGGCAACCCCCACTCCCCATCTGTTAGGCATTCAAAAGAAGGAGGCTGAAAAGAAGATACTACATATTTCTCCTGTGGCCCTTATAAAGAAAATTGTATTGATTATAGGTGGCTTAATGCTGTCACACAGCTCGATGTTCACCCGTTGCCCCACAATGACGAGAGTCTAGATGCCTTTGCCAGGAGCAAATAATTCAGCACTCTAGACTTTGTCAGCAAATACTGTCAAGTACCCTTAGATAGAAATGAGGGTGAGAAGTCAACATTCTCTACCAGGGCTAGACTATAAAAGTGGAAAGCTCTACTGTTTGGCCCTATCCAGCATCAGTAAAAGCATGGTGATTATTCAGTTGACTTAACAGCTGACAATTATATCCGCCCCAGCAACATTGCAGAGACGCATGGAGAACATGTGCTATGGTTTCCACTGGAAAAATTTTCTGCTGTATCTGGACAATATAATCATTATTTCCCCCAGTTATTTTACTCATCTGGAAAGACTGGCCGAGGTCTTTCACAGCCTACAAAAAGCTGGCTTAAACCTGAAACCTAACAAATGTGAGTTGGTGCAGAAGCAAGTGCGCTACTTGGGACTTGGCCACTGACCTCGACAACGTTGCCGCCGTGAAACACTAAGGTCCCCCTGGAGACTTGAAAGACCTTTAAGCGTTTTTAGGCACCATCTGATATTACCATGAGTATTAGCCCAGTTTATTTACCTTTGCCAAACCCCTCAATGGGCTGGCTGGAAAGAACACCCCATAGGAGTAGGGACCTGATCAGGGAAAATCTTTTCTGCAGCTAAAAACCAGTCTGCTTACTGCTCCCCTCCTAGGAAATTCCAAACCCAAACACTTCTTCATACTGGGTACCCCGAACCCAACAACTTCTACATACTGGATACAGATTCAATTAATGATGACCTCAGTACTGTTCTTTTTGTAAATTTAGGATGGCTGGGAGGTCGTCTTTTATTATAGCAAGACATTAGACTGAATCAACTACTGCATCACGAGAATAGAGGGCTTGGCAGTGGTGAAACCAATACAAAATTTACAACTTTGCTTCGGAAATTCACATTAAGAGCAGACCATGCATCATTTCTATGGCTCTGCCATAAAAAAGAGCCACCGAGTCAAATAGCCAGATGGCTTGAGATTTTGTCTGAGTTCCAGTACTCAATTGAAGCCCCAGGAGGGTTACCACTGATGGACTGAGCCTGCATTGTCTGGATAGTTGTCGACAATTTCAGCATATTGAGAAGAGAGATGGCGGCCCGAGAGAAAGGGAGATATCTAGCAAACTTACCCTTGAGGGACCTGGTTCCCTGACATTATCAGCATCAAAACTAACACCTGTGACAGCAATATAGTACTCGCTGTGAACAAAAGAAACTTCCCATCTCCTGAGGTAGGGTTGGCTCAGACCCAACATACCCGCCAACACCCAGCGGCAGTTATGTACGAAGCAGTCAAAGTGATCATACATTAGCTCAAGAACAACTAGGGTTAGGAAGCGGCGATTTTTGCTTTCTAGCATGTCGCCGATTTTCCATGAAGATTAGCCCCAACGGTTTCCTAGAAATCAAGATAGCTGTGAATAAGAGATCTCAAAAATCTGCCCAAGTCTGAAAAGAACCATCATGGGGCAGACTTATGCCCAGGCACATTAGGGCATAGAACGAAACAAACAGAAACTGTTGCTGATCTAGTACTGGCCAGGAATTTTTTGTTGACTCCCTCAGATTTCTGTAAGCGAGCCTATATAAACCCTGGCCCTTTGTGTAGTCCGTGCTCATATCTACTCTTGTTTACTACTTGACAGATCTCTAGGCAATTACCTCCCTTGACAACAGATATGAATCAATAAAATGATATTATACTAGCTTCACTGACTCTTTTGTCTGAACCAAGAGCTTCTTTCGGGTTGTATTATTTCTGTGAAGTTTTACACTGACTATGCATGCCGGCACAGTGACCTTCTGGAGAAGGATACAATACTTGAGTTTAGTAGGAAATAGTACCAGTATTCACTACAGTATGCCCTTTCAGATCAAATGAACTTCTCAGCTATGTATACAATTAGGACAATGGTTTTTATTCCATGACTTGGGAGGCTTTGAAGGCATCTATCATGAAAAACTGGTAACTAACTGTTTTATTTTTGAATTTTAGTCAATTTTATAATTTTTTTTAGTATGCTGCATTGAAACTAATAAATAATTGTTAGTTGATGATTTGATAATAGTCTCGGAACCATTCATAACAAAACAGTTTCAAGGCGCTACATCAACAGGTTTTTGTACCTGTACTGCAACAAGCTGGTTGGTGAGCTTTTAATAAGGCATCATGCTTACTAACGACTTTTTCAATTTTGCTGTGTTGATGTACCCATGGTTTGTAAAATAACATCGTGTTTTCTCAAAAACATACTGTCAATCTTAAAAACATGATTGAAAACTTTACTTACCTTTAGATGGAACAAAGCTTTTTGTTTTATTGCCAATCAGAAAGTGTGCACTGAGTGGGTGTATGTAGAATCTACTTATAGTAGCAACCATTGTCATACGTTTTTTGTTAGAGCCCTTGAGCATAATACTGGTGTTACCATGGAATTAGCTGGGTTTGAGATCATCAATAAAAGAAAAACGTGATTCAGACATGCAAAATTTTGTGTTTTTAAGAGCAGCCATTTTCAAGATAAAGCTGTGAAAGATGATTTCACTACTTTATGTGTCATATCATTGCTGTTACGTCACAAGTGTATCAATTTGTTATTTGTTGTTAGCTATCAATGAAGAGACTGCAGTAAAAGGTCTCTAACTTGATGTCCACACTAGCGAGCAAGTAGTGTCACATCTTAATTTACAGCACTCAGCTAGCTCTTTCATCCAATATCCATAACCATCTACCTTTCGTGACAATCATAACATCCTGCTTTCAGGTGAGTAATGTGCGCATGATTCGGTTATTTACTGTACACTTGGTTAATCGAATGCAATAAACCATTTTACTGGTCCAATTAAGATGTATCCTCCCCAAACAAAATTATCACAAAAAGCGACTTAGTGAAAGTTAAGTTCAAACATGTCAGCTTATTAAATACACAAAAATACTTCATTAATTCAAATAAAGAATTTTAGGTTGTTTCGTCAACTTGACTTGTCTATCCTTTCGAAAAACGCTGAAGCCCGAGACTAATAAAGTTTATGCATGAGGGCTTCAAGTGTTTATTTTTATACAAAATCTCAACTAAACAAATAAATAGGTGGGTAGCCCCAAACTCTAATTTGCAGAGGCATTCTTTGAAATGAGTTTACGCTGAATGTTGAAATGAAGTTTTTCAAAATGCTGCTCACTGTAAAGTGTGTGCATTAGTCTGTCGGTGCTTAGTAACCATAACTGCCCTATCACAAGCTCATCTCGTGGAAGTCATTTGAAGACTGAGTGTGGTCTAGTGGTTAAAGTGCTTGCACTTCAATCTAAGATCTGGGGTTTGAATTCCAACACGGTTATCTGTGAGCGAGATATTTGGTTTCCTAAATGCTCTGCCTGGTCGGATATGGGCATAAAAATAACGTGGTCCCTAGTTTGATTGCACTCTCCATAATAACTATGGAGTCATGCTAGTAAAAGACCCCCCTCTGCTTTTTCGGAAGAGTAGCCGGTGTAACGGCGAGCATGGGTATAGAGTGCTGCTCACACAAGCTCCACTTATAAGACCTGTCTTTAGGGCCAAACAAACAAATGTGTTGGGCAGACTGCAGGAGAACTCATGGACTCTGGGAACTGCTCTGATGGAAATGTTAGTTTAAAAAAAATAGCAGGATAATCTTCTTTAATGACAATGAGTTTGAGCAGTGGGCTGAAGCAGCAAAAAAGTTTGCTTTGTAGAAGGCTTTGTTAATGCACTCAATAATGAGTGAGCAGCACATGTTGTGTTAATTAAAAGCACAGAAAGAACATGCACAGCCGGTATTTCCTTTCTACGCAGAAGTAATGGTGGATGTTTGAGGAACTGGTCTTAAAATCACCCATTCAGGCAAATTGCTACGTGCGCCTTTCACACACATTAACTAAATCCCGCTTTTTTAACAGTGAATCTGAAGAAACTTTGAAGTCGTGTTTCGATGTCATATAGCTGACAAAAGGTAGATAAGCCTACTTGAAACAATGTGCTATCATTACAATGCTTTCTCTGCTGCTTTGTGTTAACTGCTACACGAACTTAATTTATAGATTTTGCTTTTGTTAACAGGGAAGTCTCCAGTTTATTGAACTTGAAAAAAAGATATGTAACCTACGAGATCATAAAAGAAATCAAACATTTTGCCTCCTCAGACAGTTTAGAAAGCATTGGCAGGCACTGGCAGGTGCTGGCAGGCACTGACAGGCGCTGGCAAGCACTGACAGGCGCTGGCATGCGCTGGCAGGTGCCGGCATGCGCTGGCAGGTGCTGGCAGGCACTGACAGGTGCCGGCATGCGCTGGCAGGTGCTGGCATGCGCTGGCAGGTGCTGGCAGGTGCTGGCAGGTGCTGGTAGTGTATCTATCCGTCATCAGTGAAAGCATGGTGACTATTCAGTTGACTCACCAGTAGTCACCCCAACAGAACCCACCAAAGAAAGTGTAGCCACTTCAATTTTTGTCTTTACTATTCCACTCAGGCTACAACATATTTTTGCCAAAAGTTCACATATTGACTTGCTGTGTAGGGCGTTTGCATTTTTACATTTATAACGTGGTAAATAATTCATAAGAACATTACAAACAAATCCCTACAGAGTTTATCCATAAATCTCTCTTTGCTCACAAAGATGTCTCAATCTTACACGTTCGCCAAAGTCAATACTACTGTAACTGAGTTAAGCATAAACATTTTCAAAAGCAAAAATTGTGTTGTTGTTACTGCTGTTGGCAATATTTTTTGATCTATACCCACATCAGTTAATCTAAAAGTTCCAATATCATTTAACTGAATACAGCAAAGTCACACTTGATTTGCTAGCAAGAAGCAGCAGATTAATCTGGTTAAAGTAGAGGGCATTTGCTTACTTTGCTTATTTCACTCGCACTATCGCCTGACAGATTTGGAAAATTTAAAAAACCAAAATGTTAGTAGTTTTTTCGCATATCTGTCTGGTCAGTTTTGATGGCAGAAGTAATCTTAAACTGTATTAATAAAAGTCGAAAGCATCTGCCTGTGCATGTGTTTGTCTGTAATTCTACCTTGACGCGTCAACAACCATCACACTAAGAGGAATAAAAAATGCAGTAAAAACATTCTATTGGACCAACTTGCAGTATTGCAAGGGCTTAATGTATTGTGGGCGGAGTTTAATGTATTGTGGGTGGAGTTTAACGTATTGTGGGCGGAGTTTAATGTACTGTGGGTGGAGTTTAATGTATTGTGGGTGGAGTTTAATGTATTGTGGGTGGACTTTAATGTATTGTTGGTGGGGTTTAATGTATTTTTTTTCTCAAACTTGAGATATTTTTAGATTTAGATTTTAGACCTGAATCCCAAACAGTTGCATTTTGCTAATATCTGGTTGTTGGAGTGTCAAATCTGCTATTCCACATTGGTTTATGACTCACATTATCTCGTTTCACTCCGCATGAAATGGATCTTTATTTTTCAATATTGGTATTGTAAGTAAACTCTGTAGTGATTGCAGTGCGCTAACACACTGTCTTCCCGTACCGTTTTTTTTCAAAGTGAGTGGGGAGAGAAGAAGGAAGATAGAGATGGAGAGGGTGTAGTTGGGCAGGCGTAGAGCAAGATAGAGGGTGGGAAATAGAGGAGACAGGACGAAAGGTGAACTGAGGGAGCGGCAAGAGTAGTGCAGGAATATGAAAGTAATATTGCTAATGCGTTATAAATAGTTGTCTAACTTACTGGACAAAAATCAAACATTTTAAGTAAACATCCACACTTCTACTATTCACATTATCAAGCAAACCCTCAATTTTCTATCTAAATTTAGTTGTTATGGTCAATTGATTTGCTTATGTTCATCTTTGATTAAATATACCAATGGGCGAGTCTGATCAGACAGCCTGAGTGAATGGAATGTGAGTTTTACTCAATTGTCAAAAGCAACACTGATAAAGTCATGCCTGCGGTTGATGTACCGACCTAATTTGTCTCTTTGAGTTCTGTAGAGGGCTTGAATGAACTAGGGCCCTCTAAGCCTCTGAAATTGTTCCTTCAATCAAAGAAAAACTTTTTTACATTCTTCCCTAACAGCCATACCATGTTCTTCTCAAGGCTTTCCCTCTTAAGCGTTTTTTATCCGCCTTCATTGATATCAAAATTAGATATTTACAAGCTTCTCATTCTACCATTGGGACTCTAACAACTTACTAGAGTACCATCTATGTTGGGAAAGTTGGTGAACCCCAGCAGAATGTGTAGTTAACATATATTATAACTAAGCCAGCCTGAGGAGAACCGACTGTGGTTTATTAGAGCCAGTAGTTCTTGTTGACTATGCCAGTTAGTCAACTGGACTTATCGTTTGCCCAAGAAAACCCTTACTAAAGATGTGATCCATGAAAAGCCGTCTAACTGAGGGACTAGGTTATAAAAGAGTTGGGCAAGCACTGCAATTAGTGAGCACAATGCAAAAAGTAGACATTAAGACCAAATGAAATACTATTGATTAGTTTAACTTGTTCTCATGTTGGCAAACATCATAGTGTATGCTTATGATACTTTTCTTGGCCAGTATTTGATTTCTTTCTTTATTTACAATACCATGCTCTTTGTCACATCTGGGGAACCCCGGACAACTTGCTCTGCCCGGCAGAAGTTGTATTATGCTCCAAATTGACTTGTACAGGAATGAGAATTGATTCGTATAATCAACAAACGAGTCTAACAACTCTGCTCTGTGTTTGGATCTTTCGACTCTGCTTGCTGTTGGGGCAACTAACTTGGTTGGAATAGGGAAGAGTAGAACCCCGAGTTGGGCTAACATGGTGGAGGGTAGCGGAATAGCTGGAAATACTTTGAACTAAACTAGTGTAAAGAGAAAATGCAGGAGTCCCTAGTGAATAATTAGTGTTGCAGTGGGCATTACTGTGACAGGGCTCTGATATGGCTGTCAAGTTATCGGCGCTGTATTTATTACCGAATACTACAAAGATAAGTCTCAAGCTGTATTTGTAGAAACTTCAAAAATACTTGGTGGTACATTCTAGTCACAGGGTTCAATGTTTCTTCGTTTCTCAGCTAAACTTGCTCTTGATTCACTTTTGAGTCACCTCCATCTGCATAATTTACACTACTATGAAAAAGCTCAGTAATCAAAAGTTGGTCAAATAAATCTCATTTCAACTCGCTTTATTTTCTTGTCACAAATCATTCGCAAGAAAACAACCTTGTTTGTGATCAATAAAGATTTTTGTACAATGATGAGTAAGAAGCCAATTCAAACCAAGCTCGAATGTACAACAAAATCAAAATAGTTGGATTGTCATATTGTAATGGTAGAGCTGGAACATGAAACCACTCCAAGTTCATGCCATCGGATATTATTTAGTGTGAAAAATGCCAAGAGGTTTTAGCACTTGGAAGTTGGGCATTCTCACGAAAAACCTATGGCTATCAACGTTCATACATGCAGTATTTCCACCTCTCTAACTGTCTCAACCACTGACTTTCACACAAATGATGATCCAAACAGATTTGCTGGCAATTTCCGATTAATCTTTCCCTTCTATTACTTTTTCCAACCAGACTGAAAACAAACTCTAATCAACAATTGCGTTTGCCAAGAAAAAATCAGAACAACTGAGATTAGAGAGGCTACAACAATGCTGTTTACAGCTTAACTGCTCAATACAAAGATATGGCTTGGCCCACTTGCTGCATTAGTGGGGTAAAGTCATGTTTGTTATTATACTACATCTTACATAAACTAGTTGGCAATTGAAAGAAAAATTGCTTTTTTATGATTGATCCCACAATGTTTATTTTGAATTGTATTACCGTGAAATACTTGTAGATAAAATTTTACAATGTTCTGGCATTTGACGCCCATGCGTGTCAACTCCATTGTCAACAACGAATACACCTAAAGAACAAGTTTTCTCCAGAACTTGAAGCCTAAAAGCCCTCTACTTGTTCATTAGTATATCAAACGCTGACATTTCTGGTCCTACAATACTATTCGTAGGCTGGTTGAAAGAACACTAATATTGCCATTGTCGTGAGTTGATTCAATAAGTTGATATTTAGTTGTTTCTCCATTAATTATGAGATGAAAGTCATGTCAGAACTTAGTCTCATTAGCTTCTCTCCCTATTAAGTTTAAAAACAACTGATATTTTCTTTCAACTTTCTTCTTTGCATTGACAACAACATTTTCAAAAGTAGAAATACTGCTTTCATTGTTGTTTGTTAACAATACAAAGCTACTGCGTGTTTTTTATTGACCTACTCATGAAAAACACAACTTTGTGAAAAAGTGTTATGTGCAAAACCAAATAATAAAAAATTAATTGACCATGAAAGTATGTTATGCACCAGCGGTTAAAATTTAAACTCTAGGTGTGTGCATTCGACTATGTTAGGAAGTTTAGCCAAGTGCATAACGTCGTTACAGACATAATTTGTTTAATAATGGTTCAATAGTGTTGAAGAATAGCCATTCCTGCTTTTGCAGTTCTTTCAAAAACAGTGGGTTGTTTAAAATTGATGCTGATATAGAAATCATGGGCTGTTCCTCAGCTGTTTTTTTTTTGCAATAACCAGTAATTTTTTCAATTTCATTTAACTAAATCTCTATTTTCTATTTTATTAACCATAAAATGCATCCAAATTTAGTAAAAGCTTGCAATTTCAATTTTTCTTTTTAACTATTAAGCATAATTTTGGCATATAGAACTTGCTGTAGGTGATAATTGGTGCATAATAACTGATTCAGATTTGACATCGGAAAGTTTTTTCTAATAATGTTCAAAGATTTCCACCGAAGGGCATTAGCACCAACCATGAATATCTTTATTGCAAAGAAACACGACTTTTTATTTTTTACTGCAAACTATATTGGCCTCAGTGAACGCTTTCTAAAAACTTTTTGCGACCAAAAGTATCATGAGTGTTGCTTTATATTATCAAAACATTAACTGTTTTTGGTACAGTTAAACATGTCTGCAGCTCCAGACACTCTAGAATTGAGCTGTGACAAATGGTCATCCACTTTGATTCTAACTGCAATTATTAGGGTCTATATACCAAAAATACAAAAAAATAGCTAGCAGTATGTGAGATAGCAAAGTAACATGTGAATATTTAATGCAAAGCATGAATTGATTATGTAATATACGGGTAAGGAACTAATTATAGCAGTTGTGCATTTAGTACGAGACTACAAAATCTTATGGGAAAGAGCATCGACTGCTTACCCATAATCCTGTGTGACTTAGCATGTGTAGCTATTTCTACCTGGCTGAGAGAATTAAAAACTGGTGCACAAACAGTTACTGGACCATTTAGGTGTAAGGGTGTGCCATTTGCCCTGAAACCGGAGATTTCTGTGAATTAATTTTCTCTCATTTATGTCACGGTAGACACAAAAGACTTGCTCTTTACTAGTAGCAGACGCTTGATGCAGACGCTTGATGCAGACGCTTGATGCACCAACAAACGGTGTTACTGGGTCTTCTATCACACTGTGCAGGGGAGAGAGAAAAGGAAAAGAGGGGAGGGTGAAGCTGAGCAGGGATGTAAGCAACAGGGTGGGGCTAGAATAAGGTGGAGGGTAAAAAGAAGAGCGATGTGGGCAAAGGAATGGCGAGGCAGAATGGAGGATTGAGGCAGAGCTGGGCCGGATAAGCAGAGCTAGGGCGAGGTAAGACTAGGGCAAAGTGGGGAACAAGAAGAAGGGCTGGGATGGGTGAAGCTGGGCCAGAGTAGAGTCTTGAGTTTATTTGATTACATTAGTATTATCATCAGTGTTGCGTATGAGTTAGTTATGTATTATACTAGTTGTGTTGTTATAATGCAATACACAACTAGTGCAAGCTGTTATTAGTCATTAGTAGATTAGGCTAGTATAGAGCAGTGAGGTTATAACGATTTACATGCCTATTCACTGCTGATAGGCATCGCATATCTGCTAGTAATTACAGCCATCGTCTACGTGTCTACTAATGCCAGTGAACTCCGTATCAAGTATCCTGTAGATATACTGGTTGCCGGTTTGCTTGAAATGAGGTGACAGCCAAGTTTGCTCGATATCAGTGATTTGTTTGAGTGTAGTTGAGTAGCTGTCAGTTGATAGTTGTGGCGACCTTTAGTAGTTGATTGAAAGTAAACAGACGGCTGTGAGTTTGTTTGCTGAAAACATCTATTTATTTGATACATATGAAGTATGTGTTTGCTTTGCAATATAAACAATTATTTGCAACTGATATTGATTGTAACACTCCTTAGTCCCTTTACACTGGTTTAGCATATTCCCTCAAGCATTCATCAGAAATTTTCTTTGCTCAACATGTGACTTCAATCACGTTGAGGTCAAGGGTATTGTTGAGAGTAACTGTGATATGGTATCAGCTTGCAATCAGTCGAGGTAAACATTCTTACCGTAGAACTTCAAACTTGAATTGAAACTAGTAGTTCTACTAAGTGATAAGCATTCATTTTGTTATTGCCGTAGGTAGGTACAGTATTTCTTTGAGAAGATTTTACCTACGGTTATAAATGAATAATAATAACATATTAGAAGTTGCAACTCTTACTTATCTAAGTAACACCTGTATGTCTATGTTAAAAAGTATTCCGCTTAAAACCCTCCTATAAGAACTTAATAAAATTTCACTATACTAGGGTTTTATAGAGTCGACTCTTTGAGCAAGTTTGAAATTGGAATAAAAACATACATACTACCAATAATAATAACAAAACCAGTAATATTCTACACCACAACAGCTCTTGCTGTAAGCATTTTACTGTTATTTATTTATCTGCAGCAGCTTAGGTGCACAATGATTCATTAAGAAAGGTCAGTGGGCTTTAGTTAACTAAACCTAAACAGTTGTCTACAAAGAAAAGCCTGTAGACAAAGAGAAATGTTTGCAATGAAAGTTTTTAGCAGTATAATGCGCCTAGCAACGCCTAGCAACGATGCTTTACATCAATACAACAATGAAAGCATTCAAGCATGACTACTCAAGTTGTTTTATAGTCAAGACTGATTAGCTGAGCGCTGAGATAACATGATCACATCGCTATAGCTAGAAGTGGCTGCGCGTTGTATACATGACTAGCTTGAGCTGTGAGCGAGTGGGTCCGGCTGAGCGATCGATAAAACCTCGCAAACAATAATTAGTTGGGGAGAAACTCTTCATTGACTCAGAAGTGAAATCAGGAAGACTGTTTCTCACTGAGTTTCAAGTAAGTAACTTGTTTCTACCATACTTTTAGTTTATTATTTAAGTCAAGGCTGAAGTGTCGCACTTGATGTAATGTTTACTTGCAGAACCATTATTACTACTCATAATGTGTTTTAGTATAGAACTACTGACTTTTAACAGTGGCACAGTCACTACTCTTTCTGTTTTTGTGAACAAAAGAGGGGTAGATAAAAATATGTCATGCGGAATGAATGTTTGAGCACGGGAGCTTTTGTCATTCAACAGAACCTGAAAGAATAGCAACCACCTTGATTGGTCGAAAAACGCTTCAAACCGTCACTGGCGGTTAGCTAACATTTTTTCTCGCCGAGAAGTAATCAAAAGTAATTCAAGAATTTTTTGCATTCAAATGGAACAAAATAGGTGTTTGTGTAAAACTTTGTTCAGTACTTACTAGTGAACCTGCCTCACTCACTACTGAAAGTACAACGATCAGTAACTAAACTCAGTAAGTACGTAGAAGTTGAAGGAAATTAGTACATCAGATTGATTGCTCTGACTGCACAATCAACTGATGCCAAAAAATAATTGGCTAGCATTGACTCTCTTCTGGATTATGTAGAGCTTTCAACGCAGACCAATAAATTATTCATAACATCAACTAGCTCTTTGATTGAATATTTTTTCTAACTTATAATGACTAGGCAAACTGTTAACATTGCTGTAATCTATTGGTGGTTTCCCTGAATGTGTAGGCAGTGTCTTCACTGACAATTCAATCAATTGATAGTTGACTGACATAGTTCTATCTCTCTTTCTATTCAATATCCAGTAAGCACTACTAGCTTGCGTTGGTGATAAAAGTTCAAAGCACTAGCTAACACAAGAAACAACATGATTTTGTGTGCGATTAGGTGTGCTCTCAAGCTGATAGCAACAATATATTACTCATGTTGTTGCCTAGCATTTGCTGGGTTGAATCAAAACTATTTGCTGAACTTATGACCTCAACGGTGGCAAAAGTGGGTCAGTAGACCAAGCAAAGAAAAGCTATTACTAGCTGCCGATCACACTAGGCAAAGTAAGCATGCAGCGCCATGCCAACATTTTTAATTAGCCGCAATAAGCAATACAATGTATCAAATGTCTTTAGGTGCAGTGCGATAACACGCATTTATCTGATAATCAAATAGTTCTTACACATGCTGCTCAATCCTGCTAAGAAAAACCATGGAAAAGTTCAAAAATTGATCACAATGTAAATTAAATAAATATTTACTTTGAACTCTGGGTATAAGCTCAACAACTTAAAATTAAGTTGAAGATTTTACACGACATGCATGCACAGCTATTTGCTGATTAGAAAAAGTCCAATTATTATTCTACAATTGGTTTTTCAAATTTTATTTTGATGATATCTACACCACAAATTGATTAGTCAGGTGCCAGCGATTAATGGTGAGTAACAATAAGTAATAATAAAAATAATGATAAAAACCATAATAATAAATGAAAACTATTTTCTATATATATGTATATAAACGTGAAAAACATACATCGGTCTGTCTGTATATTTGTCTGCTATTACTATTGAATAGATGTTTAGACCACTACTTGAAGGAAAATAAAAACTGCTGTACAAGCATTTTACCAGATTAATTTAGTGTAGGACTGGGGGGGGGGGGGGGTGTCAACTTTGTCCTTTCTTCATAAACCACAAGTAATTGTATATTTAACACTTGCTCAAAATTTGCTCTACATGACGATGATTTAAGTGACTAATGGGTGTATGCGCCTAAACTACTACTTCTATTACATTGAGGGAACAAAACCTACTGTAAAAGCATTTGATTGGATCAATTTTATGTATGACGGGCGGTTTAAGTTTCCCATTTGTTTTCAACCTGAAGATATATGCAGATTTGATCTTAACATATTTTTATCAATGTAGGTGGAAACGAATCACAAACAGCTATGTTTTGCTAATATGCGGGGGTTAGAGCGTCATTTAAGCAGCTCTTTGCCGGTTTATGACTCATCTATGCATAAATTACCACATTTTTGTGTTAGGTTTTTCGCGAGTTGATTGTCTCTATAGTGCCTGCAATGTGCCGGCACACTGTTTTCTTTGGTCATCGTTTAAATTGAGCAATGAGAGAGAGCAAGAAAGTAAAAGATGGAGAGGGTAGAATGGGCAGGGGTTAAACAGAACGAGGATAGAGCACGGTAGAGGGTCAGAAATGGAAGAAGGTGGACAAAGGGCGAGGGAAATAGATGGGGGCGGACAAAGGGCGAGGGAAATAGAAGGGGTGGACAAAGGGCGAGGGAAATAGAAGGGAGTGGACAAAAGGCGAGGGAAATAGAAGGGATCTTTTCACCACCTCACCAGCACTATAAAAGTACATATCGGGCCTGTATAGGTCCATATCGGCCCAGTACCGACCCTGTATTGGACCAGTACCGACCCTGTATTGGACCAGTACCGACCCTGTCGTTGGACCAGTACAGACCCTGTCGTTGGACCAGTACCGACCCTGTATTGGACCAGTAGCGACCCTGTATTGGACCAGTACCGACCCTGTCATTCTGTCCAGAGTGGGCAGTGCAATTTCACAGCCAATTGCTGTAGATTGGCCACTACTGGCCTCTTATTGGCAATAGTTATGTCATAGAGAGGGATACCTGTTCCTCAGTGACTGTCTTTTCTTGTGGGGATGCGTTGGGTGTTTACTCCACACATTTATTTATACAACTTTATCACAATAGTAATAAAAAGTAATTACGTGTCAAAATATGTAAGGAACACAAAACTATGAGTGATTTGTGTTTGTAAATGTAATGCTGATCACTCGAAAAAATTACAATTGCTACGGAGGGAACCAGTTTTTTCGGGCAGTTGATTAAGCAAATATGTTCTTTGTGAAAATTCCCAGAGGCTATTGTGTGTTGTGGAAATTGTTTTTCAGGAATGATTTAACATTGATAATATAATCAGCTGCATCACGAAGGAGAGGCTAAAAAGTATTTTTGAATATAGCATTCTCTGCATTGCTGGCTATAGGCTTAGATGGCTGTCAGCATTACCCATTGTATTCAAATATGCCGGCCCACTCTATTCCTGCCCCTCCTTCTCCTCTCCTACCTTCTTCCTCACATGCCTCACTCTACTTCTCACTCACTACTTTACTTCTGCTCTACATCTCTCTCTTCGTTTCTCTCACTCTGCTCAATTTAAAAGACAACGGAGAAAGACCGGATGCTGGCACACTGCATTCAGAACTGGGACAACTAACTTGCAAAAACTATTTTAAGAAAGACTATTGCAATCTATATCTGCTAGAAAGAAATGATGTGAGTCAGTAATCAACATGAAATTGCTGGTGGACACTCGAACTAACAGATGTTAGCAAAATGCAAATGTTTGCGATTTTTCTCTGCTTGTATTATTAAAAAAGATTAACCTACAACCACCTTCAGTTTAAGAACAAATTGGTTCAATCGAATGTTTTTACATCAGTCTCATTCCTCTTAGGGAGTGGTTTAGGCATGTGCAAAAAGTACATACAGACAGACAAATGTTTTTAACATTTGGATATATAGATTTTTTTGTCATTTCGGGTTGGTTTATGACACATATAATTTCCTTACACCGTGCATAAATTGCAACAGCCTTTCGTACCTTACTTGAAGGTTAGTTTGCTCAGCAGTGACTACAATGGGCCAGTACACTGTCTTCCTGTGTTATCTATTGAATTGAGCTGGGATAAAGAGAAAATGAGAAACGGAGAGGGTAGGGCCGGCAGCGGTGGAACATGGTGGGGTTGAGCAAGGCTGGAGGTGGGAAACAAAAGGAAACAGGTATAGAGAGAGGCGGAGATAGAGGGAGGTGTGGAAAGAGCGAGGCATATGAAGGGCAAGGCGGGGCACGGTTCGGGGTTGGGAGAAGGGAGTGTAGTCGTAGTGAGGTGAATCAAAAGTAGAGCAGACGGGCTTATTTGATTACAAAGAGTATTACTGCCAGTCAGCTATAAATAATTAATATTATTTATCACAGACAAACAGGATGCAGTTGTTGAGTTGATGTAATAAAAGCAGTAAACCACATTATGGCTCCAGATATATTACCCTGTTGTCGATAGTTTACTAGCGTGACACGTTATCTTTGCAAACTCATTCCCTCAAGATAAACTACTTAGCATAACATTGAAATATTTCCTTTATCAGTTTTATAGTAGGGAGCGTTTCTCACATGCTGAGTGCCTTTGGGCAAACAATTTTCGTGTGGACATATAATTTTACTCCTTATACGCTAGGTCAAACTTGATTGATTCGTGTCTAATTTTTTGTATGATAGTCATTGCTATGAATAATGATTTTATTTATTTTTTGGCCAATATCATTAGTGAGTTTCAAACACTTCATTAAATTTTTTTGCAAATATTCTTCTTTACATTTTATTTGTTACAACTAATGACAAAGTTTTACGGCTCATTAAAAGTTATAGAAGGGGACAAAATCTGGGCATCCTTATGTATGACATGTAAAGCATAATTTTGGACTGCAAAACCTTTTATAAAATCATCTTTAAATGCAGCGTCAACTTTTTGATTTCTGGTTCCTGAACTGATATTGCAAAGAGTGGAAACCCTCATTGAAAGAGTTTTAAGTTCCTGTTTTTTAATTTTCCGCATGACTTTTTCTCGATAATGAAAATTACATAATCATTTTGTACAGATTTTGTTTAACTTACTTTTATTTGATTAAATTTTTATGCTGATTCACATATTGTCCGGTTTTATCAGTTGCAAATAAAAGTTTGCATGAGAATTGATAACTAAATAATCATTGTTTGGCTGACTTTCTATTGCTATCATTGAAATTATTCATTTTTATCTGATTTCTTTTTTGTAAATATCTCTGTTATTGTTTCTTTAATAGTTTATTATCCATATTAATATGTGTGCTCATAGGACGACAGTAGCCAAGGGTGCATATCTTTTGTGCAATTAAACCACAAAAACTATAAACTCATCAATAAGTCACAAAGTTATTGTTCCAGCTCTGATTACTAGGCAAAGTACTAGGAAGAAGAAAGCAATGGTTGCTATCATTGGCTTTTGGTTACAAAAAGCCTAAAAAGACTATTTTCCTCTACCGCCCTATGATATTGGTTTCTATCAATAATAAATTATTATAATCAACTGCGTGGATTTTTCAAAGAAAACTATTTCGGATTAAAATTTATTATTTGGTATCCAAATTGTTTGGATAAATTCATGCAACAGTAACGTTTGCTTCTCATGCTTTAATGGCAACTTTCCTCAAATTGTAGTAACAAAAACTTACACCTACATACACTGGTCAAAGATGTAATGTAGTGGATTTTGATCTTATTCCCAAGAAAAAAACACTCTTATTGAGTAATCTAACTCTTTCTATAGGAAACAGTGCCGGTGTGGACCGCAGAAAATTAGCAAGTGCTACCGGATCTTGCGATATATACAGAACCCTCGGCTCTGAAAAAAACCAGGCAATGTGTTAGTTTAGTAAGATGATTCTTTAGTATAAATTCAACTCAAGGGAGACGATTGCCTAGAGAGTGGCAAGTGTACATGACAATACATCAAGTGAATGAATGCAAAGAGTAACAAAAATTTTAGCTTTGATATGGGTTGAGGAACAGGAAACAATCGACTTAACGAAAGTTTTAACAAATGAAGTATACAGGAAATAAGGTACAGCCAATGCAAACAAATAAATAAATAGATGACCAATAACATAGGTGTACATAAAGTTAAGGAGACAAGGTGTGCCAAGCAGCTAAAGGGCAGAGCCATAAGCTGGTTCTAGTTAACTTCCTGTGGGTCCTTGTGTAGCTCTTGGCAAGTATCTCCTATATACGGGTTGATGGGCAAGCTTAGACTAATCTCGAAATTCTCGTCTAAGGTGGCACTTTTGTATTTGCCCTGTAGTGTGCCTACTGGCACAGTAGAGGGTTACCAAACCTGCATGCCTCCTATGCCAGTCCAGCACTATGTTCTGGGCCGGGGTAACAGTTTTATCTTTTCCTGCACATATCACTGGCACTCCTATAAAGAGATATGTGTTTTTCCTAGTAATTTATGCCAAAATCTCCTACACAGTGACAATTAAATTTATTATCAAATACGGTATCATCATCAAAACATATACCATTATTATTCTGAGAAAGTGGGATATAAACTAAGGCCAGCAACGGCATTCAAGTTGAGGAAAAAAATAGCAGCGGTTTGTTTTAATTACAATGATTTGTTGTTGCTTTCAACAGGTAATGCTGACCATCATAAAAATGATAAGTATCAAAAAATTTCCATGAGTTACTGTTAATATTAGAAAGGAAGGCCAGGTGTGAAACATTGCTGCTCGAGTAGGGAGGGTGTACTAAAGTTTGTGGAAGAGGATGTTTCGGAAAGGAATAGAGTTTGAAAGTGGCGAGTGGAGGGTGATTGAAGGACCAGAGAGAAAAAAATTAGTTGAGGACAATGGCTGAAGCACCAGGAGTGGTTCTTTCAAAAGCAACAGTGCAACTTTTGGGTAGACATTTAAAAAAACATAAAGAACAAGTAGTTATTTGCAGAAGCCTGGAGCTTTACAAAATATGTGCCTGCACACCAATTGTCTGTGGTATATACAAATGAATGGTGGGAGAAAATTTTAGATGAGGACATAGAAAACAGAAAATGAAGAAGGGTATAGTGGGATAGAGTAGTGAAGGTGTTGAAAATATTTTTTGAAAATACAGGCATACTTGCTATTTCAATAAAAATGATATGATGCGATAGTTTTTTGGAGTTGACACCAACCGAGTTATGACAACCATCCAGTTTTTTCTTAAGCTCAGTTCTTAAACAAAAAACTAGCTATACTATATCTTATCATCAATACTATTTAGGGTAGTCAGGAGGGATAGGGGGTTTGGAGGGCTACAGACCCCCTCTCGGTTGGTCCTACTCCAACGCAGTTGATACCCCCATCTTCAATGGTTTCAACCCGGAAGTAGCTAGTAGAAACAATCAGCAACATTCAATCGAACTGCTCCACTGGTATAATAATTAGAAAATCATATGGTAAGATGTATGAAAGCTACCCCAGCTCAAGGAACTCCCACTCTGTATAGACCCCCAGGGCTTGCATATAGATTTTTAGGTGCTGATACCAAATGCCCAAAGACCCCGAAGTTGGTTTGCCTATATGTAGAGTATAAAGATAGAGAAAGTTGAGATGAAAGACCGTGACAAACTAAGCAGCTAGCCTTACCATAAATGGACTTGAGAGTTCTCCTCTCCCCCCTCCCCACCCCCTTCCGGTGATTGGCTAGATTGGAGAGAGAACTTGTGCAATGTGCTTACTGTTTATTGGCCATGTTTTTTGTTGTTGTTAGATGTCATGCGTTACCTGATCCATGCATTCATGTATAAATGTGTGCAATTGGCCCATCTCTTATGCCGGAATGGGTAATCCTGTGCATCTCTTATAAAAAGGAGCAACTCTTTTGTTGTTGACTAGAAGTCTTTGTAGTATTACGTTGTAGAGTATGAATAATCAAGCTATAATAGTCATATAACCTTGTGTAATTCGTCTGAGTCGAGGTCTCTCTCCGTTACTATTCAGTTTGGAAGAGACCCTGTAGAGAATGATACCGAGTCTGTATCACCCCATGGGACCCTGTCCATGGAGTGCACCCTGTGAGAATATGAGAAGTAGACAGATGCAAGTGGTGATTGTCATTGCAGTGCAATTTTGTCAGTAGTAGACGAGCGGAACTACTACATTGAGAGCAACAGAGGGATATCGGTGAACAGAGAATACATCAAAGAGAGAATGAGCTACTCCAACCCTACATATCTTGCCCACTATCCCTACGTCTTTCCCCCTACTAGGAGAGTCATTATACTTGTTTATATTCAGTACACAAGCAGAGCTATTCCGGCTCTGTGCACCCCACAGTGGGCTAGCCAAACCCTCTGAAGGCTACCATTACCGTTTGGACTCCACAGGAAGGTACCCCACATATATGAACTCCTCATTTTCACTCCAGAAAATCATGTAAAACTGTATACCCAGTACACAGTTTCCACCTTTCCCAATAGCGCCTCATCAGCCTTATGGCTAATCAGAGAGCCTACAATGCTGGGCGCATCCCCATCGGAATATAACAAAAATGAAGACTCAGTGAGTCGACCAAAATCCTGTAAAGACTGGTGCAGCCCCCTCTGCACGGCCCAATTCAATCAGCGCTCAAGGAACCATTGAGATGTGAAACATTTTATTATAAAATTTTTTGAAGTTGCCGGTGCTAACGATTGAGGCCTGTTCACGGCCCTGTTGCATGCTAAAGATGCCTTAAGAGACAATTTCCTTGAATGCGGATTATCCCCATATGCACAAGCAGTCATTACTGCACTCGGGGCTCTTTTCAGCCTGGCAACCAAAAAGCCCAAGCGATGCTTACCACACAACATTGATCACCCTGACCTCCCTCAAAGAGCATGCCACAGAAATGGAAGGGTTAGCCCTTGTGGCCTATGACAATCTAGCACCTCATTGGATAGATTGCATGATATTGGGATCTTTTTCCAGCAACCTAGTTAATGCCTACCTGCAAATGCACTTATTTCGCAGAACAGGCCCCATGGTGAAATACAGTGTCAGGGCAGGAAGTGAATTCCTCCAAGTTAAAAAGTGCTTTGAAGACAAGACATGAGTAAGCGTTATAGAGGAAAAATGGAGTAAGGAGATTCACTACAACATATTCAAACCAACCATCCCTGGCTCACTCCCTGTTAATTTGGTCACCCCACAAAAGACTCATTTGGAACTTTAACACAAACCTTGCAGAAATTCGGTGGTTCAAAACAGTGTTAATTTACACTTTGGCTGTTTCAACAGACATGAGTAAACTTGACAAAATCGAGCAACCAATCCTACCATGAAGCCCAATCATCCGGTTTTTATGGGCACAGTGCTGGAACAATAGTACCAAATAAGGAAATGGCATTTCATGCAGCTTGTGATAAACAGTTGAGCAAACAGCAAGAGAGTCCATGTTTCGCACACAATAGCGCTTGTACTATTTAACAAATGTGCATGTCTTAACCAGCAAGCATCGCTCAAGCACAACCAGTTTCCATTACATCTTCTTTGTAGCCTTTCCTCATCTCCAATCTCATCTCCAATCTCATCTCCTAATTAGACTTGTTCCCATATAAGTTCTCTAACAACTTGCTGAGAAATTTTAGCAGAAACTCCACATGAATAATCTATAAAGTGATGGCCCTGAGCTGACTAATGTTGTGACAGTAACTGTAAGCCTTTCATGACCGCAACTGATGCTCCTGGAAAATGGAGGTCGATGGCCATTAAACTGAGATGGCCGTTTGACTAAAGTCGCTCCATTTCTTGGAAATACATGGGAAGATCCTGGGGCATCAGTTTCATCTTTAAAATATTCTTTTAAAATGCTGGGTTGATTTTGAAATTTGTTCGGTTTGTTCATTACCATCGAAACAATCTAAATGTGGTAGGAGTATTTATGTAAAGAATGAGTTGTTCAAAAGTTTTACTTGTGACAGAAGCAAAGAGGCAGCATTCAGAGAGAGAGAGAGGGTGCATATGTGTAATAGAGTCCAGGTATGTGACGGAAGTTACCAGCATACCAACAGAGCACTTTAACATATTTTTCCGCAATTTCAACAAGTCAATTAAAATAAGCAGCACAGACACATATGGGATATTTATTTAATGTCCAGTTTCATTCAAAATCTATCAACCAGATTAAATTCCAAACTATGTGGCATGTGACAGTGTGCAAGAGTTTACTCATCATCATGGGGTTGCAGCTTGATCTGCGAGAAATTATTACCTGCATTTGTAGGACTCATCAAGAGATGCAAAAGAGAAAAGCTGAAAAATTTGTAACATTTATTATCATTTCTGATGAGATTATCATGTTTTCTTTTCCTTTCAGAGATCTGTACAGTTGAAAAGCAAGCTATTGACTTCCAGAGACAGGTGAAGTTTGTGTAACCTCTGGCAGAAGCAGATCCACACAAGTGGGTAGGTCTAAAATGTCTTGAAGTCTAATCTAGAAGGCTCTGAGATCTCCTGAGAGTTTAAACAATGTTGTCGTCACTTGCTTTTGGTGGCAAAGAAATATCTGCTAGCTTTGCTTATTTTGCAAATCAAATTATAGCTCATTGATATCCGAATATTCGCTAGTATATCAAGCTTCAGTGTCTTATTTTTATATCACGTGTCTTTACCTATTATTTTTTATCCCTTATCCCATAACCTCTTTGATAATCAAACTTCTCAGCTTAATGGTTCATGATGTTCCCAGCTGTTACATATAAGTTTTACTGGTAACACCTAACCATTGTTCTCCACTCAGCAGGAAGTCCCTGGAAGTCATATAAGGACTGCCTGGAAACCGATTATATGATCCGAAGACGGACTTACAGAATTACTTGAAAATCATTTTTTTTTAAATTTTAGCACAGAATAGTCAAGGAAAAGTTAACAAAATAGTGAAGCTGTTTAAGGGTATTTATAATGAACACTTGGAAATATCTACGATGAAAATACGCATTGCCTAAAAAAGTTAATCTGACATTTGCAGAAGTCATTCACCAGAACATATCATGGCATGAGTAACTTATCTTAAAACAGTGTGTATTTTTAATACTGTTCCAGAGAGCAGTTAGAATGCAGTGATTAACTGCATTAGATGGTGTTTGAAACAGAAATGTAATTAGACGCATTTGTTTCTCTTCACCTTAACTCGCTTCTTCACAGTTTTGTCTTCCAGCGGTCATCTTCTGCACTTTCTTGATTACCAGTTTTTCTTACTCTCTGTATTTTTTTAGCCTCGTCATTTCTCTCTCACAACTCGGCATATTTTTATTGTTTTGACAATGTATTATCAGAATTGTAATAATTATTGTTAAATCATAAATATTGATCTGATTTAGTTTTTAAATTCAAAGCATAATTATTTTATTACCAAAGTGTTAAGTTTTATTGTTTTCTGGCTAACCGATGCAAAAAATATTCTCTGCATATTTCTGATGAATAGATATTTTGCTGACAAGAATAAACGATAACAGGCCATCCATTTAACAACACGTGCGGTTTAATAAAACTAAAATATCGTTCGATAATTTTAATCAAAAATTGGTTGAAGAACCAACAACAATATTTAAACAACAATCCATGAGCTAAGCGCCTATGTAGTCAATTTTGATCTCGTTGGCCACAAAATACCACTAAGCTCAAGTATTATACCTCTTTTTAGAGGGAACACTGCCGGTACTGACAGTAAAAACTCATTCAATTTACTGCTGGATTTTTTTGGCATTTGCAGAGCCCACAGCTCAGACAAACTATACAGCATGTAAGCTTGATAATGGCATTTATTCGCATAGTAAGGAGTTTCAGGACGCAACAGCCTAGAGTCTGGCATTTATACACAGAATATACCAGAAAATTAATGCAATGATTATAATAAGCTTCAGCCTTTATATAGGCTGGCTGACTGGAAGCAACAAGCGTAATAGAGGGTGTTAACCAATACATGAAGTGAAAAGTAAACTGTATAATAATTTATGGATATACAAACAGTTAACTATCATACAATGCAGTAATGTTAAACAGATAAAGTGCCTAGTGGCTAAGAGGCAGATTCCTGGTCTTATTGTCCAATAGCAAGCTCCTGCTAGTCCTAGGGCTATAGCTAGCCTGAGGTTAGTGGTAGCATCCATCAGAGGAAGGATACCTCCGATTTATGGTTTGGTGAAGGTTCTTGAGCTATTCCCTAGTTCCTCGGTTAAGGCGGCCATCTTGTACCAGCTCGTAAGGGTGTCTAAGAGCCTTGCAGGGATCACTACCGACTATGTAGACTGTCATACCGGCCTTGCAGGCTGTGTTAGAGCTTTGGTAGCGCTTTGAAAATTTCAACCAATCATGCTCACCAGGGGTCAAGGTGAATAGAGGCTTTTACTGAGACCTTACGCCAAAATCTATCACACCTGCCAGCTGACATTGCAGAATGAACATGGAGTTAATTTCAGTTGAAATTGTAATGCAATAATGATTAGTTGGGGTTGTTAATTTTCAGCACACGTAGTTAGTTTTAGATACTTCTTGATTTAGGAAAAAACGCATCGTGCTCCGGCTTAGATAATGGTCGCTCTGTATAACCAATTTGTTTTGGGAGAAAAGTAACAAAGGCGTTCAATGTAGGTTTTTTTGTACATTGCGCAGTAAAAATAAGTTTTGATTGTTGATTTTTGGGATTTCGATGGACATTAATTTATCACAGAAGTAACTAACATTCATTTACTTTGCACTATTGATTATTGGACTTTTTTGGTAGCTACAGTGGATTGTTTAGATGCATGTAAGACGTGAAAGGTCTCCAGAGAGCCAAGCATCGTGTAAGTAAATATAAGTTATGATATCTAAAGCATGGTGATTAGGTGTGGTCAACTGTCAAGGATTGTGGTGGTGAGTTGATTTAGTTAAAAAATATCAACCGCAGAAACTTTATCATAACTTTTGCTAATTCTGAGCAATTCACCCGAGGCCCAAGGCACAGTCCCTGCTGACTAATAGCTACATTTTTTGTTGGCAAAAGAACTTGTGCCTTCACTACAAGATGTAACGGTGTTCAAACAATGTTTGTAGCTCCCTTCTCAGGAAAAGTATTTTTATATGTTTAAATTTTAGATATTGCGTGTAAATTTAATAATAAAACATTGGTGAGTTATCAATGCCAGGTACACAGAACTAAATTTGAAAAGCTTTTCAAATTAAATAATAGTCTTTCTTTAGTCTGAATTTGCGACTTGTGCAAGCATTAGGCATTTAGTTTTCCATTTTGATGTCATAAAGGAATTTTGAAAAATAACCAAGACTGTTACAGCACAGTTTCATTCATATGGGATCAATTCACAAACATGAAACAAGGAAGCACCAAGTGTGATAATAATAAAGGTTTGGATGCTTCGTAGGGTTGTAAACTGCAATTTATTGTATTTGTATCAAAAATTAATAAAAAAAAAATAAACGTGTCTGTATCAGGACCTGTACGTAGCAGTCAAAGTTTTGTGTCAACAGCCAACCCAGTGCTTTATTACATGATCAACAAGTTGGAGGTAAATGATCCAATCTAAATCTGATTAAGTCTCCGTTTAATCTAATTACCTACGGCATGTGCAATAGAATATCTAATAACAGGCGCGTAGCAATGCTGACTGTGACAGGTCAAAGGTAACAATCATAGTTCACTTTGCAACAGGTGTAATCTGAATTTATTTTTTCCACTTAAAAAAATATCTGAAGTAAGATTTAATAAAAGACACCAATCAGTTGACTTGATTTTTAAGCAGCTAGTTTGACTAACAATAGTAGCAGCCCAGTATTATGCAACAGGCTCATGTTGGAGCTGAATAACACAGCAAACATTCAAAAAAGTTTATTGAGCTTTTCTCTAGAACTGTACAATTATCGTCTGCTGTCATTTTGTATAAAAGCTTTTGTAAGTTATTGGAATCATTTTCAACCAATAATAAAGTTTTCTAAATGAGGAGTTTACATATCACAATAGTTTGAGCTTTGTAGAGTCTTTTAGTTTCCTTTCAGTTACAGCTAGCATTTTTGCCCTCCCAGGACTCTCATCAAAGTAGTTCCCACTTGGTTACAGCCAGTTGCAGCTATGAGCTACCAATTCAACCATATGCGTTGAAAAATTCAGATGCTCATGATAGATTTCCATTTAATAACTCTTATGTTTGTTGATGATCTTAACTGAATACAGAGCAAGAGAAATGTACAAGATCTCACTGGACGATTTCTGCAAGACAACCATAATGGCTGGCTTTTGCGTTGGCAGAAGTCCAAATGCTACAAATCATGTGCTGAGCCACAATTAGCCATACCCGCGGATATTGCCACATTTTATCTACTAATGTGGTGTTAGGAATAGACCAAATACACTGTTCAATGCGTCCTAGTCGTCTAATGTCTATAATTTTGGCGTGTCTGTAGGTAAACTGTTATATTACCCATCCAGTGCAGAGATGCCTCTCTATGCCTCCCAGCCAGTACAGCTGTAGCCATTGCTGTCTCCAACTCGGTGACAGCTTAGTGTTTGCTACACTGCTGCTGCTGAGCACAATCAGAGGGCTTTTGGGCAGCGGGTTAGGATCTGAGGCCAATAGGAAGCAACCAGGTAATTTATGCCATGCCTATCGGTGCTATTGGCAAGTCCTTCAGGCCTGGTTCTTGCCTTGAACTGCTCTTCTTTAATGCCAAAGTAAATCTGAGCTCAGTCATCACCACCTCCTTTTTCACAAAGTCAGCATACAATGAATAAGCTGTTGTATTCTTGTCCGTAGGGTTTCGCAAGGGTGCACTTGAATGCAGTTTGTGTCTTTCCAGAGAAAATCCCTACGATAAACTTAGTTTAATGAGTAGTTTTATATAACATTTGGCTAATTGGTTGTTTTGTTTGTCTAGTGAATTGAACATAACTCCTAAATACTGCCACTGTAACATTTGACTTGCACAGATGCAGTAATAGTTACACTACTAAAAGTTTGTAGAGTCCTCTAGAAATTGAAAGATTTAGCCACACTTTTATTTGGCTTTTTATACAGAGGAATATTACATTAAGCGTCGCATACTCTGGTTAAGTTTTTTTCTAGTGGTAACATTGTAAAGGTTTTTTGTGTTACTAATGTATTGCCTTTACCGACACCTGCTAGAGAGAGGTATACCACTTCTGGGCATACAGCTTGACTCGTCTTGTGAGGCTTGGCTCTTCTACTAGACGTAAGGCTAGAGCTATCGACTGGCAGGCTCACGCTTGTTTTGTGGATACATCCCAAGATGCATTGTAGGTGAATTGCATGCTAGTGTTTAGCTAGTCTATTTATGTTTGTATGATAAATAAATGAATGAACATCCACGCGTAGAAATCCATTACACAGTCCACTTCAACTATGAGCACTGTAGTGCTGATAGTTCACAACAGAGGGTGGACAAGAATTCAGACAGGACGGAGAATCTCTTGGGGCGAAGGCATCCGGCTACCTGTAGAGGGCGTGGTCGGGAAGGAACCGTCCGAACCACAAGCTTAATCTCGCACAACACATATGGTGCCAGATGGGAGAGTGTAGGTACATCCGCATCTCGTTTGTATAAGACCATGTGGTAGAGGATGATGTCCGGTAATAGTGGTAGTAAGAGTAAGGAACCGGTCATTCCATCTGTAGGTTGAATGGAGGGAGCACACATCCAGTGTGAATTTGACTAGGAGATGGGTCGCACACAACGTGTGTGGTGTGTAGGGGGGGGGGGGGTGTGGACTTAGAACAGGCCTCTACGTATTGTTCTGGTGAATTCCTTCAGCTTGGAGACTTCCTTCTGCAGGTATTCTGCTTGGGCTCGCAGGTACTCATATGTGCGTCTCCCATTCTCCAGCGTAATTTGGGAGGCAAACTCTTCTCGCGTCTGTAGGAACTTGACAGTCAGCTCTTCTTTGCTGAGTTAAGGTTCAATAGGGGGAGGCACTGTAGGAGTACGGGGGTAAGTTCCCTGGGGACATATGGCGTGCGGGGAGGTTTTTTATGTGTTGCAGGGGACGTGTGGTCTGGTGAGGATGGGAGACTAGAGGAAACAGCCATAGCTCCAGTTGGGGCACAGTCTCTGTGCTCGGTTTCTTTGGTATTCTATACCCGGTGAGGGGCAGGGCCATCAATGGAATGACCTTGGACCGTGTAACAGGGGCATCAGGGAAAGGAGGGGAAGGTATGGTTGTTCTGGCCAGTGAGGACGACGGGGTTGTCCTAGACTTGGGTTTGCCTGTCTGTGTAGGCGCGCAAATGCCAAAAAATCCGGGTTCTTGCCACTTCTGATACTGACAGAAAGCTGGAAAACTTTCTCCATCCACGGCATAAATATAGCCTAGTCTTTGATGATGCTCTGGATCCTCCGTTTCTTCCAGTTCCTGCTGGTGATCATAAACACTATCCCGACTGCTGCTGGTACATCGACAACAGCAGTAGTACCAGATGAAATGCTGGCGGATGTGAGCGAGGAGTTGTCTCATGTTCTTGGCAACAAGTTTGCAACCGGGGCAGGTACTGCGTCGAGCTTGTCCCAGCTGCTCTTTGATAGCTATCTCAGTATTAGGGGCAATCCACTGAAGGAGTCGACGTTCAATAGGGGGCTTCTTTCCTGGCTCATGTGGTGCTACGACCTCTTTTGTGACTGTGGGCGAGGCTGGACGAAAGGGGTCGACATCTACCAACTGAACCATGGGGTCAGTTGAGCCGAAGAGGATGCTTCACTCACCGGTGGGGGGACAGGTTCAGGAGTACTGACGGAAGTAGGTATCATAACTGTAGTTCCTTGTCTACCTCGTGTGGCATGTCCCGTGGGCACATTCACAGCCCACACTTCCAACGGGGGCCTAGTGAGGGGAGAAGAGGGGAGTGTGGGGTTTCCACAATGGGGGGTGGCCAGATTTGACACATGCAGCTAACAGCTTTGCACCTCTGCCCTTGCCGCGTACTATCTTGCCTATAATTTGGGTCCATTCACAGGTGACTGTATGGGGCAACCTGGGCTCGGGGGCTGTTTCTCCTGCGCGGTTACCAAAACTCGGTTCTAAACCGTCTTGCACTTGAGCGCGTTGGCACTATGTACGGGGGGTGGTGGTAGACTTCGCTTTACTCTGGCTGTGTGAGGTATCTCCAGTTGGCACAGCGGTAGCGGTGGGGGGTGGGGAAGCAATAAGAGGAAGGGGAAACTCAGCGGACAACCATAGGGTGGGTATGGACTGCTTAAGAGCGAGAGGGTCTTGGGGGAAACTGTGGCGGTGCACTCAACTGTTGACTAGCTCCATCTGTGCATCGACTCCTAACAACAAGTTCTTTTTTTTCTTCAGCTGATCCATGTGGTGCAAGTGGGGAAAGCAGAGTGGATATGGGGAAGTCACGTTTTGTAGAGGGGGGAGGATGGCTGTGTGGCAACTGAAGCAATCTCCATTTCAAATTTTTCTTCTTCTTGTAATTGCAGGCAAGTTTTTTCCTCAGGCACGAGTAAAATGTTCTCTGGACAATCTATTTGTTAACAGGCAGCTACAGCACTTCTTGTCACTTCAACTGCTAGCATGGGTATGACTTTTCCTGCGCACGGCAAGCTGGTTTGATCTGGTTTCAGAGTGTGGCGGTTAGCTGCCAGGGGTGGATTGGTAGCCCCCAATGGGTGGGTAAACTCAGCCGTATGAAGACCATATCTGTTTGGTGAGGGGAATTTGAAATTTAATCTTTTGTGAGGACCTTGTCAGGGGGTTCTTTTTCTTCCAATGCCCAGAAAGGGGGGTTGGCTACATCTCTATAGGGGCTATTCTTCCTGCTGGGTGGCGTCCACCGTCTGCACCAATTATTATCTCTGCAGTGGGATTGATCTATCTCTGTGACTTCAACACTTCGGGGGGGGGGTTTCTTGCCAAGGAATTGAGCTTCTACAAGCAACATTTCTAGGCTCTGGTCTTCTGGAGGACAGGTAGTCTGCAGGCAGTCCTATGGGAACACTGATCGAGGGTACCATTGGAATCTCATGATCGTTGTCTTTTCCTACTGAACTATTCACTCCTTCTGTAGTTATCCCTGAATGATATAGTGGCTGTCCATAGCGCAGAGGTGGGCCTGCATTTTTGCGTGGGCATTGGGATTTCAAGTTTTTTTCCAGTGGTAACATTCACCATGTTCCCATGCTGCGAATTCGTTCGGATCGGACATTCATTCGAGTTGGTTAGCATTCATTCAGGTTGGCATTCAAATCCGTTCCTATGATAATTTGAATTGAAATAATTTGCGGGAGTTGTCCATCCTTTACAGTGAGTAGCGAGCGCAATAATTACTTGATTATAATGAGTTAGTAAACAACCGCACTCGTATTACTAAGTAGTAATATGAGTCAAATTTTGTGGAATGTTCACAGCATAAACTAGTAAGTAGATGAATAATAACAAAATCAACAATTCGTAATAATTATAGATGATTATTAATAAATATAATGACAGCTATAAGAAATGATAAATAATTAATAATAATAATCAATAAATTATTTCCAAATAATAAGAAAATAATTTTTTTGGCAAGTATAAAAATAATAATAATTTAGTTTGCCCAATTATGAAACAGAGCTATGATTCAGTTTCCCGAGCAAATAGTAAATAATTTATATAACTTACCTGTTGCTAAACTTGCAGTGGATTATTATTATATGTATGTAAAAACTGCAGTTGGAAAATACGCAAAAACTGATTTACTGCCAAATCGCCAGTTTAATGCCTTTTTCTCAAATGAGCAACCCGAACGAATTCTAATTCATCAACACGAACGATTCCCATGATCCTAATCAATGCTCAACCCGAACGAATTCGGTTTGAGGAACCGCACCGAGCCAACACGAATGAACCCGAACCAACTCGTACGAGTCACAATTCCCATGACCCGAATGGACGATTTATGAGTTCAACCCTAACAAATTCGCAGCATGGGAACATAGTGATTGTAAAGGTTTTTTTGTGTTACTAATGTATTGCCTTTACCGACACCTGCTAGAGAGAGGTATACCACTACTGGGCATAGGGCTTGACTCATCTTGTGAGGCTTGGCTCTTCTACTAGACGTAAGGCTAGAGCTATCGACTGGCAGGCTCACGCTTGTTTTGTGGATACATCCCAAGATGCATTGTAGGCGAATTGCATGCTAGTGTTCAGCTAGTCTATTTATGTTTGTATGATAAATAAATGAATGAATTTCCACGCGTAGAAATCCATTACAACAAGTCCTAAATCGTTGAACTCAAGCACCACATTTCTTCAAGTATGATTTATAATAATTTAAAAATCGTAAGATACTTTCATTGTTCTGATATCTCATTAATAATAAAGTGCAGCTACAAGCTTGAATTTATTCTCTTAAAGATTTTAGAAATACTCTCCCTGATCAATAGGCTACACACACGAATAATGGATTTTAGCCATTGGCATGTTGCCCATCAGTCATACTTTCTACCAAAGAAAAAAGAGAATATTCTTACCTAGTCCTTGGTTTCACTAGTAAATCAGTGACATTCTGACATTGCCATCTTGATTCAAAAAAGTCCTGATGTGTCCTTTATTTTTCCTTCCCACTCATCAGAATCCCACATAGCATCTTTAAAAGTCTCTGAAAGCCCAATACCCATTTCCTCAACTCTAGAGAGATGCTGAGGTCTAGTTGATACAAAGAACCTAACTATCATTTTTGCTCTTGAGAAGCAAAAGCATATAAGTAGTTGTAACAAATAAATATCAAGTTGAAAGAAATAAAAATAATTATTAAATTGGAAAGAGCTTGGAGTAAATGAAAGTGCTCATCCAAAAAGTGTAGCAGTGCATAATTTACATAGAATAATATATGCCAGTAGCAACATCTAAAAAACGACAATAATTTTTTTCTGCGGATACTGCATTTTAGTTGATGGTCGCTCGTTTTTACTCTGGTTGTGCAATTCTGTGTCTACAACAACCTGAAGAAGATAATAATTTTTCTACTTGCTATTGCCAGTGGGCCCATGCCGGCAAGTTGTCTTTTTAAATGCCGTTTATTCTCTTAGCATAGTGGATGACAAACAAACTGATGTGTCAAGATAACAAGATAGATGTGTCTGACAAGCCAAGTCAATAAACTGTTTGATTTGTGTATCAGGCAATATTAAAGCCCACAGTGTATATTCTCTACGTAATTTCACATGTCCCACTCTCCATTTATGTTTGAAGGATAACTAAAAATCCGAAGAAGCATTTACTAACTAAACCGATTACTCTGCAAGCTCATGGAAAAATATTTTTTGTAACTCCTGGAACTACTTTTATTTGTTGAAGTTTTAACTGCCAGCACAATATTATCATAGGATATTTTCGGTTGCAGTGCCGTGCCTTTACTGAACAGCTACTAGAGAAAGTATACCTTGTGCTAAACTGCAGACAACTACAAGGTTGTCGAGCTAGTAACAACACTGCAACACACGATAGCAACTATACTAAGCTGTACCTGGTAGAGAGCGCTACTGTAAACAGTAGTGATGGCTCTTCTCTTATTTATCTGTGTATAGAGATACACCGTGTGCTGCCGTGTACGGAAGAACCAACAAGTTAACAAGCAACCTGCCAAACTTAATACGAGTAGATTAAATTATAAACACTTCATTACTGCGGAACACAAGAGCTTGCAGGAGATTTTTTTTCACAAACGCACTAACACTTCTGCCCACTGGGCTAAATGTTTCTCTATTTATAAGAACACACACAGTTAAAAATGCAGTTGAAAATGCAATGATATGATTAGTCCAAAAACATCAGGCCATACACACATGAGTAAGCACAAAAACAGCATACATAAGCAGATGGATTACAAGCAATACCTAACAGTAACAACTGTGATGAGTAGAGGGGAACTTCCTTGCCTTGACAGCCGCAGGCAGCTGCAAGAGTAGGTGATGCGCTATCAACTGATCATGCTTGGACATGTCCAGCTAGCGCTAGCCGTGACTCACTTCATACGTAGTCAATCAATCAATCTACTAGACTGAGATACTAATTGCAGCTAGCCAGAGCCACTGGTGTTTCTGCCAACTGTGCAAATCTATCACAGTATAATGTCTAATGTATTTATTTTTAGTTCAATTAGTTTATTTGCTCACCACATCAAATGACATAGCTTTAAAATGCAAACATGTATCCAGTATCTATGTCAAATGCGCATATGCCCAGTCAGTTTCATAACTTGTGTGCCCACAACTCATGCTTGTCACAGTTTTAATTCTGCTTAAAATCTTTGACCACTTGCCCTAACTGCCTCTCTTATCATACTATTGCTCCAAGTAAAGCTCGATGTGAAAATATATTCGAAGTGAATTTTCTATATATATCCGGGGTTAAACTTGAGTTTCTACATTAGTTTCATGAGAGTAAAAGTTTGTACGGTAGTTTACTGATACTGCTGCATGCAAGTGTAGATGTGAGAGTTGGTTTTGGTCGATCTACTGAAAGGCCTTTTTAAACTTTGTGTCAAGCAATAAATCAACATTTGATTAACTTATCTCAGTGTTTGATGGGTGGAACACAATTCAAAGTTAAACACGCATGACTCTTGGTTCAAGGTAGTCAGTGAAATACGAAGCACATTTGTAAGCAATAAAAGCTGATGTTTGTAATAACTTACTAGTCAAAAAGAGTTCAACTTTTACAGCAGGGGTAAACCAGAGGCGGCACCCTAATTATCATTTTAAGTGATATACTTGTTAACAAGTAGCTTATGATTAGTACCAGTTGCAAATGTTTAACAGTATTTGACACTATGGCAGGTGGAAGCGATTTGTCGGCACTAATGTGAAACATATCTAAAGCTTTTTTGCACAAGAGCTTCAGTCCAATTGACTTGTTCCAAAAGTTTTGAATTTAATAAAAATGAAGTAGCGTTTAGTTAACAGTGCATAGCTTGGTTCATGTAACTTTTAACTGCCTACCTTTGTGCCCAACTCACACAGTTTTGGTGACAGACAATAATCAGGATTTAAGCAATCCATGTCGCTAGCAATAACATGGTCCATCAGGTTCATTTGTGTACTTGGTGCTGAGAAAACGGCTCCATCTCATGAAAGTTTAAACTCTGGTCAAACAGAAACAGCAACAAGTTTTCGAAGTGAATACCGGAAATTGAGAAAAATTCACTTATTTAGACCAGTTTCATTACTAGCCATCAATTTTTTGTCACTGTAAAATTCTTCTTCAGAGTTAAGTTACACGCAGATTATGACTTCTCCTCATATATGGGCTGTGTAGCTGCTAGAAGAAGTGGGAAGCCTGCAAGAGTTATGCTCATAAATGCACTATGTATTTCTGTTGCATTTCTGTGGAACTCTATAATGTAATGTTCTCAATAAAATTTACCTCTTTTCTTCCAATGGAAATGTTTGTGAAATGTAAATAAAATTTTTCGTTCATTAACCTATTACTGTGGATTACATGTTTTTAATTATCAAGTTTTGATAAACCACAAATGCTTTGTCTTTTGGTTAATGTGCAATTACCTCGCTAGCTTTAATGTCACCTCAAAAAGTATTGTAATGGATTCCGGTCTGTTACCACGGACATCCACTAGTCTCAAGTATTCTACCTCTCTCCAGAGGGGACACTGTACTGACCGACAGTGCCAACTGTATAGGGCAACCGAATTACCCGGTAAGGCAAGAGCCCATGGCTCAGACAAACAGTACCGAGTAGTGTTTGTGGTATGGCTTTATTACAAAGCAGTCCTGAGGGTAATTATTCCTCTAGGTGTTTAGCAATATAATAATACATGCTATGGCTCATTGTAATGAATGCACAGAGTAACAGTGGGAGCTCTCCTTTTATAGGAGAGCTAATGAACACAAAACATATAAGAGACAATGCACAGGAAGTAAATAGACCAATTACGCTAACTATATAAATACACAACCAATCACCATGCAATGCAAGATAATAAAGGGAGGTGCCAAGTGGCTAGAGGCGGAGTCCTTTCTCCTAATTGTCCAATGACGGCTCCTACAGGGTTCCCAGGCTGTATATAGAATTAGGTCCACTAAGTTGGTACTTTAGGGGTAAGCACTTCCTGTTTATGACCTTGACTAAGTTCTCTGACGTCTTTGCAGATCCTCGTCTAAGGCGGCCATCTTGTGCCGGCCCAGTACAGCTGTACCGGGTCGGTAGAGGTCACTACCGACCCTGCAGGGGTCAATACCGGCCCTGCTTACTATGCTACCGGCACAGTAGGACTTCCTACCCAACAGCTATTAACCAAATGCTGTGGGCAGAAGTCTAGCGCATTGCTTCGCAAGGTTTCTAGTGTAAACTACCTGTTTACAACTAGAGTGCACTGAAATCTACCACATACCTCTCTCCATTAAAGTCATAGCCTGGCTTTAATAATAAAATATCAAGAGCAGATATGTGTGGGGGGTAACACCCGTACCCAGAGTATATATTTGATTATATATATAGTCGAGTGCTATGCCAGGAGATGACATAGCACCTCTCTCCAGAGAAGGTCGCCCTTGCAGGTGACCTCCCATAACTCAACTCCTCCTGGATCATAGGGGAAGCTAGCAATCAGCTCCTTTTCCTCCTCCACGGGAGGGCTTGATGCTTGTACCAATCGTATGGTAAGCTTGGGCGTCACGTTCATTTGTGAGCGTGAGTCTACAGCAACACGTGCATTACCAGTTTTATACACCATGTCAATGGGCTGCCTATAGTGCAGCGGGGCTTGCTGTACCATAGCGTCATGTATGGGTGCGAGCAGTGGCCCTGGAAGTTCTAGTACTGGCAGAACCTTCCTTATCTCAACTTTAGGAGACCGCCGTTCCTTCTCTAAGGAAAGCCAGCGCCTTCTCTCCTCTTCCCACTGTACCGTGGGGGTGCAAGCAACATCCCGAGCCGGGGTGTGGTGCACAGTGCTGTGTGGCACTAAGGTTGGTGGTGAAGAGGTCGTGGGACGTTCACCCTTAGTCGCCACCACAGGCTTTCTCTGGTGGTACTGTCTCAAAGGATGACAGCCACCGCGTGCGCTTGCAGTCTCCTGGGACTGCGTTTCCTCGGTACTTGTACTGGTCGAGGCGGTTTCTTCATCAACTACACCTTGGGAGAGGACGGGCTCTTCACCTAACTCAGCTGTGGACATCACCAGTACTTCTGTGTCTGCGCAGTTGGCTGATGGACAATTATCAAGGCCTGCATCCTGCAGCAAATCTGCCTTTTGGTCCTTAAGCTCTATGCATTGGTCAGCCGCCATGGCTAGTTGGGGGATGGTCCTGTCACTGTCACTGCTAGGTACGAGTGGCTGGTCTGTGCTGCAGAGTTGTTTACAACTTTGTCTCACTCTGCCCCGCTTAACAGGAAGGGTTTGGGTACTGGGAGGTTCTGGCCACTTCTCTAACATCTTTAGACGGTCTGCTACAGTGATTCTGTTCACTGGAGGTTGTCGGGGAGCTCCTCGGGGTAGTCTACTTTTCTTTGTAGGGGTTGGATGACTGAAGGATGGCTGCCTCTTTCCAGCGGTGGGGGTCTCCTCTCTCCATCGCATGGGTGTAGCCAACGGGGGGGAGAACACTGTTTCGCCTCTAGCGCCTACAGTTGTTGTCCGATCCGGTTCAAACTTTCTGCCATCTACTTGTGACGGTGGGCTCTCCACAGCCTGGTACATTTCGCCTGTAGTTCTCTCTACAGCGGGTGGTTGTACGGGTACCGCCTCTTCTTCAGGGGTGTAAGGGGGGTCCTCTGTCAGCTCTGCTTGCTCTAGACAGACACTATCATTAAGTGGCCGCCCGTGCTTGTCCGTGCAAGGTAACACATGTCCGTCAATGATGACATGGGAGTCTGGAAACCGTAGGGCACACTCGTGTAAGGTGAGGAACGGCATGCCAATTATGGCATCTTCATTGATGTCACTAATGACGAAGTTAACGCTCGTTCTCAGTTTACGAAGCTGCAAGTTTACTTGCAGGGTACCGTAACAGGGAATCCTAGACCCGTCAGCCGTGAGTCCATGAGCCTTGCTGCGTTGCAGCGTGTCCTTCACTGATTGTGGTAACTGCTGATACAGATGCTTCGACAGCAAGTTGGTGGTGCAGCCTGTGTCAATCAACAGGGAGGCTGGTCTACCGGCTAACCTTCCAGCCAGGAAGTAGCTGGCCTGGTAAGGTCGCTCCAGCGGTGGCGCTGCCATTTGTGTTCTCCTGGGGGGTTGTCCACTCTCTCCTAGAGTTGCAGGACTGTAAGGGGGTTGGCGAGCTTTCCGGCTACTGTCAGTCTGTGTTCTCCTGGGGGGTTGTCCACTCTTCTTCAGAGTTACAGGACTAATGGGGGCTTGTCGAGCTGTCCGGCTGTCCTCAGCGGGCGTCTGTGCTCTCTTGGGGGGTTGTCCACTCTTCTTCAGAGTTCCAGGAATGTACGGGGCATCAGGAGTTGTTTGGCTTGTCCAGCGGTGGTTGGTTGCTGTCGGTTGTATCTTGGGAGGTTGTCCACTCTCTCCTAGAGTTCCAGGACTATAAGGGGTTGTGGGTGTGGTCCGGCTTGCCCAGCTGCAGTCAGCTGCCGGTGGCACTACTGCGGGCGCCGGCCGTTTCCCGTCTGTCTGGGGTTGTTTGTGAAGTGGACTGCTCGCTGAGTTCGGGGGCAGGTGCCCATCATGTGGCCTGGTTGCCCGCAGCTCCAGCTGCGTATTGCATGTACTGTCTCCCACTGCGGAGAGGGAGCTGCTTGTCTTGCCGCTCTCAGCGACCGTATCTCTTCCGTCAACAGCTCTAGGCTGTCCATGACTGTTGTCATAGGATCCGGTATGGCAGGTGTAGGGGTGTGATGTGTCTGCTGTACTGCAGTAGCGGTGGAGACACGTTGAGACGGGCCCTTGGCAACCGTCCTCATCCATTCCTCTTCCTCCTCGTCGGCATCCTCCTCCAACATCCGTACATGAGCCTGGGGCTCTTCAAATGGCGTCTTTATCTGCATATACTCGTTGCCGGCCCTGACTGCTTCAGCTACATCAACGGGCTGCATGGCCAACAAGTGTCCTTGCAGGTAAGTGTTTCCGACTGTGGTGCTGAAGATATCCAGCATCATCCTCTGCCTGGGTTGGTGAGGTAGATCTGCGTAAGCAACGCGCACTAGGCGCTCTACTTCACTTGCATGCTCTTGGAGCGACGTCTTGTGTTGGCGGCGTAGGCTGGTCAGCCGGGACATAGCTTCCCTGGGTGTTAGCCCAAAACGTGCTCGCAGTGCAGCAAAGATACCCTGCAGATGTGGAGGCTTTCCACAGTCCAATGCTTTACCTCGTAATGCATTTCTCAGGTACAACACGGCCGTGTTCTCTGGCCACTCGTTCATCTCGGCTACTCCCACGAATCTCGTGATAAAGTACTCGACGTCTCCTTCGCCGTCAAACTTCGGAGCCTTCAGCCTAGCTGGTGCATTGTCTTGGTTGGGCCTCATCATAGCCGTCAATGCTTCGGTCAATCTATCAATTGCTGTAGCTTCTGGGTTGCCAGCGGGTGCTTGACCAGCGCTGCGTGTTCTCTGGGTGGCCATTCTTTGCAGATAGAGGAGTGATCTCAACTCAAATCTAAGAAATGGTCAGTACAACTGGATCCCGGGCCGGCATAGGTGAGATCCGGATCGGTAGCTGTGTTTCCAGTGGCTCTAGCAGATCTAGGGTTTGGTCCAATGGATACTGTGGCAGTATCTGGCACTCCGTCGCTTGTAACAACCGTTACGAAACTTCTTGTACTGCTGCAGGGCGGAGCGAAGCTCTACGGGCCTACAGACAGTAGTGTAGGGGCACTGTAAATGGATACAGTGCCGGGGTCACTGTTACCAGCTGAGTAACACTCCAAGCTGAATAACCTCTGGTAGCTGAGTCTGTATAGCGGATACACGACTCTCTCTTCTCTCTGTACAGTGTCGGTATCTCTATGTCCAGGGCGGAGCGAACTCTACGAGCCTGTAGAAGATACGGTAGTGTCTGTACTGGACTGCTGCAAACGGAGCAAGCTCTACGGTTGATGCAGACAGCCTTTAGTAGTGGATACTGTGCCGGTATAGCTGCTGCAGTTCGGAGCGCACTCAAACGAACCTGCAGAGAAATCCGGTAGTATCTTGTGTCAATTGCTTCATCAGATCTACTGCTTCGGTAGATCAATTTCTCCTCCTCTCTCCAGATCTACACCCGGTAGATCACTCCTCCTTCTTCAGTGGTAGCTGGCCTGCAGTGCATTCGCAGGGCCAGAGGGTAGCGTGAAAGAGCACAGCGTGGGAAGGTACCGTTTATCCCACCGCTGCCACCAATGTAATGGATTCCGGTCTGTTACCACGGACATCCACTAGTCTCAAGTATTCTACCTCTCTCCAGAGGGGACACTGTACTGACCGACAGTGCCAACTGTATAGGGCAACCGAATTACCCGGTAAGGCAAGAGCCCATGGCTCAGACAAACAGTACCGAGTAGTGTTTGTGGTAATGGCTTTATTACAAAGCAGTCCTGAGGGTAATTATTCCTCTAGGTGTTTAGCAATATAATAATACATGCTATGGCTCATTGTAATGAATGCACAGAGTAACAGTGGGAGCTCTCCTTTTATAGGAGAGCTAATGAACACAAAACATATAAGAGACAATGCACAGGAAGTAAATAGACCAATTACGCTAACTATATAAATACACAACCAATCACCATGCAATGCAAGATAATAAAGGGAGGTGCCAAGTGGCTAAAGGCGGAGTCCTTTCTCCTAATTGTCCAATGACGGCTCCTACAGGGTTCCCAGGCTGTATATAGAATTAGGTCCACTAAGTTGGTACTTTAGGGGTAAGCACTTCCTGTTTATGACCTTGACTAAGTTCTCTGACGTCTTTGCAGATCCTCGTCTAAGGCGGCCATCTTGTGCCGGCCCAGTACAGCTGTACCGGGTCGGTAGAGGTCACTACCGACCCTGCAGGGGTCAATACCGGCCCTGCTTACTATGCTACCGGCACAGTAGGACTTCCTACCCAACAGCTATTAACCAAATGCTGTGGGCAGAAGTCTAGCGCATTGCTTCGCAAGGTTTCTAGTGTAAACTACCTGTTTACAACTAGAGTGCACTGAAATCTACCACAGTATGCCAACCAAAAAGTATATGTCAACCAAAAAGTATGCTTGACTTCAACGACGTTCAAATTGAAATTTGAAGCAGTTAAATCATTTGGTTTTAGTATCAAGAGCAGCAAAAGTGTTAATTTTTCGAAAGATTTTCAATTCTGGCCCCCATCCCCCACCTGATGGATCGACAATCAAATTTGTTCACATCTCCCAATTAATTTCAGCTTTGATTGAGCACTGAATATAATAATAATTTTTGTATATTTTTGCCACCTATGTTGGCCAACAGAAATTTTTATCAAATTGTTGTGATATAATTGTAAAGGTAAAAGTATATGGCTGCCCGTCGGTCTGTCTGTCTATCTATCTACATACTCGTCTGCCTGCCCATATGTCTGTCCACCCCGTTATTCCTCCATCTGCCTGCCGGTCACTGTCTATCTGTATGTCTGTCTGGAGGTTTGTTCATTTGACTAATGTCTATTCATTTTACTAAACTGAAAAGTTGAAAACTGCTTTACAAATGACAGTTGCGCAGCATAGTTTTAAGGTCATGGTTTGGTTTCGCTCTCCGTCGTCTAACAACGAATGTTCGGAAAGACAAATCACCAGAGAATCACTCTATGCTAGTAGCAACGTTTGGAGTTCAACTAAAAATGTACCAGCGCGCCAGCTGACTGTGTCTTCTAAAAAGACTGAGCACTGAGTTAGAGAGAAAGGAAAACATGGAGAGGGTAGAGTCGGTATGAGTGAAACAGGGCAGGAATAGAGCAAGTCAGAGGGCAGAAGTAGAGCAAGTCGCAGGGTGGGAAGTAGAGCAAGTCACAGGGTAGGAGTAGAGCAAGTCGCAGGGTGGGAAGTAGAGCAAGTCACAGATTGGGAAGTAGAGTAAGTCACAGGGTAGGAGTAGAGCAAGTCAAAAGGCGGGAAGTAGAGCAAGTCACAGGGCAGGAAGCAGGGAAGAGAGGAGCTAAGTGAAGCAGAAGGGGATAGGAATATAGCAAAGTGTGGAAGATGGGCAGGAGTGGTATAGGTGAAGAAAGACGGGAGTAGAGCAAGGTGTAGAAAGAGCAGGCCGAGATAGGGTATTGTGGGAGGGGTGGAGTGGAGGTACAGCGGGGTGCAGGGATGACCAGGGATAAAGCGACAGCATTGCTGATCATTTATAAGTAAGAGTAATGATGCAACTGGGTGAGCTTGCATTGTGACTAAATCATATCCGCTGTAAGAATCATCATTTTACTTTTTTGTAAGTCTAGTAATTGAAGGATGGACTTGGGGGCACTTTTTGATTGCAATATCAGTATCATTCCCAAGGAAAAATGCTGATTATGGTACTTTCATCAACAACTTTTTGGTATGTGGCCAACTGCGCAGTCATGGGAATTTTGGAATTCCAACATTTGATCCACATTCTAGAATGTTCTATGCCAAATCTATATTGCGAAAGCGTTGATAAACAATTAATCATTGTTCTCTATCGCAATAGTTGTTTGCACTAGACTAGTTCACTTAAGGGATTGATCTAAGGCATTAAAACCTTTTAGCAAAGCTTTCTTTGTTGGGAATGAGCAGCTGAACGCAGCAGGCTTTCGAATCCTTACAGGTTGCTACTAACTACTACAGGTACTGCGATACATGTACTTGGGTTGAGTAAGTATTATCCTTGGTAGCTTCCTTTAGATATAACCCTCTTTGGGTTCATCTCTTGCTTAGAATTTTTAATGCTCTTTCTAAATAGAATTCTAAAGTAATGATTGCTAAAGAATGCTCTTTACTATATCATATCATTATTTTATTGCTGTCTGCCATGGAATGTGGAAAACACTGCTTGATTGGTCAGATTTTTTTTTCACGTTAAACATGTGGCAGTGAACATGTACAACTTGAATTTTTTTTATCCATTTTTTTTATCTTTACACCAGATTTATTTGTTTTATCTTTCATTGTAAGCTAAAACAATTCACCATGAAGTCCTGAAATCCTAGCTTCACTTTGTAAACTGGGCATTTTTTGCATGGACACTCAGCAAGCAGTTAGTTGGATTTTCTCAAAGCTATATGTTGTTACAGAAACCATTTCACTGACAATGACTTCATCTTTACTAAATAGAATCAAAGTCAAAGTAGCCTCTCCCAGTAATTCTGATTATTACAGTTAAGATTACATTGTAGTGCAAAGATATAATTATTGACTAGTACTGTAGTTGTTGCAATCATTATGTGGATATAACCGTGAATTAAAGTCATGGAAAAATAGTTAACTTTACTCATACATTTGATGACACTAACAATTATCTAATGTTTTTTTTTATCTTTGTTGCTCGAGTTGAAAAAAATGTAAGAATCAAGCAACTTTGTTTTGTTCATATAACTTATTTTTGTTTTTAGAGATTTAGGTGTTTAACTGAAATCTTTATGCTCACTGCCAATAACTGGTTACAAAATTCACAGAGTTGTATGAAAAATAGTTTCAATGCTTTTTATAGGATGATGCATGCATTAGCTTATAGCTTATGAAGTTTGCTCTCTGAAGGTAAAAATATCTGTCTGCCCATCGGTCACTCTGCCCATCGGTCACTCTGTCACTCTGCCCATCGGTCACTCTGCCCATCGGTCACTCTGTCCATCTGGCTACCTGTCTGTCTGTGTGTCTGCTCACCCATCTGTCTGTCCATCGAGCATAACAGTACAAACAATAAATGTGTTGTGGTTTTTGTACATTAATATTAAGATACCAGCGTTTACATTAAATTAATAACTTTGAGAATATTCACCCTTGTTAACTGATGTTGGCTGGTACGCAGAATGCTCATTATTACCAGTAAGCAAAACTGTTCGAGCTTAAACAGGCCTTATTTTTGACAAATTCAAATAATAAAGTTCAAAACACTTGGAAGTTTATTTTTAAGTTTCGGGTATACTATATGTCGATAATCTGATGCATGGAGGCATGAAATGATTACATAACAGCAACTAATAGTACTGTAGACGCTTCATACAGCCTCTCCACAATTAGTGAAGCTTGATTCACTGTTGATACTTAGCGGCCACTGCTAACGGCTCCTCCTGGAAGCTTTTGGTCTCCTACCCCGAGCTGTCCCAGCCCGGTTTTGCTCCTCTGACCCTACTCTGATATAAATCAAGCCTCATAGTCAACTGGCTCATAATCAACACAGTTGAATGTAAAATCAATGTTTTACACATGTAAAGTGATATACATACTGTTGTTATATTATCATCAATACAACCATTAAAAGTCATCTATTACACAAGCTCACTAGCGGTTTACGTAACAAGGGTGGAGCTTTGACTACAAGTGAAAGTGATGGGAATTAAAATCTATAAAGCAATCCAGCAAGCAAGATTTCAAAAGGGCAGCAAAAGCTGCTAAATAAATTGTAATTGCGAATATAAAAACATTAGCACTTTCATGCAGGAAACTTAGCACCGCAATTTCAATAAAATAAAATAAACCGTAAAGCTATTTCATTCTGTACCCAGAATAACTCAGCTTTTCTGTCGACTTGTGTTAGGGCTGTAATTAAAGTCGAGTTTTTAAACTCAGCATCTGCATGATTTTTGATGTGGTTTCATTTTTTTAGTGTAATTAATTGTTATAAAAAGTATCTAACTTGTTCTTATTATTTATTACTAACTATAATTTATAATATTAGCAATTATAAAAACGTTTCAAGTTTATCAACTTGGAAGCGAGCTCTTCTCATCAACATAACATCTGAACTTTTACTTTGCAATCATACTATACTATATTTTTATTATCGCAGTTCAACTTTGAGTTATGAACACTAGAAAGCCTCAGCTGTGCCACTTCTTCAATTCTTGTTCATAAAGTTTGCACTAACCATTTCATATGGTTCTTACTCAAAGATGTGCTCTCATCATATTCTCACCAGCCCTGCGTTTTAAGACTTTTCAAAAAAACGATAGGTATCATAGTTTTCCACTCTTGAGTTGATTTTTCAGTGTAGAACTATATTTACTAGCTAGTAAGTTGATCAGTTTGCCATTAAGTGGCAGTTGGGACTTGCATGCCTACTCAAGGTACTCAAGTTAACAGCTCCTCAAACAGCTTCTACAATGCTTTTGCAATCATACTTGAGAAGCGTGTTGTTTTTACAGTGAAGGGCAAAGACTGGTGAGACTTCCTTAATTTGTCTTTGAAATAATGCCATCATTGGTTCACCTGGTGAGTCATATCCTCAATTAATAAGTCAATGAGCTATGTTTTATATGTTCTACATTATAAAGGATCATTCTCGCAGTAAACATCTGGCGATGTTTTTCAGTCATCAATACATGCTTTTATCTTGGCAACAAGGTGGACTTTCTGAATGCTAATCAACAATGGAAAATTTGTTGTTTTTGCTCATCTGCTTTTGTTGGCAATCCATTTATAAAGGTGTATTTTCAGTAGCTACAGTAACTTTAGGCAATATGTATGCTGATTAGTCAGGTTTGGAAGTTAGTTCACAGCTCACCCATTATATCATATTCAATCATCTGCTTTTGGAGAAAATGCAAACCAAATGAGCACACAATACATACACTATTGTTTCCGGAGTGTTACACCCTCTATGTTTAAATAAGGTGCAGCTACCTTGTAAAATTTACAAGACATCTGCCAACATAACCATTGGACACCTTTCTGCAGTGTGGGTGAGCCTCTAGATAACCTGTCAAGTCCACTCCTACCTGTAGTTCATGCTACATCACTAATGTACAAGGAGTGGATTGCCATTAGTGTGGTAATTGATTATGCAGCGTAAAAAGAACAGATTCGAAAAACCAGGAAGCATAAATTTGTTGCCTGTCATTTAAGCTAGGAGTGTTTTTAGATGCTTTATGCGTAGAAACCCCGTTGTGGGGACAAAAAAACAAATGGCGGCAATTGGTAATTTTGGTTGGACAATACAAAGCAGCAACGAGGAAGGTAGCATGGTTGATGAGCAGACTTGGCATTAACTGTGTGGGCGAAACAGCAGAAACCGAATGCGATTTCACTGAGTCAAACTATTTGTACATTACTGTCCCGGTTTCAAATCATAACCATATTTACGTTATGACCTATATAGATAATATAACGATCGACAAGAAAACCATAAAATGGGATTGCTTTAACTATAGAATTTCAACCGACGTAAAAAATCAATGTGTCAATGGTTTAAAATACAAAAAAAACCTTCCTTTAGATGACACACTCATCGACTTTCGATGAGTACCTTCTTTGTAGGGTATCCAAAAGCACCCTATACGTATTCATACATTTTAATGGGACACGATAGCAAACAAACAAAAGAGTTGGCTCTACTGAACCCAGGAAATATAAAATAAAAACCCCCAGCTTTTACAGATCAGGGTTTTTCCGTCCCATTTTGCATAGGCTTTGGGAATTTCCTAGCCTTCACTTTAGCTATGATCAGTTTCCATTTACATAATTCCATATAGTGGCAAAGAATACGCAATGAGATATTATCAGTTATGTATATAATTAGTGGGTTAGTCAACGCTATAGAACTAGTAGGTACTGATAAACTGGAAGTGCTAGTTCCTTTGACTAAACTGATTCTAAGTGAGCGATGTAACAAAACTTGAACTTACTAACAAGTATGATGTCATAGGTTTTTGAGATTATTGCTCTGTTCTCTGGAATTTAAACAATTGAGCCCATTGACTATTGCAGAGCTTCAAGTGCGTTAAAATTTGAACTAGTTTGGGACATGGAAGAGCCTTGGGGATTAAACGACGACGAACCAAAGTACCAGCCTACGATTGAGGATATCACAGGTACGCAGCAGCACATCACTACCCCTTACTTGTTTGTTTTTACTAGTTTAATGTAACTTGTGTGGTCAGAAGGCTTTACCTGCTCTAAGAAGTGAATTATCCTATGTTAGTCAATGATAAAAACTTTATACATTTTAGGGAGTAAAGGTAAGACTGTCTGTGATATAGTTTGCTTCAGTGCCTTGTTTTTGGTTCAAGTCTGACCTATGGGAAGCCAAGTTCAGCTCCAAGTAAAGAAATCTATAGTTTGTATTTTTGCTTTGATGTAAATATTAGGTTGAACTTGGCTTCGAATGACATTTAATTCACTTCATTTATCAAAAACTAACACTTCTACCTGTTGTGACTTTATTTTTTAGTCCATCAACTATTTTCCGGCGATGTTGTATAAATGTTAGCTGAGCTCTTGAAAGCTCTGCAGTTAGTCAAACTGTTCAATCATGGCTCTCTGTCAACTGTCAAAAGTGCTACAGCTTAAAATCCGTTCATTTTTTTCTGATAATTTAGCCACAACTGAAGTCGTTTGTATTTGAGTTAAAGTTGTAACACACAGTGTCCTACTGCCATATTACCAAATTGAACCGGTTGAACATTTCTTTGTGTAGATGATGAAAGTGATCTTTTGATAAAAACAGCAGGAATGAATGATAACGATATAAAAGAGCCTGGCAACTGCTCAGAGTATTCTACAGGAAGAAGAAAAGGTAAACACGATTGTCTTCATTTTGGTACTAGAAGCAGCATGAATTTTTTTAAGTATGCTTAACAATTTTCAGTTGGAAAACACAATAATTGTTTTTTTATTTGGATTGGTTTGCAGATCCTTACAGGTGTGACAGATGTGAGTTTGCTACAGGTGATTTCATGAATTTTATTACCCATAAGAATGCCCATATGGAGAAAGAGAAAAACGCAGCTTCACTATTTACTTGTGGTGAGTTGAGGTGACATTTATCGGGTAAAACTGTATTATTTTATGCTTATCATCAATCGCTGTATGCTCTTTACAAGTTCAATTGGCAACAAAAACGCTCTCTGAAACACCATAATGTTATCAGAATTAGCTGTGTTCAAAATGATAAATAGAATAGCTGTACTGAGGACGTTTCTTTCAATTTTACACCTTCTGCAAGAATTTTATTTAGTTCTGCAAGCTTCTGAGATTTCTTGAAAAGCGATTGTTAAAAATAGTGATGTTTTCAAACCAAAAGAGATCACCCAATACCAGCCAGTTTTGATTTATTTAAACAATTGAACGATGTTTTTGTCAGTGAATTTTTGAATAATTAGAAATATCATATCTCAGAGTACAAAGAATAGGGTGAAGTTTGCATCCTGTACGTTTTTCTTTTATTTAAGGATTGGTAGAACTTGAAGTAAAAATTTATTTTAATTTTTCCTAAAAGCAAGTAAAACTTTACTTCCCATATCACCACGCCGTCACCACTCTGCGGGTGTTGTTCTGCTTTTGTTTCTTTCCACTGCTACTTCTCTTATGGCATACTATTAGCGCAAGTTTTTAGTTACCTATTGGCTTGTATCCTTTAGGGATGTGTGAATTTGCAACCCCAAATCCCAAGCATATGGCTGAGCATATTCAAAAACACCTGGATCAGCCAGATAAAACAGCTGAAGCTCCTACTCCAACCACTGTGGATGCTGATGAAGATGAAACAGAAATGTTGGAAAAAACCGATGCAGCTTTAGAGTTGTCACCTGGCAATCCTTCAGATTCTGAGCCCCCATTATTAATTACCGAAGTAAAATCTGCTGCTAAATCCAGCGAAGACATTGAGCAAAGTGTGCAGGATTTAAATATTACACAATCCGATCAGAGAGAAGTAAAAGATAATTCTGGTGATTTGGCTGAAAAGGAGTGCAGAAGTCACTCAAGCATGCGCGACTCTGAAGTGGGTGTACACAGTACTATCGAGGTGACTAGCTTACCAGTAGAAGATGACAGTGACATTGTCATTAAAGAAAACTTGGACCCTGAAATTTCTGTCAAGTCTGCCTCTCCTATTGAAATTAATCCTATGACGAGTTTAGCATTGGATGAAAAGCTGGTTGACAATGCTGAGCCTCCTTTGAACTGGGTTAGCGTAGCTGAGGCGCAAGAAAAAAACTCAAAAATTTCAAGTGCTGCTTCAGAGGGTGTGGAAGACACCAATGATATTGCTGATAATTCTTTAATAGGTTATCTTGAACTACGTAGAATAAAACCCATTGTTCCACTGCCACCAAAGCCATTAGTACTGGAGAAGATCAAGGAACACAATGTTTCTGAAGTGATTCCGAAAAAGAAACCTAAAATTGAAGAAGACATAGAATATTCTGCAGTAGTTGAAACAATTTACCAGTCAAGCGATCCAACTTTGGTCAAATATACCACGGACAAAAAGAAAGTTGTTGCTACTGATAAAGGAGTAAAAACTGTCAAGCCGACTCCAATTCCAGTCAACCATGCATCAAGATCTGCAAGCTATCCAAAGCAGCTTCCTGAGAAAATAAAACTCCCAGCTAAAACCAAGATGCCAAGGAGTAGGAACAGCTCCCGAAATACTCCAACCCAAACTGCGAGTTCTCCAACTCGAAGTTTGTCAAGTAGATCAGCCAGCTTGTTAAACCAGAATGCAAATGGGACTGTTCGGTCAACTCGAAGTATGGGCTTACCAACGGAAAATCAAAAAAGTAACTCAAGCAAGATGAAATGTCCAAAAAGCCAACCAGGATCACAAGCCAAGCAGCAAGCAGTAGCGGAAGTTTCCCAAGTCAGAACACGAGCATCATCAAAGCCTGAGGAAGAACCAGGTGCCCCTGTAAGAGATGCACAGATACAACCTTCTATGGACACTGATAATAAAGTCTGTGTGAATGAGAAACCAAGCGATATTACCATTCCTGCACAGTTACAATCAGTGTCTGAGACCGCGACCACTAAGGAAGAAGAGCAGTATTCCAGTGTTTATTTGAGGCTACACAAAAAGCCCAAGAGGGACTTTCTTCTCAGATATCAAAGTGAAATGAGCAGAGAGTCCTTGCCAAGCAGTCCAGAACCAAATGAAGAACAATTGAACGTCAACAAGGTAATCGATATTATTGCACCTGCTTACCTTGCAAGTACAAAGTTCCAAGGAGCTAAAGAAGTTATGACTAAAGTGGACTCTCCAGCAGTCGAAGAAACTACAGCCAGAGATTTTGAGAGCGGCCATTCCTGTAAGATTGTGCTTTCTAGGTGTTCAGTGATTGACCACATGGGATCAGCACCATTAACGCCAAAGATTGCATTAAAACTGAAATCTTCTCTTCGCGATTGTTGGAAAAAAGTCATCGAAAAAAGCTCTTCGCCAAATGACGAAGCTTCAGTCTGTGATCAAGAAGGTTTGCTGCATGAGCAAAACTCTGATTCTCGAAAGCGCAAACTGCTCCTGAGTGAGGAGGACAGCCTAAAAAGTCAGAAAAAAATTAGCAAAGTCTATAGGTGTGAATTTTGCGAGTATTCAACAGATTCCAAACATGGCCTTTTCAGCCATTCACATGAACGGCACACAGAGGAAGAAAAAATGTATATCTGCGATAAATGTGACTACATCACATCACGCCATTCAAAGCTAATTTATCACACAAAAACTCATCAGCTAATTGCGCAACCAATGTTAGCAAATCGTGCTAAAGTTGAAAAAAACATGAACGGCACAGAAAGCAGCTATGATCCATGCAAAGCATTTGAGAATTTTCCAGCTGATAGAAACTTGAACTGGAGTGATGATAAAACAGAGGCTCGAGATCTGAACAGTGATGGAGAAAAACTCAGTGACAAACAAGAAGATAATTGCTTGCTCGTTTGCAAGTTTTGCCCATTTCGCACTTGCCAATTGACCGATCTTCAAGCCCATGAAAAGTCTCATAATAAAGCTAACAACCGCTATAAATGCAAGCATTGTAACTTCTCCTCTCCAAGGTGGGGTCAGTATCTTGATCATCAGTTGCAGTCTCACAAGTCCAAGTCAGAGCTCTCGTGCTATGATGAACAGTGTGAATTTACTACCTCCAACCCTGAAGTTCTTAAAAGTCATCGTTTGCTGCACAAGGTTATCCCTCAGCACATTTGCGAACAATGCGGTTATACAACGTTTCGCCAAGATTTCTTTGACAAGCATTGCGGGCGTCATCATTCGGGCGACACTTCAATTAGCAATAAGTTGAAACTGCGATACCAAACAAGCACAACTCCCAAAGAGCAGCCCTTCAAATGTGTGATTTGTTGGTATTCAGCACGGGATTCTAAGACATTGGCGAAACACATGCAAATACATGCCACAAAAGCTCATGGAAAATTCCTTTGCGACACTTGTAAGTTTACAACAAACAGTAAGTTTGTTATGAATAAGCATCTTAAAAACTCGAAAAAATGTGAACAGGTCCTAAACAAGGTTGATTCTTGAAACTAAATCTTTGGTGCTTCTCGTACCAATAATGGTATTCATGTTTTTATATAAAAAAAACTATATTACTCCTTGCATCATAAACATACAAGTGTCTTCAATTATCTTTATTTTCTCCCCTCAAACGGCCAGTATCCTCTGCTTATTTACGTAGAGCCATATATTATCCATGTTAGTAACAAAAATTTCATATTATTCACCATTGAGGTCCCTAGTTACCAATGAACAATTTGCTGTAAAGGACATACAAAACTATAATTCGAGTTGGTAAATTGTATATTTATCCAGAATCTTTACGGTTGATGCTTCCAACTTTTTTGTATTTACAAAGTTTTGCTATTGTGTAATATATTTTTTGGTTCGCCTTGTTGCTATCAGTAGTGCTTTATTGCATTAGTGCTTGTGTGTCTTTTCTCCCATTGGAGAGTACTATTCCCAGAACTTCAGCTGTTAGTTATTAAACCTTCGGTGATTTTTTGATTGATTGATAGAAGGACATTGTGGTAAGCACGTTATTTAACTTCCATGTATTCAAGCCATTTAACTGTTTAAATAATAAAACGCATTTCACATGCAGCAAAATTTTTTTGTTATTTATTATCCATCAGAAAACTTTGCTTCACAGCATCAGATCAAAAACGTTCTTCGAGTAAATATCTTCAAAACATTCCAACTATTTAGCACAAACAAAAGACAATGACGTTGAACTCATGGATAAAATATCTGCAACACAATCGATTATGCCATTTTTATCATCAAAAGCAGAGGCTATGGTACTAGCGATGTTACTTGCTTGGTTCTGAAACCTCGTGCAAACAGGTATGGTAGGCTGAAGGTGTGTTTTGTCTTTTAGCTATAGTAAATCTGTAGTTCAGGTGGTGCAGAAATCTCAATATGACTAGGTTCGTTTTAAAGTACTGTTTTCTGCTTTGCACATTCAAACAACAGTTTAAGCAATGTTTGTGATCATCATGCAAAAGTCACCATGACAGAAACTTGGCACAATGTTACTGCACGTTTCGCGCTGGAAAACGCAGCTCTTTTGTTGTCAACATGGTAATTCTACTGACTCTGCTAGAACAGGAGTTCATAAGTCAACCTAGCCATCAGCAACTTTAAGAAACCGATAAGGAAAACTCTCAAAATGCTATTAGGAACGACGTTAGAGCTCTGTGGCACCCAAGGAGTGCACAGTTAGTTGAATAGTACAGCAAAGTTATATGGTGAGTGTCGTTGCATTACAATAGTGTTTGGTACCTAATAATTGTTGGCAATGACCAAAGTTATTTACTGAGATGTTTAAATTTACCAATCTTCCAGTGAAATTGAGAACTTCTGAATTCCAACCAAGCACACTGATGCAAGAAATTTTGCGGTTGATCACAAATATTATTACTGTCAAGGATGAACAGATGTAAAGGACAGACACTGCATAAAAGATAAAGAAATATTGAAGTAAGTGTATTTGGTTATGCAAAAACTTAATGTGGGCAATGGATGTAGTACTACAAACATATGCACTGTTGTAAAGGTGTCTGAGTAAAACTAGATGTAGCTAATGCCAGTTTACATCGCTTGGTTTCAGGTAACAGATGATGGGCTAATGGAAAAGAAGTGACAATAATTGATATTGATACGAAAGTAAAATATTACTCTTTATGGATGCTCTGGTTGTTAAGGCTTCATTCTTGCTCATAAATAGTAAGTGCTGTTTAATTTTAATATTGTGGAACCCTAGATGGTAACATAAGAACTACATTTAACATAAAAAGCAATATGAAACGAGATTCAATTATTTGATAGATTTATCCTTTGTATGCAAAGGGAAATCAAATTTTTTTTGGAATTTGATGCAGTGAATTCAATGTTTAAAATATCATACAACTGTAAGCTCACCTAAAACACATGCACGTAGAACATTAATATTTTGTTTTACATACAGGCATCAGTATAAATGTTATTATACATTATCGTTAGCTGTTTAGTGACGAAAATTCCTTCACAGATGGCAGTAAATGTAGCAGGTATTGTAAATGATTTTGACGCTGACCTTTGCTGACACTACTAGAGAGATAGTGTTTGACAATGGGTGCTCATTGCTGCTCAATACAGACACTGTTCCACAACCTAAACCGAGCTGAATCCTATCAACAAATAGGTCTGTTGAAAGAGGCACCCACTCTGCTATCAATGAAAGAGTGCTGACAAAACAGTACTAAATGAAACTGAGTCGGGGTTCCACTGTATAATTAGCAAGGCAACCTGCCAAACTAGCAAGCTTTAGGTATAAGTGGATAGCAGTTATTTTTGCCTAACCAACAACTAGGGTGAACAATCATGTGCCAGTAACAATGCTCTAGTTACTCTCATGTACAGAGCCTCACCAGTTTTGCAGGGCACAGGAAACAACATCTATATGTATAGAGTGGACAGTTTCAAAATATGCAAATGTGCAGTTGAGATTGCAAGCAGATAATAGGTTAACAGAAACAAGCTGAAAAGAATACAAAAATTGAAATCACATCGCTAGCAGACAAATTAATACCAATAACAATTAATTCAAGCCATACAATCACAGGCTAGCATTCTCCCTACGTGAGGGGAATCCCCTTCTCATCTACTTCAGCGTATACAACCTACCCACAGCTGATAGCACCTACCCACAGCTAGTAGCACCTACCCACAGCTAGTAGCACCTACCCACAGCTAGTAGCACCTACCCACAGCTAGTAGCACCTACCCACAGCTAGTAGCACCTACCCACAGCTAGTAGCACCTACCCGAAGCTAGTAGCACCTACCCACAGCTAGTAGCGCTATCAACAAGCTTGATCCCAAGCTTGCTAGGGCATTTCAGATGACTCATTTCATAGTCAGACAAAGTGTGTTGAATTAGATTCAGCAATCAGCAGCGTCACTTGTGGTAGGTGCTAATGTAATGGAGTTCAGTCTTGTTGCCACGAAAGTACACTAGTCTCAAGTATTGTACCTCTCTCCAGAGGGCACACTGTGCTAAACGACAGTGATAACTAGGTTTTAGCACTGCCGGATCATTCGGCATACACAGAGCCCACGGCTCAAACAAATTACACAGAGTGGGGTTTGAATATTGGCTTTTATTCCTCAACACCAAAGTCCTAGGATGGCAATCCACTAGGGTGGTTGGCAAAAGATGAGTGAATGAATGCATGGAACATAAGCAGTCAGTCCTTTTATAGGTAAGCTGAAAGGAATTCATTTGCATATAAGAGTAATAGTACAGGAAGTGATCAAGCCAATAAAAAGGGTTATATAAATAAACAGCTAATAAGGTAACGAATATTATTTAAAGGTCATTGGTGCCTTTAAAGTTCATTGGTGCCAAGTAGCTAAAGGATGGAATCCTGTCTCTATTGTCCAATCACATACTCTGCAGGGCTCCCAGGTTATATCCAGCTTGTGGTCTTTACGTCTGATAACCTGAGGAAGGGTACTTCCGGTTCCTATCCTAGAGTAGGCTCCTGGATAGCTTTGAGGATCCTCCACTATGGGGGCCATTTTGTGCCAGCCCAGTATAGTTACACCGGGTTGGTAAGAGGTCAATACGGGCCCTGCAGGGGTCAATACCGGCCCTGCATATTGTGCCACTGGCACAGTATAGGTTTCCACCTGTACAGCAGTCTACCGAGTGCTGTGGGTGGAATTCCAGCGCCCAAGTCTTAAGGAATGAGGAGTAAACAACCAGTTTACTTTAACCTTTACCGAAATCTACCACACATCTCTCTCTATTAAAGACATACCCTGTCTTTAATTACAGCATATCAAGAGCAATATGTGTGGGGGTATCTCCGTACCCAGGTTAAGTATATTTGACTAGATATATACAGGTAAGCTGACACCCCAAAGGGGGTTGTCAGCAGGGTTTTCTCTGGAGGCTGTTTGGTTACCCAGGTCGGGATAAGCCAAAGCTCTGTAGTCCAGGTGGTTGAATAAACACGGTAGAGCAAGGGAAAGCCTGGCGGGTTGCTGAGTTAGGTAGGAGAAGGGCAGGGAAATGTTCCTCGTACCACTGATCCGGGTTTCTTCTGGTATAAAGAGGCGGCTCTCCATTGGCTCTGCACACGCCAGTCTGATACTGTTTCGAAGCGGCCGTTCATGCTTGTTTGTGCATGGAAGCCCATGCCCGTCTATGATGACCTTGGAGTCTGGGAACCGCAGGGCACACCCGTGTATGGTAAGAAACGGCATGCCACTAATGGAATATGCGTTGATATTGCTGATCACGAAGTTTAAGCTCATCCGAACCCCACTTAGTTGCAAGTTAACTCGCACTGTGCCATAGAAGGCGATCCTAGATCCGTCAGCCATCAGACCTTGCGACTCGCTATGCTGCAGCGTGTTCTTCACTGACTGTGGCAGCTGCCCATACGTATGTCTGGACAGCAGGTTGGTAGTGCAACCGGTATCAATTAGCAAGGCAGCTGGCCTACCGGCTAACCTTCCAGCCAGGAGGTGACTAGCCTGGTATGGTCGTTCCAGCTGCGGCTCTGCTGTCTGTATCTTCTTGGGGAGTTGCCCATTCATTGCTGGAGTTACAGGACTAGAAAGGGGTTTGGGGGGTGTCTGGCTTGCCCGACTGCAGTCAGCTGCTGGAGGCACTGTTGCGGGTGTCAGCCATTTCCCGTCTGTCTGGGGGTGTCTGCGAACCGAACTGTGAGTTGAGTTCCAGGGCAGGTACCTAGCATATGACTAGGCTGACCACAGACCAACCAGCGTATCGTAGGTGCTGTGTCCATCAGTGGAAGGGGAGCAGTTTTTCTGGCCGCCACTAGCAACCAACTCCCTCCAGTTAAAATCTTCAAGCTGTTCGTGACATCTGCCATATGATCTGGGTTGGTAGGTGTAGGAGTGCTGTGTCTCTGCTGCACTGGGGTTGCGGTGAAAACGCATTGAGACAGACTCCTATCCACTCCTCTTTTTCTTCTTCATCGGTTTCGTCTCCCACAAATCTCAAGGGGTGAGGAGTAAACAGCCAGTTCACTTTTAACCTTCACCAAAATCTACTGCACTAAGAATAATTACCACTAAATATAGAGGCCACACTATGTAAACTCCATTACAATATTTAATGACAACTTCGCTTAAAGATTTATAACACAAAAATGTGGGGATATATGGAGACATGATTTTATTAAAAATAGAACCAAATGTTGTATTTATGTAGAAATGAATGAAGCACAATGTACATGGGATATATATATATGTGTGGTAGCTAAATTCAAGTGAACACGGTACATATCAAAAAACTTACAGTGCATTGATAGAAATAAAACACTGCCATTTTTCACTGCAAATAAGCTGTAATGTATTGAAGTAGTAAATGAAAGTGTACACAACAAAAACCCTGTCGCTCTGATCACTAACCAGCTTTGTTATTTTTAGATATATTGCTCCATTACAGGCGTATTCTATTTCTGATGGAATGAAGTCATGACAAACCCTCATCATAGAATTCATTTTACTGCAAAATGAACACCAGATAAGGAATCAGAGATAAAATGAAGTCCAAAAAGAAATTGTGGCTCTTGCTATCACTTTGGTTGGCTTGTTTGTTAAAAGATTCAAAGCATCTGAAGTTTCGATTGGCAAAGAAGGTATTTTAATAGGTAAGTTTATGGAATCCATTTCCTGCTCATAGTGCATTAGAGCTCCTTGTATTTACATTTTATTCCCTGGGAGTTCTGTTTGTCTGTAATTGAGTGCTGGAGTGTGGGTTACCACCATGGAAGAATATTGAGGATTTCAACCACCTCTGCAGACACAACAGTTTTACGTTAGTCTTCCCTTGGTATGTCAGAAACTTCCTTGGAAATGTGTCCAGCCACCTTTGACTGTCTTTATCGAGCTAATCCAAGTTCGCTATTCTTATTTCTTCGAGCCAATCTACCAATTTTTTTAATTCAGACAAGGTCAGAAGACCAGACACACATAATACTGAGTTAGTATCAAAAACCAATCACTCGTGACTTGACCAATTGGCAACAAGAGATCATCAATTAAAAATCCAAAGAGTTCTGCTTTCCGAAAATGGTGTATTCTACCAGTTTTTGGTCTTAAAACCAAATAAAGTTACAAAGTATGATTGCCATTCTCCCACAGCATGCATGACAAAAATCAACCAAGAGATGAAGTCCTCTAAGCACTGCATAGAAGACACAGCCTCCTCCATTTCTTAGTCTAAATAGATTGTTCACCGCATGATTGCTTAAGCATTGCTCTGTTCCCGAGGTGGTAGTTACTACTATTCAAACCTACTTGCTTTACATAGCTTGATCAGGCTCCCAGGTGTTGGGCCTTAACAACTGAGTATGCAGTAGATTTTCTATATATAATATTCATAGCTGGGTATAGAAAGGCAGTTGGGATATCTGAATAATTCTATAAGCCTAAAATAATTTGAAACAGAGCTTTCCCAGACGATATGTGATGATGACACAGATTGACCCACATGCAGTTACTGCTATACTTTTACTGAATGTAACAAGTTTTTTTTACATTTAGCAAACTTGCTGGTCTTTTAAGTTTATGTGATATAAAAAGTATTTCAAATTGTACTTGCTTTTCTCTTTAAATTCTTATGCTCCTTTCTTACAAATGAAATGCAGAACATATGATGAGCAGAGCATTTTAAAATTCTGTCGAAGTCTACGGCATCTGCTTAGAATAAAACTGTTTCAACAGAGGACTGCCTTTGTTCAATCTCTTTTCACTCATGCAGAGTTACTCTTACCTTGAATTGCTGCTGTTCTGGTTTATTATGACCTAAATTACTTCTCCACAAACTTTGTACAACCTCTGCCTTGGAAGCCAAGATTTCGGCACATTACTATGAATCATTAAAAGAAGTACTTTATTTTTACTGTCTGTCAAAAAATACTGTAGGATATCCAATACAAAAATGGCTGTGTATACACTTGCATGTCCATACTATAACTAAATGTATATTACCCCAACAATAATTAATGAATCAGCCTATTAATACACAAAAATTATTATGTGTACTTAATTTACAAATAACAATAAAACAAGACAATTAGTGACTGACATTTTTAATGTTCTCAAGATACTCTGTTACTTGATGGAGTTGGAAAGGTAGCCTCCTATTACCCTCTAGCTCTTCTTTTAGCCTTGGTTCATGTTTTAGTGTGCAATTACTCTTTTTATTATAGTGGGTGGGCATTTGCTTGGTCAATTGCTATGCTAAAGCATGGGAATTCCCTTGTTCAAAGAGAGTCATTGCTCCGGGTATTCAAGATTGGTATAGCCCCCAATTTAGGTCTATCTAATATCTGGAGTAGCTAACCATGGTCGGAGTGGAGCTATACTGGGACTGATTTTGGCTGTATCAAGCTACTGGTTGTCCCTGTGCAAGTACTAAAGAAATCGGTGCTGCTTTTCCTGTAATAAATACCAGACAGGTCCGGTGGTGACCCCGGTAGAGCTGTTACTGACCCCTGTAGGACCAATAATAACTTTGCAGGGCCGGTGGTAACCTTTACTGGCTGGTACTAGATGATTAACTTAGCTTATTATCTTAAATATAGCTGTGGAGTTTCAGAAGGTCAAGTCTAGGACTTTGCTACCTCCAGATGTAGAAAAAGTTGAGCGCTCGGCTATGGTTTGCCCTAAAACTAAGTAAGAGATGGGACCGCTTACAAGTACACAGTTTAGCTATTGACTCCGCTTATTTTTTCCTGTGCGTCTATTCCCTTTAACTATTTGTACTACTCTTATGTTTGTTATTATATTTAGCCATGCATTACTATTTGTCCATTTTAATTTTTGTGTCTCTTATTGGTTTTATTGATTCTTAGGACAATAGTTTCCTGTGATTCAGCCTATATAATGCTGGATCTTCTCATTTTTCGTTGCATTTGTTCACTGCGCTTACTCTTGCCATTTTCCTCTAGAGCATAGCCTCCCCACAACAGTACAGAATACGAATAAATGTATTTGTATGCAAATAACTGGACTACTATGTCTTATTCCATGGACTCTGCGTTAGCTGAGAAAGTTATTGAACAAGTGGCAACAGTCATACTGGTGGTTTCCCCTCGGGAGAAAGGTAGAGTACTTGAGAATAATAGCATTTTGTGGTAATAGACCAAAATCTACTACAATAAAGCATTGGACCAACCCGTAATCTCCAACAATGGTGAGGGTGGAAAAGCACTTTGTAGGGTAGTTGAGCAGGGACATTGCAGCAAGCGGGGAACTTGAATGGTAACAAGGGATCAGGGATTTTGGTGTAGGAAGAGAGCAGTAGGCAGTAGGTTATAGGCTAATTTCTGCCATGATTCACTTTGGTATAAGTAAAGTTATCAGTGGGTGTATGGAGGATTTTGTTGCACCTTCACCTGACACAATCAATGCACTCTGCACTAGACTAGTGTGATTGTAATGGCCAGCTCGCAAGTGCAACAACTGCAACAACTGCCTCCAGCTAGAAAACCCAGCAACTCACTCAATTTCCATGCAATCGAATAGCCGGAAGTTTCCTACCAAGGATTCACACTTTCTGGCTGGTCCTGAGTCCTGCGTCAAACTAACACAGCTTAAACCTATCCTTCCACCACTCTGTCAGACTTGAAGATCCTGGAAAATTTTAAACGCCTACTACCAGGTCTTAATAGTAACCTGGCTTTAATACTGCGACCCTACAGGATGTACTCATTGCAAATACTGCATCTACCAATGGAAGTAAATCATTTCAACAATAGAAGCACTTGAGAACTATACATCAATATTCACTAATAACTACGTATGGTGATTCATACGTACTCTTTTAGCAGCAAGAACAGGTTCTGCACTTTCAGGGAGTGTCATTGCATCATCATTGCATGAGCCATCTTTTAGCCAACTCTCTATGGATGATATACCTGGTCGATGTGTCATTGTTTCTTGCTGTCCCAGACATCTATCCTCAGTCTACTTTATTTATAGCTATCTACTTCTAGAACAATCTGTCTCATTGAGTTATTTCTTCACTCAGTTTACTGTAAACAGTGATGTTATTTATTATGCACAATGGTGACTCATACTGATTAACTGTGTTACCCAAGTGCTTACGAAATATTGATGGAAGCTTATCATAATGGTATTTTCTAGTTATGACCTGATACTGACTGCTAATGACAATACGCTTATAAGCAGTCTGCTAATAAACATCTCCGCAGTAGTGAGATACTAGAGATTTGTACCAAAGTCACTGTGAGAACTTAAAACATAAATTTTCTGTGAGTTGTGTAGATTTTATTGGAAGGATAAGGGTGAAGGGGAGGAGGGGAAGAGGCGGAAAGGTAAACTCAAGGGAGAGAAGAATGGAAAGAAGAGAAGGCAGGTAATGTAGTAGTGCAGAGAATGGGGTAATTTGTAAATTGTTAAAAAACAAAACATTTCAAAAGAAAAGGCTAGTCTGTAAATGTGAGTGAGTGAGTGACCGGGTCCAAAGGAGTGGCTACACAGGCTGGTGTTTGCCATTGGAAGGCCTTACAGTAGGCTGGGCTGATACATCCGCACATCGTGATCATAGGCTGAACCAACATGTTGGTCTATGCCCGATGCCGAGGGCGCATCGTCACCCTCTGATTGGATAAATCCAAAATATGTTTATAAGCTCATCAAGCTTGACCATTTACAAGAAATTTCCGCTACAATTCTTTTCACCATCTACGATAATGCATATAGTATCGTTGTTATCAACTTCAAATTTTGAAGGAAATTGGTCTTAATGAACTTGTACATTTACCCCTTCTCACCAAAAGAACTTTGATGTAATATGCTTGTAGACAAAAACAATCCAGTCCAGTGAATTGATTTTGCATGGCTCATAAAATAGTGATCATTACTTATAAAGTTTAATAATAATAATAATTAGAAATAATAGTAATAATTACAACAATAAGTGATGATTTATAACAATATTCCTACGATTTAATTGTAAGGAAATCCGAACTACTATCTAAAATTCGTGAGTTTTTTATTGTGAAAAAATGATCTTATATTACAGTAGAAGTGTTTTTCAATTGACATTATCGCTAGTATTCCTATATTTTGAAAAAATCATTGCCGGGAATGAACCAGGCGTAAAGTTGCGCTTTGTGCCATATAATTGGCTAGTTCAATAGCTCAATGTGCTCTAGTACATCGGCACACTACATCGATCTGTGTAGCCACCCGCACATCGTCACAAACCATAGCATAGGTGCACTGGCACCATAACATCAAAGCAGTGCAGACCTTAACTAGGTTTGCTTACAATGCATTTAGAGTCACTAAATTAGCTGAAACTTTAACGTTTGTCATGATCAAGCGATGTTTGGTTTTGGAAATTTGCCATATGATTGGACCATTGGACGGTATAAACTTATAAATTGATTTATTTTCTCTTTGCCCTTATTGGCTGGTCTCTAATGTCACGGTCATTCACAGCGAGCAGATGGTTTTCACAGTCGCATATCTTTTGTTGAGAAAGAGCTATTTATTTTTTTATGTTCATAATGGATTCTAAATATATAAATGCTAATAAGAATAAATTATAATAAAAATACTTAAGATAGTCAAACTGAGCCATTTATGAAAATAGTCTATTCCAAGCTTTGCTTTAATTAATTTCCATGCTTTTGCATCCAGCAGGAAATGATGAGTAGGTTTGCACGCAAAGCACAATGCGTCGTTATTGGATGAAACTTTTGGCCTAACAAATCAGTTGCAGTTGATTACGCCCACCTGTGACCAGCCTAACAAAACTTTCATTGCCGTGCTTCAGCTGTCGCCTAATAAAGTTTCATTTTAGTTTCATTTAATGGCCTCAAGTGACCTCAAGTGACCAGAGCATAAGTGTCTCACAACATGGCATTGAAAAAAACGTAGAAAGGAATGAATATTGACAAAAATGAATGCCGACATAGCTGGAATATACCTGGAATGAATGTCAACTATGCACTACCCACTGTAGACACGACTGGGAATGAACGTCAAGAATTTCTATGCAGCAACACATAAGATGTTATTTTGACACTCACTCTGAGAGTTAACAAAGAATGTAATGCTCATATTGCTGGAATGAAAATCCAAATGGTGGTTTATTTGCCCCCAGAACAAATTTGCACACTTCTGGGAATAACTGTCAAAGATTTCATCTTTATAGCATAGTCGACGTTCAATCCATCTTTGTTCATTCCATGAAACGTTTATGTTTATTGCAGCTATGTCTGCGTTTATTCCTGTTGACGTTCATTCCTCTCTATGTTCGTTCCAATATTCCTCACAACATCTTGCGCTGGTTATGTACTCGGAGAAGATTAAAGGCCTGTTGGGGGTATATGTTAGTCACTGCTTGAATTCACTGGTTTACAGAGCTCCAGAGGGAAGATGAGAAGTGAAGGAACGGCAAAGAAGAGGACAGAGTAGGAGAAGGAAGAGGTAGTCCAAGGTGAAGGAGTGAGGGAATGCAGAGTGACAGTTGTTGAGCACAATCGCTATTATAGTTAGTATAATACAGTACGTGTGATTGTACCCTGATTCCAGTAAAGATGGTAGTAATGTTACTTCGTTCATTTTCTGCATTTACAGTTTTTTTCTCTAAAATTTGTTATAAATTTTAATCTTTTATGTGAATTTCCATACGTGCACATCTAACTACAAGTGCTGGTGAGAATACAGTGCAGAAAATGGCTGCAGATAATCCTGAAATTGTCGAGAGTTTCATTGCCCCCCCCCCCCCTTTTTGCTGCAGTTAAACGATTAAATTTCTTAGTAAATTATCAACTTCCCGTAGTGATTCCCTGTATCATTGGTTCTCTGATGGCTTTTTGTTTATGCCAATCAGTGAGAAAGTTTTGTAGCAAACTCATAAATTTACTCCAAAACTAAACATGTATTTACTCAAGGTTAAGTAGTTCTTTCAAAGTGTAATCCAATGATGTAGTAGGAACTGCACAGAAATTTTTGTAAAAATTATAAACCAATGTTGATTTTCTTATTGTAATTAAAAGCATGTCTCCATGAGTTTTTATTTAGAATGGAATAATTACTTTGCACTTGAGCCAATCTAGATAGCTGTTTATCAAGAGCTATTTTGAAAATACCTGAGTGAATGAAACCAAGTAACTAAAAACATACAGGTGTTCTTGCGCATGATAAATTTTTTCCAAGTTATTTGTTTATTTTATGTCTTGCTCAGTCAATAATTCTTTCACAACTGTTGTTTGCAAGCTTAAAACTTTGTATTCTTGTTCTTGTTGTTATATCAGATACTATCAGCAACTCACTGAGCACCTGGTTGCTTGGATGAAGGTTTTTGCACTTCTGTGATGTTATTCGCAGTAACTGCGTCAGAGTATAAACATGCTCAAAATAAAATCCTCTGCTCAATATATTTTTTACCCGTGTTTAGCTCGTGTTTTTTCCATAGACATACTGTTTGGTTTATGCAGACATATTCATGGAACTAGAGCAATTTTTAATGGCTGTAAAAGTTTGGTGACTGTCTGCATTTGTAGAATAATGTCTCGCGATACTGAGGAAACACGATTCAAGGTATTATAAGAAAAACTTGTCAGGAAAATACGACTATCCTACATTCTTTCTGATATATTACTGATACGGAATGAAGAAGCCATCTTTGCTTGTGGACATTCTATATTATGTTGTTAATTTCATCAAAGTTGATCTTATAAGTAAGTGTTGTTTTATTACTCGACTCTCTGTAGTTCAACTAATCATGTACCATATAATTTATTATTTTATGAAATATTATTTTTAACAATGTTTTTTTTCAATTGCAATTATAACACCCTTTTGAAAAAGCGACACAAAAAGTAATAACCAAATCCCTGAGAGTTTGATAAAACAGCATGCAGTGCTCAATCATTGAGCAATATTGTTAACTTTCACTGCTTTTGTTCATGCAGTAATTGGTAGAGTGAATATCACCGTGCTGTAGGAGCCATAGTTATATCAATTGTATTTCTGTACCCAATATTTTAGATTTGGGGGGAAAACTTGCTAGCTTGGAGTAATACGCAACTAGGTAACTTGATAGAGCATGATGCCTTCAAGTATTATCAGTTTTTAAATAACCCACAAACTTTGGTAAGCTTGGTGTTTGACAAGTATTCAAAACAATTATTTCTATGAACATAATTTCAAAAGTAAAATGGCCATCTTCTCTTAAAAAATAACACCCAAAAACGTATCGAGCAGTAATAGTCAGTAATATTTATTGATGAAATAATTACTATTGCTATAAAATAAATGAATTAGCAATCAAACTATGGGGGCGGTTATGTCATGCTGTGATTAGTTTGATAGGGTTTTTATTTTCAACTCTATTTCAGAAGTTGAAGACAGATAATGTAAAGCAATCAACAATGTACAATAATTTTAGATTAATATTTTGTTGTGGAAAATGTTGCCGTGAAGAATGTATTTTTTATGTAACACTTTCCTTACCAAGTAATGGTCTACAGGCTACTACTAAACTGTGAGATATAGTTGAATACATAAGAAAAGTTGTTTTGTTGGTATGATTTGGGTACTTACTCTAAGCTTAGATAATCGAATGCGAAGAATCATTTCACTAGTCCAATCACAATGAATGCTCAATAATAATAATCAGTAATCAATGGAAATCTAGCAGGAGATAACTTTAGGCACCATACCATCCACTCATAAATGAAGCCGTTTTTGAGCTCGTAAAATACGCAGAAATACTTAACTTCTTGGAATAAAATTTTCAAGTTTTATTCGGACAACATATTTTCCATTTGACCAAAAGTGCACAAAAGCTTTCGATATGGAAGTTGATAACATGTCATTATTTGTATGGTATAACTGCTATGTAATTTTGTACGATTCAGCAAGTAGCAGCTACTCTCCCCACCCCATCCCTTGGTGTCCATCCCCATCATCTCTTTGTTTCCCCACCCTTTGAATTTCTGTCCTTTACTTGCCCGTTAACTCCTTAAGCTGCCATTCCTCTTGTTACTCCCTTTCTTTCACAGAGCTCCTATCCACTCCCTGGACTACTGGCAGCCATTCTCACAATTGCTATAATTCCACAAAGGATAGGATTTCATTGGGACGTCGCAGAAGTGAAACTTGCGTACTCACTCATAAACTCTCTTCTCTCCTCATTTTGACCGTTTTTTCCAGACACGACCCTTTTCAACCTGCTTTGTATCCTCAACGTGACATACAGTTATCCTCTTGCTCTCTACACACCTCTTGCAGTAAAAGAATGCTAACAACAAGAGATTCTATCCACTCCTACCCCTCTCCCTTAAAAGTAAAGGTTCATTTGTAAAAAGAATAAAGCTATTTTCAAAGCTGAGATTATGTATCTCTGAAATTGCTTTGTAATTTCCAACTGCCTAAAACAAGATTCCTTTTCTTGGAGCTTTATTTAGCGCTTTAGTCAAAATTTTTAAGCTCCAGAACTTTTGATTCAAGCATACCTTGAGATCTGGAGAGGTCAAACATTGCAGAGAGTCAGAGGAAGTTACTAGACTGGATAATCAACGTTTACGTACCAGGAGATGAAGCAATGGAGGCAGTGCTAAAAATGTATCAAAGAGGAAAGTGAGACGTCATAAACTGTTGAATAAAACCAGGGCAAGACTTACATTACTCTTTTTTAATATCGACTGCATTCAAGCTGTTCTCCATTTTTGTATGCATTGTTACTGGTTGCGCGATACATATGCATTAGTTAACACTTAATTTCTTTGAATATATTATGAAAGCTATGCGGTTCTTGACTTAAAATTGGCTAGTTGTTCTGGGTACTAAGATGTAAAAACTTTGTTTTGTTTAACATACCTAGTTCATGCAGTTGTTGCAGTTTGAACTGTGTTCTTTTCCTTTAAGTTTTGAGGGTGGATAACAAATGCCTATCCAGGTGGAGCCTTGACTGCAATCTTAGGTTTATACTGTAATTTCTGGTACTTCTATTACAGATGCATAGGTAAATGCAAATATTAGTTAGACGGAGTTTTGGTTGTCAACCAGCTCTACAGAATGCTTTAGTGCACATGAACACTTTTGATGGCCAGTTTACTCAACTATTGCTTACCTGAATAGATTGTTGTTACCTGTTATACTTTTGGCATCAGAAGACCTGTCACAGTTATGCATTTCCTCAGTTACCAGCAGCTGCCATGCCGCCTGTTGCCAGAAAGAATAATGAAACAAGCAGTAGAGTTTCAGATACTGTTGGGCATACAACTCTTATACTGGTTGACTAAATTTTGCTAATGAAGTTGCAAGCAGATGATTAGGTTGGGATCAGACAGCAATTGCAACCTTTATGATTTGCTTTTCATGCTTGCATAGTGTCTTAAACTCATCTAGCAGCTCTCAGGGCACTAGAGATTAACTCGAAAGGAAACTTTCAGAGACAGAGAATATTTGAAGGTACAACAGACAGTTTATTGTTCTGGACGAACACCTAAACACCAGTAATGTGACAATACCATAGTAAGTTGTAGCAACTATTAGCTTGCAGTTGCTGATATATGTACATGTGTTTTTTACAATGATATAGTGTAGGAGCTAATGCCAGTGCAGCTAGTTGATGCCGCATGTTGCACCGTAAAAGAGTTAAAGGGGTTGTGCCACGGTGTTTTTACCAAATTTCAATTGCTTTTGTTTGTATCAGGTCTGGATAATAATAAAATTATTTGTTGGAGTTGCGTTCTCCTCCCCGCTCTCATTCATATAGACGCAATTGCGGCTGACCTAAACGACTTTTAGAAAAATAGACGGCGCAAGTCATATAACGCTATAAAGCAGAAAACCAAAAATTTGGCTTGTTTGACTAGTTATAGGTCGTTCTATAAAAATTCTGGATGCAAGCACTATACTGAATCATAAAAAATGATATTTGAATGGTTTCTAGAATTATTTGGGGGGTTTTGAAAAGTCAGCAGGTGCCTGTTGACTTTGATAGGGTTGCTATTGCCAAAGGTGTCCGCCGTTTTATCAAAGATATTGCTATGATATACGTAATCTTTGGTTGTAGCCTCAGAGGTGTTCTTTGAATTACTAGAGGGTGGAATACGAAAAAACCCCAATAAAATGATGAGCAGCACAGTTGTTATTCGCTATGCACCTGACTGCAGACTGCGTCAACCCGCTCCTCCTATTATTAGTACTACTACTTATGCTGCTTCAGCTCCTCGCCTGTGATTTACACTCCATTCAACAACTACTATACTATATACCTTCTTGGGTTTACTATTTTATACTATTTAGAATCTCGCGACTCAGCTCAGGTGTGATGCCAACACATACTACATCTTATTTTATAATGGTATTTAGTTTTGCTAGCTTCTTCTTGCCACTACTACTAACTAACAAACAACAACTTCTTCGTAGGTAGTAGTTGTTGTTGTTAGTTGCAGTAGTAACGAGTAAGTTATTACTACTAACTACCTACTTACTCCTTGCTTACAAACTTTTACTACTATCATTATATTTTATTACTACTATTCATATAATTGTAATAATCAATAAATAAATATAAATTTATTATTATTATTATTATTATTTATAATTATTATTTATTATAATAAATTTAATATAATAATTATTATTAATTAATTATATTATATATTTATTATAATAAACAAATTATATATATATATAAATAATAATACATACATACATACATACATATAATACTGCAACAAAAAATAACAAGTAATAATATTACAAATATATAATAATATAACAACAACTACTACTACTACAAACAATAATATACGAATAATAATAATACTAACAGTAGTAGTATTATTATAATAATTATTATTGTTTGTATTATTATATGTACTTATACTACAACAGCAGTAGTAGTATTTAAGTATATATACATACAACGAAAAAACACAACAGACGGCAACAAAATTATTATTATTATACTGTACAGGAATTTAAGATGCAGTGGTAGCTGGTCACCTGTACAGCGGCCCACAGTAATAAGCAAATACGACAGTGCAGTGTACGCCCTTAAATTCGCCACAGCCTATTCCCGAAGAATAGGTGTGTCAGGTCGACCTAGCCGTTCGAATAATCGTTCCAGTATCACTTGCCCGTAGGTCAAGTGCAGTGTGAGTCGAATCGACTGACCACTTTCTACTGACTATTATTCTAGTTGCTAGTCGACTGAGTGCAGTACAATTTCCTCTGTCCAACTCTGTTGTGCAAGTATGTGAACTGAATCAGTTCCTTTGCCAGCGCAATCCGTGCAAGTGCTTACTTGTATATTTCTGTCAAGCTACCTGTGCTTTTGCATAAGTGCGCCTATGCTAGAGAAATAACAAGCAAGTGAGAGTGTAGGCATTAACTCTGAGATTATTTAGACAAGACATGGGTATTTATGCTAGAAAAGTTATATAATAAGATTGACACAAGAGAACACAAAAGCAGGCCACGCCTGTGCACGAGATTGGTTGATTAAGTACCAATAGAATCTTTTGTACATAGAAACAGGAGTGGCTTGGCAGCACGGTTGGCTGCCCAAGCACATGTATGAAAAATAATAAAATAGTGTAAATAGTAAAATATATAAAATGAGTGCACGTACATAGAACAGCGACTGAATAGACAATTCGGTAAGGTAAGACAGACAATAGACTGAATAGACAGTTCGGTAAGGTAATGGTATATAAATATAAGGGTATATAGTTCGGCAGGCTAAATAATGTCAAGATGGTCGGACCTGCTATGGGGGCGCTGGCGCATTTCCTCCACAATACTACTACCTACATTATTGTACTACTTGTTGTTACTACTGATACTACTACTACTATGACAATACTGATTTATTATTATTATTATGCCAAATTTTTTTTAGGATTAATTTGCATAATTTATATAAATTAATTTATAAATAATCGAGAAGTAATAGTACTGTGAGGGACGCCAGTACTTGTCGCTATTTATTATTTATCCACTTGTACATTGTCTAAGCCTTTGTCTCATTATTAACTCACTGTCTACGCATTATCTCATTATTTACTCACTTAGGCACTGTCTATGTCTTTGTCCCAGTTCTATTGTCTACCCGTGCCTAACTACGAGAGTCTATTCAGTACGGTTCTATTATGTACCCAAATAGATATTTTAATTATTATTATAAACCTTTTTCCACGAAGTAACAAACTACAACTTGGTGCTATGTTGTGAATACAAGGCGTGGCTTGTACATGTTTTTACCCGCCCCTTTTGTATAAATATCTATGTTCAAGCGATAAAGTTCAGAGTTAGCCTAGCTCTCAGAAGATTCTCTCTCTCAAGAAGCAGCACAGCTATAAGCAGCAAAACTACAAGCGCTGACCTGGTCGACTATTGTCAAGCACGAGGCTTGGCGGAAAGTGAGAACGGTTCGCCCTCTTACTGCGTATTCCCTCGCTACGGTGAGAAGTACGAAGCAAAGCACCTGGTGCCCTGATAGTTCGGCCCATACTAAAGTCGGACGCTAGAGTTCGAGACAAGATCACGCAGCAATAATTCCAGTACAATTATTGTCGATCTCGACTGAGTTGAAGTAGACAAACAATTATAATTCCAGCATAATTATTGTCGGTGATACAGTTCGCAACAAACTTAAAACTAAACAATAATTACAGCGCAATTATTGTCGAACATTGTAAGGTTCGGACGCAGCCAATAATTATAACATAATTATTGTAAACTGCCAGCACTCATTCTGCACCAGATTCGGCTGCACCCATAACTGCACAAACCAGTGAATGCTCTCCAACAATAATAGCACATTATTGTACGCTGACTTGGGTAGAGACAGAGCACGTCGGGAAGGTGTACAGGTGGCTACCACCCAGACACAAATTCCTGTACAGTACTACTAACTAATAATAGTAGTAGTTCGGTGTCCTAATAAAAATTACAAGTTATTTTTCCTCTACTACTGTTGCTGCAACTGCAAGAGGTTCTTGTTGTTTATCATCAGGTTGTTGTTGTTGTTGTTTTAGTTTTAATTCTTCATTTTTCTGCTATTGAAATTTTATTGATTGTATTTGATATGTAATATTATTATAATAGATAATTACGATCAAATAATTGTTATCTGACTATTGTAAATTATAATAATCTAAAGCAATAAACAAGAACATTATAAATGGAATTTATAGGAGACAGTCAAGTAGTCATTGTGGTGGTGGTTACCACTTTCTTATGTTGGAATTTGAATGTCTGTAAAGTGCATAATGATACTGTATTAATTTTAGTATGCATAACACGATGAACTGTTCGTCTACATGTAACATCACTGTCGTGTCATTGCAATTTTTAGATGCACTAATTAACTACGCTTGTTATTTTTGATTGACTTTACTGAGTTGTTCTTATGTATTATTATGGCACTCTTGTGCTAAGTTGCGAAGAAACATTAATCACAAGGTAATTCTGTTATAATATTTGATGTTTTGTTTTATAAAATGTTGTTGTTGGAAGTTGTTACACACTCATGGCATACAATATACTTCATAGAAATGCAAAATTATACAGTGTAACATATTGCCTGACTGCAAATAACTATTATGGTTGTTTAACTTTTGTATGCATAAAAATGGCTTGCCCAAAAAATACAAATATCTAGCCCAGCATTGTGTCTGGTCACATTCTTTCACACGCGTTGGGATATTTCCATTTTTTAGAGGAGTCAGACTAACAACTCCAGTGCTGCCATGGAGAAGCACGTGTTTGTTGAAGGCCTGGGGGAGCTAAAGAGCAAGCTAATCATCAAGCATGTGGTAACGGACAGGCACCCTGGCATCAATGCCTACATGCGGACTGCGCAGGAACAGCCGAGAGTGGCACACTAGTTTGATTGCTGGCATGTGGTGAAAGGTATCTATACAAGTATTACTGCGTGTTATATGGACTAGCTCTTATCTATACAAGTATTACTGCGTGTTATATGTACTAGCTCTTATCTATACAAGTATTACTGCATGCTATATGTACTAGCTCTTATCTATACAAGTATTACTGCATGCTATATGTACTAGCTCTTATCTATACAAGTATTACTGCATGCTATATGTACTAGCTCTTATCTATACAAGTATTACTGCATGCTATATGTACTAGCTCTTATCTATACGAGTATTACTGCATGCTATATGTACTAGCTCTTATCTATACAAGTATTACTGCATGCTATATGTACTAGCTCTTATCTATACAAGTATTACTGCATGCTATATGTACTAGCTCTTATCTATACAAGTATTACTGCATGCTATATGTACTAGCTCTTATCTATACAAGTATTACTGCATGCTATATGTACTAGCTCTTATGCGTACGAGTATTACTGCACGCTATATGTACTAGCTCTTATCTATCCAAGTATTACTGCATGCTATATGTACTAGCTCTTATCTGTACGAGTATTACTGCATGCTATATGTACTAGCTCTTATCTATACAAGTATTACTGCATGCTATATGTACTAGCTCTTATCTATACAAGTATTACTGCATGCTATATGTACTAGCTCTTATCTATACAAGTATTACTGCATGCTATATGTACTAGCTCTTATCTATACAAGTATTACTGCATGCTATATGTATCATTAGTCAGTCAGTGCAATGGGAAAACAATTCATGTGAAAAAGTGTGCCAATGGAGAATAGATGATGGTGATACTTTCTGGATAGCTGCTAACGTATACATTTGCTAGCTACTACTTGCTATTTTGTAGACTGTGTCCGGAAGCTTCAGGCTGTAGTGCTGCGTATGATGACAGACGAGGAATTTGATTCCACTCTGCATCTGCCAACAGCACCTATCACCATGACAGATGCTCTAGATGTTGTAAAAGACAAGGAGGCTGCTATTGCTCTGCACGAAACCAGATTCTCGTTTGTGTAGAGACGGTAAAAGGGTGGCTTGGGAGTGATTGTGCGTCAGGGTGAATAAGGGCTAAGTACCCTCGCCATCACTTCCTTGTGCACCGCCAGGTAGGGTGTGCGTGGCGTTAGTAGGTTGGTGCCCGCTCCCGAACTGGAAGGTGAGCTATAGTCACTTTAACCTTCACGAGGTGCTCTCTGTGAGTAGTCTATCACAATTGCTGGTCAATACTTTGTGATAGATGAATCTAATAGGTGGCTGACATGCTTGTAGATATGTTGTAACATTTCCTACTGCTTAGCATATAACCCAGTGTTGTAGATGAGGCTCATATTTTTTACCCATGCCATTATTAAATTGTTGTGCGATAGTTGCTTGGATGGTGTCTTATCCTGTCTAACAGCTATTTGCATTAAAACACCATATGGCATATGTTTCACTTGTAGCTTCCATATTCAATTTATATAATATAAGGTTAGTCTAATGATTGATGAGATAAATTTCTGTGCATGTCATTTTTTTAATTCTGTGATAATATTGTATGAATGCTATTACATGGTGCCTTGTTGTATATATGTTTATAAAACAATAAAAAAATTTATTTATTGTTCGTTGTAACTTTGCCGCTGGTATGTTTTTTATTATCGTGTCAATAACATGAAAGATTAATTAGGATTAAATTATCGCAGTGTTAAAATTAATCGCAATTGAAAATCTAGCCTCTGCTATTGCTTTGGTAAATGGGCTACAACAGTCAACCGAGTTTTTGAACATAAATTTATAGTTATGTCATTCAGTAATCTTTTCGTTTGGATGAACTATGTATATTTATAATGCCAAACTAATTTTGATTAATTAATCTTGAAGATCGATAAAAATATATTTCCCAACAGCACATTGGCCTTTACAATATTAACGATGAACTTACGGTTTTATCAGCCAATGTCTGCATGCAGGCAGGTGAATGACTGGAATATTTACCGAATAATACATAGGCTGAAATCCTTCACACAAGCCAATCTGAATGAAGTTTATTTTGTATAGTAGTTGTAACAGCAGTAATTGTGTTCATGAACAACTCTATGAATTGGTGACTCTGAAAAGAGCCGTTAGATAAGGAAGCAAGTGTACTAGGTTAGGACAAGTGGTAGGTGACAATCACTCTAAACCTCCTGGATCATAGTAGTTGTCAGCATAGTGGATCTCTGCAATCTCAGCTTCTGTATACTGTGGTTCTCACCCATAACCTTCGGAAGATGCATCACTGTCATGAAATTCAGGTCTTTGTTCAGCATCAGGAGCACTACTGCAAGGAATGCTATATCGGGCTCCCGAATGTTGAGGAGGTTGATGTGATTATAATAAATAATAATAATTTATTATATTATTATTATTTATTATTCTGTTGTTGATGGATGCTCAATATTGATTATTCTCCAATCATCTACATTACATACACTTCCAAATCAACTGAATCTAATTACCTTTAGTTAATTGTAATTATATAGTTAATCACATCAACCTCAACATTCGGGAGCCCGATATAGCTTTCCCTACTTCTTTTTTTTTCTTTTGCAACCTGCGTCGGCCATGTTGTTATTTGTATAGTTACCCGTGAAATAAACAAAAAGATTTTTATTAAAAAACAGTAATAAATTTGGTTAAAAGTTAAATTTATGAAATAATTCATGAAATTTATTTCGCTGAGTTATATTGCATTCTTTATTATTGCATATATTGTATTTTTGCATATTAAAGTTTATTATTATAGATTACACCAGCGATTCCATTTTTCACTGTCGGAGATAACTCTACAAACGTATGTCGTCTATTTTCGGCGTGGCACGACCCCTTTAAGTAGGTTAGTGAAGGATCATGCAATGTTGCCTCAACGCCATAACATACTCAGGGAATTCCAGTCGGTGAATCATTCCGCCCTGGCAGCAATCCTAATCGCGTTTATTGATGTTTGGGCTAATACTAAAATACTCCTACCAGTTACAATAAGCCTAAGTGATGGAAACTTACTAAGGCTGGGGATCACCTCTCTGACGAAGTGAAAGCTTCTGTTGCAGTGAGAGTGGAAACAAGCACACAAACAATAGTACAATGGGAACACGGGCATTGTAAGACAGGCGAGCAAAGACAAAAGGCTAGAAGACGTTTTAAAGAAGCTAGGCTTCCTCCTCACTGGATTGGACAGCAAGAAGAGGTGGTGCTTGAAAGCTAATAAGCAGTACATAGGTTGTTTAATCATTTCCCATTATACTTTTCATTTAATGGTAACGTGTTTTGTTATTAATCTGATTGGTTGTGGCTTAATAAGGAGCGTTGTATTCCTGCATGATTAATATACAAAATGGTGTAGACAGCACTTTGCTATGGGATTTTATTATAGTTTGTGTTTCATAGTATACCGGGAATACAATTTAATATTTATGCTGCTGAATATTATTGGTTTGAGTCTATGAATTTGTAGCTTGAACGAAAGCCTGTATAAACTTTGCTGGAAATAATTTGGAGTGACCCCAAGATAAGAGCAGCTTGAGATAAACCCACGGGCTTGGGATTGCTCAGAATAGTCTTGAGTAGCCTGCCAGACAGGCTAGGAAGTATCTAGGGTTTAGGTTTGGAGTACCGATTACCCTAAGTGAGGTTGTAAAAGTTGTAACGTTGTAGCAGTTAGTTGAGACCCACATAGGGTTGCATTGAGTAAGCAGCGGGTGGTTACAGAGCAGTAGAGACCACAAGTCTATCATCTGTGTCACAGAGAGGATACCTCCAAAGTACTCCAGTAAATCCAAACCAAAACTATTGGACAATTCACTGGGCAATTTGTTGCATTTTAAGAACCAAAATTCGATAATATATACAGTTTAATGTTTATTTTCCAAAAACAACCTTTTCTTGATAGTTTGGTCCAAAATCAAAATGTCATACCTAAATTTTAACTGGGTGCCATGTTTGTATCATTATAAGTTTTGTATCAACGATAATATTAGTTTTTGTATAATACGTTTTGAGAGTTTTTTAGAACGTTAATAACATTGCAAAACACTGATCATATTAAAAGGGAAGCAACCGAGGTGTTATTTTCAAAACAGAAGTTTTTGCCTACTTATTTTTTCAGCATAATCAGTGTCTTTTAATGCATCATCTTTTTCATAATCATAGTGAGAATAGTTAAGTATCAGTCACAGTATGTTCAGCAATTATTGGTTCATGTCCATGAGTAGGAGCTTTTGAAGAGTATAGCCTTCAATTTGAAATGTAAAGTCTAATTGTGGGAACAGCCTTTAGTAACCTTCTTTCATCTTGTTGACCACAGCCTGCTTTGGAAACTGGGCTTAGCTTTTATCTTTCAGCAGAAGATAGCTTTTTTAAAAGCCAATCAAAAGACATAGCTAGTTGCTTAGAACACATTAGTAGCCATTAATTTGTTGGATGCATGACTGGTAGAGCAGAGATATTGAAGTTTAGATTTGGATAATTGGACATTTCAAGAGAAGAACTAGTGAAGATAACAACATGGAAGGTAGATTCATCTACATTTACTATGTTTCCATATCATGACAAAATGTCGCCAAATCTTTGTGGTTTGCTACCACAAATAACTGGCGACAAGGGCATATATTTCCACGACTCAAAGTTTATCGCCGTTGGTTAAACCACGCCCACAGAGGCAGTTGCAGTCAGTGTGCTGTTAAGTGCAGTTTAGACAACTAGCGTTGCAGGCTGTTTTTTATTATTTTCTTATATTGTGGAATAAACATATAAAAAATATATCACAGAGTTGTTGGCTAGCTAGGGGAGCTGTGTGATGACAAAATATTTTAGTAGCACTTTGCCATTGATTCAATAAATTATATTATTTATTATTATTAGTTGGTAATAATAAATAATAATAATAAAAAAACCACCAAGTGAATTTTTGCTAAAAAAAATACTACCATTTGTTTCTCATTACTGCAATAATTAATTACCAGCATCTAAGATTCGTCCGTTTTAAATCAGTTGTATTTTTTCATAAATAACAGTGTAATAAACCACAAATGATCATCGTTAGTGAAATGTAAACACACACAAGCCGACGATGCCATGCGGTTACAATGGATAATTTGTGGCTTCCTGTTTTATTACGCATGCCTGGTTTTATCGCCTTTGGCGACATTAGCGTTTCCAATAGCAATTAGCATCTGGAATTTAGCTTATCGCCAATTTTTCGCTTTCAGAGAGCGACAAATGTTTGTCGACAAGTCTCACGACAAATTTGTCGATAATGGTGTTTCCAATTGGAATTTCCCTTTATCGCCGGCAGTATCGCCAATTTGTCATGATATGGAAACATAGTAATTGTGTCAGGGATTGATATTCTTATGCAATAGGTTTGCAACCATTTCAGTAAAATCTATTCAATTTTCTTAAATATCATTTGTTCAAGTTGCCTTCCACCAAGCTTGGCCAGGACTCCCGAAATATTACTTTTAAAAGATTTTTTCAATTTTCTTAAAAGAATAATTGTTAAAATTGTCCCAAAAGTATGCATCTGTGAGAAACTTAATTTTTATCATTTGGTAAAATTAATGTAAATTGTGTCACAGCTTGTAAACAAAAGTAACCAGAGTGAAAGAAATCCTTGGATTGGCGCTAAAATACAAGAGTGTTATAAATTTAATGCACTTTTTTAATACATTGTCAGCTTTAAAAAAATTTTGTGCACAGGTTCTTTTTGTAATAAAGTTGCATGTTAAAACAGAAGCAAATCAAGCAATTATGCATAACTTGAATGCAACCTTTTATGGTTCCTACAGATGCTTAATTTAATAAATTTACTCACATTAACAAACATTTTTCCAAATTCTCTGCAATTTATTCAAACAAAAGTAAAACAATTTGAAAACATTACTGCAATACAAAATGGGTTATAGTCACTCAGTATTTGTGTACCCGGTGTAATTTTGGGAGAAAAAAACATTTGCAGAGGCTGTTTTGATAAAACTCCTGGGTGTCTACACTGACAAGAATGTATCCTGTAATGCTCATAAAAATTATAGTAAAGATCATTTTGGTTCAAAGTCAACAACTTCACTTGAATGTTCTCAACCTATGAACAAAAATGTGCTGAAACCGATATATGATGCGTTTATAAACTCTTAAATCAGCTAGTGTTTGGAAAACTTCGGTAATGCCCCACACCCAGTACTATATTATTATAGTTTAATTACTTGTTAGTCAAAAATAAGTTTTGAGTATTATCAAAAAATCTATTGCACCATCAATTCCTTCTTTACTCAGTTAGCTGGGCTACCAGTTAACTAACTTTATAAATTAAAAAGTACGTTCCTATCATAATGCAAGTTTCATAGCAAGAAACATTTTCCAACTAGTACTTATAAAACAAGTTACTCTCAACTAATTTTATCACTTTCGAGGCCCGAAAGCAGTGAATCACAGGCAGATGTTCATCTTTATGAAATGGCGTACCGGTGCATATTTAGGACGAAAAAGGATATTTTTCAACGCCTCAATCGGAGACTATCTGTGTAATCAGTTTTCGCAGAGTTTCTAAAAATCACGTGCAGCTTAAAAACCTTCAGAAACATTTTTTGACTAACTTCTTGAGTTTATCAGAAAAGTAATCTTAAATTTTTGCACGTGTTAACTAATACCAGCCTGCGCCTAAACTGTATCAATACTACTGTGCTCATGGGCCACATCATCGGTTTTATTGTATGTTACGCTGTAACAGTATAATGAAGTAAAACATGCGCACACTCACTTGGGGTTTTTAGAGTCACCTTAGGTTATTCAGTGGAGTGGTAGATAGATGTTTCTACGCTTTTGTTTGTTTAATTAGATTGTGAACTTAGCAGGGATATAGAGGAACACTTCATTTTAGAAAATCTTAAACCAGGAAACACCACGACGATTTAAAAAGATCTTATAAGTCCGCTTTTCTCCTTAGCAAATTTTTGTGTCCAAGTTAGGGTTTTGCGGGTCAAATGTTGATTCTAGATATGATGTATGTATATAGAGGGGTTTTTCATGATTTTTAGTGCATTGGTGGGTTTTACTGAAAAAATTACATTATTTTGGCAAGCATAAGTGTTAATGGAAAACTATCTAAAATCATATTTAAAACAGTGGATTGACATGATTGCTGTTGGTAACCAGCTGAAGTAGTTGCTGTTAGCGTTGTAGACAGCATGTATACGTGGTGGGTTCGGTCAGTCACACTACTTCTCCACTAATCAGCTGTAGCCAGGCATCTTGTCCGCTGGTGCATCAACACAATCAGCCTCCAAAGCCCTGACTAATATCTATAACCTCTCACCAGAAAGGATACCGGGCCAGTATGGCTCCAGAAAACACTGCAAAGGAGTTACCTCAACTCCGCAACTAGCTTGAGTTCTCGGCTCAGGCACACAACTCGGTGTTTCTAAGTTTATACAATTATTTGTCATAATACAAACTAGTGTAAAAGCAAACAGTGACTAAATGCAAATGGCACTAACCAGCAAAAAAAAACGAACATGCTAAAACCTTGGTATTTTATAGGTCGAGTTACAGGAAGTTATTTGTCTACTTTGGACTAGACCAATCATATGTAACGTAGATGTACTAAGCAAATGTACGATCAGATTATAAATATCGAAAAGTTAAACAACATGCATGTCATTAAATGTATCTAGCTTCCAGAAGTAAGGGGCAAAGTTACTTGTGAAGGGACTTTAGAGGTCTCTGGACCATCTGGTAGATTCTCGGTCTTCGGTAAGTCTTTGGATTAAAATATCTACATCTGGAGATGGTAATAAGGTGTATATGGATTCCTAAGGCTCTGTGGCTTCTTTTAGTTCTCTGGCTATAGCAGCCATGTTGATGCCCACCCGGGATGCCTTTCCAGGGTCCGTATACCCTCATGTTTTTTACTGAGTTATGGCACTATTTATTATCATCGGTCTATTACCTGTTAGCAGTAATGTAGGAGCAGTTCTCTGTCATGGAGTCTAAGGAAAAGGTTCTCCTGGGTCCAAGTTTATTTTTAGTTGGCACCAATTACCATGAGAACCTGTGAGGTACCTTTTTGTGTGCACCAGGTGTTATAATTTTAAATGTTTGCTAAGTATTTATTGTGTATGGTTTGTTTATATTGTGTTTTGTATGTTGATTTAGATGCATGGGTTTGCATGATGATTTAGATTGGGGGCTTGAGTATTGTATGAAAATGAAGCGTTGTATTATTGTATTATGTTTATTTGATTAAAATAGTAATAGTGAATGTAATAAGGTTTAAATAATAGTGTAAGAAGTGAATTCAATGAAGTATAGCATAATAGGTTGAAAAGTGCAGATACTATAAAATAGTTTAGTATGAAGACTATAAAAACTTTTTAATTTGTAGAATATTTAATGATATTGCAAGAAATATCATCACACTCGGGATAAATGATGATAAAAGATTTTTTCCATTTTTAGTTCAGTATTTTCCGATACAGACAGAGTCATTCCTGAAAAATTTTGCAAATCGTTATAACTAAAAACTCTATAAAAAGGAAGTGGTGGAGTTTTAATTGCTACCAAATTGTTTTCGCATACCATGTAGTGTTGGATTTTGTTAGAGTAGAGTTCGTACTCCTAGGAAGTATGTTGGTTGTTGTTGTTCTCTGTGCAGAAGCTCTTGATCGTTCCAAATCTAAATCAATGTAAACCCGTGGATGTAAAACAAAGGGAAGTGCTGGAAATGTAGTTGGTAGAGTTGTTGTTGTTGTCATTGTCAGATTAGTTGTTGTCGTTGTCCGAGTAGTTGTTGTTGTTCTCCGAGTTGTAGTTATTGATCCTTCCAAGTATAATTGGATGTAAGACAAAGCTTCATCGGTTTTGCAAACAAATTGGTATCGATTCATCCTATCATTTCTGAAGCAGTTTGATCGTCGATAGATAGGATCTACAGAACACGTGAGTCTATGCGATCAAAATTTTAAAGTTTGACCTAAAATACAACTCACTACTCAAACATCTGTGTTGCCATGAATTCCATGGTGACAATCCAAAGCCTGATGAGATAAAATGAATGAATGAGTCTCTGTTGCAAGACAATGTCTGAAAAGGATAGAGAACCATAGAAGATAGATACGGTATTTCATTTTTGTTGAGAGAGAGACTTTTTTACTCCAGTTCACGCTTTCATCGTCTAGACTTAACTGTCTTAAACATCAGCTGCACTTGGTTAATATGATACAATTAAAACTCAGTATACAGAATTTTGGGATCGCATCTTTCTTTGTTATCTCCTTTACACGTGACGCTGATGATAATTTTGTTTTGAACAATCTTTAGACTTTCAAAACTCAAAAACGACACATTCACACCTTTGACACCGTCGACATCAGTAATGATAGTAGTTGATTCATGTTGATCGAGTGATTGCACCTTGCGCATGCAAAGTCGAATGTCTCAAATTCTTCTGTCAATGGACAGATCAGACGTAAGATTTTGTAGTCAAATGCACACAATTCCCCATTCTAAAACAGTTTTGCGTTTTGGGTAAGACCTTCCGTATCATTTTCAACTCCCATCACACATTCCTCTTCATTTGGACTGTATTTTGTCGGAGTATTACAGGATGTTTCATTTGTAGACGTTTGACTTTTGCAAATCCAAAAGGCCTTTCAAGGGATGAAAAATCTGCAATACAAAAAGTTTGAGGGGTAGGTTCTCTCCCAGTTATTGTCATCTGCATCTGTATGTTGTATACTCCTTTCAAAAGGCGCAAAGAATAAGACATCATTTCTTTCCATAGCTCCGTCGTTACATTCATCAATATTGTCGGTGTAAAAGTTTCTGCTGACATTGAGAAATGAAACCATCAATAGCAGGACAATTGTGCAACTCATTTCAAAAATACTTTTGCTTTCAATGTTGGCAATTAAATGCTTTTGCTCGTTGACGAACTTGTCGTTTATACGTAAATGACTATTGACTTATTCATCTCACTCAGTTGCTTTTGGAGATGTGAGACAATTCCATCAAAGTGATGGTCAAAATGTAAGTACGGTTCCACTCGGGTCTGAGTCGAAAGAATATGTGAAGATGTCCACTAAAATGCAGATAGACCTTTTAAAATCAAAATATCTACCAAATCACTGAGCTCAGCATCTTCCAAACATTGTTTTATATCAATCAGTTTGCTTGCTCTTTTGAGATCCTCAAAATCTATCATCTGGTCTTCTGGACAACAGACTTTGGATCAAAGTTCCTATAGTGGTTTAAGCATTCAAGAGGATTCGCTTTTGAAATACAATTACATCGTAAAAATTTACTTTGTATCGATTTACGAGCTAGATTGAGTCCTAACACGAAGTAAAATACTTCTTCGGTAATGAGTTGAACAAAAAGAGGATCCAAGCATTCCAAAGGAATGTGCTCAAAGTGGGTCTTTATGAATTTGGGAACAAAATCAGCCAATGTAGCGATTGTCTTGAAGACTCGAGTTTTTCCACTCATGTTTCTTGTACAGCTCAGTGATGAATGACGCGGATTTTTTAGTATCGCTTCTTTTATGAATCCTTGCTCATGGTTGTTGAATCATCAACGTTCAGTAAGCCATTTGAGTCATCGTCATCAAGGCTGAATGCAAATGGATAACCTTCTGCTATTGCAAGTAATCTATCTTTTAAACTCTGGTAAGATAGTTTGCTTTGAGCTGTAGGCAGTAAATAGGGATTTAATCGAGCACATAAATTTTTTAACATGAAGGGAGACCTTAAATCATCAAAGGAAAGGTTCTGAAGAGCATCTATCCATTCATCATGCACCAACAATCTCATTTTGGAGTTTTTGAAAACTAGTCTTTTATTGATCCGGTCGATAGCATTTGACAGTTCTTGTTCGGTAGGTGCAGCACCTTTTACCAACTCGGCGTATCTGTCGCAAATGCTGCATTGTCGATCGCTGTATGAACAATGACAGTTTAGTAGTGATAGATTTGTTGCTTGCTTGTAAAAACTACCTCCTAGTACGCAGTATACACATTCTTCCGTAAAATAAATCCTCAACATTTCATCAGAGACTTCAGCCAAAAAGTTCTTGTCTCCTATAGCATTGGAAGCTTCTTGGTGAGCAAAGTCTTCAACACACAACATGTTTGTTGTTATTCCGTTGAGCTACAAAACGCGAATGTTGTGTCATCAAACGATAATGTGTATTTAATCTTTAAAATTTTTAATTATTTGCTGTTTTCTGTTTTTTTTGAGGTTAAATGTGATAAATATTGTGTTAGCTCATGTAGATTTTCATAAATCCTTTAATCATTACCTGACAATCATAGATTGGACAGTGCTTTAGTTCCGATGAGCATTCAGTAAATGTTCTTTCTTTACACTCACTGCAGTAAATGAGATATCCACATGGAAGGGAGATATGATTGGCAAGTACTTTTTTTCATGTGACTCAGACACGCATTGAGCAAGTCTTGTTTGCTCTGGGTGATCTCCATCTTTCTTCATGACTTTAGTTGTTTTAGCATCTAATAAAACTTTGTCACCACACGCTCCTGATTTACTCTCATCCAAAACATAAGTTCCATCATCCTTCAATTTTTTTTCCGGGTTCTCATCGGGAGTAGTCGTACTCTCCAAAGTGTGTAAAGCTTCAATCATAAATCCTATTTGCTCAAAACATTTTCCACTCAACATCAAGACTTTTTCTACATCATTTTGACTATGACCCAGTTTTTCACAGATAAGTTGCATTGCCTTTTTTTCATCAGACTGCGCTATATGTTTCTTTTTTTTGTCGATGTGTCTCAAGTTGTCTCTCACATTTTTTTATTTGTCCGTTTGTTCGTGAACTTCTTCAACGTATTTTTCCCCCTTACTCATAAGTAAGAAGGGACTGTCTAGAAACCAACGACAGTGTTTCATCCATGGTACATCACTCTCCAATCTTTGAGCTCACCCGAGCAAAAGAAACATCCTACACTATTGCCAAAACCAGGGTAGTAAAAACCTGCACTGGAAAGGAGTTCCATAGGAACTTTACCCTTCCATCACTTGAAACTTTCTTCTCTCGCCGATTCAGGAGCAAATCTGACTGCGCTAGCATGATCAATCAAGATACCTAGAGGTGAAACCTCTGGGGCAAAACCTGTCAACCGACTAGTTCTTTGTTCTTGGATCATAGAACTTTTGACAATTGAGATGTTTGTCATTTCTTTCTCAGTTAGTTTTCTAGGTATGTACTCTCGATTGTGAGTGGATAGTCTTCTAACAAAACGACAAAAGGAAAAACTTTTAGCATGTTCTATTGTTGGATGCTCATCTACGCTCTTCCATTTCAGTAATATCCTTCTGCAGAAAGCGCACTGAACACTATAGTCTTTTCCGAGAATGTAAAATCTAGCCATTGCCATGTTTTCACCCGAGTATCTACCTACATGACTTCAGTTTGTAACAGATGACTTTCTTTGATAATTCTCATCAAGCATCAAAGTCTCTTTTTCAAAAAGAGAGAGCTCGTCGTAAATGAATTTGATAAAGTCATTTGGGAAAAGCTCCGCAATAGTTTTTTGTAATTTTAATGTCGGTAGACTACAATGATTGTCCAGATAAGTTGCAACGACATAAATTACCGCATTTATGTTGGAAAAAAAGCGTTGTAAAAACAACGAGTTGATGTTGAGTAAAATATTGTCTTTTCATCAAATAGGATTCCCAGTATTTCCAAAAACGTTTTGACTTTGTTTTTCATCTTTTTTATCATGGATGGCATTCACTACATGCTTGTTGTTAGATGCACGACATATGATTTTTATACAACGGTGACTGGTTTTTTAGCTGTGTACAAAACAACTAGTAACTTCTCAGTTATTGCTCAAAGAGGAACTTTTGTTGAAAATAGAACTTTTCCTCTCATCTTTGATAATTGATAATATAAAATTAAAAAAAAAATAATGATATAAAGCAAAAATAAAAGAAGAACTTAATTTTAAGTTTTTCGATGTACATTTGAATAGATTACAATTAATATGTTTATAAAGACTTGCATTATAAATAAAGGCTTTTCTTTTGACTTAGATGAATGTTCTGTATAGTTGTTTGAATATAAGCTGAATCCTGCTGGTTCCTGCTGAAAAAACTAATTCTCATTGAAATCCTAAAAAAAATAATAAATTGCATTACTAAAGTTTGTGTCTGTGATTTACAACTACATAAATGATATCTATTACCAGACTATAAACAAATAGTTTTAAAACTTACATATCATTTCAACCTTGATAATCTTTGGATAAGTGAGGATTGGATGGCTTTTGATGATAAAGATATCAATTCTTTGGAACTGTAAAATAAACAAATACCTTTTATTAAAGCTAAACAACCTATGTAAATGCAGGAGATAATAAGTAATTAGAGTTATCTCCTTATCCAAAAGATAATTTTATCAATGACTAAAACTAGACAGTTCTGAGAGTAAACCAGATAGGTTTATGAGTAAATCTTTTTAGAGAGCAATTAGCTGAGTTTTTCAACTAGTGTTAATTAATTATTTATTAGTTCTAATCGTAATGCTGAAAATCCTTCTAGTAGTTGTAGTAGATGTTGTTCCTATAGTAGCTGTTGTGGGAGTGGATGCTATCTGTGTGAAAACAGTAGCTCTTAAATAGCTAAAGTTGCACTAACCGACCTCGCGCGAAAATCCTTTTATAAGATATATGAAAATTTTCGCTCAAGAAAAAAATCTATTCGCCCGAAAATCAGCATATATATTATAAAGGGATATTTGCACAACATTCTTTGTGTAAAAAAACAACATTCTTTATCTGAAAAAAGACATTCTTTGGGCAAAAAAACAACATTCTTCGCGCGAAAACTCTTTATAATATATAAAGAATTTCAAGCAAAAAAAGATTTTATATTATAAAGATATTTTCGCGCAAAAAACAACATTTTTCGCGCAGAAAAAAAACAACCTTTTTTGCATTAAAAAAAACAATCTTTTTCACGCGAAAAAGTATCATTTTTTGCACGAAAAAACAACATTCTTCGTGCGAAAACTCTGTATAATACATGAAGATTTTCGCGTGGAAAAAATGTTATTTGCGAAAAAAATCTGTATATATTATAAAGGGATTTTCGCGTGAAAACTACATTCTTCGCGCAAAAAAACGACATTTTTTGTCTGCAAAAAAACAATGTTCTTTGCTTGAAAAAACAGCTTCCTTCACCTGAAAATCCCTTTATTATGTATACAAAGATTTTCACTTGAGAAAAAAACATTCACCCGGAAATTTCCGTGTATATTATACAGGGATTTTCGCTCGAAAAACAACATTCTTCATGCGGACAAGCAACAATTTTCTTCGCGGCGCGAAAATCCCTTTATTATGTATATGGAGATTTTCGCGCAAGAAAAAACAACATTTTTTGTCTGCGAAAAAACAACTTTTTCGTGCAAAATTCTTCCATTGTGCATATGGAGAATTTCGCGCGAGAAAAAAACATTCGCGATGGGAAATCTCCAAATATATTACAAAGGGATTTTCGCGCAAAAAAAAACAGTTTTTGCTTGCAAAAAACATGACTTTCTTCACGAGAAAATCTCTTTGTTATATATGACAATTTCCGGGCAAGAAAAACATTTAACCACGCGAAAATTTCATATATATTATAAAGGGTCTTTCGGGCGAAAACTACATTTTTCACACAAAAAACAAAAGTTTTTGTCTGCAAAAAACAATACTCTTCGAGCGAAAAAACAACTTTCTTCGCACAAAAACTCCTTTAGGATATATATGAAGCGTTCCGCGCGACAAAAAAATTATTCGCGTGAATATTTTCACATATATTATAAAAAGATTTTTGTGCGACAGACAACATTTTTTGAGCGAATAAAACAACATTTTTCAGACAAATAGGAGATCTGATTAGGTCAATCAGTGCAAATTTGACTATATAAGAACCACTGTTTTTGCACTAAAATCATTCACTCCACCAACATCTACATAGCATCTACTACAACTACTAGAGGGACTCTCAGCAATAAGGTGAGAATTAACAAATAATTATTTAGCACTTATTGGTAAAAATCAACTAGTTGCGCTGTGAAGTGTCAGAGAGTTATCTTTAGGGTTTTAATTATTTATATTAATAGCACTTGGTTAGCTTTTGTTTTAAAGGATAATTTTTTACATTGCTCAGTCTATCAAACCAAAACTCTACTATTATCTGGTTTTTTGCTTTGTTTCCAGTTCAACTTCTCACTCAATACTATGGTTACAGATGATGACATCAGAACAGACAACCTTCTGACATTCGAACCAGATCCTGATGAGAAAAAAACACATTCCACCTGAGTCGCCTATATTAAGGAAGAGACTAAGAAAACCCCGACCAAAACCATGGAATTACGATTAAAATAAAACAATTGACTGCGCATTTGCTCTGAAAGTACCTTCTAATTCGAATCTTTCCTGCTTGGCAAAAAACACTGCCAGTATGCTGAACTCTTGTCATGTAAATGAAAGAATAACGATTGAAAGGTTTCTATTGCTTCATCTACATAAATCCAAAACCATCATTTTTGGAGATAACTTACATTGAAACACCAGATGAGGATGTCCATAAAAACTTGTCCATTATCCACTACAATGTCAAAACATTTGGTAGCAAACGACAAGTCAGATCTATCATGAGTAAAGATGAATCCGACAAGTTAGCTCCATTACACCTCAATGTACCAAGACTGGTGATTTTCATGGGTTTCGATCAGGAAAAGCGTGCGATCTATCATTCGATCAGATTTCCCGCTACTATAACCATTGAAAACACTAAACAAGTAATTAGGTTAATAAGAAGCAAAGCACTTGTTCAGTTGCTCAGCATGATTAGTATTGCAACCCTCTCTGTTTTCTGTAGGTAGTGTAATCAGTTTTGAATCTCCTCAAGTAACTCGTCATTTAACATTACCTAATGGAGAAATGGTAATGAACGCACTGCTAGTGAACTACAGATGTTTGCAATACGACGGATTGATGATAGGGTTTCTGTACATACCCGAAAAACATGCTGTTGACATAAAAAGAATTGAAACAGGAGTTATCCTTTTACAAAATCGAGAAGTTAGTGGATTTGGTCACCTTTGACACGATATCGTCGCATTCACACCAATGCAACCAATGCAAGCAATGGGAGCCGCGCAAAACGTAACCAACAAACTTGATGAGTCTGAACAGTTGAAATACTTTGCTGCCAATGAACTTCTCGAAAACAGGATGTTACGGCTTTCAGCAGGAAATGTTACTTCTAGCGTTTTGAAAGAGCCTTAACTACAAGACAAGAACTGTGATCAAGGAGTTCAAGGTGAACAATACAACTCGGTCAGTGATTTCTCTTTTCTATTTTCTATTTAGTATATCTATCCATTGTAACTAATACTTCATCTCAAATTAGTCGCAATAATTTATACACCAAGTAATTTTTTGTTTTAGATATCAAAAGATACAGCTGATCAGGAGAACTAAACAAATACATTATTATCATTCAAGATTCAGTAAAAGCCCACTACAACTAGCAATGCGTTGATTAGTAAAAGACATTACTCTAACTCTTTACTAACAATCAAATATTATATTTAGTCAACGCTTATTCATTACAACCTACTATTATTTACTTTCTGTTACAAATATTTTCATTTTTACCTAGACTTCTTACACTATTAGTATATACTTCATTACGCTTGTTATTACCAAACAAATAGCATTGTGTTGATTAGTAAAACACATTACTCAAACACTACTATCAAACAACTATTATATTTAGTCAATACTTATTTATTATATGCTACTATATATGGAAACTTGGAAAACCTAACTTGGAAAACCGCACGAGTTATTCCAATTTTTAAGAATGGTGATATAGCTAATCCATCTAACTACCGTCCAATTTCCATTTTACCAGTTTTGTCCAAAATTTTTGAAAAGCACATAAACAGATGTCTCAAATACCATTTGAATCATAACAATTTGTTGCACAATTTACAAACTGGTTTCCGGGAGGGAGTTTCATGTGTTGATACAGTTCACAAAATAGTTGCAGAATGCCAAAAAATCAAACTGAAAAATGAGATTGCTCTTCTACTGTTTTTGGATTTCAAAAAAGCTTTCGATTGTATAGACCATGAGACTCTTCTTCTAAAACTTACACATTGTGGTATAGATGGAAAAGCATTTTCTATCATTAAATCATTTTTAAATGAACGATATCAACTGGTGAAGATAGGAGATGATGTTTCCCAAACCCTACCTGTCCATATTGGTGTCCCTCAGGGATCAATTTTAGCACCAACCCTTTTTGTTTTATATATAAACGATTTACTCAAATTATCTTTAACATCTAAACCTTTAGCATATGCTGATGACACTATCTTTTTATCATCACACAGTAACATCTCCACATTAAACTATAATTGCAATTACGATTTGACAAAAATCTCAAAATGGTGTGTTGACAATAGAATGATTATCAATACTGACAAATTGCATTTTCTTTTGTTTAATTATCATAATAGTTTGCATAGTTTCCTTGTCACTTTTGAAGGTAAAAACTTGATGCGAAAAAACAAAACGAAACTTTTGGGTTTTATGATAAATGATAGGCTCACTTGGGATGACCATATCTTAGTAACAGAAGCCAAACTTCGTAAAAACATAAACCTCCTGCAGCTATCACGAAACTATCTTACTAACAAATCAGCGAAAGCTTTTTACTATCACTTTATATTCTGTCACCTGGTTTACGGTATAATTATTTATCACAATCTATCTCCTAAATACCTGTCAAAATCTTTATTTTCATTACAGAAAAGAGCTTTTCGATTGATAGCAAATGTTCATACCATTCCTCTTTCGTTAATTAGAACAAATGACATCGCCACTTCAATTCAACTTTTACCATTACCAAAATTGGCTCAATATTTTACGGCAATCACTGGTTTTAAAATTTTTAATAACATTTTTCCTAGCTTTATTTCTGTTGATTTTACCACCAGTCGTAACTGCAATTTTAATTTTCGTAACTGCAAGAAACTTTATGCCAACACACCAGCTGCAATAGAAACACATATATCTACCACATTCAACCAACTGCCTACTTCTCTGAGAATCTCACAAACCCTGTCTGTTTTCAAATCAAATTTATTCAATTATCTTTTAAATACCAATGGAGAATTATTTTAAACAAACTGTGTTTGAGTAGACTTCTTTTTTTTCTGTGTTCATTTTATTTTCTGTTTCATTTTTGATTTTTTGTTTTTCTTTTAGCTATGGCACTTTATGAAAAACATTTTTATAAAATGATATTGATGCCAATAAAGTATTATATATATATACTATTATTTACTTTCTACCACAAATATTTTCCAAAGCAATTTTGAAACTGTTATATATTAATGAATATTTGTCTGTTTTCCTATTTATATACGTATTATACTAACAAAAATTATCTAAAAACTAACAAATACACTTTTGTCAGAACTGTAAAGCAGTCCAAAAAATCTAACTATTAAAAACAAATTTTAGGGGTGTATAGTAAGTCTTTTTTTCACCGAGAGAGCTTATGATAGAGATATTCCATGCTTATGTATAATGTTTCTTATATAATAAAGTTATACAATAATACAAGGCTTCATTTTTATACAATACCCAAACCCCCAATCTAAATCATACAAACCCATGCATCTAAATCAACACACAAATCACAATATAAACAAACCACACACAATAAATACTTAGCAAACATTCAAAATTATAACATCTGGTGCACACAAAAAGGCACCTCACAGGTTCTCGTTGTAACTGGTGCCAGCTAAAAGCACACTTGGAACCAGGAGAACCTTTTCCTTAGACTCCATGACAGAGATCTGCTCTTATATTACTACTCCTGTTCTGTGCCATCACTAACTTAGCATAGCATAATCTTTTTACACACTGATTCTAACAGGGGTACGTTAAAGTCTACCACATAAATTAATGTCAGCATCTAAAACTTACTCTACTTTGGATGTAGAGCGTGCTTGCACACGTAAAATTTCATTTTATCTTGTGCATGTTAGAGTTGAAGTAAAAGTAATTGGGCATCGGGTGGCAGTGGTAAGCTGCCCAACCTAACGCCTCTCATGCTAGAAAGCCCTGGTAGAGATGCATGCTGATACATGTTTTGTCTTTTACAATTTTGACTATTGCTTGTATGTAGGTCACTTGTACATGGAGCAGAAATTGGACTTTCTTCACAAAATTTGCTTCAATGCCTTTTTGGTTTAAACTTGAGTTCACCCAGTCAATTTCATGGTCAAGTACAGGCAAAGAATCAATATGGTTTTAAAAACAGAATGTCCATTTGGAGTTTCATTTATGCCTTGAGTGGAGTCAGTTTTTATTTCACTCTGTGTATCTAAGACAAGCACCAAAATTTTTCATACTTGATTTGTTTTTCTGTTTTTTGGGGTTTATGCATCTCTTGCTTGCATTCAAAAACATGATTAGCAGTGAACCAAAACTTTAGTGTTCAGTTGCTTTATTAAAACCGATTGCATTTACTTTCCATATAATGGTCTTATATTTTTCACTCAAGTTTTTTTTTCAACCAAAGTGTATTTTCAAAGTTTTCGTCAAATGAAGGGCAAAAAATAACTAATGTTTGTATGTCAATACATTGTATATGGAACAGGATATTAGTTGAAAACCTCATAATAGCTGAATAATATCTCATAGATTGCTGAACAAATCATAAAGAAAATAACTTCCAATTTGCCAAGTAATAAAAAAACGTAGAAAGTGCATCGCTAAAAGCTGATATAGTTTGTAAATCTATTACCTTTATATAATAGATTTTTCATGATAGTTATCTCATAACATTCATGAGGATATAAAACCGGTCTATTAAAATGAAAAAATTGTACTCGCTTGTTATAATTTATTTAGAGTTCAGTTTCATTCGCTACCTACGAACAGTATTGATAAACGCTCGTTGATTTGTTTTTTATTCAGTAAGCTACTTTTTGTTGACCCTCATGCTCCAACCAAAATGGTTATTTATTGATTAAACTTGCTGTTGATCCAAATACTTATATTGCATGTTGTTCAGGGATCATAGGTTTCGATTACTCCTGATAATGCCTCCAAATATCACACTTAATTACTCCTGATAATGCCTCCAAACATCTGACTTGATTATTCCTGATAATGCCTCCAAACATCTGACTTAATTACTCCTGATAATGCCTCCAAACATCTGACTTGATTACTACTGATAATGCCTCCAAACATCTGACTTAATTATTCCTGATAATGCCTCCACACATCTAACTTAATTACTCCTAATAATGCCTCCAAACATCTGACTTGATTACTCCTGATAATGCCTCCAAACATCTGATTTAATTATTCCTGATAATGCCTCCACACATCTGACTTAATTATTCCTGATAATGCCTCCAAACATCTGACTTAGTTCTTTTTTCATTGTTATGCAGGTGATAACAGGGGACCATCAATGAAAAGAGCAAGAATAACTGATTTCGACTCAAGAAAAACCTCCGGCTATTCGGAGTATCCTACTAAAAGAAAACCAGGTACCAAATCAATTACAAATATTTTGTTTTATTTATTTCAACACAAAAATATAGTAATGAAAAAAAGTTAGCAGCAGAGGAAATGTTGGGGCCCAAGGCGCAATAGCACTGCAGCTAGTCGAGGCGCCAGGCCCGGTATGTTGGCAGTCAGCAGTCGTCTCTACATCAGGTTGAGTAGATGACGCCTCAATGCTTGCCTGAAGCAATTCTCCCACCTAATAGATTGAATTGAACTCGGCAGCCCATTCCACATAGAAGCACAGTGGTAACTCACTCTGCGATGTCCTACAGCCATGGTTGATTTTGGTAGAAGTAGGTTAAGTTGAAAAGCACGAGTCAAGTAATTGTGATGCAAGTGAGATTGGGTAGAATAGAAAGTTTTGTGAGCAAGTATTAGTAGTTTGTATTTGTATATTAAATGTACGGGTAAAATTCATGAGTTTTGAAAACGAGGTATTGTGTGAGTAGTAACAGACTTTTTATATATTATTCGTATTAATTTTTTTTGCAGAAGGTGGATTTGGTTAAGATAAGTGGTTCCAGAATTTCTCCAGGGTTCAACAGAATAACTAATTTTTGAATTAATGAAACAGTTATACATTAAAAGCAACATTTTTCTTGTTAAAAACCTCGAGCATTTAAATAGCATTCCTATGTTAGGTCTTAGTTGTGTAATGAATTTCGGTCTTGTTGCCACAAAAGTCCACTAGTCTCCAGGATTGTACCTTTCTCCAGAGGGGATACTGTGCTGCTCCACGGTGACAACGAGGTTAGTACTGCCGGATCATTTGGCATACTCAGAGCTCACGGCTTAAACAAACTACACATAGTGTGGTTTGAATATTGGCTTTTATTCCTCAATACCAAAGTCCTAGGGTGGCAATCCACTAGGGTGATTGGCAAAACATCAGTGAATAAATGCAATAAACATAGGCAGAGTCAGTCCTTTTATAGGTAAGCTGACAGCAAATTATTTACGTGTAACATATAAGAGTAATAGTACAGGAAGTAATCAAGCCAAAAATTAGGGTTATATAAATAAAAAGCGAATAAGGTAAGGAGTATGATTAAAAGTAAGTGGCGACAAGTGGCTAAAGGGCGGAGTCCTGTCTCTATTGTCCAATCACATACTCTGCAGGGCTCCAAGGCTATAACCAGCTTGTGGTCTTTGCATCTGGTAATCTGAGAAAGGGTACTTCCTGTTCCTATCCTGGAGTGGGCTCCTAAGTAGCTTTGGTGATTCTCTACTATAGCGGCCATCTTGTGCCGGCCCGGTATAGCTATCCCGGGTCGGTAAGAAGTCAATATTGGCCCTGCAGGGTTCAATACCTCCCCTGCATGCTGTGCCACTTGCAGAGTATAGCTCTCCACCTGTACAACAGTCTACCAAAGGCTGGGGGTGGGAGTTTAGCGCACAAATCTCAAGGGGTGAGGAGTAAATAACCAGTTCACTTTAAGCCTTCACCAAAATCTACCACAGTTTTTTGCAAAGTTTTTCAATTTGTAATTTTCAAGATAGATTTTTGTAAATTTCAGCTCCTACATTTTTATTGAGGGTTTCTCTTTCAAATAAAAATCGCCTATTTTAATTAAATTAGTTTTTAATGAGCGTGTATTTTGGTTTTTAATACAATATAATTAGTTTTATCTAGATTTAAATTGAGTTTGTTTGAGTCGCACCAGTTTTTCACAAGTTTTAATTCTTCATTTATTTTTTCCACATGTTCGCTTAAGTCTTTACTCTCAAAAAATAGATTAGTATAATGGGCATACATTTTGTAACACTGAGTAGATCGTTTATATAAATTAAAAACAAAGTTGGGCCCAGGATGGAACTCAGTGGTACACCGCACATAATGTCACAGAATCTAGAAACTATCTCATTTACCATAGTCAGTTGTCTACGGTGTGAAAGATAATTAGAGATGAGATCAATGCTGATGTTCGAAAAATTTAGAAACTTGAGCTTGTTTAGTAGAATAACATGATCGATTGTATCAAAAGCTTTACTAAAATCTAGAAATATTCCTAAGACAGAATTTCCATTATTCAGTGCCTCCAGTATTTTCTCTGTGAACTTTATGAGAGCAAGAGATGTGCTTTCGTTTTTTCTGAACCCATATTGTTGGTTATTGAGTATGCTGGTTTTCTCCAGGAAATCTACTAATTGATTGTTTATAATTTTTTCAAAAATTTTACTCAAAGTTGGTAGAATAGATATCGGTCTATACTTGAACAGTCTGTTGCTGAGCCATTTTTATGCAATGGTTTTACTTTTTTTATCTTTAAAGAATCAGAAAATTTACCACAAGTGAATAATTTGTTTATAGTGTGAGCTAATGGTACAGCTATGATATTTGCACTGGTTTTCAGTAATTTAGCTGGCATGTCGTCAAATCCAGAAGCTTTCTGTAGATTAATGTTACTCAAAAGTGCCTCAATAGCTACATTATCAATATCGGCAAAGCTGAAACTAAGCCTTGGTTTGTCTGCTGTTAAAACTTTGGTTTTTTTTGTTTCTGGTTGACTTTTAAATTTACAAGCTAAATTGGCTCCAATCGATGTAAGATAATCATTGAAACAGTCAGTCAGTCAGTCAGTGGGAACAAGAAGAATATTTCTGAGCAGCAATATTGTTCCTAATCAAAAGAGCAATTTTTACAGTGTATTTACGTACTAATTAATAAGCCTCTAAAAAAACTCTTTCATTTCTTCATTTTCCTAACCTACACGTCATAGGCTGTTGGATGCAATATGTGTATGGTCAAGTACATGCATAGTTGTTAGTAGTGCTGGAGCAAAGTTTAAAATTTTGCAGATACTTACCAGTGCAACAGATGTGAGTTTGGAAGTGATGAGTTTGTGGATTACATTGCTCACAAAAATGCTCACATGAAAAGAGAATATGACGCTATCGCAACATCCGCTTGCTGTAAGTTCTGGTATACATTGCTAAGATAAACCATGCAGTGTGGTTGTCTTGTATAAATATGTGGGACCAAACATCAATGTGTGTTCTCTTTTAGATAAGATCTGCTTAACTGGGATACCTACTAAAAGTCAAATACAGAGTCTAGGGTCTTCTTCAAAAGACGTCAAATACATAAATTTAAATGCTGACCTTTCTTGTACTAGCTGCATCAATATGTCTGGAGCAACATTGGCCATTCCACGATTGCCAGAGTTATCCAAACAAAATCAGGTGTATATTCAAAATACTTCACCTGTGACTCTTGAAGAAAAACCCAATGTAATGAGGTTCTTCACCACTCAACCAGTGTTCGCGGTATACATTAAAGACAAAAGTACAATGATTGCTAATGATAGAGGAGTAAAAGCCATCCAAGAATGTCCACTTGCAATTGATTGCCCGGTAAAGCCTGTAAACACCCTGGAGTGGCTCGACAAGATATTAGACACTCGAAAAAAAGACCGAGATACTAACAACTAGGAAAAATGTCAGTTTAAAGACTGCGAATTTATCAGGTAGTATTGATGTCTTCATACTAAATTGTTATTAAACTTATTGTTATGGAAAAGTTGCTGATTGACTTTGCTGCAAGTACGTTTAGTAACATTGAGTTACTAGAAGCATAAAAATAGGAAACCAGCAAACATTCAGAGCTGATGGTCTGCCGAGAAAGAATGTTACAGTTGACTTAGCTCAGGAACTCATAAATAGCCTTGACCTTAAGCTGTAAATACTACAAACACTTTAGTAAAAAGTGTGCAAATGAAAATTGAGAGCTATCATTTTTCTCTACATCAAGTACTGGCTCAAGTACAACCTTATCTAATGGTGATGAACTGTTTTCTACTCCATATCTTCATATCAAGGACTAGACATATTACATTAAGACATGTCAAAGTGAAAGAAAGAAAAAAACAGAGATTCAGAATCAATTTAAGTGGCTACAGTTGTTATATATTCATATTTCGGTGTATCAAAAGAAAATGAAGATTCCAAATGACATTTAGAAAAATGATTTGTTGTTGTGAGATTTCTTTCAATCCAGATGTTAGTTTTTTATGTTTTGTATGATTTGATAGGTTCCAGTAAATACAAGGTCAATCTGTAGATCATGTTGTTTAAACATAAACTTCAATCAACATCACAAAAATTACAAATAGCATTGAAACGACAAACAGCCTGATTTCTGGGACAGAGCTTATGGTTTGCATCCATTCAATGACTCATTTGATGGAGGGTTAAAGTTAAAGAGTAGCAACTGTTTTACAAGTTTTTGTTCTTGCAAGTGCTTTTGAGCAAAGAGTTTTTTCTCACAGGGTTTGTTCCAGGCTGTTTAGTTTTATAGAAACTTGCACTTGTTGTTGTTTTATCTGGGTTATCTGGGTAGTTGGCATTTAATCAATGCTTCAGTTTTTGTCTTACACAATAAATATTCTAAGCATCGCAGTGGCATTTCAGTATTGAAAGCAGCCTAGAAGCCAGATGATGCGACAGCATTTCAACTAGCCAATACTCAAAACCTCTCCCCCTGAAGCTTTGAGGAAAGAGCAGCAAATGTTAAACATCCAAAAGAAACTCTGGGGATGATGTGACAATTGGTTTAAGGTGTTCACACCGCAATTGTTGCTGATAGCTCAATGCAAGTCGCTGAGCACTTTCATGATGTATCATTTCTGTTATTGGTGTTATCAACTTTTCAAAATCGCTATGAACTATTTTTTTGCAGTTTTGCACAATGTTGTTCCACAAAAACACTGATTGTTTGGTGCTATATTTTTTCTGCAATACTTTATTTTAAGAATTGCAGTCTTGGAAAAAACATTTTTTAGAAATTTTTTGCTCTACACCGCCCTACATCGCCCTACACCGCCCTGCACCGCCCTGCACCGCCCTGCACTGCCCTGCACCGCCCTGCACCGCACTGCACCGCCCTGCACCGCACTGCACCGCACTGCACCGCTATGCACTGCTACACTAACTATGCTATGCCTTTTCTTGCTAACACAGTTTCCACCTCTAACCATTTGAAACTAGTAGTTTCAATTTGATATTTGTTTTGGTAGCCAACAAATAAACCAACTCACAGTTTTATGAAACTCTCTTATGATGTTACGTTTGTATAGAGTCATTTATTGGAGTACAGATTTTATTACGGATATACAATGCGTAAAATAGAGACATGAAATTATGGTAGACATTCATCGGTTACTTCAACAAGCAATTCTAGTGAACGTACAAACATTTCTGTGTCACCATTTACCTGTAAATATCGAGTGATTTGGGATTGAGAGCGCACCAATAATTTGCTTTCCATTTATGTTGAGTTAATTTTTTAAAATAAATTTTATCCCAAACAGACTTTTTCATTTTCTTTAAATTGCCACTGACATCTAAAGTTATTGACATGTCGGATAGTATGAAAATTGACAGCAAGTGTTTCTAATAATAAATCCATTAGTAGTATAATAGGAGCAGATCTGCATCAAACACAGATCTGCCAACATATCAAATTTTTTTTTTTATGTGTTAAACTTATTGGATTGTTTACAGACCTGTCACTCATGTATTTGTTAGTTTTTACATGATTTTTGTTAGTATAATATGCATCTACATAAGAAAACAGACCTGTTAACATATTGTAATGGATTCCGGTCTGTTACCACGGACATCCACTATTCTCAAGTATTCTACCTCTCTCCAGAGGGGACACTGTACTGTGCGACAGTGACAACTGTGCAGGGTAACCGAATTACCCGGTAAGGCAAGAGCCCTTGACTAAGACAAACAATACAGCGTAGTGCTTGTACAGGTGGTTATATTCTCAAAGACAAGGTGCTAGAGGGTGTTTAGTCCTCTAGGTTGGCAACATGAGAAAGAATGCATAGAGTAAGAAAAAGTGCTTTCCTTTTATAGGAGAGCTAACAGGTACAAAACATATAACAGCTAGAGCACAGGAAGCAAACTAGCCACTACAATCAATTATATAAATAAGTAACCAATCAAACAATGCAACAAGGTTAAATAAGGGAGGTGCCAAGTGGCTAAGGGCGGAATCCTGTCTCCTAATGTCCAATCAGCGGTCCTGCAAGGCTCCCAGGCTGTATATAGAGTAGGGTCCATGAAGTCGGTAATCTAGGGAAGGGTACTTCCTGTTCCTGACCTTGACTGAGTTCCTACATACTTTTGGAGATCCTCTTCTATGTCGGCCATCTTGTGCCGGCCCGGTACAGCTATACCGGGTCGGTAGGGGGTCAATACCGGCCCTGCAGGGGTCACTACTGGCCCTGCACACTATGCCACCGGCACAGTAAGACTTTCCACCCAAACAGCTGTTGACCGAACGCTGTGGGTTGAAGTCTAGCGCATTGTCTCGCAAGGGTGGAGAGCAAACGACCTGTTTACTGCTAGTGTCCACCAAAATCTACCACAATATTGCATTGTTGGTTTTTTATATAAATATTTTTACAGACCTGTTACAGTATATTTATATAGGTATGTAAATGTATGTGTGAAAATCAATGTAAATGATAATTGACAGTTGCACAGACCTGTAAGATATTTATTGGTTTGTTATTTGATTACACTGAAGGTTTTCCTCCCATTTTAGATCCCAGTCGACATGTTCTCCTTGTTTTTGACTCGTTTGTTTTGGTAGCGAGTTAGGTGTTATATTTATTTCATTAAAATGGTGGATATAATAGCGAGCGTAATGAAGTTTGTAATAATAGCATAAAAAATGTTTATTTGATTAAAACGATGGATATAATAGCGAATGTAATAAAGTATATCATAACAGCGTGAAAATAGTTGGCAAAATGAATAATATTTGTAATAGAAAGTATGTAATAGTATGGTATGGAGCATATAAAAACTTTATTCGTAAAATATTCAATGACATTGCAAGAAATATTGTTACATTTGGGATGAATGATAATGAGAAGACTTTTCCCATTCATCGGGTAGCTATTTTCTGACACACACAAATTCGTTCCTGAAAAATGTTCTATATCTTTATGATTAAAAACTCTATAGAAAAATGGTGGAATTTTAATTGATGTGGAGTTTTTTTCGCATATGGTGCATTGTTTCTCGCACGCACAATCATCAGCTGTCTCTGGAGTTGTAATGTTTGTCGTTGGAGTAAAAGTTGTAGTTACGTAAAATGTGTTGCTTGTTGGATATGTAGTTGGAATTGGAGTTGTTGTTGTTAGAGACGTAGTTGGAGGATTTTTATAACTTTTGAGACATTCCATAGTTTCATTAGTTTTGCATGCGTAATTTTAATCGCCAGATGTTGGAATGCATTCTCCGTCGATAGGATTTACAACACAGGAAAAGCTGAAGAAGTCGAGTTTCGAAGAACGATTCAAAGTATGTGTTATTAGTCAAATGAACGCGTGACCGAGAGTTTTTTCAGAGCAGACATCCATAGTTAGAGAAAAAAGAAGGAGAGTGATGCATCTGTAAGTGGTGGTAGTAGTGCTGTTGTTGCTGTTGTTTTTGTCAGAGCTGTAGTTGTTGTTTTTGGAATCGTCATTGTTGTTGTTGTTGCCCGAGTCGTAATTCTTCATCATCTACATGCATTCGGATGTATGCCAAAGCTTCATGGTTTTGCAAGCAAACTGGTATTTGCCCATTGTGTTGGTTCTGGAGCAGATGGATGAACTCCATCAGGAGGCATGGCTCATTTCAAAGAGAGTATTCGATATCTTAAAGTTTGATCCAAGAAATGAGCAGCTACTCAAACATCTCTTAGTCCAAGAGTTCCATGATGATATCCCAAAGCCTGTGGAGATAAAATGAATGGAAGGGTGTCCGTTGTGACACATAAGCCAAAACGGATAGAGAACGATATCAGACCGATTTGGTATTTCATTTTCTTGCAAGAGGCTTTGTACACCCTAGTTTGTGCTTGCAACCACTAGGGTTAACTGTCTTAAACATCGACTGTAATTGGCTAACATATTACAATTAAAACTCAATATACAGGAAATTGAGATCGCATCTGTCTTTGTTATCTCCTCGATACGTAATGCCAATGATGATGTTGTTTTTAACGGTCTGTAGACTTTCAAAACTCGAAAGGACAAATTCACGCCTTTGACATCGTCGACATCAGTGATGATAGTAGTTTGTTTAGTGTTGCTCAAGCGATTGCATCTTACGCATGCAAAGACGAAATTTCAAATTTTTGCGTCATTGGGCAAATCAGACAAAAGGCTTTGTAGTCGAATGTGCACAGTTCCTCTTTCCGAAACAGTTTTGCGTTTTTGGTAAGTTCTTCTATATGATTTTTAACTCTCAACGTGCAATTCTCTTCATTTTGACTGTATTTCAACAGAGTATTACACCATTATACATTTGTTGATTTTTGTCTTTTGCAAATCCAAAAAGCATTTCGAGATACGAATAATCTGCCATATAAAAAGTCGGAAGGGTAGGTTCTCACGCAGCTATTGTCATTTGCATCCATATACTTTAAGCTCATTTCAAAAGGAGCAAAGTATAGGACAGGATCTCTTTCCATAGCTCTATCGACACATTCGTCAACATTGTCAGTGTAAACAATTCGACTGGTGTTGAAAAAAAGGCGTCAGTAGCAATACGATTGCACAACTCGTCTCCAATGTGTTTTCGGCATCGGAGTTTGAATGTTTTGCTCCATGGCAAGCGCAACATTTATACTTAAACAGCTATTGCTCTGCATATGTCGTTTAGCTGTTTTTGGAGGTGCGAAGCAATCCCATCAAAGTGGTCGGCGAAATGTAATTATGGCTCTCTCCCCAACTGAGACAATAAGATATGCGAGGATGTCCACCGAAACCAGCATAGTTCTTTAAAAATTGAAGCCTCCACCAAATCATCAAGCTCAACGTCTTCTAAACATTGTTGCACGTCAATCATTTTGCTCGCTCGTTTTAGGTCTGCAAAATTTATTGTCTTTTTCTCTGGAATAAGAGACTTTTGGATCAAAGTTGCTACAGCAGTTTAAGCATTCAAGAGGATATGCTTTTGAAATACAATTACAAAGTAAAAACTTACTTCAAATCGTCGTGCATGCTATGTTGAGTCCTAACACCAAGTAGAATGCTTCTTTGGTGACAGTTTTGACAAAAAGAGGATCCAAACGCTTCAAAGAAATGTGATCAAAGTGGGTTTTTATGAACTTGGGAACAAAACAAAATCACCCAGCATTGCGATTGGCTTGAGACTTCGTTTCCTCCCACTTGGATTCCTTTTAGTCCACAATGACAAATGATGTAGATGTTTTCGTGTTGTTTCTCTTATGAGTCCACTGCGTTGGTTGAGCCAGTTGAGTCATCATCACTTGTTGAGTCAGTTGAGTGGTCATCGTCAAGACTTGCGTGTGTAGGGACAACCATCGGCTGTAGCAAGTAATCTAGCTTTTAGACGCTGGTAAGATAGTTGGTTTGAGATGCGGGTAGTACATAGGGACTTAATCCTATGCGCTGGTTTTTCAACATAAAAAGAGTTTTTGAATCGCTCCATGAAAGTTTCAAAAACACGTCTATCCATTCATCTTGCACCAACAATCCCATTTTAGCATTTTTTAAAACTGTTCTTCTGTCAATCCAGTCTATCGTTTCCGACAGTGCTTGTTCGGTAGGCACAACACCTTTTACCATCTTCGAGTATCTGTCACAAACAGAACATTGGATATCGTCGTGCGAACAGTGACAGTTTAGTAGGAAAATATTTGTCACTTGTTTGTAAAAACTACCTCTTAGTATGCAGTATACACATTCTTACGTAAAAAAAGTCCTCAGCATTTCACCGGAAACTTCAGCCAGAAAGGTTTTGGCTCCTATAACCTTAAAAGCTTCATGGTGAGCAAAGTCTTCAAAGCGCAACATGTTTGTTGTTATTCCAATGAGCTATAGAATGCGAATAATGTATCTTTAAATGGGACATGTATTTAATCTTTGAAACTTTTTTTATTTGTTTTTTTCTCTTTTTTGAGGTCAAGCATTATAAATATTGTTTTAGCATAAGTAGATATTTCATAAAACTTTTCATCTCCACTTGACACTCGAACATCAGGCAGCGGAACAGCAGCTCAGCACTGTTTGGAATTCGACAAATGTTCTTTCTTTACACTCGTCGCAGTAAAAGAGGTGACCGCACAGAAGACAAATATGATTGGCAAAGATTTTTCTTTTGTGGTGCTTACATACACATTGAGCAAGTTCGCATTCTTTCGAGTTGTCTTTTTCTTTCCTCTCGTCTCCATTTTGCCTAGCACCCCACAAATTTTTGATGCTGCACAGTTTGCTGTTTGTTTTACTCTCGCTCAAAACACCTGTTTCACCACTGGTCAAATTTTCTTGGGGAATCCCGTCGAATAATCTCACGTTTTTGAAAATGTGTAAAGCCTCAATCGTAAATCTTATTTGTTCAAAAGACTCTCCGTTCAGCGGCAAGACTTTTTTTATATCTTCTCGACTATGACCCATTTTTTTGCTAACAAGTTTCATTGTTTCTTTTTCATCCAACTGAGCTAAATGTTTATTTTTCTTCAGTCGATCTGACTTAATCTCTCGCTCGCATTTTTTTGACTCTTTCATCCATTCGTGAACTTTATCAACATACTTTTCCCCCTTACTCATAAGCCAAAAGGAAGAGTTTGGAAACCAACCGCAGTGTTCCTCTCATGGTATATCACCTTCATTTCAATCATTGATCTTCCACAAGCAAAAGAAACATCTTGTTCTATCGCCAACACCTGTGTAATAAAAGCCTGCTTCGGAAATGACTTTCATGGGAACTTTACCCTTTCACAATTTAAAAGTTGCTTTTCTTGTTGATTCAGGAGCGAAGCTGGTTGCACCTGAGCATTCAATGGAAATACCCAGGGGTAAAACTTTTGCTCCCAAACCTGTCATCTATCTGTTTCTTTGTTTTTCAATCAGATAGCTGTCGACAATGAGGATGACTTTTAAAGTCTTCCTTCATCAGCTTCTCAGCTCTGTTCTTTTAATTGTGAGTCGGCAATCCTTTACCAAAACGACAAAACTGAAAACTTTCAGCGAGCTCTATCATCAGATGCTCGTCTTCACTATTCCAATTTAATAACTTTTCCCTGCAAAACGCGCACTGAACGCTATTGTCCTTCTCGGGGTTGTAAAATCTGGTTTTGCCATGTTTCCACCAGAGTGTCTATTTATACTTATAAGTTCTCAGTCGGTAAAAAATGATTTTCTTCAATAATTTTTATCGAACATTAAACACTCTCTTTCATAAAGGGAGAGCTCGTCATAAATGAACTTGAAAAAGTCCTTTGGAGAAAGTTCTGCAATTGTTTGTTGCAGTTTTAATGACAGCACACTACAGTGGTTGTCTGGATAAGTTGCAATGACGTAAATCATCTCATTAGTGATGGGGAAAGAATGTTGTAAAAACAACGACTTGGTTGTGGGTAGAACGTCGTTTTCCTGTCGAATAGGACTTTTAGTGTTATCAAAGATGTTTTGAATTTTTTTGTCACCCTCACTTTAGTTGTAAATAACGTTTGCTACACGACCGCTGTTTGATGTGCGACACATGTTTTTATATGGTATCAAATTATTTTCAAGTTGTTACAAAACAACAAATGGTGACTCGTCAAATATTGCTCAAAAGGGAAGCGATGATGCTAATTGAATTTTTTCTTTCATTTTCAATAGTAACTGCTTAATCTGCTTGTGTTTTCACAAGTTGACTGTGAGTTTTTAATTGAATGGGATTCAAGATTGATAGTTGAAAATAAAATAAAAAACGTATCACTAAAGACTATGTTTGTGATTTACTACTAAATAAATAATATCTATCGAGAGCCTATAAACAATTAATTTTAAAAACTTACATATCATTTAAGACTTTTAGTGATCTTTGAGTGAGTGGAAGTTGGAAAACTTTTGATTGTAACAATGTCGAATCATTGTATCGGTAAAAGATATAAATATATTTTGTTAAACTCATATAGCTACCTAAATACAATTATTAATAAATAGTTATAGCTCAATCGTTGTCTCTCTGACAAAAATTCAATTTTGTAAACGTCCAAAGACTTGCAGTCTTGAGAGCAAGCTGGCCAGGTTCTAGGAGTACGACTTCTCCACAGCGCGAACTACCTAAATACAGTTAATAATGAATAATTAGAACCTAGTTGTTGTCTTTCTGACAAAATATCAATTTTGTCAACGTCAAAGACTTGCAGTCTTGAGAGCAAACCAACAGGGTTCTAGGAGTACCCCTTCTCTACAGCCCGAGTTATTTAAGTACAATTAATAATAAATAATCAGAGCTCAGTTGTGAGCTTTCTGACAGAAAGATAATTTTTTCAACGTTCAAGACTTTGCAGTCTTGACAGCAAATCAGCTAGGCTCAAGGAGTACAGCTTCTCCACCTCGTTCAAACAAGAATTCAAACCGGCGTTATCTTTTTACGTAATTGAGAAATTAGTGGATTCGGTCAAACTCGACATGACATCATCGTATTTACACCGATGCAGGCATTGGAACAAGTGCAAACATGAGCAGCAAACCCAATGAGTCTGAAAAGTTGAAATACTTTGCCGCGGATAAAGCTGCTGAGGACAGCGTGCTGCTGCTTTCAACAGGAAATATCGCTTCTACCCAATTGGAATGTCCTAATCTACAAGACAAGAATTGTGCTTGAGGAATTCAAGACATCTGATACAGCTTGGTGTGTGATCTATCTTTTTTACATAATGTAGCCTTTTATCAATTGTAATTGAATGTTTCATCTCAATTTAGTTGCAATAACTCGTTTACCAACTGATTTTTGTTTTAGATGTAAAAAAGATAAAGCGACTCAAGGGATTCTAAGAGTTCACACTATTATCATCCAAGTCTCAGTAAAACTTTATTACAAACAGCGATGTTTTTGGCTAGTAAAATTATGCCTGAACTATTCATTAACAAACACTTAATTTAATCAACGCTTATTCATTACACGCTACTGTTATCAACTTTCTATTACAAAGGTTATCCATTTTAACTATGCTTCTTATCCTATTATTATAAACTTTATTACTCTCGCTATTATATCCACCATTTTAATCAAATAAACATAACATTTAACCCGCTACCAAAACAAACAAGTCAAAACACCAAGGGCCCGTGTCAACTGGGATCTAAAATGGGAGGAAAACCTTCAGTGTAATCAAATAACAAACCAATAAATATCTTACAGGTCTGTGCAACTGTCAACTATCATTTATATTACCTTTCAAGCATACATTTACATACCTAAATAAGTATACTGTAACAGGTCTGTGAAAATATTCATACAAAAAAACAAAAATGTAATATGTTAGCAGGTCTGTTTTCTCATGCAGATGCATATTATACTAACAAAAATCATGTAAAAACTAACGAATACATGTATGACAGGTCTGTAAACAATCCAATAAATTTAATACACATGACAAAAAACTTGATATGTTGGCAGATCTGCTCCTATTATACTACTTCCACTGCATCATCTCGTTGACACATTTCCACGTGTATTGAAAAGATGTTTCATCATATGGTTCAGCCATATTCAGCATGTGTTGTTTGGCACAGAAGGTAGTAGCTTGATTGACTTGTTCGGTATTTTCATGTTGTCTTAGACGAATTCGTGATAAGCGTGAGGAATAAAGTTCTTGAGATGCAGTGATTTTGATGTTGGGCTGATATTGATCAAAAATGAAAAGAAAAAACTTTTAGTAAATGATAATAAATATCAAAGCAAAATTATGAATAATAAGCAATAATAAAGAGATGTGGACTGTGGTAGATTTTGGTGAAGGCTCAAAGTAAACTGGTTGTTTACTCATCACCCTTGAGATTTGTATGCTAAACTTCCACCCAGAGCCTTCGGTTGACTGTTGTACAGGTAGGAAGTTATACTGTGCCAGTAGCACAGCATGCAGGGCCGGTATTAACCCCTGCAGGTAACCTAGTAACCCTTGTCCGTGCCTTGTCTTGCTGATCAGGACTTTGAGGTTTTGTTCTTCGCATTGTTCTTTTTTGGCATCGTCAAAGAAGGAGACAAATTCGTGATGGGACGGATCATCTAGCAGATTGGACGCTTGAGGAAAGGATTGAAGAGGCATGAGCAGGACGATGTCGTAGAACATTGTGAGGCCTGTCGTTTGATTAATTTCGTCAAACAGAATAATTTCATATTTTTGTGAGACAATCGCCGAAGCCATAAGAGAGGGAATGCAGAGGTTTCCAACCAGTAGCTCCTCATCCATCATGCATCTGTTCTGAGCCACCAGATTCTCGCTGGTCGTGCTACATGGAGGATCAGATTTCTTTAGCAATCCTGCATTTTTGTAACTTATCACACTCCCAGGTAGGAAATTGTACACATGGGTTCTGTTAAAGGACGCCTTCAGCTGATTCATACTCTTGTTCATCAACACATTGCAAGCATTTTTCGATTTGCTAAAGCTGTTGTGGGCATCGGCAGTGCAGAAAATCACTTTTCCAGTCTTCGTCTCTCCCTTGTAGGTCAAAACCATTGGAGCTGTCTGTTCAGTCTTGTGAATGAGCAATCCTACGTCGATTGGAACATGACTCTTCACTTGAATTGACTTCTTTTCTTTTTGATAGTTGTAGATAGTAGTGTACATCTTCTCATCGTGAAATTCGACCGTGAACATCTCCATAACTGTTGGCAGGAGTAGATCATAAGTTTGCACTAATCTTTCAATGGTTTGTGCACGCTCACGTTGTTGAGTAGAGGGATGCTCTTGTGAGTGAGGGCATTCAAGTTATTGATGCTGACGTTGCGAAGGGGTATCTTGGTGTGGCGGAGGAGCGCATCCTCTTCAACATCTATCGTGGCTCTTTTTTGCAAGATGAGTCTTCGCCATCATTGATGGTCACATCGAAATGCTTTTGTCTTCACTCTTCCGAGTCTTCAGTATGGCGCTTTGATGGTTGAAATTGTAGAGTGCTGTTGGGAGGTAGGGTTTTGTTGGCAGAGTCGCATTCCTCTATTTCACGGATTGGCGGCATTGGAGGTGTTGGAGGTGCTGGAGGTGTTGGAGGTGCTGGAGGTGTTGGAGGTGCTGGAGGTGTTGGATGTGCTGGAGGTGTTGGTGGTGCTGGAGGTGTTGGAGGTGTTGGAGGTGCGGAGGTGTTGGAGGTGCTGGAGGTGTTGGTGGTGCTGGAGGTGTTGGAGGTGTTGGAGGTGCTGGAGGTGTTGGAGGTGCTGGAGGTGCTGGTGGTGTTGGAGGTGTTGGAGGTGTTGGAGGTGTTGGAGGTGCTGGTGGTGTTGGAGGTGCTGGAGGTGTTGGAGGTGCTGGAGGTGCTGGTGGTGTTGGAGGTGCTGGAGGTGTTGGAGGTGCTGGAGGTGTTGGAGGTGCTGGAGGTGTTGGAGGTGTTGGAGGTGTTGGAGGTGTTGGAGGTGTTGGAGGTGTTGGAGGTGTTGGAGGTGTTGGTGGTGTTGGAGGTGTTGGAGGTGTTGGAGGTGTTGGTGGTGTTGGAGGTGTTGGAGGTGTTGGTGGTGTTGGAGGTGTTGGTGGTGTTGGAGGTGTTGGTGGTGTTGGTGGTGTTGGAGGTGTTGGAGGTGTTGGAGGTGCTGGTGGTGTTGGAGGTGTTGGTGGTGTTGGAGGTGTTGGTGGTGTTGGAGGTGTTGGAGGTGCTGGAGGTGTTGGAGGTGTTGGAGGTGTTGGAGGTGCTGGTGGTGTTGGAGGTGTTGGAGGTGTTGGAGGTGTTGGAGGCGTTGCAGGCGTTGGAGGCGTTGGAGGTGTTGGAGGTGTTGGAGGTGCTGGAGGTGCTGGTGGTGCTGGTGGTGCTGGAGGTGTTGGAGGTGTTGGAGGTGTTGGAGGTGTTGGAGGTGTTGGAGGTGATGGAGGTGTTGGAGGTGCTGGTGGTGTTGGTGGTGTTGGAGGTGCTGGAGGTGCTGGTGGTGTTGGAGGTGCTGGAGGTGTTGGAGGTGTTGGTGGTGTTGGAGGTGTTGGAGGTGTTGGAGGTGTTGCAGGCGTTGGAGGCGTTGGAGGCGTTGGAGGCGTTGGAGGTGCTGGAGGTGCTGGTGGTGCTGGTGGTGCTGGAGGTGTTGGAGGTGTTGGAGGTGTTGGAGGTGTTGGAGGTGTTGGAGGTGATGGAGGTGTTGGAGGTGCTGGTGGTGTTGGTGGTGTTGGTGGTGTTGGAGGTGTTGGTGGTGTTGGAGGTGCTGGAGGTGCTGGTGGTGTTGGAGGTGCTGGAGGTGTTGGAGGTGTTGGTGGTGTTGGAGGTGTTGGAGGTGTTGGAGGTGTTGCAGGCGTTGGAGGCGTTGGAGGCGTTGGAGGCGTTGGAGGCGTTGGAGGTGCTGGAGGCGCTGGTGGTGCTGGTGGTGCTGGAGGTGTTGGAGGTGTTGGAGGTGTTGGAGGTGTTGGAGGTGTTGGAGGTGATGGAGGTGTTGGAGGTGCTGGTGGTGTTGGTGGTGTTGGTGGTGTTGGAGGTGTTGGTGGTGTTGGAGGTGTTGGTGGTTTTGGTGGTGTTGGTGGTGTTGGAGGTGTTGGTGGTGTTGGAGGTGTTGGTGGTGTTGGTGGTGTTGGAGGTGTTGGAGGTGCTGGTGGTGTTAGTGGTGTTGGAGGTGTTGGAGGTGCTGGAGGTGTTGGTGGTGTTGGTGGTGTTGGAGGTGTTGGAGGTGTTGGAGGTGTTGGTGGTGTTGGAGGTGTTGGAGGTGTTTGAGGTGTTGGAGGTGTTGGAGGTGTTGGAGGTGCTGGTGGTGTTGGAGGTGTTGGTGGTGTTGGAGGTGCTGGTGGTGTTGGAGGTGTTGGTGGTGTTGGTGGTGTTGGAGGTGTTGGAGGTGTTGGTGGTGTTGGAGGTGTTGGAGGTGTTGGAGGTGCTGGTGGTGTTGGAGGTGTTGGAGGTGTTGGAGGTGTTGGAGGTGTTGGAGGTGTTGGAGGTGTTGGAGGTGTTGGAGGTGTTGGAGGTGTTGGAGGTGTTGGAGGTGTTGGAGGTGTTGGAGGTGTTGGAGGTGTTGGAGGTGTTGGAGGTGTTGGAGGTGTTGGAGGTGTTGGAGGTGTTGGAGGTGTTGGAGGTGCTGGTGGTGTTGGAGGTGTTGGTGGTGTTGGAGGTGTTGGTGGTGTTGGTGGTGTTGGAGGTGTTGGAGGTGTTGGAGGTGTTGGAGGTGTTGGAGGTGTTGGTGGTGTTGGAGGTGTTGGAGGTGCTGGTGGTGCTGGAGGTGTTGGACCTGGTGGAGAAGTAAATTCCTGGGCCTCTGGCTCGTCAATCATCAATTGAATTGCAATCATTTCGCTAGCCATTCTAAAAAATACAAAAAAATATTGGTTAACTGATATTGTGTAATGATAGACAATTAAAACATAGTTGTTTGTTATAGCATAAGTAGAACCCAGCTTTTATCTCTCTGCAAAAGCCAATTAACATATATTCTGTACCATCGAGCGTATCTCTGTTGTTGGCATGGGACATTCTCTCTAGGATGTCTGTCAGTGTCCCAATAATCTTTGTAATGTCTTCCCTGTGCACGCTGAGTGCTCTCCTGTGGTTTGCAACACTGATTGTATTGTTCGTGCTTTTGAGTGAAACATATTCTGTGGGATTGGCTAATCTCGCTGCTGCCACGAATGTGCAGGGTTTTGTTTTATGGTAGTTGTATTGCACCTGCACAAGGTTCCTCGAGGCAGTTGAACACAATTATACCTCTACTACTAAGTATCTGGTCGTTTTAGTCCTGGGGAACTGCCTACCCTATAACAGTGTGCCATTGTTGGCTCTATGGCCAGACTGCCTATAAGATGGAGCAACTCCCAATAGTAGTATAACGTGAGGAGATCTCAAGTAAAAAACAGTCTTGCTAACTTGGCAGATTGATTATTGACAGACTTGCCATGTAAATGCTGTGTAACTTTATGTGTTAAGCATAGTTGATATTTTGCAAACCTGACAGATACTTGTTAAATTCTTGTAACACTTTTTAGTATAACAGGAGCAGATCTCTTAAGGGTTCATCAGGAAAATCAGGTTCTCCCGGTCTCAAAGTGTCTTTTTTTGCGCACCAGTTGTTTGAAGTTTTGGTTTTGTAGAATAGTATGAGTTGTGGTATGTATGATTGATTCTGGGTATTTATATAGATTTTGCTTGATATTAAGGACAATGGGGTTTTTGTGAGTTTGTTTTTGAGCGCAATGTTATTTTTTTGTTTAGTGGCATGTATCGCTGGAGTATTCCAAGTGCTTTTTTACTCACTGGAATAAATGTTATGCTTATATTCTGGTTTGTATCATGGTTTGAATGCGAAAATTCATTCAATTGAAAATTTTACATGTATAATATATGTGTATTAGCGTGTATAAGAGGTAAAATAGATAACATTCATAATGATACTAAGGCATATAAAAGATAATAGCGCATATAGTAGTTAGTAGATAAAACATATAATAGGTGAATGTTAAATAAAAAGGTGTATAATAGATAGATAGTAGCTGGTGTATTCGATAAAGCATTTGATAGCTCTTTAGTAATATTATTGCTTTAAGACATAGCAGAGCAGCTCCATATGGTTTTGGGTGAGTGCATAAAAGTATTATTTTTGTGATTAAGGTTAATATTTTGTTCCTGTGTTTGAGCCCAAATATTTTGGTAACTACATATGCTTGAAAGGTAACTACATATGCTTGAAAGGTGACTATACCATAAAATGCTAGACAACATTAATCAACTGTTGTCATCATTACCGAAGACATTCAAGATTAATTTTTTTCAAATTTAATATGTGGATTTTCAAAAACTTTTGACACGATGGGGTTTGTTGGCTCACATGCGGTGGGGCTAGTTGGCTCTGAGCCAAGTAGCATTACATATATAGATGTCTTATAAATTGCATATCCGGCCAATTTTACTACGATTTCTTCTTCTAAAATAAAAGTTCTCATATACATTGTCAACAAATGTAAAATATTTTTGATCACTGTTTTTTTATAGATGCGCCAACCGAGGAGACTTCCAGGGCATAGAAATAGACACGGATAGTGTGTACATGGCTTTGAATGGCTCGCTAGACCCATCGGTAAAACCAGGTATGAGAAATGACTTTTACACAAATGACACCAACTGCTTTCCACAATTTTGCTAGGATAGGCATCGAGATGATGTTGAGGGTTAAAATATTGGAATTGGAATGAAAAGCACAGGATTGTTGCATCAAAATGGTAAATCATGGTGAAATAACGCTAGGATTGCTCAAAGAACTACTTCTGGGGTGGAAAAGACAACAATGTTAGTTTGAAAGGTTTGGATAAGAAAAGTAAAGAGTTGAATCCAAACAGCTGCTGAAATGTTTTGAGGACAAAAAGAATTGTGGGTTTGCAATGAAAGATAAGATGCTCACTTAATGCAAGACAATCAAGGGCTTAAATAATTTTACACTAAGAGACGAGTACCCACCGATGGTGTGTCAACAGAGCCTACCAGTGCGTAATAAGCTACTCACGCTTTATGTAAATTTTATTGCATTTGAATTAGTGACTTTATACGCGCATATCTTAAATATCTTAGAAACTATAAAACAACTTTATACCTGCACATCTAAAAAATTATAACAACTTTTTTGCACACATTTTAGAAATTATAATAATTTTATACGTGCAAAGTTTAGAAATTATAACAACTATAAATCGACTTATATATATATGCTTCATAAATATAGGACTATCACAAACATTCGACTTCCTATTACATTTTACCTATCGTAATTAGATTAAATTTAATAAAGGCAAAAACCTATTAACCAACACAACTGACAAATGAGTAGCTGTGGTGGATTTTAGCGTACATACTCTCTGCGCACACACAGCACCATATTCGGGCATCACTATAATAGCCATTAGGTGACCAGAATAACTAGTAACTACCAAACCGAATGGAATATAACTATATCTATGTCCATACCGACCCTGTATACAGTTATACCGACCTATACCGACCCTGTGTACACCTATACCGACCCTGTATACACCTATACCGACCCTGTACGCACCTATACCGACCCTGTATACACCTATACCGACCCTGTATACACCTATACCGACCCTGTGTACACCTATACCGACCTATACCGACCCTGTATATGCCTATACCGACCTCACTGGGCCAACAGGAAGTAAGTCAGTGGAGCCTGAAAACCTAAAAGTAGCCTGGGAGGAACTAAGAGCCATCCACCAGAGATATCCACCCCTAACCTTACTTAAGATGATGGACTAAAGCTTTATAGACCAAGGACCCAGAGACTAATTATGATTGGTGCATGAGCCTATGACTCCACCTACTATTACAGGGCGCCTTTCTCTTTCAGCTCATTCTGATTACTCTATTTGTCATGTATTTATATAATCACTTTCATTGGCATATATTGTACTGTTACTCTGTGATTGGATAGTTACTCCTGTGCACTGTCTATAAAAGGCAGAACTTTGCTCATGTTTGTCAGTTGTAATTGGGACTTTTACTAACTCGTTTATTCTAGAGGAATAAAAGCATATGGACTCAATAAAATTGAGATATGCGTCTGAGCCGAGGGCTCCCAACTGGTCGTAGAGTAGCAATACTCTGTCTTGTATTCATTTGGTTCATCACCGACCCTGTTGTTGTAACAGTAAAACTAACAACTGGTGGCAGCATGCTACCAACCTCAGCTTGTGATTTTCAGCCCCCAAAATCCACTACATTGGTGGCAGCGATGGGATCCATTGCAAACCTTGCTCAGCTGCGTTACCCTGGCTCTGCACTAAACGGAACCAGCATCCCAATCCTGTATTCACAGTACAGGACGAAACTGGACACTCCTGCAAAAGTTGTTGAATCTTTCCGACTGCAGCAGTGCTCCCTACCAAGTGAGCAACACAGACTTGCACATAGGTGTCAACTTCCCTCCGCCTGCAGCAGTTGCCACAGCAATTGACGTTGAGTCCACACTCCGTCTTGCGAAGCTACACAGACATTATTTTGAGCATTACTGAACAATTACTGGACAGCCCGACCCTGCAGCTGTCTATACCACCCCTGTACAGTCTATACCGGCCTTGTATAGCATCTATACCGGCCCTGCATCGAGTACTACCGACCCTGCGTTCACTAATAATGACGCAGCAATCTGTTAGATAGCCCTCTTTGTAGATTTAGAGTTGATCGTTCCTCTTGTCGCAGCAATGGCAGCCAAAAGAGCTCGTAGTGCAGGCAGAGCCCCTGCTGTTAACCCTATACTAACGGCTATGGACCGTTTAACAGAAGCCTTACAAGTTGCCATGCGACCAGCTAATGGCAACGCTCGCCCAAATTTCAAGGCCACCAAGTACGAAGGCAAAGGAGATGTGGAATACTTCATCGCAAGCTTTGTCGAGGTGGCCGAGGCAAATGACTGGCAAGAGCAGACTGCTATGTTGCACTTGCGTGAGTCATTAAGAGACAGCGCACTGGAGTGTGGAAAGCCCCCACACATACAAGGGATTTTCACCACGTTGAGAGCACGTTTTGGGGTGACCCCTAGAGAAGCTATGTCAAGGTTGACTAGTCTTCGAAGGTGTTATAAGACCTCCCTACAGGAACACACTAATGAAGTGGAGCGTTTGATTCGTCTGGCGTACGAATATCTCCCACAGAGAGCAGTGCAACGCATGATGCTTGACACGTTTAATTCCACTATAGGGAATGCATATCTGCAGAAGCACCTCTTGGCTGTTCAGCCAACAGACCTTGCAGACGCTGTAAGAGCAGGCAACGAGTACCTGCAGATCAAGACAGCCCATGAAGAGCGCCCCACGCATGTGCACGCTGTCGGAGACGAAACGGATGATGATGATCAGTGTGGAGGCGGTGTTCCTCCGTTACCATCTACTCCGGCCCCCCTAACTCTCCTGTTGACCAAGTCAGTGCACCACCCAGCACTGGGCAGGACCCGCTTCAGCTGGTGATGGAAACTTTGCAGACCTTGACTCAGGAGATAAAGTCGTTAAGGAAGGACAGCTCCCCAGCTCCCACTCCACTACTAGAAGCCACGCCTACACTGTGCTGTTGGGGCTGTGGTGGAGTCGAACATATACGGAGGAACTGTACGCAGAAATCTTGGCAAGCTAAAGCCAGCCAACCATCGAGAAAGGGAAACGGTTACCAGCCGCAGTAGAGTAGACGGTGTCTAGCTGCGCTAAGGCCAGCCGTACCCCCCTAAGCAAGGTCAGCAGGTGGGCTACGCCCCTGCCAGTAAACCTCTTGGAGTACAGGCAACGGAGATTGCCAGTAACAGTCTGAAACACCCATACCAAGCAAGTTATTTCTTGTCTGGCAAGATGTGTAGTAGTTTTTACACTAGCTACTTCGACACAACGGGGTCACTCCAACAACTACTGAATATTACTTCGGAGTCACTCCGAATCAACGCTACCAACTGACGGGGTCCTAGACCCAAACACACAATGACAAAGGTTCAATTAATAATACTTTATTTATGCACAATCCATTTAGCAAGATATAATGGTATCTAACAACTCCACTTGACTTCTGACATAAATCATGCAACAAGGCTCCTTTTATAGAAGAAATGGAGGGAAACTCACCCCCTTATTTGGGTGAGCCAACTATACAACATAAGAGTAAAAGTAATCTAATCACAATACAGCATACAAGTTTATTTACAAGGTTGACCAATCACACTCTTGAACACATGGTACTTTGCTCTGGGCACTATTTGCCGCTCTTTTCTTTAGCTTGGTTATCTTCCAGTCCTTATTAGGGCATGTTGGTACTTTTCCACTCCTTATTAGGACGTCCAGCACTTAGCATGCTCTCCTGCCCGTTGTATTCCTCCGATTCAATTTTTGATTAGGGCATTGGGTTCCTCAGATCTCAGGCTATTTCTTCCATTTTCTTTTGACCCCGGCCCGGGGTAGCTGACCCGGGATAGACCCGGGGTAACCTGGGGTAGCTTTTATATGTGGCATAGTGTCTATACAGGGTCTGGGTCTTTGGGGTTTACTCTCGAGGGGATAGTTCGTGTTTAGGCCAAAGGGGGCGGATTCATAGATTATACTTAGGGGGTCAGTGGACAACAAAAGGTTGGGGGGTATGGGGGGGTGAGGGGTATGGGGTGGTGGGGGGGGGTGGGGGTGAGGGTGGATACTTCATACAAATCTCTCACAGATGGACGGGCTCCCAATGTCCATTCTGGTAGATACCGGATGTACAACCAATTTGTTGCCGCGGCATGCTTACCGCCGACTACCTCTGTGGGTCCAACACACCCTTCAGGACAGCGAACCCCATGGTCTGATGGCGGACGGTTCGAAAATCCTGTTTTATGGTACTGTGCAAGTATCTCTACAGCTCCGTGGACTCCGGACTGAAATGAATTTTGTCATTAGTGACATTCACGAGGACACCATTATAGGAATGCCGTTCCTCACCGGCCACGAGTGTATGATGCGCTTCATGGACTCAACTATCATAATAGATGGCCATGAATTACCCTGCACTGACAAGCATGGGAGATTGCTTAAAGACAGTTTCAGGCGGCTGGACGTAAATCCAGTGAAAAGAAGTGATTTGCGGTGCAGCAATGCACTGTTCTCCCTTGGCAGGGATGAGTTTCCCCCTACTACACCTAGCTGGGCCGAACAAGCTGCTAAGAGACCAGCCCATACTCTGGAGAGAGGGGAGGTATACCTCTCCAGAAAGTTTCGGCCAGATTTGGCAAAAACTGAAGAAGTTATGGAGCAAAAGGTGGAAAATATCTCTACCCCCCTGTTGGCTACGCCCCTTGTAGTCAAGGGAATGCCCAACAGCCAGGAGCAGTGGAGAAAGCCCTCCAATACATTGGAAGCAATTGCAAGCAGTGCAAAATGCAGTTCCAGGCGGTTGACTGAAGGGAGTGTAGCCAGCACCTACGAGGCAATACTTGGAAAGTATGGGAAAGACTTCCAAATAGCTGTAACTGCCAAACCGCTCACGTCAAAATGCCGTGCTTGGTGTCTAAGGAACCCCCACGGACCCTCTTGCTACCCATCTACAAGCTGCCACTGTACGGACAGTCGGTCAGCCCACAGCAGGCGGCAAAGATTGCCCCTAATACCCCAATTACAACTCCACTGCCTAAGAGTACAGGCATGATGAGTGATAGATCTGAGAGACCATGCAGCAGGGGAGAAATGCTCATTCTTTCAGATGACAGTGGCCAATGCAGACCACCACTTGACCAGCCACCTTGTGTAAATAAAATGGCTGCCTGATTAGACTTAAACGAGGATGACGAACACGTCTTACTAGAAGCTAAACTGGCGGAGTACCAGCCCTTCGCAGGATTGGAGGAAGAGGACCTGCTGGCAATGCCAACAGCTGACCTGCTTATAGAACCCACAAGATGTACTCCTGCCTTGCCTGAAACTACAACTGGTGAGCTAACTGATTCACAAATAGCTTAATGGATATTTAGAAATAGCAGCAGCTTTGATCCGTTAGCATTGTGTAATGGCAGTCCCTCAAATCCCCAAACCCAAAGGCACCTACCAAGTAGTTCTGGTAGAAGAGCTCCCCGCTGACTTTGAACCCAGCTAAGAACCTTAACCTGGCACCAGGATCGAATTCTTGTAAAAGTAAATTGACTACACAACTTTTTAACTCTATGCCGGCCCAGCAGCACTCTATACCGGCCCTGCAGCACTCTATGCTGGCCCGGGGTCACTCTATACCAGCCTGGGGTCGCCCCGCAAAAAGTGGAAAGTTGCAAAAGTTGGCCGAAGGTGATAGCCACCCTTCGCGGCCCCCTCAGAGTAGTCAGAACGGTGCCACTGCTTACACAGCAAGCACCCTTAACACAGATAGTGTGTAGCAGACCGCTGTAGTGTCTGTACCTTCCACCCCAACCCAGGGACGTGGGAGAAGTCTTGCGAAGAAGCAAGAACGAAAAACCGAATACCGACAGCACCGGTGTTCTCCAGAAGGCTTTGGCCCTTCTACTGTCCCTTTGGACGGTGTTCAGACACCCCCTGTGTTAAGAGGGCCTGTTGAGGTGCCACTCCCCCAATCCAGCCCCCCAACTTCCCCTGCCACATAACACTGCCAGCGAACAATATATGTGCTAATCCTGATAAGGATGCTATTGTTGCAGTTGCTGAAAATCCCAAGTTGGTAGTACGGTTGGTAAGGACGAATCCTCCAACACCGTTGGAAGAGGGAGAACTGGCAAAAGAGGATCACCTCACTATAAAGGATGAGCCGACCACTTCTTGGACCCCGGAAGGGAAGAGAAACCCCGCCAGATGGCGCATGTTACGATGGATAACGGCGGCCACATAGGAGCGGATAAACACCTTGATGCAAGAGGCATCTAACGCAGCCTGTCTTAGGTGTAACTTCCAGGCGAGGAATACACGACAGCTGCGTGTACACGTAGGGCAACACTATCTGAGGCACTACTGCCGTTGCCAGTACGGGAGCGAAAGCAGAGATGCTGTATACTCACACCAGGCAAAATTTGACGCGCTTGGAGATCCGGTGCACCATCTAAAGACGGGAATAATATACATTGTAGACAGAGCCAGTTACAGCAGCTTTTGCCAATTCGTGCGGTGGGACAACCCCGCAAAATTTTGTAGGTGCCAACCTACACAAAGTGGTTGCCATCCAACAGCACCACAGACACTAGACAAATGGAGACGCTCTCCACAGCACCGTTTAAACAGACCAGCTTCACCTCCAGCGACCAACTCGCTGATGGCAGTCCGGCGGTACAAGATACCAAAGCTTGTGGACCAGGGTGCCAGCAACATGCCACCCCCTCCTGAGATTCAGGACCTAAAAGAAGAGTCAACTACATTGACAGTGCCTCGACCATCACTGCAGCTCCCACAACACAACAAACGCTTGGCGGAAACAGTTGAGCAGCATGTGGCTACTCTGGAGCAGTCATTAAAAGAACTGCGGCGGCTAATCGCTGGCCAACAGCTTACAGAAGAAGACACCACCCAGGAAATGGCAAGACTAAGAGCTCAGGCTAATAACCTGCGCGGGGACCTGTTCTAAGTGACAGTCACCTTGTACATATATATATTCATTTAGCCTTTGCTCTGCATACATAGCTTATGCAGACTGTTGTACCCTTTTTATCTGCAACAAAAGATTTGCAGAAATTTAAATATATATTTAATCTGAACACGGGAGTTGTTCACCCCTTATTTCTTCTCTTGTTTGATATGGTATATTAAAAACAAGAGAATGGGTTTAATGGAGAGGGGTGTGTGGTGGATTTTAGAGTACATACTCTCTGCGCACACCCAGCACCACATTCTGGCATCACTGTAATAGCCATTAGATGACCAGAATAACTAGTAACTACCAAACCGAATGAACTATAACTATATCTGTGTCCATACCGACCCTGTATACACCTATACCAACCCTGTATACACCTATACCGACCCTGTATACACATATACCGACCCTGTGTACACCTATACCGACCCTGCGTACACCTATACCGACTCTGTGTACACCTATACCGACCCTGTATACACCTATACCGACCCTGTATACACCTATACCGACCCTGTATACACCTATACCGACCCTGTATACACCTATACCAACCCTGTATACACTTATACCGACCCTGTATACACCTATACCGACTCTGTATACACCTATACCGACCCTGTGTACACCTATACCGACCCTGCGTACACCTATACCGACCCTGTGTACACCTATACCGACCCTGTATACACCTATACCGACCCTGTATACACCTATACCGACCCTGTGTACACCTATACCGACCCTGTATACACCTATACCAACCCTGCGTACACCTATACCAACCCTGTATACACCTATACCAACCCTGTATACACCTATACCAACCCTGCGTACACCTATACCAACCCTGTATACACCTATACCGACCCTGTATACACCTATACCAACCCTGTATACACCTATACCAACCCTGCGTACACCTATACCAACCCTGTGTACACCTATACCGACCCTGTGTACACCTATACCGACCCTGTATACACCTATACCGACCCTGTATACACCTATACCGACCCTGTATACACCTATACCAACCCTGCGTACACCTATACCAACCCTGTGTACACCTATACCGACCCTGTGTACACCTATACCGACCCTGTATACACCTATACCGACCCTGTATACACCTATACCGACTCTGTATACACCTATACCAACCCTGCGTACACCTATACCGACCCTGCGTACACCTATACCGACCCTGTGTACACCTATACCGACCCTGTATACACCTATACCGACCCTGTATACACCTATACTGACCCTGTATACACCTATACCGACCCTGTGTACACCTATACTGACCCTGTGTACACCTATACCAACCCTGTGTACACCTATACCAACCCTGTATACACCTATACCGACCCTGTGTACACCTATACCAACCCTGTGTACACCTATACCAACCCTGTATACACCTATACCGACCCTGTATACACCTATACCGACCCTGTGTACACCTATACCGACCTATACCGACCCTGTATATGCCTATACCGACCTCACTGGGCCGACAGGAAGTAAGTCAGTGGAGCCTGAAAACCTAAAAGTAGCCTGGGAGGAACTAAGAGCCATCCACCAGAGATATCCACCCCTAACCTTACGTAAGATGATGGACTAAAGCTTTATAGACCAAGGACCCAGAGACTAATTATGATTGGTGCATGAGCCTATGACTCCACCTACTATTACAGGGCGCCTATTCTCTTTCAGCCCTTTCTGATTACCATATTTGTCATGTATTTATATAATCACTTTCATTGGCATATATTGTACTGTTACTCTGTGATTGGATAGTTACTCCTGTGCACTGTCTATAAAAGGCAGAACTTTGCTCATGTTTGTCAGTTGTAATTGGGACTTTTACTAACTCGTTTATTCTAGAGGAATAAAAGCATATGGACTCAACCACAATGAGATATGCGTCTGAGCTGAGGTCTCCCAACTGGTTGTAGAGTAGCAATACTCTATCTTGTATTCATTCGGTACACTACCGACCCTGTTGTTGTAGCAGGTAAAACTAACAACTGGTGGCAGCACGCTACCAACCTTAGCTAGTGATTTTCAGCCCCCAAAATCCACTACATAGCTATATTCAAATCAAAATTCAAACATCCTAACAATCCGGCAAAAGAGGAAAAAGTTCAAATACAAGGGGTGTGGAGGGCAAATAAAAAAATATCAAGGGCTATTCATGTATCAACAGGAAGGGCTATTCATGTATCAACAGGAAGGGCTATTCATGTATCAACAGGAACTAAAACTGGGAGAGAAAAACTGCAGTATAGGCCTCGCCAAAAAGTTTACATTGTTTCAGGAAGATCCGCTCCTGCTATCATAAAAATTTTATATGGATAAAAAAGGTATCTCAGGCCTGCTCAAGGTATATCCTCAGCGCAGGTATAGTTAATGCATTGAATTACACAACCATTACATTACATGTCTGTCAATAATCAACATCGTAATTTTGCAGGTCTATTTTTTTGTGTAGATCTGCTTCTATTATACTACTGGCACCCTCTTGAGTGCCAACAACACAGCTGCATTCCTATTAGATGTTTGATGCAAGGCTCTAGCCATTGTATTATTGTGTTATTCATTCATTTGTCTGAACAGATTTGAAATGATTTGGATAAAAACTTTTTTTATAGCTGTTACTTTGGAACATATAACATCACAAAATTATCCAGGGTAAAGTTTCCTAATGGTTTGTATAAATCATCTGTTTGCGGAGTGATGATTATTCACAAAAGAAGAGTAAGGTTTCTGCTTCGCTTGTTCAAAGGTTTCTTGCATAATTTCCATCAAACGGGAAAGCGCTGTAAAGGCAGATAGATGATAGACGAAGCATCTAAATAATTTTTTAAAAGCATTAACTGTTCAAAGAAGTTTGCTTTCTTTTCAAAAAACAATTCTTAATGATAAAAAAATACTAAAGTTCAAACGGTAACTATCTTCTTTCATACATGAAGCATTGGCATCCGCCGTGCTGGAAACATCATCCAGAAGATGATCAATTACCAATCATCTGCTTTATCCATCTCTGGGAAGTCCGCCGTTCTATTTATTATCCCTTTGTAGAATACTGCTCTGTCGGTCTGTCCTCCCGTTAGAATGCAGAGCATACGTAATAGCAGAGATGTTACAACTTCCATATCAAGGGATAAAAAAATTTTCAAATATTTTGCATTGATTGTTGAATTCTTTATTACAAAAGTTATTTCTGTAAACATGGATAGGCAGAGAACAGAAAGTCCAGAAATGAATGAGCCATGGAGTCTCATTTAAAACTGCTTAAATTGGCTGAATGTGCAAGAGACAAGTTAGTCTTTTATACCGGGTGCTACTGTTGCTACTGGTGCTACTGTTGCTACTGGTGCTGCTGTTGCTCCTGTTGTTACTGTTGTTACTGTTGCTACTGTTGCTACTGTTGCTACTGTTGCTACTGTTGCTACTGTTGCTACTGTTGCTACTGTTGCTACTGGTGCTACTGTTGCTCCTGTTGCTACTGGTGCTACTGGTGCTACTGTTGCTACTGGTGCTACTGGTGCTACTGTTGCTACTGTTGCTACTGGTGCTACTGTTGCTACTGGTGCTACTGTTGCTCCTGTTGTTACTGTTGTTACTGTTGCTACTGTTGCTACTGTTGCTACTGTGGCTACTGTTGCTACTGTTGCTACTGGTGCTACTGTTGCTCCTGTTGCTACTGGTGCTACTGGTGCTACTGTTGCTACTGGTGCTACTGGTGCTACTGTTGCTACTGTTGCTACTGGTGCTACTGGTGCTACTATTGCTACTGTTGCTACTGGTGCTACTGTTGCTACTGTTGCTACTGGTGCTACTGTTGCTACTGGTGCTACTGTTGCTACTGTTGCTACTGGTGCTACTGTTGCTACTGTTGCTACTGTTGCTACTGTTGCTACTGTTGCTACTGTTGCTACTGTTGCTACTGTTGCTACTGTTGCTACTGTTGCTACTGTTGCTACTGGTGCTACTGGTGCTACTGGTGCTACTGGTGCTACTGGTGCTACTGTTGCTCCTGTTGCTACTGTTGCTACTGTTGCTACTGGTGCTACTGTTGCTACTGTTGCTACTGGTGCTACTGTTGCTACTGTTGCTGCTGTTGCTGCTGTTGCTCCTGTTGTTACTGGTGCTACTGTTGCTGCTGTTGCTTCTACTGTTTGTTCAACTTTATCTGGCCAAAAGTTTTTCAGTAAATTTGAAGCAAAATCTCAACATGACATGCTGCTTCGTTTTTTCCTTGAATCGCCGATAGGACAGCTGTATGAAAAATTACTTCAGTTGTTTTTCTTGTTGCACAGGCTGAACCAATAATGTCGAAGATTGTTTGAATAACCCAAACATGGACGGAAAAACTTGGTTTTCTGTTCAGCGCAAAATTAAATGGGCAATCGTTTTTTCTTCAACAATTCAGAGACAGAAGTGTAGACGATAATAGATAACTCAAACTATGGGAGCTTGTATCAATGCATTGATAGGAGGTTGAATTCAAAACCATCTTCAGTGCCTTCGTCGCTTGGGTGTTCTGCATGGTAAAATGGAGAGGCTATGACGCCTGTTGGCGTTAGGGCATAACTCCAACTACGGGAGCCTGTATGAATGCATTGGTAGTAGGCATCGATTCAGAGCCGTCATCATCTTCAGAGGCTTTGTCAACTGGGTATTTCGCATGGTAGAATAACGTTGGATAGAGTGGGTATGACGTACGTATCCAACATAGCACAACTCCAACTATGTTAGCTTGTATAATAAATGTGCCTACCAGTAACACCCTGGTGACTGGAGACTTTATTATTTGTATAAGAGATACATTATAACCAGTCTATATTAAGGTACATCTACTAGGTTTGGGCATTAATAAAATTTTGGTTTTGATCAAGCATTTTCTGCTCTATTTTTGTACACATTGTCATTTCAATATAACTGACCAGTTGAACAAAACAATGAGTTATCACAACAATGAGCATATCTGATTTTGAGGGTAGTGAGCCATAGACATCTGAATCAACACAAATGGTAAAATAAAGTGAAACTATTTAACTTGACTCTTGGTGTAGGTTCATCACAGGTTTTTGGCTGAGCAAGGTGTTTTTTTAAGATTTTCTCTGTTGCAGTATGAAAGTCTCATTACAAGGAAATGATTGTTGATTGCTGCTGCACAGGAAATAACCAAATTATTTGGCTTGAATCCTGATCGATCCTTATCTAGAAGACGGCATTGATAGATGCCGTCTTTGCAGTGATGGCGATATCGTAGAAAATGTTGAGGTCGCAAAAATCCCGCTGGACTTTTCAGTAAAGTACCACCCATGTGGCTTTGAAGGCAGGAAATGAAACAATTTTGGTAAAATGCCTTTGCTATTACCATTTCCATATTTATCAAAAAGACAGCTCAGTTATTTAGCAAAATAATTTCACCAAATCAACAGTTTTAGCTGGTGTATCAAAATCATTTATGGGGAATTGATGGCTTTAGCTTTTACAGTTATTGTGAGCGGTATTCTCTCAGATCTGTGTTTGCTATGGACTTAGATTCTGGCTCAGCTGTGAGTATATGTTACTTATAATTGCTACATGTAGTAAGTATTAGCTGCAGGTAGGGATTAGTTCTTGCAGGTACAACAATGTTAAAAGTGTGTTAGTCTATATTGGAGTTTGAGAGACCGTAACCATTGATGTCTCTATCTCCAACTCTCTTTGATAGCTGCAGGACAAGGCAACCCTACAGGCTGTTTGTATAGACTGCAGGTTGTTTGTATAGACTGCAAGTTGTTTGTATAGACTGCAGGTTGTTTGTATAGACTGCAGGTTGTTTGTATAGACTGCAGGTTGTTTGTATAGACTGCAGGTTGTTTGTATAGACTGCAGGTTGTTTGTATAGACTGCAGGTTGTTTGTATAGACTCCTGGTTGTTTGTATAGACTACAGGTTGTTTGTATAGACTGTAGGTTGTTTGTATAGACTGCAGGTTGTTTGTATAGACTGCAGGCTGTTTGTATAGACTACAGGTTGTTTGTATAGACTGTAGGTTGTTTGTATAGACTGCAGGTTGTTTGTATAGACTGTAGGTTGTTTGTATAGACTGTAGGTTGTTTGTATAGACTGTAGGTTGTTTGTATAGACTGCAGGTTGTTTGTATAGACTGCAGGTTGTTTGTATAGACTGTAGGTTGTTTGTATAGACTGTAGGTTGTTTGTATAGACTGCAGGTTGTTTGTATAGACTGCAGGGTAATTATCACAGGCTTATTAGCATAAAAATGAAGGAGACGATTGTTTGAGATGTCTAATAGTTAAATGTAAACTGGAGTTGTCCACTCAAAATAATAAAAGCAAAGTACAGACAACTCCAACATAGATGCTTGAAAGAGCTTCAGCTTAGGTAATAAATACTTGGCTTTTTTAAATCTGCTTGTAAATAAGCAAGAAGCCTCTGTTAGCAATAATATAAAGCCTCCACCACCAACAGCCATGACAGGTGAGACTTCAGCTTACAGCCAATAGTGTCCTTGATCTTGTTACAACAATCCAGTAAACACTCAGTCACACAGAAGTGAGAGGTGAGTGTACTTGACTGATGTAGAATTAAATTATCTACTATACAGACTCGGGTGATGTTCAACAGGAGGTCTCAACTACAAGGCGTATCTCATGGGATGTACACAACAGAATATGTAAGGGATTTAACTTGTCTGTGTACATAGCACTGAATTTTAATGCCAGGAACTGGTACTGTATGAACGATGGTATCATGGGTTTTGAGAGATCAGGATTTAATCAGTCGGAAAATTGGAATTTTGCTAATTTCTGGAAACTTCAGAAATTCCATCAAAATGAAGTGCTTTAAAAATAGTGGATATTATTTCATATCTACTGTGCGAGATGATGTTTCCTCCAACTATAAGAAAACTGCAAAAGCATGAAATCTCCACCAACACAGACTTTTCTGAATGAAGATCTAACCATCCAAGTGAAATACTAACCTAGTAACAGAGGTCAACAGGTCAACAAACAGCTGCTGACATTCCATAACAGGGAGAAGAATGCTGCCTGTGATTTCAACTAAGTTACTGATAACTTTGCTGTTTCACTTTTTTTATCAAAATTTTAAAGCTTTTGCCATTTAAAATAAATTGAATTTTAGTTTTCTCCATTTTGAAATTTAAGAAATGCATGTGTAAGTTATAGACAGCTCAATTTTATTCTAATTACAAAAATCAATATAATATAATATATTTCCTTCAGAATTTTGAAAGGATCCTGGAAGTAATAGATTGTGGGAATGTGGAATGCATCCCCACCTCAATTACCAAAGGAAGCGGCGGATCTTAGAGGAAAGAATAATGATTTGCTGTTTGAGAGAAACGCACATTCACTCTTGAAGTCAAAAACATGGGAGGAGACTGAGTTTGTTCCAGATATTATCTCGTCTGACAGCTGCAGTAATGTAATTTATAAATAGAATTATTGTATTATTAAGTAACACTGGCTTGATGTACATGTAAGTGTGCATATCACTCCCTGATTGGGTAGCAAAGTTTCAGAAGTTGTGTGCTCTTCCTTCTAGGTTGTACCAGAATTTCTAAGGGAAAACACTCCAATAGCCTTCAACTAATCATGTTTTGTTTCCTAGATCAAAATTTTGCTTAAAATTTTTCTGAACAAAACTTGACTTACTGTCTGGACAAAACTTTGTAGGAAGTTTGCAGTAAAATCTCAGAAGCAAAAAGGCATTTTCCGATTGTGTAATACATCAATGGTGTTATCTGTTTCAGTGTCCTAGTAGTGAGAAAACTTCTTCCATCTTATGAAAACTTTTCCACCATTTTGAAGAAGCGTCGAGCGCGAGCATGAAGACTGCAGATTCTGTTGCATTTTAAAGACTTTAATTACATAAATAATTTGACATGGAAAATATGACTGTAGAAAAATAGAGTATAAACGTTTGAAAGAAAAGAGGACTACTGGAAAAATATCAGCGAATACACAAGGACGTGTCATGGTGATATAGGTGTGTAATATAGACAAAAGGCAAAATTAAATGTAATTAAAAAAGAATAAAAATAATAATTTTGCGAGCGACAGCAGCTATAATTAAACTGTAGTATAAAATGATAAAACTATACATAAAACGAATATCCAACAATTAAAATAATCAAAATCGTAATTTACATTGCATGCTGAATTGCTTATAACTATTCTACTTAATACACAATGTGATGCAGGAGGAGGTATGTTGTGTTGTGCACTGTTTCCGCTCACACAATTGGCCAATCAGCATTGACTGCAATGGGTGTCATCAGTTCATTTTGCAGCGGCAGATTGTCTTGTGGAAAGATGTCCAAATTTAACAGGTCACCACATATAAACATGTAGTGAGCTTCAAGACTGATGAGTGTGTGATGAATTGGTTAGCATTGGGTCCAAGGTGGGAGAAGTAACCATGCTAATAATTGTTTCAGTTGTAAGGAGGCTAACTGGGACCACCCTCGAACATGGCAGTTAGCTTCTGGACCGACTTGGGAGGACTTTTAGTAAAAGGGGAAATAGTTAGGGGTGAGCCCTCAGGAGATGGTGGCAAAAGTCTCTTCACCTGCAATGAATAAACACTTTCATTACTGCGGTAAACATTCTCAAACTTGAAGTTATCCTCTTTTCTGGATGTTTTAAACCGAGCAGACAACTCTACTGACCAGAGGAAACGAAGGGACCCCGTATTTATGTTGCTCACTTACTATGACAATAATGTACTGGACAAGGTTTAACTGTATGTGATCTCACATGACTCACTGTTACAGTGGGAAAAAGTGGAAAAAAATAAAAAATTAAGTGCAAACGTTCGTTTTCAGGTTGCAACCAGCAATGTTGTTGAACTTGGCACATATCTTCTTGCTACAATTTGTTAACTACACAAGGTGAAAAGGATAGGTCACACAAACAGCAATGGAGGATTCATTAATTGCTTTTCAGAAAAAAATGCCGGGTTTTTGATTGAGATCAAAAATAACTTAACACTTTCTTGACGAACCAATCAAAACACAAATGTTACACCAATTCCAATGATTAACGATCAGATAAGGTTTCGTAGGCTATGGCCAGTTACAGAAAAAAAGTGGCATCGCCGAAGAATGGACACTGCGCAATAATTAATTAACTGTTGTGAAGAGCCTCCTCAATGAAAGACAATCGCTGTGTGTAAATGTAGTTTTACTGTTGATTGCCACGGGAGTTCTATTACTTGTACCTCAACTGTTATAAAGGGAGCAAAACTCCAAAATGGAATGTTTAATAGAATGTTTGACAAGAGCTAATGAGTTGAGGGCAACCAAAGAAGATCTAGCAAATACAGAAATCTACTGACAATATCAGCTTCTTGAACGCATTTGTTGGGCCTACTAACATACCCAAAAGTAAGATTGGGAGTTGTCTGACATGAAACAGCTAATACAACTATCAGCGCCAATGTCTTTTGTGTACACACCACAAGTTTTAAGTCAATTCATCTGACACAAGCCATGTGACAGCTTGTTTAGCACACCAGTGTTTGATAGCTGGTGGAAAAATATTCCTATTTATTGCAGTAGTATCGCGATGTCCCTAATTCTTATGTTTCACCGAAATTTCTTTGGCAAACCAATGAGCATTAAGCTACTGGATCGTAATTGGTTAGATTCCCAAAATGCAGTGCAATAACGCTACTACTACTTGTACTAACCAGATTATTTAATGAAACTGATATTGTAGATTGAGTTTGTTGAACTATATCAAAGTATTAGGGCTTTATTTACCACCCCCAACCCTTCAATCATATTTATTAGAGCCCCTGTAGTTTCACTACAGGGGCTCTAATATTTATGAGGAAATAGCTATACAAATAGCTATTTATCCTCAATCACACAACACTATGTTGACATGGTTTTTCCAAAATCCAACCAATCAGGGCCCAGTAGCATAATGCCCATTGGCTAGTCAGAGAAATTTAAGTGGAACACAGGAATATTACAGCAATAAATAAGGTTTTTCAGTCAATTATCCAACACTGGTATGCAAAAAATGCTGCCACATGGCTTATGATGGATGGATTGACCTAAAATTTGTGCTGGGTACACAGAGGACACTGGAGAATCTGATAGTTGTATTAGCTTTGTGATGCCAGACCACCTCCAAACCAAACCTTAACCAGCGCATTGAGGTTGTCAAAATAGATCAGCCGTTAGCCCATGTCTAAGAAAGTAATTTCATTGCCATTGCAGAGTCAAACACGCTGTCTACTGTTCCTGCACAAATTAATATTTGGTGGAACTATTTATCATTGAAGAGAGACTTTCCATCAATCAGTGCTGCCGATCACTCACCTTCTCCACATTGCACAGCTGTGGCAGCACCCTCTTCACCTGCCTACCTGCAGCAGGCACCGCTGACTTGTGGTGAACTTTAACCTTTCCCTCTGCCTCAGTGACAGCAAACAGCTGATGCACTGCATCAACCAATGAGCTTGTATCTAGCGACGTGTCAGTGGCCATGTTACGGCAGCACCGTTTGATCGCATTTGCTGCCTTGAGCATGATGGCTCTGTCATACTCTTTACCTGGGACAAAAGCAGGGTCACTGGTGGTGATACAGTACAAAAAAGGTGAAGGTCATATTGTAGATTTACAGTAGAGGCATATGTATATGCTCGCTCACCTTGAGTGAACATTGGTTTAGATAGGGGACTGAGGCTATCGCCTAATGTGCCCATATTAAACATAGCCTGAGTGCAAGCATCATACTTCTGGCAGGAGAAAGATTCAGATTGTGAGGAAGCAGACTAAAATATAAAACAGTCGATTACAAAAGCACTTTCTGCGTTTCATAAAAAAGAGAATTCAACGCTTTTGGCTGCTGAGTGAAACGTGGGTTTGATTTGATGTAAACAACGAAACGTCCTCAACTTGTCAAAACATACGACACAATTCGTGTGAAAACTCATGCTATAACAAATACACTTGGCAACTATTAACATCCCTCAATTCTTCACAAGAGTATTTCTCCCATGAGAACTCAGGCGTTGGATGTAAGAAGCCCGAGCAGTAAACTGACCCCAACGAAAATTTTTGTGGATGTGAAAAGTTCAACTCAAAAATGCTGAGAAAAGTGCATCAAAATATAAAGTGAGTGAGACAGACTACAAGCTAGCATGTGCTCCAAGTGAAGCTAGCGTGTGCTCCAAATGAAGCTAGCGTGTGCTCCAAGTGAAGCTAGCATGTGCTCCAAGTGAAGCTAGCGTGTGCTCCAAGTGAAGCTAGCATGTGCTCCAAGTAAAGCTAGCATGTGCTCCAAGTGAAGCTAGCATGTGCTCCAAGTGAATAGTGTAATGAGGGCAAATAAAATCTCTAACCCTGGCCAAGACCTCAACCTAAAACATTTCACAATAATATTACAGCTGACTGCTGCCTGATTCCCTCTTACGCCAGGCAAGTATAAGATAGCCCAAGAACAGATAGAGGAGACGCATGGAGTACTTAACGCTAGGGCTATATAGAATGAGCACTCACAGTATGCAGTGTGCGCTGAGCCTCTTCTCTGTAGGAGGTAAGAAATGAGAGCACTTGTTGTGTAACTTTATACACACCATCATATATAGCTGCGTTAGCGAATGATGTCTTCACACCTACAAGGCAATTGAGCTGCAGAGTTCAATGTATTCACACAACAGTAGCTTCAAGCTACATAACAAAGTAAACGTCACCAGCTATACAACAACAATAACTGCCAGGGAGTATGGAACACGGTCTATAAACAGTTTATAGGACAGATTCAAATATTTAGGTATAACTGTGCTGGAAACAGCTATAAGGTACACAATAAGGAGTGCACAATCCAAAATTAAGAGTTGTGTCCTCATGTGTGAGGTTAGCACAAGGGTGAAATAACTCCACATAAACAATACAGAGACTAATATATATTTCATTTCAAGTCCGTAACTAGTGGATTTAGAAGACAGACACTTGTGAGATACACGTCAGAAAAGAATTATTGCTAATATATATTATTTATATTAATTATAGTGATGATGTATTTGTATAAATACATATTTTAAAACATTAACTAATAAATAACGATTAACCATTCAATGATTATTATTTATTGTCTATTTCAAGTGGAAATTGTAAAATATTAGTACAAGAATGTAGGCTGGTATTCCTTATGCCTGAATGAACAACGCCTAGCATGGATTGCGTACCCAGCATGAAGCCAAAACCCTGTTACTGAAACATGTATGTCTATGTATATAAACGTGAAAAACGTCAGTCTGTATGTCTGTGTCTATGCCATCCCAGGTTTATGGACAGCTAAACAGCCACACTGAGAGAAATAACAACTGCTGTGAAAGAGCTCTATTGGATTAATCTAATTCATGGCGGGAGTTTAAATATGCCATTTCTTTTTGTAGATCCGATATTGTCAATAATGTAAGTGGAGACAAACCACAAACAGTTACACTTTGCTAATGTGCGATGGTTGGAGTGCCAATCAAGCAATTCCACTCCGGTTTATGAGAGAGAGAGAAGTGGGAATAGAGCGAGCTGGTATGTTATAAAATTTCAGAGTTGTATTTTTTAAAGCAAAAGTGCTCAGCACATCCAAAGGCATAAGTCCTATATATATAGCCTAATGCTTCATGTACATATAGTGATCGTGCTAGCGATTTTGCTTAGCGATTGGGTAAGTTCCTCCTCCGAATTGCACAACTTTTCACAACTATCCATTCTTCAGCGATTCCGGTCAAACTCGTTGTTACAAAGCATAGCCTTTAATTTATTATAGGATCATTGGTAGATCGGAGCGCTGAATATGACGAGACACTATTGGAAACAAGGGTAAAGTTTTTTTACGTTGTGATTGGCTGATCAAGAAATCCGCCAGCGATTTTTTGATCTCGAGCAAAACCTGGCGGTAACCTCAAATAAAATGCTAGCGATTGCTTAGCGATTTTGCAGGAAACAGAAGTCGCAAAATCACGCAATCGCTAAGGAAATCGCTTAGTAATCGCTATATGTATATGGGGTATAAGTCTTAGGCCAACATTTGAGGCATTATGTGTATTTTGCTTGGAATATGCTGTGCATTTTTTATTGGGAGTTGCATGCCCCCTTGTTATCTTGGCATTTTTTGAATGGATTTCATTGGATGATTGGTTTAGTGGGCGAGGTTTGTTTGTGCTGGTTTGTTGGCCCAAGTTAAAAAGGATTGCTTCGGCGACCAAATGGTCGCTGGTGCAAAGATTATAGTGTACAATAACTACCCTCTTTGGCCCATAGCTTGATCAGCTATGTTTTGCTTTGAGCTTTTTATTAAACCTCAGTTTATTTTTGGCTCTTCTTATTATTGATATTTATTATTATCAGTTATTAATTATTTTGAAGCCATCACCAACAAAGGCAGGTTTGAAAATTAAAAGAATTACTATTATTAGTCGTACAATATTATTTAATATACTACTGTTATTATTATTCTCACCATAATTATTATTGTCAGGAGTTATTGATGGTAATGGATATGAAGAAACACAAAAAATTCTGTACTTCATGTCCTTTATATTATTGTATGGGTAATGCAAAATATAACATAATAAAAATAATAATTATGGGATAAGGATAATCTGATCAACAATAACTCTTGACAATAATAATTGTGGTGAAAATAAGAACAACAATAATGTATTAAATAATATTATACAAATAATAATAATAACAATAATAATTTTTTTCAAGTCTTCCAACCTGCCTTTGTTGGTGCTGGCTTCAAAATAATTAATAACTGATAATAATAAATATCAATAATAAGAAAAGCCGAAAATAAACTGAGGTCTAACAAAAAGTTTAAAGCAAAACATAGCTGATCAAGCTATGGGCCAAAGAGGGTAGTTAATGTATACTACAATCTTTGCACCGGTGACCATTTGGTCGCTGAAGCAATCCCTTTAACTTAGGCCGTCAAACCAACACGAAAAACCTGCCCACTGAACCAGTCATCCAATGAAATCCAAGATAACAAGGGGGCATGCAACTCCCAATAAAAAAACGCACAGCATATTCCAAGCAAAGTACACATTATGCCTCAAATGTTGGCCGAAGACTTAGGCTACTATATATATTATATACAAAAGATAAGTTATCTCCCCTTTAAATATTTGTGATCGCATAAGGCTACTAAGTCTGAGTAAGTAAAGAAGGGGAGGTAACTGAGCCCCCTACCTTTAGTCATGTACTGCAGAGACTCCTGTGTAGACCGTATCTTCTCTCCAGCAGTATGTATGCACTGTTGTACGGCTCCCTGAGCACAGGCTATCTGTACTTCTGCGGAGAGCTGTGAACATTAGAGCAGTAGAGTGATACATAGAGTTACACATTCACAGAGCAATACAGTAGTTGTGGTATTAATCAACTATTGAAGGTAACTACTACATGTATATGGTATTGAGTGGAGATATCAATAGAGTTACAAACAATAGAGCGTACATGGAGGAAGTCATTAGACTGCATGGATATAGTAGTATCAGTGGCAAGACTCATCACTCCACACAGCTTACATAACTCTAGTAAGGCAGCAGAGAGAGTGGCAGCGCTGTCTTCTACTGCCTTGTTTATACAAGTGCTCAGTGCCTGCAGAGAACATTACATAATATATACAATATAATATATTACATAATCTGTATAACATAATACATTACATAATACATAACATGATATATAAAATAATAATATACAATATGGCGTATAGTGTGACATGTAATATTATATAACTCAATATATAATATTATATATAACTCAATATATAATATTATATATAACTCAAAACCGCATATAAAATTGGTGAACGGCCAAAAAAAACGTGTAATTAGGGATGGCTTTGAATTGCCTGGATGTACCTAAAGAGACTATAAATATTGTTACATATATAATATAATATATAACACAGTATATAACATAATATATAACACAATATATAACACAGTATATGACATAATATATAACACAGTATATAACACAGTATATAACACAGTATATAACATTATATATAACACAATATATAACACAGTATATAACACAGTATATAACATTATATATAACACAATATATAACACAGTATATAACATAATATATAACACAGTATATAACATGATATATAACACAGTATATAACATGATATATAACACAGTATATAACATAATATATAACACAGTATATAACATAATATATAACACAATATATAACACAGTATATAACATAATATATAACACAGTATATAACATAATATATAACACAATATATAACACAGTATATAACATAATATATAACACAGTATATAACATAATATATAACACAATATATAACACAGTATATAACATAATATATAACACAGTATATAACATAATATATAACACAATATATAACACAGTATATAATAGAGACATAACAGAAGTATATAACACGAGATAAAACATAAGTACATCTGACACATAAACTGACCTGCATGAGTTGTATGATGACACGAGATATTTTAGTAGAAAGTTCTGACATTCTATTGACAGTGTCAGCAATGTGCTCTGACTCAATGTCATCACACATACTAGAGCACAATTGGCACTGCTCCAACAACACTTCAGATGAGCTGATCAACTGTAGACAACAAGCACCTGCTACTTCATCAGCAGGTTGTTCTAGAAAGTGGAACAAATAGCACATAGACATACATACATATATAACACATAGACATAGATATATAACACACAGACATAGATATATAAGACACAGACATACATATATATAACACATAGACATATATATATAACACATAGACATACATATATAACACAGACATAGATATATAACACACAGACATGGATATATAATACAAAGACATAGATATATAACACATAGACATACATATATAACACACAGACATAGATATATAACACACAGACATAGATATATAACACAGACATAGATATATAACACATAGACATAGATATTGTAAGAGAAGGAATAGTTTAAAGCACAAAAAGTGGCTGCAATATCAATATACTCACAAACAAGCATATAAGTTACAAGGGAAGCTAGGGGAAAACAAGCTGCCAGAATTAGGAATCTGACAAGTTATTTTAGGAAAGAAAGACGTGATGAAATAGGCTGCAACTATGTAAGGAACCCAGTTATTTTCAAAAACAAAGAGAGATGATAAAACATGTTGCAATTGTCAGCCGGGAAAAACTGAAGGTTTGGAAATTTGGGAATCCAAGATATTTTTAGAGATCATGATGAAAGAAGCTGCAACTATATAAGGAGCATTGGAGCAGCATTGAGCGGGCAGTCGTTGTTTAATTTTTGGACAGTAATGTTGTGATTAGTTAGCGAGATTTAGCAGTTAGATGAGAAGAACAGACGCCTTCAAGCAGGACTACACAAGTGATCAGGAGCAAACGCATTATTAAAGAGGAGTATTCACTACTGGACTACAAGTATTGGAAAGAAACGTTGATTGGAGGAGATACCACAGCACACGCTAGCCTATTTGTTACTAAAGAGGAGTATTCACTACTGGACCACAAGTATTGGTAGGAAACATTGATTGGAGGAGATACCACAGGATAAGCTAGCCTTTTGGGATAAGTGATTTATTTTGACATTGAGCATTAGTGAGATAGAACGGTGTTAGCGCATTAGCTGAAACATTGCTGACAGCCAGCAATAATTGTGAAAAGGACTGCTTGATATATGAAACTGGTTGATAGATATAGATAGTTAGTAATTGGAAGTTGGTTTTTATTGTTTTGACAGTATTCAGAAGATAGTAGTGTTTAGGTAATACCGTAATTGTTTTAGGAAAACATCGTTTTTGCTATACGAAAATAACTTAGCATCTAACCTTGATTACACAGTTACAGGGCAAATAAGGGATTTATTTTGACATTTGACATTAGCTAGGTAGAACGGCGTTAGCGCATTAGCTGAAACATTGCTGACAGCCAGCACTAATTGTGAAGAGAAGTACTTGATGAATGAAACTGGTTGATAGGTATAGAGGTTTTTGTAATTAGCAAGTTGGCAGTTTGATTTGGTTGTTTTGACGACGTTCGGTATACATCAGAGTTTTTCTTAAAGTTAAGTATTTGGATTGTTTTTATTGAGTAGACATTGCGCAGTAATTTGATATACCATTTATTTAGATTCAGACTTTACATTCAAAGATTTATTTTATAAAACAGCAGTAGCTGACACCAATTCCATTAAGGTTTGGTGGGGTCCTGGTGGCAAATAGCTGAATTTTTGGTTTGGCTGGCTATTTGGGGTAAGCTCACTTTTTTAACGTGGGTTTGCTTGGGGTCAATTATAAGTAATCATATTGTTTCCATTTTCAATAATCTTATTGATACAAATTATAAAAAGAATATTTCACTTAGTTATCAGTTTGATAATTGTTTTTGTTTACGTATTAAGCTCATTCATATTGATTATTCAGTCAGACAGATTGTTTTGACAACCATCTCCAGCTGATTGTCGTATAGCACTATCAGTAATATTACAGCTGTTTGCTTGCTTAGGAATTGTTTTGTTTATATATTTATAATTGTCAGGAGGGTAGGGACAGGCCACATACTCATAACTCATTAGTCTCAGTCTCGGACTGTTACAAACGGTTACTGAGTGCCTGTAGTAAAGTGGAAATACAGTCCTCTTGGTTACGGTTACGGTTATTTAGCAGTTTACCTTATTACTGTTTACCAAGATTGTTATTAGTTAGTTTTATTAATTCCCTATTTTATCGCTGTTATCGATTTTACCATATCTACCTCCTGACAATATATAACACACAGACATAGATATATAACACATAGACATAGATATATAACACATAGACATAGATATATAACACACAGACATAGATATATAACACACAGACATAGATATATAACACATAGACATGGATATATAACACACAGACATGGATATATAACACACAAACATAGATATATAACACACAGACATAGATATATAACATAGACATAGATATATAACACACAGACATAGATATATAACACACAGACATAGATATATAACACAGACATAGATATATAACACACAGACATAGATATATAACACACAGACATAGATATATAACACAGACATAGATATATAACACATAGACATAGATATATAACACAGACATAGATATATAACACACAGACATGGATATATAACACACAAACATAGATATATAACACACAGACATGGATATATAACACACAAACATAGATATATAACACACAGACATAGATATATAACATAGACATAGATATATAACACACAGACATAGATATATAACACACAGACATAGATATATAACACACAGACATGGATATATAACACACAGACATGGATATATAACACACAGACATAGATATATAACACACAGACATAGATATATAACACACAGACATATATATATAACACACAGACATATATATAACACATAGACATATATATATAACACACAGACATAGATATATAACACACAGACATGGATATATAACACACAGACATATATATATAACACACAGACATATATATATAACACATAGACATATATATATAACACACAGACATATATATATAACACATAGACATAGATATATAACACATAGACATACGTTGGGAGGAGGTGGAGCCCTTACACCTGCCTGCTAAGCTGCCCACTGCTATCTTACACAGCTCACACTGCCTCAGTATGCTGTCAAACACTTTCCTTGCAGCAGCGCTGCTACCTGTAAGTAAACACCAACCACATGACCCCGCGCCTGCACAACAATACCTCTAATTTCCAATCAAGTTCAAAATTCTACAAAAATTACAGGTTGGTATTTTATTTGAGGAAAGCTCAGAAGACTAGGACAGTGTTTGTACATTTATTATTTTTGTCACATAAAAGGTTTTAGGTCGACAGTTTCTAGTAATTCTAGAGCTACAGAAGGGAAACCAATTAAAATTATTAGAAATGGGATAAACAAAATAATAGCAGAGATTTATTTATATGAAAGAGTCATCGTACACGATAAATTTTATTATGATTGCCCGTTCTATTCTCGCCCTGCTCTCTCATTCACTTGAAATGAAAAACTACCAGTATATAAATGCACAGACGTATAGTACAGACGTATAGTACAGACGTATAGTACAGACGTATAGTACAGACGTATAGTACAGACGTATAGCACAGACGTATAGTACAGATGTATAGCACAGACGTATAGTACAGACGTATAGTACAGACGTATAGCACAGACGTATAGTACAGACGTATAGCACAGACGTATAGTACAGACGTATAGCACAGACGTATAGTACAGACGTATAGTACAGACGTATAGTACAGACGTATAGCACAGACGTATAGTACAGGCATATAGTACAGACGTATAGTACAGACGTATAGTACAGACGTATAGTACAGACGTATAGTACAGACGTATAGTACAGACAGATAGTACAGACGTATAGCACAGACGTAATAGTACAGACGTATAGTACAGACGTATAGTACAGACGTGTAGTACAACAGACGTATAGTACAGACGTATAGTACAGACGTATAGTACAGACGTATAGTACAGACGTATAGTACAGACGTATAGTACAGACGTATAGTACAGACGTGTAGTACAGACGTATAGTACAGACGTATAGTACAGACGTATAGCACAGACGTATAGTACAGACGTATAGCACAGACGTATAGTACAGACGTATAGTACAGACGTATAGTACAGACGTATAGCACAGACGTATAGTACAGACGTATAGATCACTATGTGGTTGAGTACCAAACCAACCTCTATGTCTCTGCAGACTGTAGGAGACAAAGTCCTTACACATGCTGTACAATACACTGGACTGAAGATCATTGGCCCTTGACCTCTGGTTGACCTTAGCAGCTGGTTTCTCAGCGGGAGGACTGATCACTAGTTCCATGGAAGAGAGTTTGTTCTCACTTTTGATAATCTCATCTAAGCTGTAACAGAGGGCTGGGGGTGTATAACAGAGGGGTGGGGGTGTATAACAGAGTGCTGGGGGTGTATAACAGAGGGGTGGGGGTGTATAACAGAGGGCTGGGGGTGTATAACAGAGGGCTGGGGGTGTATAACAGGGGGTGGGGTGTATAACAGAGTGCTGGGGGTGTATAACAGGGGGCTGGGGGTGTATAACAGGGGGCTGGGGGTGTATAACAGAAGGCTGGGGGTGTATAACAGAGGGGTGGGGGTGTATAACAGAGTGCTGGGGGTGTATAACAGGGGGGCTGGGGGTGTATAACAAGGGGTGGGGTGTATAACAGAGTGCTGGGGGTGTATAACAGGGGGCTGGGGGTGTATAACAGAGGACTGGGGGTGTATAACAGAGGACTGGGGGTGTATAACAGAAGGGTGGGGGTGTATAACAGAGGGCTGGGGGTGTATAACAGAGGGCTGGGGATGTATAACAGGGGGCTGGGGGTGTATAACAGAGGACTGGGGGTGTATAACAGAGGACTGGGGGTGTATAACAGAGGGCTGGGGGTGTATAACAGGGGGCTGGGGGTGTATAACAGAGGACTGGGGGTGTATAACAGAGGACTGGGGGTGTATAACAGAGGACTGGGGGTGTATAACAGAGGGCTGGGGGTGTATAACAGAAGGCTGGCAGTGTATAACAGAGGGCTGGGGGTGTATAACACCGAATGTATCATGTCTATCAAACACTAGAGGAAACTTCTCTAGGACATCGTACAAGGAGACGATTGCTGGAACAAAAATACCGGCTGGTTAATAATTATTTCTTGCAGTGTAAACGATAATAATTCATTCGTTAGAACAGTCAATGGTATCTCACATTTGTAGTCAACAAGTTTAGTGGGAAACATTATCTGGAGTGTAAGGTGGAGCCCAGTCTAACAAGATTGAAATGACACAATGTCTGTAAGTAGACAAATAAGGTTGATCTCCATCCATGTCGTGGGGCTCGCTGGTCTGGTAGAATGCCATAAGACTTTCCATGGCGTTCAATCTTTATGTAGATGGTCAATCTTGGAAATTTTGATGATCGCACAATGTCATGGAAAAGTTGACCATGTTTAATTTTTTCACAAACTTTAGCGCTCTTCACAGCTCTCGTTTTATGCGGCACAACAATTCATTTACTTCTAGAATCAATAACGGCACATATCGGAATATAACTTGACTTATTTGTCATTTGTTACCTCCTGCAACCAAGTTATGTCTTTTATAAAAAAGTGTCATAAACAATTATCATTCACAATCTTTTTTAAATGAACATCAGACCAAAAAACGCTCTGTGAATGTGCTCGTGATTAAAAGCTATTTATGGTCACATAAACGCAGTGTTTATCTTTGCCGTGATCTTTGCCTATCACCAAGTGTGAGCAACTCCAAACACTAGTGATGCTTGCAGTACGGCGCATGAGCTCCCACGACCCGTATGGTGATCAGCCTTTAGACAATAATATATAGAGTACTTGTGCGCTCTCAATACAGCCAACACTAAGGGAAAATATCTCTCTAGTTAACAATAGCGATAGCATCAGTACCTGGTAGGCTGCTGAGATTGAGGGGCAGTTGAACTCCGCCAACAATCATTTGGGTTACAGAACACAGCCATAGACTCATCCAAAGCATCATCATTGACCAGCGTCTCCCTAAAACAGCAGCAACAGTGGTGTAACAACTAACTAAGGGGAGACAACAACAGTGGTGTAACAACTAACTAACTCAGGGGAGACAACAACAGTGATGTAACAACTGACTAACTAGGAGGAGACAACAACAGAGGTGTAACAACTAACTAACTAAGGGGAGACAACAACAGTGGTGTAACAACTAACTAACTAAGGGGAGACAACAACAGTGGTGTAACAACTAACTAACTCAGGGGAGACAACAACAGTGATGTAACAACTGACTAACTAGGGGGAGACAACAACAGTGATGTAACAACTGAGTAACTAAGGGGAGACAACAACAGTGGTGTAACAACTAACTCAGGGGAGACAACAACAGTGATGTAACAACTAACTAAGGGGAGACAACTACAGTGATGTTACAACTGACTAACAGGGGGAGACAACAGCAGTGGTGAAACAATAGAACAAACATCACCTCATGTCAGCCAGCCGCTCCTCAAATTTAGCTACAGTGAGGAAGGCGTGTCTATCCAGCTCTTTGTCTGTTACCTTGACGACAATAACATTGTCTATTTCCTGTTGAGAAAACGCTGCGGGTAGAGATTTTATCTGACAAATCTTGTTGGCCTCTCTGATGAGTAAAGCTACCTTGTACAAATCTGTCTTGCCTCTCTCTACAACAATTTATTTACAGGTAAGAAGCAACAATACACCTACACAGGTAAGTACTAACAATACACCTACACAGGTACGTACTAGCAATACACCTACACAGGTATGTACTAACAGTACACTTACACATGCATGTACCAGGAATAAGCTCACAGGTACAACCCATACAGCCCTGCCACATTAAGTCAATACCAACCTGTAGGAACTGAGGCTATACTTTTCACAGCCTGTTCTTGCTTGGCTGTTCTCAGCTTTGGTTTGAGCCTCTCGTGTGACTGAGTTAGCTTGAGTTTCTCTGCCCTGAGGCTACAGAGGAGCTGCTCTGCTGAGGAGGGGCTTGGAGGTGTGACCAAATTGACCGGGGACTGGGTCTTCTGCTTTAGCTGCCAAAGGGAACAGATGTACATGGCCATGTGACTAGATATTAGCCAATCACAAGTGCCCATGGTGTCATCTTGTCCAGTAATATCGGACATACATATAAAGTGTATTGAATACTTTCTCATCAAACCAAAAACAGAGTCTGTGTTGATAACAATAAAACTGTGAGGAGACGCACTCCATAACAGAACCAATAAGAAAGCGAAACAGCTAATCTTTTCACAAGAAAAGAACTCCGAACTGGTAACAGCATTAAGAGTATTCGCGACCTCTGTTCGCCGAACGCATTGCAATAAAAATAATCAGACCAGCAATAAATTTAATCAATAAATAATCATTTTGTTCGGAACTCGTGGGTCAACAAAAAGTAGCTCACTGAATAAAAAATAATCAGCAAGGAGTTATTTATATTGTTCGTAGGTCGCGAATGAAACTGAACACTAATAAATAAAAATGGGCGAGTTGGTTTTTTTCATTTTCATAGACCGGTCTTATAACCTTGAAAAATAATTGCATTCAAAATTTACTAAATTGAAGGGCAGCTTGACAAACTATTCCAGTTTGTAGCAGTTCAAACTTTATTATTTTTGTGATTATTTTGAAAATTGGGAGTTATCTTTTTTATGATTTGTTCGGTAAACTATAATATTTCATTGAATATTGTGTTGTTCCAAACTAATGTTCTGTTGCATACGCGACATATTGAACTACGAACACCTATCATTTTTTTCATGTTGTTCGACGAACAGGTCGCGAATACTCTTATTATTTCCATAAAAAGGCGACTCTATGAAGTAAAGTTGGTACAGCCGTTTAGTAATGGTAATAAGTGTTTCTGCCACAAAACAGCATATTTTAGAGCAGTAAAAGTGTACATTCATATCCTCAGCAGCGTGGTTTAGTGAGTGGGGTTAGCGACTGTCGACAGCTAATCACCACATTGAATTATATACAAGGATATGCTTCAGTTTGTCTATTGAATTTGTTCTTACATCTTAGTTTCCTGTCTCAAAAGGCAGGCGGAAAAATTAAAACGATAATTTCTAAAAAAAAAACACTTGGAAAGAGTTCAAATTAGCCGGTTGATAAAAGCGGCAATGATTTTTGGATTTTAAAAAAATGGAAACGCATATTTCAAAAGATACCTTGACCATAGACTTTAAAAGTTGTCTATAATTTCATGACTGTAACATCAGTGCCAAAGATGGTACTTTGTATAAACTACCCTCTCTGTCATCTTTGAAATAAATGTAACAAATGGACACCAAAATAATAACCCTTGCACTTGATTTGATACTTTTTGGTTGGGGCGTTTCACGTCAAAACATTTACAAGTTCTCAGTCTATCTATTTACAGCCAATAGAATCAATTACTTAAATCTCATGTGACTCTTAGAGTCTGTTCTCTCATTGGTGCTATCCACATTAGAGGCAAGTGTTTTAACTTCTGCTTAGATATTTTTGAAGCGGATCAAAAGACGGACACTACGTATAGCATAACAGAACCAAACCAAGAATGAGTATGTATAGTTAGTGGCAGTCTGGAGCTGTTTCCCCAGACGAATATCTCTTGAGAAAGATGGCCACAGTCGACATTGATATACAACTCACCCTCACCTGGATGAACCAAACTGAGTTTTAGTTGAAATAGTGTCCTTCCAAGGACTCACATACAGGTGACCAAGCGGGGAGCTGCACCCCCCCCCCCACATATGAAGTATCAGACTTACAAGGTCACTCTGTATCTTGTGCAGACGACTCTCATACTCTAGCCTCTGGTCCTTAAGTTGTTGTGTGTAGTTGGTCTCCACTTCCTGTAACTGCTCAGCCATTTGCCTCTCCATCTCCCCCTGTATTCTGGCTCTCTCTTCCTCAAGCCTGTAGGATATACAGGGGTGTAATGTACGGGGGTGTAGTGTACAGGGGTGTAGTGTACAGGGGTGTAGTGCACAGGGGTGTAGTGTATATACAGGGGTGTATACAATGTTACAAAAAGCCTTACCTCTGATTTTGAGCTTTCTCAATTTCGTTTTTAGCGAAGAGAAAATCTTTAGGTATTCCAGAAGATTTACGTTTAGTTGTATCCACTCCTGCAGGGTAGTTAAATCGAAAGTAGTGGTCTCCACCAATCACGACTCTGTCACCCTACAACAACGAGAGAGCATAACTCCAAAGGCTGATAATATCAGTATCTATTATGCAGCTCAAGGGGGAGTAACTCTAAACAATTGGGATAAGCAGTGGAGAAAGGAGAACATTACAGGTACTAGATGATGATAAATGATACAAACCTAAACGTTTTATGACTGGATGTTCATTTACTACAAGTGGACAAAATAACTCTACTTGTGTGGGCGCACCTACAGGGTGACCAATACTTACAGGAACTAAATAGACACAGTAAATAGCGATGGTTGGAGGTCAAAGCACACGAACACAATACTAACGTGTTGTAGTGAAACAGAGCCTGTGATCTGTTGCCCATTCACAAAAGTAGGAGCTTCCTTGTCTATCGGTGCAATAGAGATAACTCCTAGATGGTTGAGTAACTCACTGTAAGCGGTAAAAGTAACATTACTTATGCAATGGTGTAGCTTATAACGTCATGTGACTTGGACTGAGAACTTAACTAACCAGTGATAGTCTGAGACCAGAGCTCCAGATAGCTGAATATCACAGTCTTGATTCAAAGCACCTTGCCTGCCGACCTTTGTACGACCTTGCTTGAGCACATAGAGCAGAATCTCGGATAGCTGGGGATCCTCATTGAGATTGACTAGATTGGGGAGTTTGTTGTTGACTGAAGTGGGAGCAATTCCTGTATCACACAATGTATTTATCACACTTACCTGTGTGTACCAGGTATATACACTTACCTGTATGTACCAGGTATATACACTTACCTGTATGCTCAAGGGCAGACGACTCATTCTTCATCTTCTCTTCTGCTAAAGCCAGCTTTTGTTGCCAGTCTTTTAGCTTAGCTTCCATATCCATCTCTTTTTCCTGCAAACAAAGAGGGGACGGGTAACTAGGGTCCCGCCAAATGTGACATGGTGCAGAGTACAAACCCTTATTGAGTCCTGATAGGAATGCCACAGCTCAAGTACTGCCACCAGAATGTGCAGTAGTTGTGTGTAGCACTGGTTGGTCAGCAGTACATGTACAACAATACAAACAGCAGATACGCAGGTACAAATAAATATGTATTAATATCTTTTTACCTGCAAAGCCTTGCGTAGGTTGAGTATTTCTTGCATTGTATCAAGATCTTCTCCCCCTTGACCCGCTTGCTCCGCCCTTAGTCTCTCTATCTCCGCCCTCAACTCTCTAATTAGCTTAGCTTTAGGATCCTCGTTCACCTTAGCCAAGTTGATGATAGAGCGGGCTTGATGAGCGTACCTACAACATCAGTTGTCACACGCCTAAGTCACAGGACGCTGTAGATGTCCAGTACAGCATAGGTCTCGAGAGGGGACAACTTCATATATAATATTGTAGAGGGGAAAGTCTAGTGAGTGGACAACTCCATATAGAAGGGGACAACTTAATATAATAAAAAGTAAAGTAAATGTTTAGTGAACAAACAACTCCAATCTAACCTACCGGAGGGTCGAGAGAGTTTCTTCTATGTTTAACAGGGAGGGACTTATGGTAGCTAGCATTGCGGTGCGTGCATTGCCCCCCAAACTTTCCTTCAACAGCCAAGTAAGAACTGAGTCTCTGTATGGTATAAACAATTTCCTCTTCTTAGCCTGTGCACTTTGTTCAGCCAGCACACTGATGACTTTCCCTAGTGTCAGTAAGGACCTAAGGCAAAATGGGAAATGAAAACAATTTAGACGGGAACATCTTAGGCCCCGTGCACATCTACTGATAGCCTAATGACTTGCCTTACCGATCGCGTGTTTTTCTAGCCTTGTTTCCAGATAAATCGCTAAAATGGCAGGCTTTGACCCAGATAAAAAGTTGGTAGACATTTTGTGATTTGACCATTCAGAACACTGTTTGCGGTTTAAATGTATCCAATAAAAATGTTTCTCAAGCAAAACTATTTATGTAAAAAAAAATCGTTTACAAGCATCCCGTCATTGTTGTTTCAAACCATTTCATGGCTAACTGAGACACCAAATACAGTGGTTTTAACTGGAATTGCTAGAGAATGCCAAGTAGAAATACAAATAGCGCAAACACCCTGACATCCTTTCCGATTGGTAGAGGCAAATCGGTAGGGAATCGGTAGGTGTACACGTAACTTTAGTGAGTAGTTTGAGTTCTCTATACATCAGGCACTGAGGCTAAAGTAAGACCTGATCACAATAGAGAAGTCATAGACATAGATATATAACTCACTTGTTTATGCTGGCCCCTTCCTTCAATCTCACACCAGATGTCTGCGCAGATGTTTGTCTCTCAGAGCCGGCTAAATCAACTAGGTTTATTCTACTAACAACGGAGTGCTCATGGAGGCTCTCCTCAAACTCCATCCTCTAAAACAAATGCAGGTTCTAAGGCTAAACTACACTGCAAGCAACTGATGATTTTGTTATACAATAAGAGTATTCGCAACGTGTTCGTCGAACAAAGTACAAAAAGTAATAGGTGTTCATAATTCAATGCAACGCGTATGCAACGGAACATTTGTTTAGAACATCATAATAATTATTCAATGAACTTTTAGTTTATCAAATAAATCATAGAAAACATGTCTCCCAATTTTCAAAATTATCAAAAAAAAACATAAAATTTGAATAGCTATAAATTGAAATAGTTCGTAAAGCTGCCCTTTGAATTCTGTAAATTTTGAAAAATTGTAATGATTTTGAACTATTTTCAAGGATTTAAAAACCGGTCTATGAAAATAAAAAAAATAAACTCGCTCGTTATAATTTATTTAGTGTTCAGTTTCATTCGCCACCTACGGACACCATAAATAAATGCTCGTTGACTATTTTTTTATTTGGTGAACTACTTTTTGTTGACCCACGAGTTCAAAAAAAATGATATTTTATTAATTAAATTAATTTATTTTTATTGCAATTTGTTCGGTGGACCGAGGTCGCGAATACATGTAATAGCTGCTTTAGCAAAGCCATACAGATGCTCATAGAAGACAAGTGTGGGTATTCTAGGCTTATAAAAGCAAACATATTTATTTTTATCAGAGTCTCAAGGTATAGATTAACTTGGCATCAACATCTGTATCTAGAGTCTTCCTACAGCACTACTTCACATATATCGCTGAAGATTACCATTGAATGTTAGAGAGCACAAGAGAGCCAAAAATGTTCACAACGCGTTACTTTCACGAGACTCCTATACCCATTCAACCAACTTAGGGAGGGGACAACTCAAACGGTGATGAAGAGTCCAAGAAAAGATAACTCACAAATTATAAAGGGTACAAAGCAAGACAACCTTAAAATATATGTAGATTGAAACGAAGAGAATTCAGAGATAGAGTACAAGAGGAGACAACTCTTAGTGACAGACAGAGTACAAGAGGAGACAACTCTTAGTGACAGACAGAGTACAAGAGGAGACAACTCTTAGTGACAGACAGAGTACAAGAGGAGACAACTCTTAGTGACAGACAAAGTATAAGAAAAGACAACTCTTAGTGACAGACAGAGTACAAGAGAAGACAACTCGGCAAGCCAGCTAACCCTATAAGTACCTTGTGCTGAGTGAGATTGAGAGTGAATACTGAGTGAGATCTGGAGCTCTTGTCATTCATGCCAGTACTAGCTGTCGCCCTCTGCTGGTTCCCTAGGGTCAGCAGTTTCTGTAACGACACACCAACAACCACATCAATGTGTGAGAGAGAACTACTGCCAGACCAGTTATTCATGTACACGCCCCGTCTTATCATTACAGTTTTTTTTTTACGGAATAAAAATAATTTGACAACCAACTAAATTAATCTAGTATTTGATCTCCGTTTAATCTTTGTATGTATTATACTCAGTACAAATAATATACATCAGGCTTTGCCTTCTGCTGTGCATAAACACTCGTTAGTGCGCAAGGCATAGCTGAGAACCTACCATTATGTCATGGAAGGAGGCGACAGGGTAGGTAGACAGCCCCTCAACATATGGACCTTGTTCAGGGTGCTCTCTCACTCTCAGCTACAACAAAACTAACATGATTAGACAACTGCTAAGAATCCAAAATACCAACAACTGGTTAGGAGACCACATGACATCATGTAGTGAAGAGCTACTCACATTCGTCTTGTCTGTACTTGTGCTCCCTTTACTGGCACCTAACAAGTCATGGATCTTTTCATTGTAGATCTCAAAGAATGATGTCTCCACGGTAACGGCAGTCTGGGTAAGCGTATAAATAGTTTAGTCAAAGTAAAATACATGTTGTAGTCTGAGAAAAGCATTTTACTAAAATAAACTGTCTGTACATAGATCGCATCTACTGTGAATGCATAGTTAAAAATGAGAGAAATCTTTTTTAAAAACATTATTGTATCTAAATCAACACTATAAGAGGGAGTTGTTTCCTCAATCACAAGAGAAGACAACTACAAACAAGTATCAATAACTGAATTACTTTTGAAATTAGTATAATTACTGCAGCTACTCCATAACACTCACCACATCACTATCATTGATCTGTAAGGATTTTGTCTTGGCAAAAAGATTCTCAGCAAATCTAGGAATTATCCCATCCTCATCTCCATGTCCCATAATACTAAAAAAACAATCACAGCTCCTATGAACAACTTACATACTACACTTGCTGTTGCCATACATAAATACTGAAAAACAGCAGGCGGTGATAAAGGAACCAACAATTATCACTGATTGCACTCACCTGTAGCTCTTACCAGATCCAGTCTGGCCATAAGCAAATAGACAGGTGTTGTAGCCCTGGAACGCTCTAGTAAGGAGGGGGTGGGCCAGACACTCGTAAACTTCGGCTTGGTTGCAGAAGTTGGGGCTGTTATGGTCGAAGGAATCAAAAGAGTAGTCATACTGGAACTTGTGAGCTGGAGAGCTCTCTGTATAATACACCGTGAACCAAATTGCTTTATAATTTAGAAATTGTCTCCTCATCAAAACATAATTGTCCGCTCTACATAAGACGATAACAAATAAGTAAGTGGACACAACTAGTAGGAAGGCTCACCACTGGCCTGTACCAGGGTCTCACACCCACACATGGACACAACCCTCTTGTTGTTGATGTGGTTGGACTCTCTTGGTGCGAAGGGGCGCACCCTGACTGCAACTGTTACAGCACAGCTGTCAATCTCTGCAATGAAAGCCACAATTTGGGTCAAACACAAAATAGACACAACTACAATGTAGAAAACTGAAACATAGAAAACAAATAAGGTTGATTAAAAACAAAGCTTTATATGTGAAGGTCACAGCAAGTACAGCTAGCAACTCCCAAATGAAATAATCTATAATATAAGTAGTTGGAACAGTCTCTGTTATAATTCCAGGCTATGACCGAGTCATAAGTACCTCAAGTTGTTGATGTCGGGTCACAACTCAGGTTAATTTTTATTTTTATTGGGGCGCGGTTCAAGTCACAGGTATGTCAGGCAAAACAGGTGAGGAAAACGAAATACTCGGCCAGCTTAATTCAAGTCAATTGTAGTCTCTATTAAACTCAAAACACCTCATGGCATACCATGTTAGCTTTTATAATAAAAAAAATCATAATGCTTAGCCCTGAAAACTGACATTCACGAGGTACAAATTTAGGAGTTATCCATATAATAGTAACTTTATATCAGCTGTTGTCCCCTGAATGCAGAGAAACAAGTGATGTAAAAGAAAGTCAAGCTAAATCAAATAATAATACTATATAACAATAATGGATTTGTCGGAGTTCTTACAGTTGACAAAAAATAGCCTGTGAAACAACTACATTGGGAGGTTTTAAAAAGGACACTTCAAGCATGTCTAACTAAAAGCCATTTCTATTAACCAGCAGCTCTTTTTACCTGAGTTGATATAATCTTTTTTCACAAAATTTTTAGTACTCTCTTTATAATTAATAAATAATATTTGGGTATACTAGTAGTAATGTAGGAGCAGATCTCTGTTCTACTCAAACTCTTTCAGTGTTCATAAGTAGTAGGTAATACTACGACTTACAAAACAAGGCATTAGGTGTATGAACCAGATGCAACTCTCTTTTTCAACAGAACACAAAAAATATGCTCAGGGAGGGTCAATTCTAAGAATTCAATTTTTGAAATAATAAGCTGTGAAACATAATATCAAATAGCCTGTAAAAGGTCAAACAACTTTATCGCTAACATTCGTCCATTTGATCCCAAAAACAGATTTATAGAGTTGTAAACAATACAAAGGTAATCTGGTGAACTTAGTCAATATCATCAAAACATCAACATCTACTAATTAATTTTAAATGTAACGCTATCTTATAACAGATACCAAAGAGACACACAATACATATTAGCATCAGCATCATATCGGGATAGAATAAATAAAAGTCTGTCTACAGTGTAAACAATGCAAAGACAGATAAACACAGGTCATCTAGTACACCTTAGTTATGTAACAGATATATAATATATATCACAGTAGCACAGATAAATGAAGCTTGTACGACTACCAGGTAGTCTAGAGGGACATGTCAGTGTGAGGAAATGGTATATGGAGCTCTACACAGATGCATCAATCACTTGACTAAAGTCTAAACTGAGTTATACTGTCAGTAGATTGTTCATACAACTATACACATTGTTGTATATTCAATCACCTGCGCTGCTGTATATTATACATTGCACAGACAAGTGTTGATAAACAATACACGTGTGTAGACAAAACTGTTGTTTGACAGCAAATAATTAGTTTTTTAATATTTTGGGCAATCAAAAATATTTTTGTAAACACCAATGCAATAGTAATGAAATATTCTAGACATCAATGGCTTACCAATATTCTAGACATCAATGGCTTACCAATATTCTAGACATCAATGGCGTACCAATATTCTAGACATCAATGGCTTACCAATATTCTAGACATCAATGGCTTACCAATATTCTAGACATCAATGGCGTACCAATATTCTAGACATCAATGGCTTACCAATATTCTAGACATCAATGGCTTACCAATATTCTAGACATCAATGGCTTACCAATATTCTAGACATCAATGGCTTACCAATATTGTAGAGATCAATGGCTTACCAATATTCTAGACATCAATGGCTTACCAATATGATCATCGGAAGAGACATCCTTCAGCTCTATTTCGGAAATGAGTCTCCCTGATTTACGATCTGTAAATATCAACAAAATTTAAGATGTCAAGTTTAAACGCACCTATAAAACAGCACTGAGGTGCAGAGACAGCACTGCGGTGCAGAGACAGCATCCACATAATTAATTCAGTAAGAAATAATTTCACTTGTATAACATAGCAACCATTGATATTATCTATCACATTCGATACACAACTTTTATGTAGCAATGATATTCGCATTCTATCTGACATACAGAAAGACGACACGACAGGTACTAGAGAAATGGAGAATCAGGTTGAAATAACACATTGATAGTAGAAAATCAATGCTGTGACATCACTCCAGTAGGAATTACAGTTTTAAAAAAATAATTTCAACTACAAAATATTTAGAAGAGCAGAGCGAGTTCCATTATGAACAGTCAACTGGAAGAAAGTATGGCACTAAATACATTCAGCTATCTTCAAGTAGAGCCACTAAGAGGTGACTACAACAACACCATGTATGAGCTGTATCAACACAGTAATCAATACAGCCCTACCCTAAGTAAACATCATTGCATAAACAATCAATGCTTCTCATAAGCATTTGTGATTCAACAGTTGAAAGCCTGTGAACAACACCCAGTAGTGCGGGACGGGAGAGTGAATGTGTAGAAGAGGTTAGATGCTGAGCCAACAGCTAATTAAATGTAAAATGAGCAACAAGAACCCGGTAACCTAATGATTATGTGGTGCAGGGACTGTTAAGTGCACGAAACCCACCAGCACATTAAAATCTGTTATATCTAGTGTAGATTATTGTGATTGATTGCTATATAGCTCTGTATCCTACCTGCTTGAGCACAAATATATGTAGGTAGACAATTTTTAGCAGATTGATACTGTTATCGTAACCTTTATTTATTTAAAAATACGAAAATGAATACAATTACAAAACCATTGAGGCAAGATTTGCTTTACCTAGAACCTGAAGAAGCTACAACCACATCACCACAATCCCTAGCTTGTGATCGATTTCGTCAAATTACACTTTGATACATATTTATGTACCGACTGCCTGTTACCTTAAGAGCAGGAAACAAGTCTCACCTGGGTTATGTTTGGCAGCGCTGTTGGACATGATATCTGAAATGCTGCCACTCATTGTTCCTTTTTTTACAGTCCATCAAACAAACAACAGAATCTAGAGGTATCCACAGATCTGTACTGTTCTACAACAGTCGATGGATGATGAATCACAACCCAGACGTAGTACCATTTCCTGAGTTAGAGGCGTATTGCTGCATTACTGTACGACTCTAAATCACCAGAATTGTATTCATAGCGGCTATAAAAAAAACTACACCTCTACCTCTTTTTTACTTGCGAAAAATCCCCACAACATTGGAGTTATTACTTTATAATGTGTAACATCCTAACAAAATTTATTGCATGACTTGATTTCAAAAGAAAGATTAGGTAACTAATAACAAGACAGTAACTTGAACAATATACAGAATACTGGAATGAACGTCAACAGGAATGAACGCAGAAATCGCTGGTATGAACTTGGAAATCTCCTGGAATGGCCTTCAACAAACCTGAAATGTACGTCGATAATGCTAAGGGGAAGAAACTTCTGATGGTCATTCCCGGAAATGTCAACTTTCATTCCTGGCGATATATAAACTATCGTTTCGATGTTATTTTCAGGAGTTTGTAAAAGTAGACTACTCCTAGAATAAACGCCAAAATAATATTTTATATATCACCAGGAACGAATGTAGACAACTTCCAGGAATAAACATCAAAATTATCTTCTTCATGGAATAGTCGACATTCATTTCAGATCAGTCGATGTTCATTCCAGCTATGTCTGCATTCATTCCTATCAACACACATTTTTGTCTACGTTCATTCCAATTCCATCATACATCTAGATAAAAAACTCCCCTTCTGCTCCTGGCTGCTTATTACAGGGCCATAACCATCCAGGCCTATTTCAATAAAATTCACCGGAGCCATTGTTGCCCGTAATCATTAGTTAGTTAGAGAAACTATTGTGTTACTTACCATAAAATAATGCTATTTCTTAAATTTATTTATTTTGCTATGAATATCAAAATAATTAATTATTATCATTACGACTATTATAATAAAACTAAAATATTTAGCAATACTTACTTACTCAGTAACACCATAAATCAGAAGATTAACACATACTACTTGGTAATAATGCCACTACCTACTATAAATAATAATAATAGTTATAATATTATGATAAGAGTATCATAACAATAAATATCATAATAGATAGTGCATAAATAACAATGATCAATAATTACAAGTAAAGAATTTTGTGGTAGATTAACTGTTATTATTATTATTATTATTATTAATAATAACAACTACTGATCTTATCAACAGGGAGTTAGAGCTATGTTTGTGCGTCCATCCATCCAACAGCTTCATTATTTCATTATCATACATAAAAGTAACATATGAGTAACATACTTACTACTATCTATTACCATCATCAATTATTCAAAATTATTTATGGTAATAATATACATAATAATAATAATTATTATTATTAATAATAATTAGTATTATTATTATTAGCACTACTACTACGCTTTTATTATATGCATGTGGCTGATTTATTTATTAACATTATGATTACAACAACTAATAAAAAAAACAGTGATGCTTGATAATTACAGGGACACTGTTACTACTTATTTGGTACTTGTCGAGCAATCGCCAACTTCTTTCCAGAAAGTAATAGCAATATGGCACTTTCGTTAGTCTGTATATCGGTCCAGGTTATCAACAAGATTCTCATTCTCCAAACTAATCAGCTAACCACAGGTGGTCCTTCCAAGAGTCTGCATCCAGGAGGGAGATTGTTCCACAGTTTAGCATTGCTGATCATAAAGTTAATTGGTGAAACTTGGTCTTCCAGTGGGGGATCATGTATTGTTATTGGTGCCACCTCAAGTAGCCGATTGTGGGGCAATGAGGAGAAATGTAGTTGCTGATATTAGTTACAACTTCATCGAAGTGCGTGCATTGGGCAGAATAGTCCGTCTGTGTCTCACTCGCCTGGACTTCAGGGTGTCCCACTCAAGATTTTTGACGAGTTGACTAGTGCTGGGGGCATGATCAGTGTACTTGATGTTATTTACCATTATTGTGGCTCTTTTACCATTATTGTGGCTCTTCACTGAACAGCTTCAAGTGATGTTTTCTGTGTAGAGGTCAAACCAGAATCTCACACAGTACATGAGTACTCCATGACAGGTCTCAGTAGTTGTCTTTATGCTTTGTCTCGCAGGTGGGGAGAGTTGGTGGTATGGCTCGTCGTATGTACCCGAGTCTACTAGCTGCTTTACCAATAATGGAAGATGTATTTTGAGTTTAACGTAGGCTACTTTCTACTTGGACTCGAGAGTATTTTACGGTGTTTCTCTTCTCCATATTACATATCATGTAGGCTGTAGGTGTTGTCAGCTCCTCTAAGTTGTTTATGGAAGAACTTCACATGCTAACATTTCTGTGGGTTAAATTCCATGTTCCATTGTTGTTACCAGTCCTCAAGGGTAGACGTCATCTTGTAGTTGCTTTTTGCTTTCCATAAATGTTGTAGACAAGTTTCATCTGCGAGGAGTCTAACATGTGACCCAACTGCAACTGGTAGGTCGTCGATATATACCAAAAAAAGATGGGTCCGATTACAGATCCTCGAGGTACTCCGGAGGTGACAAGACAGGGTGTTGAGGCATGGCCATAAACAACCACAACAACAACTTGTGTCCTGTTTTCAAGTAGATTTTCAGTCCAGTTCACAGCGGTCATAATTATTAACTAATTACTAATAGTAGTAGTAATAAAATAACAACATAGCTAGCTATTAAAACAATTATTATTATTATTATAATAATTAATCATAATAAATAAATAAAGAATAAATAATAATAACGATCATCATCATCATTATTATTAAATTTAAAATCAATAAATATTATTTATACATAATAATAATAATTATAATTACAATAAATAATAATCAGAAGAATTAATAATAATAATAATAACATATAAATAAATAAATTCATTGATTCATAATAATCATCATCATAAATACTAATAATTAAGGAATAATAATGATACGATACGCAATGACACACACTACTACTACTGCAGCAGTAGCAGTAGTAGCAGTACTGTACTACTAGAGTCTACTTTTCTACTACTAGTAGTAGTAGTAGCAGTAGTAGTAATAATAATTATAAATAATAAATAAACCAAAAAAATATTGTTTTGGACTTATTGACAGCAACCTCTATCCCACTATTAAACAACTTGATCAATGAGTATATAACAGACATGTTGCTTGTTTGTACAATAACTCATAGCAGATAATAATAAATGGTCACAGAAACCATCAATTAAAAAATAAACAACCACAAGAGAGTGAAAGCATTGATTGTATTTTAACTGTGGCCTCCAAAACATTTGAATGCTATTGGTCAAATATACCCTCTAGACCTTCCAATTGGCTAACCGCTTCTTTTTCCGATTTTCCAATAAGTATCTGAATTGGTATGTATTTTCAATTTTAGTCGCAAGAAAAGACAACTCCATAAGTAATACGCCACTACCTTCTTGGTATCTAAACAGTTGATATTACCAGCGTTTGTTTATCTAGCGCTTTCAAACTGACTGTCATAAATTTTTGGAGTTCAATTTGCAAATGCGTTTTAAAAAAGTATCATTTGTGTTTATATATCTATGACTGACATTAATCTGAAAGTAAAATCAGCTTTGTGAAGCTACTAGAGCTAAACGTTGATGAGCCAAATAGGAGAGATCAATAAATCACAATACAAAGTTATATTGGTAGAGAGCATAAATCAATACTGAAGAAGATGATAGTATAAATAGCAGATAGGTTTAAACCAAAATAGACAATATGTTACAATAGAGGATAAATACAATGTATAGCCATCACCTACCAACTGTATAATGTGTCTACATATTCACTCTATTATACAATGCAAGCAATAGCAATGACAAGAGTGGACAACTTCATACTAACTGATAGTATAGACTCATGTGCTAACAGTGTTGATGGAGGTTGCATGCTAACCGAAAACCTGACACTATGATAAAACGGGAACTCAAGAGTAAAATTTGTTAATGACTCAAGTAATAAGATATACCAATATGTGCAGTATCATTCTGTTTGTAGCCCGAGAGCAGGACAACAAAACAGCCCGAAAGACACATTCTATGATTGAATATATATCACAGAAGTAATGTCAAAAGAGAACATTCCGTACGAAATTGACGACATGAGAATAGTGTGTGCTGAGGTGATGAATGTTGGTGTGTACCATATAGACCAGGTGAGCCCAAGGCACCAGATGCATGCTTATCTTCTGCCTGTGGAGGCAGTCTTAACGATCTACAACAGCAAACAATGTACGTGAGATCAACCCTGGTGCTCACCACGTGTAAGTAGTAAATTGTGTACACAAATAGTAGTACGGTGAAACACGCATAAATCAACCCAGTGGAAATAGTTTCTTCAATGTCAGAGTGGAGGTTTCAGTAATCAGCCATTGCAAATGGCTTCACATATTTCAATATTGTCATCTATAATTCGACAGAAAGATTTGCAGCTTTTCCACCATTAAAACCCATTTTCAAACTGATTCCGTGAAAAGCCTTAGATAAAGCAGGGTGTCTGCAAACAGAGTTCTTCTATCGCAAAAATTTTCTCAACAGTAGATGGCATGCTATTGAAATCATATAATCTAAGAATTATCTCCTCTCATTACTGGCAAAAGTTTGGCAATGTACTCGCTACGATGCCTGAGCAACTTCAACACAAGAGTTTTTGATAGCTGAAATGTGTTTAATCTTGATATGTAACAAAGATCAAAGGCTATCTATCAGCCACCAATAAAAAAAATTCCATGATTTTAGCAAGTCAATACAGTCTGAACATTTTATTTTTGCAAGATCACAGAAAATGCAGCTGATATCGGTGACTTAGTAATTAATTTGGGTATTTTTTAAATGATTATTGCCATTAATTGATAAAACAATACACCAGTTGAAAATAATAAGAATTACACAAAGCAAACTTAATTATTTTTATTACTGTCGTTTATTATTATTATGAAATAACAATAATTGAAATAGTAATGATTATTATTAATTAACGATAGCTCAAACAGGGGGAAATCCCAATTAATTATGGGGGTTTTGGGATTTCGTCCATTGATTCATATAAGGGCGCAGCCGTATTTTTTTGGCTTCCCTGATAATAAAAAGTTTGCTCAGGCTGCGTGTTCTTCCCTAATATAACTCAAGCGAATGAAATGCCTGAAAGTATCCATATTATTCATAATATTATTATTTACAAATCATTCATTATTATTATATCTTTATTTATAGTCTCCTAAGTTGTGGTTGGCCAGTTCAATGTTATCCATAATTAAATGTGTCTTTCTTGGCCCTTCAAAATGGAATATCATCGTTTCGCTGTAGTAGTAATAATGTAACTCACCAAACTACCTATAGCTCACTTGACTCTTTCATAACCAACATCACCTTGTCCTCCCCCGCTTACCTTGGACAGATCCACTCCTGTCATCCCCCACTTACCTTAGACAGATCCACTCCTGTCATACCCAAACTCACCTTGGACAGATCCACTCCTGTCATACCCCCACACACCTTGGACAGATCCCCTCCTGTCATACCCCCACACACCTTAGACAGATCCACTCCTGTCATACCCAAACTCACCTTTGACAGATCCACTCCTGTCATACCCCCACACACCTTGGACAGATCCACTCCTGTCATACCCCCACACACCTTGGACAGATCCACTCCTGTCATACCCCCACACACCTTAGATGGATCCACCCCTGTCATACCCCCACTCACCTTAGACAGATCCACTCCTGTCATACCCCCACTCACCTTAGACAGATCCACCCCTGTCATACTCCCACTCACCTTAGACAGATCCATTCCTGTCACACCACCACTCACCTTAGACAGATCCACCCCTGTCATACCCCCACTCACCTTAGACAGATCCACCCCTGTCATACCCCCACTCACCTTAGACAGATCCACCCCTGTCATACTCCCACTCACCTTAGACAGATCCATTCCTGTCACACCACCACTCACCTTAGATGGATCCACCCCTGTCATACCCCCACTCACCTTAGACAGATCCACCCCTGTCATACCCCCACTCACCTTAGACAGATCCACCCCTGTCATACCCCCACTCACCTTAGACAGATCCACTCCTGTCATACCCTCCACCATCTTGGGCATCCTCTCAATAATCTCAAACACTTCTCCCGTCAGTTTAGCTGCTCCAACATCTCCCTTTCCAGAGGAGACGAGTGTGACCTTCTTACACTGGGTCAGTGGGGCAGCCACCTCAGCAGCTACCTGTACAATACAACATCACCTGTGGTAGAGTCAGCAGCGGACAGAGGTGACAAGTGACACGTGTGACACAGATGAGACACAGATGTAACAAGTAATACTGCATTATAGCACATATGCCAGGTGGGTAACTACCTGTCATACACAATAATGTTGTACAGAGAAAATAAAGAAAAAATGAAGAGCCTTGAGGGGGTGTAGAGATTTATCGGTAGACGAAAAGAGCCGTGGACGGCAACAAAGATGCTGGATACCACAAAAAGGCCAGAGTAAGTGATGTAGGGGACAACAAGTAAAAAGGCCTGGCTACACGATCGCAAATTCCGTGCGTTATTGCACAAGAGTTCCGAAAGGTCAACGCATTTTGTTGATTGCCCTGACTTTCGTCGTTTTGCAAACTTTTAACATGTTTAAATTATGCATTGTGCTTTGTCCGATGGGCCGTGCAATATTGATTGTGATTGGCTAAAGCAGTCTACAGTGAATCCAGTTAGGCGCGCTTCAGTGATTTTTAGGGCGCTTTCGGATATCAATTTTATCAATCACTGTTCCTCCCCGTTTCAAGTCGTGACAATGCATTATAATGTATATAAAAAATACATCAGACGATAAAATCATCGTAATTCTTTTTTGTTTGTAAAGAAACTAAAGTGGGCTCGCTCCAGCTATGCAGTTTTCACAGACGTTTATGAAAATCAGTATGTCTATGGTTTATGCTCAAACAACTTCCGTTAAACGACAGTCATCGTTGAGCCCTCAACGAGTGTTCAACGACCGCCCTATGCATAGGGTATCCGAAAGCACCCTTATTCAACCGCTAGTAATAAAAACTACTAACAAGACCGCGGCTAACTAGCTACACTACTACTATTGATTACTACTTCAGCTAAGATAATACAACTCCTCAATGCAACGTAGTTCAATGTGTGAAACTTGCGTTCGTGTAGCACCTAGCCTTTAGTGCATTGAAATTGCACAGCGCACGAAATTTGCGATCGATCGTGTAGCCAGGCCTAAAGATGGGACGAGACGTAGAAGAAAAATGAGGGATGAATGGATGAAGGAACAGAGCAAGGAGTAGATCTAACTTAACAAACAAGGAGTGGATATAATTTAGCAAACAAGGAGGGGATAAAACAAACCTGTGGTATGGTCTCCAGGATCATATCAACCATAGCAGCCTCCTGGTATTCCTTCCACGCGTCTGCTTTTTTAGCCATCTGTTCTGCCTCTGCTCTAGCCTTGGCTTCTATGGCATACGCCTCGGCCTCTCCTTTCACCCTCACTGATTCTGCCTCAGCCTGTGCCTCCAACACCACCTGCAATGCACATCAGAGAGAGTCAATTGGTTGCACTAGTACCAAAGTAGTATTTCACTGGCTCCAGAATAGTTAGAAGAACTCATAATGTGGTGAAGGTAAGTCATGCAGCTGTTACACAAATTTACTTCAATCACTAAAGAGTGCTATATAGCTAATACCACACTACTAATAAGTCTTCATGAATTAGCTCATATCTATATGTTTAATTGTAACTTAATTTCGATAATTATTCTTGTTGTTAAATGCTACAACCATGCAAATGAAAGCCTAGCAAGACTGTTTTCTTAATAATTATATTCTGAAAATATTTCAACTTGAAAAATATTTTTCTAACTGAAAACATTCCCAGCTTTGGAGATATTAGACAAGTAACGGCAAGTGCACACAACAGCAGACTCACCAATGAGAAATAAAAATGCTTCTTCAGTTAAAACCCTTTCAAAAAATCTAAAATTCCAATTTCTTGACACTCTCAAAAGTCTCTGCACAATAAATACTCCTGGGAAGTCTTCCTTCCACACAAACAAGCAAAGTTTCCACAATTATCTTTCATGGAGAGAAGGTGTATACAAGACAACGTCTATCAACAGTCTCTTTGTAATAAAATCAATCTGATCAAACAAAATTTGTTACCGACCGTTACATATATATAGATGGTAAATGAATAACTGATTTGTGTGTAGCACAGACACGATTAAAGCATGCCAGCACTGAACACTTCTTTGTTGAATTTCTGAATATTCAAGTCTTAAGCAGCGGATTGATGTATTGAACAACCCTCTAGGCCTACTCAGTCATGATTTACAAGCTTGCCAAAAAGCCATTGGCCGCAAATGCTTGTCGCATCAGCTGAAATTTAGCTTACTATAACTTCCATTGTTTGCCGGGTACGTCATCTTCGGCTTGTGGGCGTGGTCAATTATAATAAATAATAGCAAATTCATATAAATGGAGTTACATCGTCTGCGTTTAAAATGAAATCTGATTGGGCAATTCATTTAGTCTTAGGTCTACTGAAGGCCATTGCAACAGGAATAAAGAATCCTTACGAAGACACCCCATCAAAATTTGGTTCCAAGACTTGAAGTTGGGCTTTACTATCACGCGCCATTTTTTATCTAGCTTGAATTTGCACGCTGTACACATAAAATCGGAATTGGTGGTTTCGGTCAAAATGGACGCAATTAGTGCATATCCATAGTAAACAAAACCAACGCTTGTTTATTACGCAAATTTCATATGTGAAATGCCAAGAAGAGACAATTGCAGGATTTGTCAGGTGGTCCAATGTGATCACAATGACAAGGATCATCTAATACTCTTTCCATCAGAAGAGTAGAAAAAAATTGTGCTTGATTTGGTGAGTTAGGGAACAATAAATGGTAGTCACACAAGAATAGACAGTAGTGAGTATGTAGAATAATAATAAATAAAATAATAATAAAAAGGAATAGCGGGATCTGATTGGCCAAATAACTACTGTACGGGAAAGAAATAAATATACTTTCGATCCGAAGATGACGTCAACTTTATGCAGTGTAAAAGTTGGGACGCATTTCTGAAAGAGGGGTATTTAGCAGGCTTGTAGATCAGCACCGAGTAGGCCTAGAGGGTTGTTTAATACATCAATCTGCTGCTGAATATTCAGAAATTCAACAAAAAAGTGGTCAATGCTGTCATGATTTAAGGCAAGATATCTATTGGAAGCACCAAAAGTGTACTAGGTAATAAGTACCACATACACACAACAGGGATGTTATAACAGCCACATAACACCGACTATAACCTACAAAGCACCAGCATTGACCAATGATTGTCACAGAAAACAAAAAGACAAAGCATAGCAAGTGACGATAGCTCCATTGCAAGGGGTGACAACTACCTTGTTCTTGTTGGCTTCTGCAATCTTTGTTAGCCTGAAAACCTCAGCTTCTGCAGGTTTCTTTACGGTAGCTTCCAACTCACGATCCCTCCTCACTATTTCCTGTTCTTGCACTTGAATCTGCAGAGATCTCTCCACCACCTTCACCTCCATCTGTTCTTCTTTGATCCTCTGTTTGGTCTTAGCAGCCTGAACGACAGCAAACACGGCAGCGATGACTTAGGGCCACTTTGAGTGACACATAGCCCAGTACTATCTATTACATTGTACCTACAAACTATGAGGATCTACCTGCAGACTATAGGCCAAATCAGCCTCAGCTTTCTTGGTGTACACTTCCATGTCGTAGGCAGCCTTCTTGAGCTCAAAGTCTCTCTTAGACTGAGCTATCTCGATGTCGTTGGAATACCTAGCCTGCATTCTTTGCTCTTCAGCTATCGCTTCCTTTATACCAGCATCCCTCCTAGCCTCTGCTTCACCAATACGCGCATCTCTTTGTACCTGACAGCAGAAGGGTAACAAGAACTGAACCTAAGGCAATGTATTGTGTAGATGGAGCAGTACAATATAAAACAGATACAGCGCTACAGTGTGAGCTAACACAGACCTAAAATAAAATTAGGACATCATTTTTTGCCAATCTACTCCAAGAAGTGAATAGCAACAAAACACAACATTGGCCGATAGAATGGACGGAGTAAATGAAAATTTGGTCCTTGACTGGTACACGTTTATATTATGTACAAATCGCCAGAAAACAACTTAATTATTGCCAAAAGATATGATCAGTAGGCTGGCTAATCAGTTCATTGTATACTGTACCCTATAGTAACTGGCCTAGTAACTGCTAGAATCTCTCCACAAATACCCATTGCTGTGAAGGCTAGTTAATTAGTGCTTGTAGCAGTGGCGGGTGAAGCAAGAGTAGAAGACAACTCCCACAGCAGACGGAGGGTTACATATGCTGTAGTAGTAAGCAGTCTTACCTGTGCAGTACGGGCCATACCGAGTGCCTTGAGGTATCCCTCATCATCTCTGATGTCCTTCAGTGTGTAGCTAACTACAATGAGGCCCATGTTGACCAGATCAGAGCTGGCTACCTCAAACACCGACTGGCTGAACTTCTTCCTGTCCTTGTATATCTCCTGCAACCAGTGCCCAATACAAGTATCACTACTAGCAGATCAGTACTAGCAGATCAGTACGAGCAGATCAGTACGAGCAGATCAGTACGAGCAGATCAGTACTAGCAGATCAGTACTAGCAGATCAGTACTGGCAGCCATTGCTGGCATACAACACCGTTAGTAGTAGGCGTTGTACAGAAGGGCCAAGTGAGGGTGTATATATATATGAAGAGAACAAACAGCAGACATTGGGTGGCACAAGTACCAACCTTTACATTTCAACGTTGAGTATTTGAATGTTGTAATACTTATTGTAATAAGAATCAAATAAATGTTTTACTCTTTTGGGAATGCCTGCATGCGTGTCATTTCATATTATGAGCAGCAGATAGAATGCTCTACAGATATTAGAGCTGTTGTGAGCAAAGACCAGATAGTACAGGTAGTACAGTTAGTAAAGGTAGTACAGGTAGTACAGCGATGCGCTTCAATAGTCCATTCCTCACTTCATGAGACGCATTCTTGCACACACCTAATGGTTCTATATTTTTACGCATGGGGAAGTTTTAATCTCCCCCAACTGCTACACCCAACATAATAAAACAGCCATACTTGTTGAAGAGCTGAGCTGCTATAAAAGCAACCTGCAGACTTGTTCTAAATAGCATCTCTGTATACTCTACCATAACATACAGTATATCTGTAGACTCTACCATAACATACAGTATATCTGTAGTCTCTACCATAACATACAGTATATCTGTAGAATCTACCATAACATACAGTATATCTGTGGACTCTACCATAACATACAGTATATCTGTAGAATCTACCATAACATACAGTATATCTGTATACTCTACCATAACATACGGTATATCTGTATACTCTACCATAACATACAGTATATCTGTAGTCTCTACCATAACATACGGTATATCTGTATACTCTACCATAACATACAGTATATCTGTGGACTCTACCATAACATACAGTATATCTGTAGACTCTACCATAACATACAGTATATCTGTAGACTCTACCATAACATACAGTATATCTGTAGACTCTACCATAACATACAGTATATCTGTACACTCTACCATAACATACAGTATATATGTACACTCTACCATAACATACAGTATATCTGTAGTCTCTACCATAACATACAGTATATCTGTACACTCTACCATAACATACAGTATATCTGTAGTCTCTACCATAACATACAGTATATCTGTGGACTCTACCATAACATACAGTATATCTGTACACTCTACCATAACATACAGTATATCTGTAGTCTCTACCATAACATACAGTATATCTGTACACTCTACCATAACATACAGTATATCTGTACACTCTACCATAACATACAGTATATCTGTAGTCTCTACCATAACATACAGTATATCTGTAGACTCTACCATAACATACAGTATATCTGTACACTCTACCATAACATACAGTATATCTGTACACTCTACCATAACATACAGTATATCTGTGGACTCTACCATAACATACAGTATATATGTACACTCTACCATAACATACAGTATATCTGTAGTCTCTACCATAACATACAGTATATCTGTAGTCTCTACCATAACATACAGTATATCTGTACACTCTACCATAACATACAGTATATCTGTACACTCTACCATAACATACAGTATATCTGTAGTCTCTACCATAACATACAGTATATCTGTAGACTCTACCATAACATACAGTATATCTGTAGACTCTACCATAACATACAGTATATCTGTACACTCTACCATAACATACAGTATATCTGTACACTCTACCATAACATACAGTATATCTGTGGACTCTACCATAACATACAGTATATATGTACACTCTACCATAACATACAGTATATCTGTAGTCTCTACCATAACATACAGTATATATGTATACTCTACCATAACATACAGTATGTATGTACACTTAACTAAAACATAGTAGCTCTAATGACTCTAGTACAAGCAAGAGTACAGCTAATCTACAGGCTGCCCAGCTATGCCACCCACTGATATTTCACATTCAACTCCTACAATCCAGCTAATGTAAACAAGCTGTAGATTATATCAACACGAAAAAATTAGCACCGTTAGATTGAAAGTTGTCTACTCTTGAGTCCCCACGTATTGAACCGTTTGCACGCACACAAAAACTCAGACTATAAAACTCACCTCAACAGTCATGTTACCCATCATAGCTCGCTGATGACCCTCCAGAGTCTCTCTAGCGATGGACCTCACCTCACTGTCTGGTTTCCCTAGAAACTGCTCGCATGCCGTAAGCAGCATATCCATATTGCTAGCGTTGACTTTGACCTGCAGGCAGAGAGTTACTAGAAGATGAGCACTAGCTAGTTTTTAATACCTGAAAACTGATGGGTTTGACCAATGCAATACTGTGAAAACAGAGGTTTTTTAAATACAAACAAGTATACAATGCCTGTAATGTAATGAGTGAATACACAAAGGCTTTCAACAAGTAACTGACAAATAGAGAGGTTAACATTTATTGATCAGCGAAGAAGGATGAAACCCGCATTAGATTTTACAACAAAAAGTTGTAAAGCACACATCTTCTGTGTACACACTTGGGAGATCTTCTGTATACACACTTGGGAGAAGATGGTATCAGCCATTAGCAAATTTGTACACTGATGAGGACTCAGCAAGCCTTGGTTCCTGCTCGTAATGTAATCACACTTTACTCCAGCTACGATTATTAATGGCAGACAACTTTGCCTCCTCGATGGAATATGAACTACATTGCCTAAATACATTGAAGCGTGCAATAGCCTAATAGACATATAGACTTTTGCATTACTTGGTACACATAGACATACAAACCTGTGCAATGCCTGTCACAGATATAGACACACCTAGTTGTGTATACACATGTGGTGTGTCTACTGTCAGGGTGACTGTGTTTAGAGAAATCCTTTGTAACTTTTGTATTCCTGGCCAGAGAAACACTCTTCCACCAGGAACCATCAAAGGCTTTGAATGGCAACATCCTACAAGAGTTTACATAAATGGACCAATTGCATAACTTATTTCAACCTTTGGGGCACAGATATTTCACCTAGTTAAGAACAAAGACCTAAAAAATGTTTGATATTTTGGTTTTAGATCATCCAAGTAGCTAGCCGAGAGAGTAAAATGATGGCCAGTGTTTCAGCGAGCATGTTCATCCTAAAATTTAAGAATATAGAAGGGAAAAATTGTCTGTTGTTTTTCACATGCATGTCTTGGTGCCACTTAAAAGCCGAAAAACATAACATTATATATTGCAAAATAATATCAACAAGTACTGATACAGGAGAGAAAGTTTATTTTACCATTTGGTCGTGAAAAAGTAACAACTCCGACACAATCTATATGTCGCATAAATGGTAAAAAAAACACAATTTTACATACGCCCCACTGTAGCCATCTTTACCTTTGACATTTAAGGTGTACTAAGAAAATCAATTTTTCAAAAAAAAGTTTATGAGTTGTTACAAGAGCACTGACAAATACGGGTTGCATGCGTATTTGAAAGCGCAACTTGTGATCATTTAGTTTGTACTGATCCAACTTCTATTTTTTAATTGTTTTAGTTTTAAATAAAGCTGTTATGATCAAGATCAGAAATTACTGCCATGTCATCAAACTCTGTCAAAGTGAAGCACTGAGCAACTGGTGCAGCAATTAACAATTTCCGCAAAAACAGTTTTATAAAAACGATTGCACGATTGTCAGTATTAAGGGGGTGCTACACGATGACAAACTCTGTGCGATTCGCACTTGATTTGTAAATAACAATTCTCATTTTGCAAATGGCAGTGAAATAGATGTGAATCGCGGATTTATAGGGTGCTAAAATTTTACATTGAGCGATTTGTGATGGCCAATGTTGATTGGTTGTAGCGGTCATAGCGAGCCCATTCTCATACGCTTAACTGATTTTATTGCAATCCTATAATTAGTTACAGATAGTAATCTACTACTATTAGCTAGTAATGTCTAGTAGCAATAAACCGGAGCTCAATTAGCTAAGTTATTACTGGTTGATCTTGTCTCGGCTCACATAAGACAGATCCAAACTGTAAATTAGCACATACGATGATTGTTGGGCTAAAAGATAGAATGCAAGAAAAATCCGATGATGTAGCCCAAGCTTTATTATTATCCAGTGTTGAAGAGAAGTTTTGTTAATTCACATTTTTTGTTGCCAATTCAGACAATCCTGGAGCATGTCTAGAAAACGGTAATACTTAACTAGCATTGTTGCTATAATTGTTGTTCATTTATTGTTTTTGATAATAACTCTAATGAAATGGATTTTAATTTTGGTTTTTGAGAGTTTTACGAACCAAACTTGGTCAAACGGAGACCGGAAATTCGGCAATTGTGAGGCTGGCCTGTCTCCATTTTTATTTATATCATAGCAATGAAGCAGTAGTAAAACAAGTTGTTTGTAGTTCAAAACAAGTAAGGGGCTGAAGTGCCATTATTATTGTGAGAACTAAAACACTGGCCAATGAAAAGCTAATGCCGTTACTTTGGTGCATGAAATTTGCATGGGAAACCTGCACCAGAGGCATCGACTTCATCACTTATCTTGCAAAATTTTTGGTCTGGGAAGATATCAGGTGAATTTTAAAGTCTACTTTTAAAACAGTAATATTTGTCGCTGACAAATTTACTAAAAAGATTATGCCGGGCATCCCTCCATCTCTCTTCTAATGAGGGAAAGCTGAGCGTCTCCCTAGCCTCTGTTATACTAACTATTCCCCTCAGGCAAAATATGAATTGAACAGCCTGTCTCAGCGTTCTCTAACTGTTCTACATGCCTCACCAAGTGTGAATCCCGGACCTCATAAGCGTAACCCCGAACCTGTAGAGAAAACAAGAGGTACGCGACGAGTCTCACATACCCTATAGGACTTTAGTTTCAGTAGAGTTTAATTTCGCTACCTCCGTGGGTGCAATGGTTTCGCTAGGAAACATTTCGCTAGTGGATCCGTGATGATCATATTCGCGGTACAAATTTTCGCGGTACAAATTTTCGCACCGTTTTTTTTGTTATTTTTTTTATTATTAATAATTATTATTGTTTGTAATTAATATTATTCAAGTAAAGTGAAATATTTTATATCAATTAACAAGTATACATTACCACTTTTATATCTAACCTTATAATAAAAATCTCCACCAAATATATTTTCAAAATAATGGTATATGTAGCAATGCTAAATAAATTTTTACAAAAAATAAATATTTACTTGCCACTGACAGCGAGCACAGCGAGTTAGCAGTCCTACAAGGAGACCATGACATAGTGAATACTAGGGAGGCAAAAAGAAAGCTGGTATGCGAGGCGTAATCAATATTTCCTCAATGCCGAATAGAAACTTCGGCTGATCTAGCGAGTCAAGTACAAGTACAAATTCAGAAAATATCCAAAATCAAATGAAACCAAAAATGTCTACACCATTTACATTTCACTGTATTTTTTGGAGTGCTATCTTGTAAGTTACATTCTATATTGTCACAGCTGCTTGTGTGCAACATAATATTACACAATCATATAATTTGTCATGGATTTATTTAACTTGAATCATAATAAATAATTATTTTATTTATTAATAATAATAAATAAATAAAAATAATCATACCACAATGATGATAATAATATATTTAATTGCGATATCATTAATAAAATATATTATTTTCTTTTGTGTTATAAAAAATTATGATAATGACTATTATTGTTAAAATAAACGGAATAGTAGGAATTCAACATATTATTAATTTTTTTGTAATTTTGCTAGTACAGAGCTGGAAATAGGTTCGCCGGAACAAAATTTTGCTACTTTTAGCACCCGCGAAAAAACGCGAAAGTTTAAACCCGCGACAACTAAAGTCCTATAGGGTATATAGAAAATTAATGGAGGGCTCTCTTGACCATTTCCAATTTCTAGGAGGCTTTACTGGTCACCATGTTTATATGTGAAACCCAGTAGAAATTGTTACATGTATTGATACTCAGATCTTCAAACTCGTCACTTGGGTCAAGGGTCTGTTGTTCAATGTGTGCATAACCTCAATATTTGGTTTTTGAATAAAAGCTACAGTTCGAGACCGAGCGACATTCAACTGCATACGGTTTGCTCAGCCCACTTCGTCAGATTGCTTAAATCTTGCTGAAAACTATTGATATGACTTTCAGGACTGTTAACAACCATGTAAACCAGAGCATCATCTGCGAATAGTCTTATTGAGGGAAGTCTAAGGAATTAGCTATATCACTAATAAAAAACCAGGAAAATAGAGGACCAAGGATAGAATCCTGAGGCACTACCAAAATAACTGACAAAGGCCTGGAATGCTGCCCCTCGACGATAACTGTCTGGATTCCAACTGCCAGGAAGCCTCGTGTCCAATGCACTACTATCACTGGATTAAAAAAGTTGGGTCGAATTTTCCTAATAATGAGCAAGTTATGACAGTAGCAAAGGCCAAACTTATCAATAGCTTTAGAAAAATCTCAGACAGCTGCAAGAATCGTTTGGTATTTGTTGACATAGCTCATAATGTCAAGCAAAGCAGTTACAAGTTGGGTTGCACATGATGTAGCGTCCACAAATTGATCACGAAACATGACGTGACGTGTCAAAAGCATTGATGTAAATATTTGTAGCACCCTGATTTTTTTCATTTTTCAAATATTATTGAATTACTAAATCTTCAATAACCTGGGACCACAGGTTGCTAGAAACAAAATTTTAAAAAGGTTTAATATGATACACTATTCCATACCAGATTAACCAATCACTGCACTGCTTACATAGCTGTGGACTTGAAAAAAATGTTTTGAAACCACGTTGTAAACGAGCAACATCCCAGTGAGCCGTGGGACCTTATGATTTTAGCTCATGTTATATCACTAGCCTATCAGATTACTGACCTGTTAATATACTATTTGTTATAGATCATCTACATCTGAAGGTATGAAAATAGATTTAATAATGCCCTTTCGTAATTTTTTTATATACATTGTACAGGAAATACGCAGCACGGCGCCTGAAACATGATAACACATTATATACATAGCGATTTCATTTATCTCATGTTGTCAACATCATTTATTATTATTATTTATAGCCTCGAACTTTTTCATACCCTTTGTACAGTGTTAGCATGTTCGAGGCTACAACTTGTAGTACCGCCCTAATGTTACATAACAGTTTACATAAATACAGCTGCTAGTCCTCTCACTCTTCAGTGTATACCGAGAGGCACAGCTAGACAATTCTTTCTAAGAATAAAGATAGCTCACACTCACTCAAGCTTCATGCTTGAATACTGAGCAACTTACAGCTTACTACTCTAGAAGACAACCAGCTCTGACGACCTACCAGGTCTGGCAGCAGTAGTGTTGACTGACGAGTGGTAGGCAAGAGGCAGACTTGCCTGGCAGACGATTGCCTATCACGGCCACCTTCTAGCAATTATGCAGAAGGGCAGACGCTGAGACGGCCGAGCTGACACCAAGCTTGTCTGGACAGACAGACAACTCTGCTACCTAGAGGTGGTGCAGGTGGGCTACCAGGGTGACTAGTGACGTTACCACAAAATCTTGCACAATATTACAATGAAAAACTACCGCAAATTAATGACGTACGCTTGGTCACGCGTCATGGATTTCACTTTAATGTATCAACAATGAGGCGTAAAACTATCCGCTGTGCAAACATAAAACAAAGTAATTTTGGTGCAGAGAGTGTAATTTTCAAAACTCATTTTCTCAGTAACTATCAACGACAAACAAAAAAGTTTACCATTATTGTGACTGCAAGATAAGATTCTACGACATGATATGTTTTTTAACGTCCCAAGGCTGATTTGAAAAACCCATTTGAGTTGTACTGGCTACATGATGAGAGCCCTCTTCTAAAATCATGTTGCCTGCTGTTAATCAAAATTTCTAGATAGATAGATAGATGATGAGTGGTTAATCATTATTATTATCAAGTTAATAATAAGTAACAAACAGTAGTTAGCTCTCCGGCAACTATTAGTTATTATTAGTTTATTCTCTCATCTATCTATTCAATCATCAATAAAATTCAATCACTACTACTATTACTACTACTGTCATGTAACTACAATCATTCATCATCATCATCATCATCATCTATGTATGTAGTAGTAGTATTATATTATTATTATTATTTATTATTATTATTATTTACAATAATTATTATTACTCATTCATATTCAATATATTATTCATTCATCAATGATAATAATTAAAATACGTAAATTATTATATATTATTATCAATTAATAATTTAATAAATAATAATTAAAAAATAGTAATTATTATTCATCGGTACTACTACTACCACCACCACTACTACTACTACTACTACGGGTACGTCGTACCACCACCTACCTGAGACAACTATGGCCTCATTAGGGCCACACGTTACAAAACCCATAGTAGTACTGCAGCAGGTGACCAAAACTGCTTGCAATTACTTCCTGTGCCGTAAATTTCGAGAGAAGTGAAGGTGATACTATTGTATGTCAGCAATTTTTAATCAAAAGTCTGCGAAGTGCTACTTTTGATCATGCACCACTGCTCTGTGCTCGTGACCCACATTAAAACCCATCAACATTTTTCAGCACATTTTGATTGGTCAACCAAATATAGGTCAAAAATGGCTGAATGTTTATCATTGTCTGGCAACAGGAATTTCCTGTCAAAGTTCACGCGCGTTCTCTAACCTCTTCTCATCTAAGGTATTTTTGTCATGTAAAAAGTCGCAGTGGCGCTTTTTTATCGATTATTTTCATTGTTATGAATTTCGGCTTCAGTCTAAGCCAGTTGGTAGATAACCGAGGCATTTTCGTTGTAGATAAAACGTTAAGACCATCCAGGAATGTAGAGAGGTGAGTAAGACAATAATAATAATAATAATAATAGATAAATAAATTTATTAAATAATAATATTTATTTTTTATTATTAATTATTATTATTATTTATTATTATCATCTTTTTATTATAATAATAATTATAATTATTATATAAGAATTGTTATCATTATTATTAACGTAAAAGATCAAATTGGGGTGCTAAATCTAAACTACACAGACTCAATTAAGAGTATAGAGAAACATTCATGTCTGGTAGTTAGGGTGGCAAAAACTAATGATAAGAAGAAGGAAGAGCAGGCAATCCAAGAATTTAGGGATAAAAATATAAATAATAATGGTATTTGGTCTTACTTACTGAAAAAAGATAACAGTGGCAACACTCTTGAACAAGTTGATACAATCCTTAAAGAGCAACATCAGTCCATTGCCTGACAAAGAGCAGTGCTCGAGGTTGGGTACCAAGTCTGAAAAAAATGAAAATAGGGGAAGACCTGTGCCAATTCAAAAGGTACAAAGTTTGACTTCCTGAAGTGAATCAATGCTTTACGGAAACACGGAGTATTTGCTCGTAGAGATCTAAATAAAACAGAAAGGGAGTTGGATTTTCAGTTACGCAAGGAGCTGAAATTCAAGAGAGAAAAGAATGCGGAAGGAAGAATGAGGTTTGCTATAAGAAAAGGGGCGGTTGTTTTGATATAGTCTGTGGACTACAAATACTCTTGGCAAATGCCCGTTCAATCAAGGGAAAAATTAATGAACTACAAATATTATCTAGCCAATATGACATGCTATGCATCACTGAAACCCACCTAACTGCATCAATTACTAGTACTCAATTACTTGATGATAGAGACAAACAGGTCTTTAGAACAGATCGTAACTGCCGCGGTGGAGGAGTGCTAATTGCAACACACAGCCAGATCTGTCATGTTCAGATTGAGTTTGATTTTTTCTGCGCATCCTGTTAAAAGCATAGGACTTCAGGCTTCTAATCAGACAAGTATGAATAAGGAGGTGATTTTTTCTTTGCATCTAAATTCCTCCTAATAAGATTTCCCAATGCCTAGAACCACTAAGCAACAACTTAAACTTCGTGCACCGCAGGTTCCCTCATAGCCAAGTGGTAGTTGCGGGTGATTTTAACCTCCCCGATATTAGTTGGAACAGTTTTACAATAAAGAGTGGGTCAAGTTACAAAAGCCTGCATCAATCTTTTTTGAAAACAACCTTACACAACGCATCAATGAGGCGATACATTTAAAAGGCAACACCTTATACCTCGTTTTAACAAATATAGTTGAAGTGCCCAAAATAGAAATCATTAATCCAGGTCTTAGTGATAACTATATGATCAGTTTTCAAGTTGACTGGCACCTCCGACAGGAGTCCACCTAACACACTTATGTTAGACAATTCAGTTGAGCTGATGTGTCTGCCATTAGGTCCGCGCCAGAGACCACCTTACATAACATTAGTAGTGCTATTGAATGTAATTCAGGTATAGACAGAATATGGAGCATTTTGAAACTGATATCCATGAGGCTGTTAATCAATTTGTGTCACTAACCAAGATCAAACCAAAGGGTGCTCACGAACCAATCTGGTTTAACAAAAAGTCTCGCAAACTAGTAAATGAACAGCGCCTGTTATACAATAAATATAAAAGCAGTAAATCACCTGAACACCTAGAAAAATACAAAAAAAATTAGAAGATCCAATAAAAAGGTTTTTGGGGAAATGGAACAGGAATACTTCTTTCAGACTATATGATCCTCTTTTACATGGTCAACCCAAGCCTTTAATTACACACATGAAGCGGTTGACTGGCAGAACTACCGGATTGCCCTTAAATATCCTTTTGAAAAACTGCACCGTTTCACAGCTGGCGGACAACTTTAACGTCTTTTTCCAGAGAGTTTTCACCCGGGCATCCTTTCAGGCTGCGGATGTAACTTGCGACTCTCAGTCATCAATAGATGTTGCGCAGGATGGATTGGCAAAATTGATAATTGGTCTTAAGCGAGGAAAGGCTCCTGGTCCAAACAAATTGAGAAAAGAAAAATTAAGTCTGAACATTGAAATGACTTCCTCAATACTAACGAAAATATTTCAATGCTCTTTGGATATCGGAACTTTGCCATCAATTTGGAAAACCGCAAATGTTGTTCCAATATTCAAGAAAAGTTCCAGATCGACATTGTCTAATTGCAGAAAGGTATCCCTAACTTGCATTTGTTGCAAAATGTTGGAGAGAATAGTTGCTGGTCAGCTAGCTACCCATCTAGAAACTTTTATTGATTACAGGCAGCATGGTTTCAGAAGTATGCTTTTTTGTACAACTCAGCTTGTAACAGTTTTGCTTGACATCATAAGTTATATCAACAAAAATCAAACGATTCATGCAGCGGTCTTAGATTTTTCCGAAGCCTTTGACAAAGTTGACTATAACATACTCATTAAGAAACTGCTAGTTTACCTTTTTCATCCGGTGATTGTACGTTGGAGACATGGCTTCCTAACAGATAGGACCCAGAGAGTGGCTGTACAGGGGCATCATTCAAAGCCTCTGCCAGTTAAATCGGGAGTGCCTCAGGGTTCTGTCCCTAGTCCGCTGCTGTTCCTGGTCCTTATTAATGATATAGCTAACTCTTTAGACTCCTCCTTTATAAGGCTATTCGCTGATGATGCACTAGTCTACATGGTGGTGAATAGCCCGGAGGATCATGATAAATTCTAGCAAGATCTCAACAATTTGTCAAAATGGACTAAACAAAACCATATGCAATTCAATGTCGCCAAGTGTCAAACTGTAGCTTTTAGTAAAAAACCTAATGTCTATGCAACGTACACAATGAACAACACACCATTAATCCAAGTATCAGAGTTTAATTATCTGGGTGTCAATATATGCAACAATTTCCACTGGGATTCACACATAGACATGGTGACCAGTAAGGCCTCCCAAAAATTGGGAATGATCAAGCGAGCCCTCCATGATGCTCCTATGAAAGTGAGACTTGTGGCATACCTCTCCTTTGTTTGCCAGTCTTGGGTTATGCTTCCGAGGCACGGGATCCCCACTTGGTAAAGCATTTGGAACAGTTGGAGAGAGTGCAGAGGCAGGCAATCCGATTCATATATGGCCTAAGATGGGTCGTTAGTGTCACAAAGACTAGAGTGGCTCTAGGATTGCCCTCAGATTGTCTTCATTAGAAGAGAGACAGAGGGATGCTCGTCACAAATTGTTTAGTAAAGTTGTCGACGACAAACATTATTCTTTTCTTAGAGCTGAATTTGAAAGCCACCAGAATTCTTCCCAATCCAGACATCTTACGGCATCAGTGGTTAGGTCAGTGTCTCCGGTGCAAGTTTCCAACACAAGTTCCATGCACCAAGGCTTTTTCTGTAGCACTTCCAGAGAGTTGAGAGCTCAACCCAAAACATAGTGGTGCTGGCTGTCGAGCTTTCCTTCGTTCGTTTACGATTTTAGTTTTGGTAACTAGTATGACGTCTCCCCCTTCCCCACACCCAGGGGTCTAGGAGATCTAGACAAACATAACATAACTTTGTCTAAAAAAATTGGCCGAATTATCGTGTTAACCAAATGTCATATTTTTCGTAGAATAACACAAAATGACAATAATGTTATCAATACATGCATGAAATAAACAACAACAAGAGAGAAAATTAAGTTAGTTGAGATGTTTAAGAAGTTTGCCAGATGAGGTAGCAATCACAAATCACTACATCTAGTTTTACATGGACTTTCAATACAAGATGGTGTCTGATCACTCTTTGGCTACAACTGCATTTTGTATGAGTCTGTCAGCAGTACACTTGACTATCCATTACTTATCGCTCTCTACTGCATGAATTATGCACGAAGACTGTTCAAGCAAGCAATACAAAGTACATCAACCATGCAGATAGAATAATAATGCTATTCAGTGGATTACAAAATACCAGAGTAGTTTTACCAAATGTAAGCAATAAAACTTGTACCGCTGTACTCATAGCATCAGCATGAACAGCACTAGACCCTGCAGCAGTAGTAAAAGTATCATACAAGTGTATTCAAACTTCTTTTGTTTTAACTGGAGCACAACAACTATGTTTTACCCATGTATCACCAACTCCCAGCCACTACCATACTGTGTTGCTGTTTAAACCGCCGGTACCATATTTTACTAACAAGACAGTAAATCACTGGCACACAAATTATTGTTCTGCTAGTCTGAATTGAAAAGGGGTAGCTATAAGCTCTATGCTTGGTTATTTGGTAACTGGGCTGATTGTTGAATGCCAAAATGGCGACAGCCTGATGGGCGACAAAGTTGAATCGCTTGTCGACAGTTTTGACCAAATCGTCGACTAACTAGATTTGACGTCAAAAAATCAAATTTGACCGCATTCTATTCAATTATGATTTAGATTTTTTCTGCAAAGGAAATATATATGAAATAGAGAAAATAGACCATTCGAAAGAATTACTTGAGGATGTATATTACTGTTAGAATATTTTATGATACTTTTTGTGGTATACTTTTTATGATATATACTATATGTTATATATATTCTATATACTTTTTGTGGGCACTAAATATTATTTCTGCTTTATTTGTTATCGCTTTTGAACGTGAAATTTTTGGAGTTGTCTGCATTATTAAAAGAAGATAATTAGGGTTTTTAGACTTTTCCTTTTTACTATTCATTTGATTCTTGGTCATATACTTATCTCCACTCCATTTCTTTTATATAGATAGATAACGAGTTTGAAATAATACTGTGGCGCCATGCAATATACACTATATGTATAATTGGATGTTGAGTAGCTTTTTGTTGCACCAGACAATGGCAATACATGTTCACAGTGCTCAATGCTGTGACTACAAACTGGTCATTGCTAATAAATAGGTATTATTAACATCTACGGTAACAAGGCCCAAGGCCCAGACAACATCACTGGGTTCACCTTTAACATCTTTGACTCTATAATTTACTTATCCCTATCAGATACTTTCACTCCATTCATCCATTAGTTTAGAAAACATCTAGAATCAAGCCAATTTCTAAAAAGGGAATTGACACCCCAAATAATTACCACCCAGTTTCTTTGACAGGCTGGACATGCAACTTACTAAACTGCATAATACCATTATGCATACATTTTATATTTAATTAAACCATTTTATATTTAATTAAACCATTTAGCAGACAATCAGCGTGGCTTTTTGTAAAGGTCGCTCTTGTGACACTCATTTGTCATATAGAGTTGGGCATATTCTATCCCTTCGGGACAACCTAAGTATAAAGGATTTTTCACAACCTTTTGATATTTTGATCTATAGAGAACTATTGTTTCAATGAAGGAGTATTGGGCTGGATTGCTATGTTGTTAATTGGATAGAGAGAACAGACAGTAATGTGCGTTCTCACAGAATGTAAAATTAGATCCAAAATCAGTTATACCTATCGAGATCCCAAGGCTCTGTCCTGGAGATCCCAAGGCTCTGTCCTGGGGTATCTTCTCTTTGTTATATACATCAATCACCTTCCACAAGTGACCCACTCATATTGCAGTCTCCTTGCCAATGGCACAATGCTGTACGATGCAAGTGACAACTGAAAAATTCTCCAGCGTGACATAACCTGACTGGTTGGCTAGTCAAATGAATTTCAATTGTTAGGGGTTGATGAAAGCTCAATACTTTTTGAACAAACAAGTTTTATTGCAGGTACCATCACACTGGTATATAGGTATTGAGTTGCAAAGCAGTTTATAGTGGGATACTCACATCAGAAATGTTTCAAATGAAGCTATTAAACAACCGGCAATGCTTTGGCAAGTGCTAACAAAGATACAAAGACAAAAAATAGCTTATTTCTTGGTTGTAAGATCTCGTCCAGAACACGCTGTACTGGTGTGGAATTCCCTTGTTATAAAAATCATAAAAAAGCTAGAGAAAATCCATAAACAGGCGCTGCGCTGTATTTTCAAAACCGAAAGTCTAGTTTTCCATTAGCGTTGTTGGGATGTCTACTCTTTTGCTTCTGAATATATTACCACCATGCGTATTAATCATGTAGACTTTGGGCTGTCCATCCAGTATTCATAGATCCTTGGTTATCTGGAAGTGACATCTTTGGTTGGCTTTCAAAAGAAGTTTTTCTCACCACATATGTGGTCCTGATAATATTTCTGTTATATGGTGGTTTATTGCTTTTCAAGCGGTCTCAATGCTTTCTGAAACATGTGAGCCTTGTTGAAAGTTCCTAAGTTTTATTACAAATGGTCTCAATACTCTGAGGATTAATTCATAAACTTTGAAAGCCCAAGTTGATGTGTTGCCCACCTGTGGCTAGTAGCTGTTTACTAAATGTTGTTTTTATTACTTTTATTGGTACATTATATGAAAAAAAGGTTTTCATACTTGTAGAGTTTACTATATAGCTTTTGAGGTTATATCTGACATTTGCTAGTTTAACTTAATTAATTATGTCTGCCAACTATCTATCTATTTATCTATCTATTTATCATGCTTTTCATGGAGGTTATGAACCAAATTAGACCAACTCTTCTAGGATTAAAAGACATGCTTCGTTCCAACTGTTCAAACTTTTGGACAATTCCGATGATTTCTAAGTTTTCACTTTGACGTTCCCACACCTTCTGAATCCTTTCAACAGCTTTTGGATGAGCTACTAAAACACTAAACAACTCAAAAATTTTGACTTTGTCTTATTGCATATTTTATTATTTTTTGAATCATCTCTTTTGTGTATTCACTATACCTACAATTTTGTTGGTGTACAATCTTTTTAAATAGCGTTTTAGTTCCTTTTTCTAATCTTTCAGTTTGGCTTCCGGCCAGAAACATCTGTGTGAGGTGATAGACCGGCTTGGAGAGGCTTCAGCTAAGGCTCAGGGATTACCCGGTGCTATTACTACTGGTCACAAGCTAGCTTACACAGACCACAGAGTCTATCTATACACAGATGTGGATAGCAATAGGTGGGCTCACTATATACTTTGGTTATTTGGCATGTTGGCTGTAAAGTCTTGCGCTGTTATTTTTGGATTAGAAGTTGTCTTCTCTCTAACTACATGATTATCTTGGAATTGTTCACTCCATTTCATATATTACTTCTTCACCAATACAGTATTCTTCAATGACAATAATAATTAGTTTTTTGCGCTCATGCTACAGATTTGGCATGATGTTTTCCATTTCCTACAATACGGCACTAGCTGTTCCAATAAGACATTTTTTATGTTTTATGTTATTATTTACCATATACATTAGGTTCATTGGAATGTGCCACTAGATAGTCAAAGTTATTGTTGTAGCGCTGTAGGCTTCATCAAGGTAGGCACCAAGAAGTTGTTTCTCTATGATCACCATGGCAACCAGAGAGAGACTAACCCGTTGTGCATCCTAGACTTCTATGTACATGAGTCAATGCAACGGCGAGGCTATGGCAAAAAGCTCTATGAGTTTATGATAAAAGTAAGCTACACAGTTGGTATAAGTAGTTAGTAGTCAATACTACATACATGACAAGGTTAAACTAGATTAATTGTTGGTCAACATCACCTCAGAGCAGTCATCATTATCTGACAATTTAGATAATTAAAGATTAAATCGTTGATCTGTGTTCATGCTTACCATTGTTATTTCTACAGAATGAGCAGGTAACTCCAACTCATTTGGCAGTAGATAAACCATCAGACAAGTTCCTAGCTTTTCTCTCTAAACACTATAAGCTGAGGTCCACCATTCCCCAAGTCAACAATTATGTAGTGTTTGATGGTTTCTTCACTAACAGGAGAGGTGAGGCTTGTATCCATAGCAACAGCTTTCTGTCAGCCAATCACTAGTTGTAACACATTTATTGTATTATTTCTCTCGCTCAACTTGGCTGGTTTCCACTGTGATTCTCAATTGTAATTCAAGTTGCAACAATTTAAACAGAAATATTTTTCTTTTCTTTTTCTGTCAACCCGCCCCCTGTCTCCCTCTTCAGCTCTTCCCATCTGCTCACCCCTCCTCTTCTACCCCTCCTCTTCCTGTCTCTCTCCACCAGCCATTTCTCTCTCCCTTCTCTCCCCGCAGCCCATACAGTACAGCATAATGTCATTTCATATTACTAAAGAGAAATGCAGTATTACCCTCAAACATCTGATAGACGATGTGTTTCCTCTCATAGAAAAGCCGTCAAGGAGGTCTCGGAGAGGGAACAGGCTCTCACCTACAGAAGGATCCGGCAATGATTTCTTGAGTGTTAACCTAACTAGGTCACCTTCCATGGAATCTAGGTCAATAGAGGACATGAAGCAATATCAGGCTACATCTAACAGTTCCACGTCGCTTTCATCTGCTGAAGAGGTGATTGTGTTGATGTTGTATGTCTATGCAACTATGTGATGGATTTCTCTGTGAATTTGGTGTTGTTTGACTAATAACTCTATGGATGTAGTAGATTGCTCTATGGATGTAATGTTGTATAGTAGATTGCTCTATGGATGTAATGTTGTATAGTAGATTGCTCTATGGATGTATTGTTATATAGTAGATTGCTCTATGGATGTATTGTGAGATAGTAGATCGCTCTATGGATGTATTGTTATGTAGGAGGTTGCTCTATGGGTGTAGTGTTATGTAGTAGATTGCTCTATGGTGGTGTTGTTATGCGATGAATAGCTCTACGAATATTTTGTCACAGTTGGCAGCGCTGTCTGATATTCCATTGGCTAGACCATCATCTAGAGAGAAGCTAGTAAATTGTAGGAATAGTCCTGTAACAAGCGGCTACACAACCTACACAACCCCTCCCTCAACACAGTCCCAGACTATAGAGTGAGTCGTCTCTATGGTTATCTCTATGCGTGTACTGTCACATGGTCTTGTCAAGTCAGTGATATTCAGTCAATTGAACTTTGTATTGTAACATAGATGTGTGGAGATATCAGTTTTTTACTACAGCTATGGTCTATATTGTTTTGCATGTCTCGTTATTTGTTACCTATATTGCTATTGGTTATTGTAGCAACCTATCAGAGGAAGTGGTGCAGTTGGCAGTGACTAATGGAGTAAGAAGTCAGTCGGCCCAGAGGAAAGCTTACAGCAGACACACACCTTCTTCTGCTGCCTTACCTCACCACCTGCCTACAGCTAACCATAATGGTGGGTTGGCTCTGTCTCTTAGATGTCATTGGTTCTTGCGCAGTATCATAGACATATAAGTATCATAGACATATAAGTATCATAGACATATAAGTATCATAGACATATAAGTATCATAGACATATAAGTATCATAGACATATAAGTATCATAGACATATAAGTATCATAGACATATAAGTATCATAGACATATAAGTATCACAGACATATAAGTATCACAGACATCTAAGTATCATAGACATATAAGTATCATAGACATATAAGTATCATAGACATATAAGTATCATAGACATATAAGTATCATAGACATATAAGTATCATAGACATATAAGTATCATAGACATATAAGTATCATAGACATATAAGTATCACAGACATATAAGTATCACAGACATATAAGTATCACAGACATATAAGTATCATAGACATATAAGTATCATAGACATATAAGTATCATAGACATATAAGTATCATAGACATATAAGTATCATAGACATATAAGTATCATAGACATATAAGTATCACAGACATATAAGTATCACAGACATATAAGTATCACAGACATCTAAGTATCATAGACATATAAGTATCATAGACATATAAGTATCATAGACATATAAGTATCATAAACATATAAGTATCATAGACATATAAGTATCATAGACATATAAGTATCATAGACATATAAGTATCATAGACATATAAGTATCATAGACATATAAGTATCATAGACATATAAGTATCATAGACATATAAGTATCATAGACATATAAGTATCATAGACATATAAGTATCATAGACATATAAGTATCATAGACATATAAGTATCATAGACATATAAGTATCATAGACATATAAGTATCATAGACATATAAGTATCATAGACATATAAGTATCATAGACATATAAGTATCATAGACATATAAGTATCATAGACATATAAGTATCATAGACATATAAGTATCATAGACATATAAGTATCATAGACATATAAGTATCATAGACATATAAGTATCACAGACATATAAGTATCACAGGCATATAAGTATCACAGGCATGTAAATCATCTATACATTACACAATCCACCCCGTATGCTTGCAGACTACCAGGAGCCAGTACGCTCCAGATACGGCCAACCTAATGTTATTCCTACCACAGAGCTACTCAACACACATCAGCATGTCCTGAACAAACAAGGTCATCTAAAGGTCTCTCCATCTAAACTCAGTCACAACATACATACAAAGCCTACCATGTATGTATGGTCTAGATAGCCGCTTATCATTCCATGTTCTCTGTTTGGTCAGCTAGAACACTTTACACGTGTTTGTTTGTTGTGTCCTCATTGGCTCAGTGATTTGTGCTTGCTTTTTGGCTGTTCTTTCTAAAGCGAGACAGTTTGTAAAGTGTCTTGTTCTTATGATATTCAACCGTCAATGAATAGGTTGATATCAACTGAAAATTTTATTAAAGACAGAATTTCAAGAAGCAATTGTTAGCCTAAAGCCATGGCTACACACACCTACGTTTTGTCGGTATGCGGGGAAAACGCTTTTTTCTTTCCGCAGACAACATTTTTTTGCAAAACTATGCTCAAATTCCTGGACCTAGATGTTGGTCTATGAAAGTGTTTTTGTCTGGCGCTGCAGTCATTGGACAATTAATATCAGATAACCACTTTTGATTGGATAAGATATAACAATGAAATTTGAGGGTTGCAATGAAATTTTGTACATTGCAACCTTGACCTGGTCATTACTGACTGGTCGACAGTCCATTCTGTTACTTCTATCAAAGAGGGTAAACCACTTATTATTATTTTTTATGGCTGAAAAAACTGTTCATTCAATGTTATAGCCAAATATAATAACCATTTTATTATTATACTTTATATATATAGGACTTATTGTAATGATTGTTGATATTAATATACCCTCTTTGCCTCAATGGACAACCCATAACGCTGCGGTGATCAAACATCTGTGCGTGTAGCCACCATAGCGATGCTACCAAATGTATTTGCAGCCACATTCATACAAAATGTGGGTGTGTGTAGCCACAGCTTAACAGAATGAAAAAAAAAATTTTAATTGCGCTCGTCTTATACGAGTATTTCGCTTTTCCATCAATCGGTATTGTTTTATTTCATCTTACATCCATTTTTAGTTGTTTCAATTTTCAGAAAAGTGTATTATTGTTTGCTGGCCTGCGTAAAGTGCGTACACCTGTGTTTTGTTAGTCACTTGGCCTATACATGCTGCCATGTGTCAGTCTTACAGCCATCTCATCTAGTTGACTGTTTTATAGACAAGAAGATGCAGGTGATTGGTCAAGGACATTTCATCAAGTGGGAACCAAGGCTAAGCATCCTACTTCGTCATGGAATGTGTTTGGTGTACGCACAGGCTACAGTCACATAGCTAATAGAAAGCCCACTTGATATAATGAGTTGTCTGCACTAGATCGGAGAGAACAACTCCTAGATATATGAACGGTTTTTAAAATGTATAAGCAAACATATGACACAAACGACACTTATGACAAAGACAGGGAGTGTACCTTAGATTGCATGTTTGACAAGAGCTTGTTTGCCTGCCTGCGATTTCTGTACATAAGATGTTGGTGATATCTCATTGGTGTATCAGTTTTGGTCTATTTTCGGAAATATTTAGCTAGTTCACATCAATCCTTGTCTGCTTGAAAGACGCAATTTGTGTGAAACATTTTATTGCATTTTTAACTCATCAGGGCATTAAGAATAATCATACATTAAAATATTTATGATGACCCAATGTATTGACATTGCTTTTCCTGAAGTGATATATGCATGTATAACACATCCACTTGATCATTAACAGCCAACCGGTACAACTCACTGACAGAATTAGACAATTTTTGAGTTACGCTACTGCATGGGTTTAAGAGATAAACAGGAACATCTTTTGTTGCTCATGTCACATGGTGACTAATTTAGAAAGAGTGAAATAAATCACAGACTGAGCTTCTGTGCCTTGTGGTTATTTACTGGTATACTTAGCCTGTTTACTTACCCTTCACACCTGCTATTCCATGATGGGCACTGGCTTGTTCGGTCTATTAATGTTAAGGTAAAATCCATACACACTTCAAGAAGATTTTTGATGTCATCAACACCAACTTATTCGTATAGGAGTAATCTTCTCTTTTGTCCGGTCATTTGCAGAGTTGTGCTTTCTTTACTGAACGCATTGATACAGTGCTTAGCAATTACTGGGCTCGCTGAAGTAACCACCGGCATCAACTTGTTACAGCGGCCAATGAATTCCTCACATTCTTCAGTTTTCATTGACCAAGAATTTAGTTTATTCATTTCCGTAACGAGGACAGCGGTTTTATTGCTCACATTATTTGTCGTGCTACCGCTCTTGCACAGTCAACACGTGAATAATAAACAACAAGACATTTGTTTTTGCCTTTTTCTTTTCAGAACCATGAAAAGGATGCACACCTACAAGTTTAGTGTTTTGTTAGTCGTTGCAATCACCGTTTGCTTCGTGCAATGTAATGACAGGAGGTTGTATCAACATCCCAATGAAGCATTTGAAACCATTGCGAAAAGCAGAGCAGCAGCATCTTTATCACTAAAAGAGGCTGTAAAATTTTACAATTTCTGGCAAAGAGGAGGATTAAACTCGGCTTTTTCCAAGGCTGCACCTAAATTTGGGTTACCAGATGATGAGTTGAGTGAGCAATGTGCTAATCAACTTCTCAAAACTTTGAACGCAACCACAGATGCAGAGCAGCCTTGGGCATTGCGAAGTAAGTCACAGTGAATTAAATCAATGAGTTTTTAATTAATGTAATAATTTTTATGTAAGTATAATGTCTCTATTTCTATAGCATAATAATAATACTAGTTAATTATAATATTTTTTGTATTCGATTGTTACTTACTATTTATTTATTATTATAATATATTATTATTATTATTATTATAATATAATAATAATTAAATCATGCATCTACTTACTATACATATTATTGCATAATAATCAATAATAACGGATAGTATTTTGCTCATTATTTTTGTACATAGCATTAGGAGTGTAGGGCTATTGAGAGTTCTTAGCTACATAATAATAATTTCACAATTGTTATCAACCAAAAATATCAACAACTATGATAGACTTTTGATTTTAAAAACCAATTTTTTGTAGGACAGCACTTGTTTTTTACACTGATAGTTTGATTTAATATGTGGAAAGTATGATTGGAGTAAGCAACTTTTTTCTTTTCTGGTGAAGACATCTCTGCGATATTTAGTTTTTATGTCGTTTAGGATGTTAGCCTAGCTTGCGTCATGACAACTTTTTGAAAACTGAATAGGATAGTCAATTCATATTTTCATTTTATTTAATCGGTTTGCACTTTTTATCTAGTCCTTATGGGTGATTGTAGTTTTAATATAGGTATATCTGTGTAAGAAAATATGATTTATAAGATTCGACTTATTAAGAGAAATTCTATTGAATGCATTATATATTTAGTATTAATGAATTGTAGCTTTGTAGCATCAGAAATATGAATCTACTGATAAATAAACTGTTCCATGCATAAGTTATTATTCTTGCTGTATCAAACTATGGGAGAGACAGAATGTACCAGATTTGTTTAGCAGATTTAGCAGACCTGATAGGTGTCTCTATAGCTAAATATATACATGTTTGATACTACAGTTCAATTGTCTCCCTTGTAGTGTTTGATGCGTGGGGTAAACCAGAAGCAGGCTTCACTACAGGTATAATCAACTGGTTGGGTGACTACCCGGAATGTGTGGGTATTGACTCATCCGGAATTAGAGGTCGTTACTGCACCGGAACTTATCCTATGGAATCTGTTTTTAATGGTGCTGTAAGTACAATTACGTTTGTTTATTGAAACTGTATTTTCGATGCTCAGTTGATTTTGAGCTGTATGCAATTTCTACATGCTCCGCTTGTACTCATGTGTGGTGGCGAGGGATGGTGGGAGTGTGTGTATAATAAGTCATAAGTATATAAGTATTATTATACAATAGTAGAACTAGGTGAACTGCCGTATGTCCTTTGCTCAAGGATGGGAAGCTGTACAGGCTAAGAGTTTTTGTGGCTGTTACAGCTGCCATTTCTATAGTTAAACAGCAGTGGCCTGATTGGCGTGTAGAATGTACCCATTTCAGATCTCTAACTTTGTAAACCTATACTAAACTTCGCATGAGGTCCTTCAATATTTTGAGTCAATCATATCTGGCATTTTTCATTTGGCAATGCCAAGCTTGTCATTGCCACAATAACAGATATTAAATGTGCTACCAATGTTACATGCCCCCATATATGGCGCGTACATGATGGATTTTATTTTGGCTCTAGATGAAATTGTCGGGTACTGTTTACAAATATGTAATAGGTTTATGCGTGAAAATTAAGGAATTATTTCGGCCATGTTGAACTCTAGAAACTGCTGATTTTTTCCGGTTAAAATTTGAATCAGTGACAAACAAGAAGTGGAGCGACAAACACCTGAGGAAAGTTTGGTTGTTCGCTCATCAGTGAGCCAACCAAATTAGATTGTATCTAAAATACTTGTAGTTTTATACAACTACTTTATTACATAACTCGTCTTGGTTTGATTATGACATGACATTACTAATATTTGACCTTAACAGACAGCATCCCTCAGAATGGTGATGCAGTCCTACATAAATATATATGTAATATAATCTGTCTTGTATACAGAATGTCACAGTCAACTTCCAGCTAGGCTTGTGTGTCCCCAGCGCATGCAACGCCGATGATGCCGCTGCTCTCTTCAACTATATACTCAAGCTTTTGAACCCGGACCCCGGTGCTACTGCGTATTGTCAACCTTTGAACGAAGAAAGAGAGTGGACTAACCTCGCTATAACTACTTAGTAAGTGTACCACCACTTGAGCTACACCGTAGATGTCCGTGGGTTTGTTTGGACCAAAGTCTATCTGGTGGGCTGGCAGATACTGGCTCTCTCAGCTCCGCATTGATTATGCACCTTTGTCTACCAATTGGTTATCCATAAGATTAGAGTTTGTATAACAATCAGTTTTTGGCTAGAAAAGGTGTTCAAGTGATTTGCAGAGCTATTTAATCCACCCATATGTTGCTGGCTATGGTTAGTTGTAGATAATTAGTCAAAATTTATCAAGTGTTGTTTAAGTTGTCGGTAATTAAGAACTCTAGTCAGCTAACAATAACATGAGATAGTGACATGTAACAATAACATGAGATGGTGACATGTAACAATAACATGAGATAGTGACACGTAATATCCTATTGTGTTATATGTAGTATAGGAGAGATTTCTGTGATTCCTTTCCACACAGTCAACTATCAATACACACTCCTTGTCAATGAGCAAACCCCCCATACCCCCAAATCCACTGCTACTTGCAATGAATTGCCTGCATCCGTCCTAGTTTGTCATCTCTACTGACAGACATCCATTCATTGTCAAACGTTGGCCTATGCTTGTCTAACTACATTGTGGTATATTACACCTTGGCTCAAGTGCTCGCTTGCAGTCGCCATGTGATCTGTGATGTGATAGTTGAGCATTGCTTTGCATGTTTGCGCTTATCTGTATAAAACCTGCAGTGGGCTGTGACATGTAATCACTGTATAAAACCTGCAGTGGGCTGTGACACGTAATTACTGTATAAAACCAACAGTGAGCTGTCACATGTAATCACTGTATCAAACCCACAGTGAGCTGTGACATGTAATCACTGTGTAAAACCAACAGTGAGCTGTCACATGTAATCACTGTATCAAACCCACAGTGAGCTGTGACATGTAATCACTGTATAAAATTGATTGGACAACTTTTCGTCTTAATAATATTTGATTTCTTTTGTCCCTTGTCCACCAGTCAAACAAGAATCCTCTATACAACAGTCGGTGCGTCAAAAGATTTGACATACTTGCAAGCACCTGCAGGTCACATGTTCCCTGCAAGTCATTTCAGAGTTGGAAACTTGTACATGCCCCGATAATACTACAGTGTTGTATATGTTATATATTACAGTGTTGTATATGCTATATATTACAGTGTTGTATATGGTATATTACAATGTTGTATATGGTATATTACAGTGTTGTATATGGTATATTACAATGTTGTATATGTTATATTACAGTGTTGTATATGTTATATTACAGTGTTGTATATGTTATATTACAGTGTTGTATATGTTATATTACAGTGTTGTATATGTTATATTACAGTGTTGTATATGTTATATTACAGTGTTGTATATGTTATATATTACAGTGTTGTATATGTTATATTACAGTGTTGTGTATGTTATATTACAGTGTTGTATATGGTATATTACAGTGTTGTATATGGTATATTACAGTGTTGTATATGGTATATTACAGTGTTGTATATGTTATATTACAGTGTTGTATATTTATATTACAGTGTTGTATATGTTATATTACAGTGTTGTATATGTTATATTACAGTGTTGTATATGTTATATTACAGTGTTGTATATGGTATAATGCTCACACTGTGCTTGTGTGCTGGACTATACGACTACTACATACACGACACCCCAACCTACTACATGGTACATCAGCTACCAATACCCACCTCTATATTGCCCAGCAGTCACCTGTCTGTCAGCGCTGACAGGATTGTGTCAGACGATGAGGGGCGACTCATACAGGATGAGGTTACAGAAGATTCAGAACGTGATGAGCCGACAGTATCCATACGTTATGAACCCAGTAAGTGTGTCTATCCTTTGTGTCTGTCTTTTGTGTCTATCCTTTGTGTCTGTCCTTTGTGTCTGTCTTTTGTGTCTGTCTTTTGTGTCTATCCTTTGTGTCTATCCTTTGTGTCTATCTTTTGTGTCTATCCTTTGTGTCTGTCTTTTGTGTCTATCCTTTGTGTCTATCCTTTGTGTCTATCTTTTGTGTCTATCCTTTGTGTCTGTCTTTTGTGTCTATCCTTTGTGTCTATCCTTTGTGTCTGTCTTTTGTGTCTATCCTTTGTGTCTGTCCTTTGTGTCTGTCTTTTGTGTCTGTCTTTTGTGTCTGTCTTTTGTGTCTATCCTTTGTGTCTATCCTTTGTGTCTATCTTTTGTGTCTATCCTTTGTGTCTGTCTTTTGTGTCTATCCTTTGTGTCTATCTTTTGTGTCTATCTTTTGTGTCTATCCTTTGTGTCTGTCTTTTGTGTCTATCCTTTGTGTCTATCCTTTGTGTCTGTCCTTTGTGTCTGTCTTTTGTGTCTATCCTTTGTGTCTGTCCTTTGTGTCTATCCTTTGTGTCTATCCTTTGTGTCTGTCCTTTGTGTCTATCCTTTCTGTCTATCTTTTGTGTCTATCCTTTGTGTCTATCCTTTCTGTCTATCTTTTGTGTCTATCCTTTGTGTCTATCCTTTGTGTCTATCCTTTGTGTCTGTCCTTTGTGTCTATCCTTTGTGTCTGTCTTTTGTGTCTATCCTTTGTGTCTATCCTTTGTGTCTATCCTTTGTGTCTGTCTTTTGTGTCTATCCTTTGTGTCTGTCCTTTGTGTCTGTCCTTTGTGTCTATCCTTTGTGTCTATCCTTTGTGTCTGTCCTTTGTGTCTATCCTTTCTGTCTATCTTTTGTGTCTATAATTTGTGTCTATCCTTTGTGTCTATCCTTTGTGTCTGTCTTTTGTGTCTATCCTTTGTGTCTGTCTTTTGTGTCTGTCCTTTGTGTCTATCCTTTGTGTCTATCCTTTGTGTCTGTCCTTTGTGTCTATCCTTTCTGTCTATCTTTTGTGTCTATCCTTTGTGTCTATCCTTTGTGTCTATCCTTTGTGTCTATCCTTTGTGTCTATCCTTTGTGTCTATCCTTTGTGTCTATCCTTTCTGTCTCTCTTTTGTGTCTATCCTTTGTGTCTATCCTTTGTGTCTATCCTTTGTGTCTATCCTTTGTGTCTATCCTTTGTGTCTATCCTTTCTGTCTCTCTTTTGTGTCTATCCTTTGTGTCTATCCTTTGTGTCTGTCCTTTGTGTCTATCCTTTCTGTCTATCTTTTGTGTCTATCCTTTGTGTCTATCCTTTGTGTCTATCCTTTGTGTCTATCCTTTGTGTCTATCCTTTCTGTCTCTCTTTTGTGTCTATCCTTTGTGTGTATCCTTTGTGTCTATCCTTTGTGTCTGTCTTTTGTGTCTATCCTTTGTGTCTATCCTTTGTGTCTGTCCTTTGTGTCTGTCTTTTGTGTCTATGCTTTGTGTCTATCCTTTGTGTCTATCCTTTGTGTCTATCCTTTGTGTCTATCCTTTGTGTCTATCCTTTGTGTCTATCCTTTGTGTCTATCCTTTGTGTCTATCCTTTGTGTCTATCCTTTGTGTCTATCCTTTGTGTCTATCCTTTGTGTCTATCCTTTGTGTCTCTCTTTTGTGTCTATCCTTTGTGTCTATCCTTTGTGTCTATCCTTTGTGTCTATCCTTTGTGTCTATCCTTTGTGTCTATCCTTTGTGTCTATCCTTTGTGTCTATCCTTTGTGTCTATCCTTTGTGTCTCTCTTTTGTGTCTATCTTTTGTGTCTATCCTTTGTGTATGTCTTTTGTGTATGTCTTTTGTGTCTATCCTTTGTGTCTATCCTTTGTGTCTATCCTTTGTGTCTATCCTTTGTGTCTATCCTTTGTGTCTATCCTTTGTGTCTATCCTTTGTGTCTATCCTTTGTGTCTATCCTTTGTGTCTATCCTTTGTGTCTGTCTTTTGTGTCTATCCTTTGTGTCTATCCTTTGTGTCTATCCTTTGTGTCTATCTTTTGTGTCTATCTTTTGTGTCTATCTTTTGTGTCTATCCTTTGTGTCTATCCTTTGTGTCTATCCTTTGTGTCTATCCTTTGTGTCTATCCTTTGTGTCTATCCTTTCTGTCTATCTTTTGTGTCTATCCTTTGTGTCTATCCTTTGTGTCTATCCTTTGTGTCTATCCTTTGTGTCTCTCTTTTGTGTCTATCCTTTGTGTCTATCCTTTGTGTCTATCCTTTGTGTCTATCCTTTGTGTCTATCCTTTGTGTCTATCCTTTGTGTCTGTCTTTTGTGTCTATCCTTTGTGTCTATCCTTTCTGTCTCTCTTTTGTGTCTATCCTTTCTGTCTCTCTTTTGTGTCTATCCTTTGTGTCTATCCTTTGTGTCTATCCTTTGTGTCTATCCTTTGTGTCTATCCTTTGTGTCTATCCTTTGTGTCTGTCCTTTGTGTCTATCCTTTGTGTCTATCCTTTGTGTCTATCCTTTGTGTCTATCATTTGTGTCTATCCTTTGTGTGTAAGTAGATGCGTAACTAGAAAGTTTGTGTGAAAACTATCAATTATTGAAGTGATTGTATACAGATGTAAAAGTTCCATGTTAGCATGTTTCCCAATGGTTCAAAGAGTCCCCTATAACTGGGAGTTATCATATTTATATGTGGCGGACTATAGTAGCATGGGCTGACTCACTCAATGCACCCAATGCTGCCGCACAGTAATTTATCACAAAAATAATGGTGTCCCATGAGAGTTATGAACAATCTACTGGGTACGGTATATGTAGGTTTATGAATCCAATATTTTACGCAAAATACAGATGTGTTTGGTGACTTGCTGCTACGCATTAACTACATATACCTACATACCAATTACATACAACCAGGTACTAATTACATACAACTACATACTGGCTACATACAACTAAATACTAATTATATGCAACTACATACCAATTACATACAACCACATACTAATTACATACAACTACACACTATTTACTTACTAATCACAAACAACTACACGCAACCGAATACCACTTAGATACAATTACATACTAGCCACATCCAATTACATACTAGCCACATACAATTACAAACAACTACAGCTCACTCACTAATGTTGGTTGCTACTTGTTTTTATGCTGTGCATTATTTGTGCCAAGACTCACGTCAGCCCAAAGGCTGTCACTGCACCAAAGTCCAACATGAAACCTTACATTCAACACATTGTGACAAGTGCCGGCATGTGCCCATGCATTGACATCTACAGATATACCTTAACTGCTCAGTACCCCTTGTTCTTGTCTGCTCCAACATGTCATCTGCTTATTTGCTTTTTGTACATTCTCTCTTTGTTGTTTGTGTTGACAGTGGAACAACAAGGTGACCCAATGCATGGATGATAGTCAGGGTGCAGGCCATGCGATATTGCTGGGTACTCTTGTACTCCGGCTTGTATTGCTGGTCTATTCTCGCCCGCTATCATTTTATTCCTGGCTTGCTGTACTTATCGCTATTTATTCGCTTGTCAAACGGTCATTTAGTTACATGCACACTTCACTGTAGTAAGAATTGTCTACTAATGCTCGCTTTAGTAACTACTTCACACTTCAATGTACACGGTATATACATACATGTGTACCTAGTTTAATATTTGACATAGTCTGATAATTGAGACAATGAGCATTCTTAGCTCAACTGAGAATGCCTCCCCACGCAATGAATGGCCATGTGTTATTATAGGTACACATAATGCCAACTATCTGGAATTGAACACAGCGCAAACCAATGGTTATATTGTCGGAGAAAGTAATAGTAGTGAGTTACCATGTCCCCTGCCCTCAACCTCTCTAACCCCTTTAACACCTTGTACAGTCATTCTCCGTCGATGATAAACGTAACAGGCTCGGAACGAGTCAATCCAAACTCAGTGTAGAACCCGGGGTCTCTCTTTTAGATTAATTAGAACTGATCACGGCCCAGTATTATACTGGGCCTGTAGTCTAGTAACCCGGGATCCTTCATATATGTTATAAAGGGTCGATACCAGCCCATTATAGTAACCTAACTAACCAGACTCAGGTTGAACAGACCTATGTACCCACCCAGACACCAAGAGAAGTGATTATTTGTAGAGATGAGATAGAGGCTTCCATACCTATCTCTGATTGGATGGTACATTTGCGAAGAAAGCTGGTTCATGCGTATTTTTTTTTATTGAAGATTATTGCTAACTATACTTGATGACTAGGCATCTCATCAGTGCGTTGTTCATACGATATTATTTCATTGGTCCGCCCCCTTATAAAAATGGAGATTTCTATCTACAAGTATAAAATGAGGGAACTGTTGCGTTAAAGATAGAAGTTATTTGGATCTCCTGCTGTTATATTGCTAAATAGATTTTGAACAATGAAGCGCATTTAATTGTAACCTCGCACGCTCTCTCAGAGTCGAGGACTGTGTCTATAGACGGAGTGGACCTTGTGGTGACAGCCAAGGGAGTCTATATGGACTAGACCCAGTGGGTTAGGACCTTATCAAATACAGGAGGTATTTGGTGCTGACACAGAGCCACTTGTGTCCTTTGCAGTGAACAAACCTACCGCAGTGTCTGTAAAACCAGTAGAGATTGGTGTTAGCACAGTAGTGCTAGTGTAGTAGCCCTTTATTTTTACCATGGCCAACGTCGCTGGTGCCCTGTATCACCAGCCCAACAATACTCACCCCTGCAACATCCATCCATTTATGTCTCCCCCTCCATCCCCCCCCCCCCTCCGGTCTAGTGTATCTCACATGCATTGGAGGACCTCATGAAATCATTTTAGTTTTAGATGAGAAGTCAAGTTATGGTTCACTTTGGTAATCTTTTATCAAGTAAGATTTTGTTTGAAATTAGAAGAGGGATCAGCGAGTAGATTTGTTTAGATCACTTGTACTGTTGAGACTGCTAGTTACAATCTATAATATTTCATCTGTTGACTAGTTTCGTTTCAGCTACTTCGGCACTTGATGTCGCTGTCTCAGTACAGAGCTCAGCAACATCCTTCAGTCTACGTATATTAATCTCGTAATCTCTCTTGTTCTCTTCGCGCTCATAGCTAGTAGATTAATCTTACTATGACTCCATCAACCTATTTGGTCTAACAGTACCTGGTAGTTAACTAGTAGTACCTGGTAGTAGCTACTAGTTATGTGTAGCTAATGAGTGTAAATCTTTCTATTTCATTTTCGGGTTTACTTTGGTGTTTAATACTAAGTGTGCTTCTGGGCACTCCACAGTTTTAAACAAAATGTAGATTATTAATGGGATTCTAGATTTGGTTTGGCTGTAACCTTGTTAGTAGGAGTTGTGCCCTCGTGTATTGTGGCAACATTTAATTTTCATGAATAGTTGTAACGTTGTAGCTGTAAAATGATTTTTTTAAACTCTATAACTTTTGTATTTATTATAATAGTGTTACGCAAAGCTACATTATAACTTTATCAGTGAAAATAAAATTAAAATTAACTCGACTACTGCTGATAAAATTACAGTTTACTTAAACTGATTACTTGCTGATCAATAGTAAATGAATCTAATATTAACTAATACTACTTGCGCGTATGTGTTTCACCAATAGCAACTCGCTGTTTCCAAAGAATATAATATTACTTATGCTGTGAAGTCAGTCTGTCACTAGTCGTCCCTTGATTCGCCTTCTTATATATAATTTGTAGTTATTAACATAAAAAATTACACAAATAATGAGGCTCATTGTTCAACTGCTGTGAAAATTGAACAAACTGTCACCTTAAAACTTTTAATGAGGAAAACGAATTCTCTCTAAGTTTGACGTATTTAATATAATATATGCTAGCTTCTCACATCCTTGCATTCAACAATGCTGACTACAATATTTGTTTTATCTGTTGGCTAACCAAACAAGCACTCGCTCTCTTTGCCGTCCATTATTGCTCTCTGATTGTGCGATGTAAAATGTTACAGAGACAAAACAGGAAGCTGTGTCGCTCAAATTGAGAAGATGGCTGCTACTGTTTTCCTGTTACACCAGTGGATATAAGATATTGTCTGCCCACCACAGTCCTGGCTCTATCGAATGCATACACGGTATTAGATTCCTCAGTCTATCATGGGTAATCATGGGCCACAGTCTTCTTTTCTCCATCACAAGTATTGGTGAGTACACAAGCTATGTCATGTCTCTCTCTTCTGCTTGTTTACCTGTCCTTGCCTCTCAAACACCTTTTTAGCGCTTTTTCTACTCTTACCGCCCCTCAGATCCCCACTTGTCATTCCAGCTGCACCGTTTCACTCCCTCGCTCTTTCACTCCCTCCGTATGCCTCCTCGCTGTAGTGTATTTGGTTTCCTAGCTGGCGTTTCTATTAAAATATTCAAACATGTATTTTGTGTTGCGCAAGGTTATATGGTCGCTGTTCTGATTGACTAGTCTTTAGTTTTTGATTGATGGCTTAAGTCTTGTCACTTTTCCCAACACTTTATTGTTTCATAGATCCCTTCTAGCAATTGGCAAGTTTTTGCTGTTAACTTGAAGATCAGAGGTTGTGCTCACCAGACTGATTGAGGCAAACTGATATTGTTGTATTTATGCTACGTGTAGATCAGCCGATTACCTACCAATTCGCCCCTACCGATCAGAAATGTCAACAGGGTGTTTCCCCTATTTTTGCGTCTACTTGCGTATACCTGCTTCTATATTTGGTATGATAGTTAGCCATAAGATGCAACAGCAAAGAAGGGGCACTCATGAACGGCCATCTTTAAATACTTGCGCTGGAGAAAACATTTTATTGGAAACATTAAAACTGCGAGGAGCGGTGTGATTGGTTAATTCATGAATTGCCTACCTAGTTTTTGATCACGATCAACCCTACGGATAGCCTCAAGTTAAATGCTATCAATTATTTTTGCACGTTTCACTGAAATTAAAAAAACTCCTCAATCAATAGACAATCCGTAGGTGTACTTTAGGCCTTAGTTCAATAGTGAACAGTAGGAGTTAGTAATGGCGAACCAATAATAGTTTTAGTAGCAATTTATTACTGGTAGCTATTTCTAATCACTATTTGGTTACTAAATATTTTATTATTACAATCTATCACAGCTCATAGTTTTGTTACTTATTATTTGTCAAATGATTACTATTACTTGTTGAGTAATCAACTTCGGTTGAGAGAGTTGGTGAATACAGCATTTCATAGAATGAATTCATTGTAGCTAGTATTGTCTAGATTGTGATTAGATAAGTAAGGGGTGCTCTCATTGCGAGAACTCTACTACTTGGACAATTTATTAATCTCTGTGTACTAGTGAGTAAAGTTACTAGTTAATCTCTGAGTACTAGTGAGTAAAGTTACTAGTTAATCTCTGTGTATTAATGAGTGAAGTTACTAGTTAATCTCTGTGTACTAATGAGTGAAGTTACTAGTTAATCTCTGTGTACTAATGAGTGAAGTTACTAGTTAATCTCTGTGTACTAATGAGTGAAGTTACTAGTTAATCTCTGTGTGCTAATGAGTAAAGTTACTAGTTAATCTCTGTGTACTAATGAGTAAAGTTACTAGTTAATCTCTGTGTACTAATGAGTGAAGTTACTAGTTAATCTTTGTGTACTAATGAGTGAAGTTACTAGTTCATCTCTGCGTACTAATGAGTCAAGTTACCAGTTGTTACTGTTAATCTCTGTGTACTAATTAGCAAGTCATGATATACCACTGACGTCTCTATGTACGTGAAATATTGTTTTGTATTCTCACATGGATTCTCTCTTTATCTAGCTGCTTAACCTATAGCAGTAGTAGTAGTAGCAGTAGTAGTAGTAGTAGTAGTAGCTACAGTAGCGGGCAGTAGTAGTAATAGCTGCAGTAGCGGGCAGTAGCAGTAATAGCTGCAGTAGTAGTAGTCGGTGTTTCTCCCGTCTACGAGTTGTTTGCTTGCAAATACACTTCACACTTGTAGGTTGTACTATACATGTATTGCACACTTGTAGGTTGTACTATACATGTATTACACACTTGTAGGTTGTACTATACATGTATTGCACACTTGTAGGTTGTACTATACATGTATTGCACACTTGTAGGTTGTACTATACATGTATTGCATACTTGTAGGTTGTACTATACATGTATTGCACACTTGTAGGTTGTACTATACATGTATTGCACACTTGTAGGTTGTACTATACATGTATTGCATACTTGTAGGTTGTACTATACATGTATTGCACACTTGTAGGTTGTACTATACATGTATTGCATACTTGCAGGTTGTACTATACATGTATTGCACACTTGTAGGTTGTACTATACATGTATTGCATACTTGCAGGTTGTACTATACATGTATTGCACACTTGTAGGTTGTACTATACATGTATTGCACACTTGTAGGTTGTACTATACATGTATTGCATACTTGTAGGTTGTACTATACATGTATTGCATACTTGTAGGTTGTACTATATATGTATTGCACACTTGTAGGTTGTACTATACATGTATTGCACACTTGTAGGTTGTACTATACATGTATTGCACACTTGTAGGTTGTACTATACATGTATTGCATACTTGTAGGTTGTACTATACATGTATTACATACTTGTAGGTTGTACTATACATGTATTACATACTTGTAGGTTGTACTATACATGTATTGCACACTTGTAGGTTGTACTATACATTGTACTCTGTACTAATATACCATTCGAAGGTATCCCCTTATTGCTAAGTATTGGAGTTGTTTCACCATTGCACACTCTGTACTTGTAGCCTCGATGCAGGTGGTATTCTCATGGCTGGCAGAGTTTCCTTTTCAGGCAATCGGCAACGCCACTGTGTCCGTTGACTCCTTCTTTATGATTAGTGGACTGCTCACCACCTACCTCTTGTTGAAGGACTTTCACTCCAGGCAAATCGGCACCGGTGACTTTTTTAAGTCTGTGCCTGTTCTCTATCTGCATAGATATCTAAGGTATTGCGTAGATGTCTACAGTGTTATATGGATGTCTAAGGTATTATGTAGAGGTCTAAGATATTATACACATGTCTAAGGTATTATATACATGTCTAAGGTATTATATAGATGTCTAAGGTATTATATAGATGTCTAAGGTATTATATACATGTCTAAGGTATTATATACATGTCTAAGGTATTATATAAATGTCTAAAGTATTATATAGATGTCTAAGGTATTATATACATGTCTAAGGTATTATATACATGTCTAAGGTATTATATAGATGTTTAAGGTATTATATAGATGTCTAAGGTATTATATACATGTCTAAGGTATTATATACATGTCTAAGGTATTATATACATGTCTAAGGTATAATATACATGTCTAAGGTATTATATGGATGTCTAAGGTATTATACACATGTCTAAGGCATTATATGCATGTCTAAGGTATTATATAGATGTCTAAGGTATTATATACATGTCTAAGGTATTATATACATGTCTAAGGTATTATATGGATGTCTAAGGTATTATACACATGTCTAAGGCATTATATGCATGTCTAAGGTATTATATAGATGTCTAAGGTATTATATACATGTCTAAGGTATTATATAGATGTTTAAGGTATTATATAGAGGTCTAAGGTATTATACACATGTCTAAGGTATTATATAGATGTCTAAGGTATTATATACATGTCTAAGGTGTTATACACATGTCTAAGGTATTATATGGATGTCTAAGGTATTATATACATGTCTAAGGTATTATATAGATGTCTAAGGTATTATATACATGTCTAAGGTATTATATAGAGGTCTAAGGTATTATACACATGTCTAAGGTATTATATACATGTCTAAGGTATTATATAGATGTCTAAGGTATTATACACATGTCTAAGGTATTATATAGATGTCTAAGGTATTATACACATGTCTAAGGTATTATATACATGTCTATGGTATTATATAGATGTCTAAGGTATTATACAGATGTCTAAGATATTATATAGATGTCTAAGGTATTATATAGATGTCTAAGGTATTATATACATGTCTAAGGTATTATATAGATGTCTAAGGTATTATATAGATGTCTAAGATATTATATAGATGTCTAAGGTATTATATAGATGTCTAAGGTATTATATACATGTCTAAAGTTATATATAGCTGCTAAGGTATTACAGGTATTATTTCGATGTTTGACAGTAATTTAGTTGCTAATTCCTTTCAGGCTCACCCCGGCTTTGGCATTTTTCATTTTATTTTGGACCTACGGTCTCTACCACACATCCAACGGCCCTCAGTGGCCGGTGGGCCCCGCCCCTGATGTCAACTGCCTGAACAACTCCTGGGCTACGCTGCTCTACATGAACAATATATATCAGCCAGGAAATGCGGTAAGAATAGCATAGACATCTAGTGCTGCATTCATAGCATACATTGATGTTTTCTACAGCTTCCCCAGCTAGGCCATCGATGAAGCTTAAAGCAGTCATTATTTGGTTAATATTTAAGAATGTGTAGCGCTATCATTCACATCGAGCTACGCTTGTTTCAGTCTCACGGTATCACTTCCTGTAAAGATTTTCTCAAAATTGTGCAAACGATGAATCATGTAACTAACTGCAGATATCGTAGCAGACGTAGGCAGGTTTGGCAGGTACGACCAGACGTAGGCAGGTTTGGCAGGTACGACCAGACGTAGGCAGGTTTGGCAGGTACGACCAGACGTAGGTAGTTGTGGCCAGACATCGTCATGAGATCGAATGTATTTGGTCATTTCGTATTATTTATTTCTGTCTGTGAAGATCGAGACACACCCTTGAAGTTGAGAAGGTTGAAAACACTTTATTACATTTGGCCTATCATAGTAGTGTTGTAGGGCGCAGTTATATATTCTTTGCTCAGGCTGTACGAGATGTTGGCAGTGTTTTGCGCTGCTAATGATGGTTAAAAGTGCTATGTCAGCGAGTTTTGGGCCGAGTTGTTTAATTCTAATGTTTCTTAAGAAAACTTTTTCCAGAGTTGTGCTCTCTTTAGTTTCATCAATAATATAAGCACAATAGATGCTGACTTGTAGGCATTTTTTTTCTCGGTACGCAACGCTTTATGTAAGGTCATAAAGCGGAGTTGCAAAAATTTTGCTTGTTTGCATAGAAGGAGGGCATCCCAGTAATAGTCATTGTGCACAGACTTTCTAGAGCATAAAAACATAGTTTTGCAATTATTTTCAGATTTTTTGAAACCGTTTTAGTTGTGTCAGCATTTTAATTTATTATTGATAGGTTTGGTATTACGTACTCACCAGCCCTCACGTGATAAGTTAAATGGCCAATATCTCAAAAACTAAAGCAATATTATGGCTGAAAAAGTTAGTTTTAACTCAAATGATATCATGATATCAAAAAATTTAGAATTTATTTGTGAAGAACAAAAAACGCCAGATTTCCATTTCTTGCGTCGTTGTTGTCATCAATAACAACAATAATTTTCAAATCTGAATTATATGTTTTTTTGAGTGGAAAAAAATTATGAAATATAGATTGTAAATAAATAATTATTTTCAAATGCAATAAAAAAAATAGCTACTAACTTATCATTAGTTTTAGTGTTTTGGTTGAGACTATTTAGCGCTCTTTGGCACCAAAGAAAAGACAACTCCGACTACTGAATTGCAAGTCAATCGCTGATACACCACTTTTAATGTGATATTTTGATGTGACTTTGTAGTGTGCAGTTTGGACTTGGTATCTATCTAATGACTTCCAGTTCTTTTTAGTGACTCCATTCATTGCTGGCCTCATTTACTGGTATGTGTGTTTTGTTTACTATGTCTATGTACACTATATGTCTATGTACACTACATGTCTATGTACATTACATGTTTATGTACTCTACGTGTCTATGCCCACTATATGTCTATGTACACTACATGTCTATGTACACTACACGTCTATGCCCACTGACGTCTATGTGCACTACACGTCTACGCTCACTGACGTCTATGTGCACTACATGTGTATGCCCACTATATTTCTATGTACGCAACAGGCATATGCCCACTATAGGTTTGTGTACTCTACCTGTCGATGCCCACTATGTCTATTTACACTGCAGGAAAGAGAAGGCAGGTGTTGCAGTAGCTGCTTTACTGGTACTCATCAGCTGTCTTAGCTGTGTCATCGTAAGTCTAGAGTACGATCTTAGCTTGTCTCTCACAAGCGATGTAGCCGGCGGGTAAGTCCTTCCCCACTTTCTCATCTCCCCCACCTTCTATACATCCACCCTGTCCTTTGCTTTCAATCTGCCCTCCCCCGTTCACCCCCTCCCCCAACTACTCTTACCCTGACTCCCACCCCTAACTTTCACCGTCTCACCCCCACCCTCTCACCCCCACCCTCTCACCCCCACCCTCTCACCCCCACACTCTCACGCCCATCCGTAGTATTAGAGTTGACGGATTGTGAGATTCTGCTACTCTGCCACGAAAAGACCTCACAAGCGAACGAGGATCCTTGTTTTGTCTGGTGATTGCCACTATAGTTGGCTGAAGTTACTCATGTGTTCATATACTCCAACCCCAGTGCACCCCCACTTTGGTTATCAGTCTTGTTACATGTCATTATATGTAACCTTTGATACTCTCCGTGCTATCTCCATCCTTGTTGTTCTACATTGCTGATGGCTTGCTCACTCATAGTGTTCCACTTGAGACAATGTACATTAAAGGGCCTATGACTATGTACATTAAAGGGCCTATGACAATGTACATTAAAGGGCCTATGACAATGTACATTAAAGGGCCTATGACTATGTACATTAAAGGGCCTATGACAATGTACATTAAAGGGCCTATGACAATGTACATTAAAGGGCCTATGACAATGTACATTGAAGGGCATATGACTATGTACATTAAAGGGCCTATGACTATGTACATTAAAGGGCCTATGACAATGTACATTAAAGGGCCTATGACTATGTACATTAAAGGGCCTATGACTATGTACATTAAAGGGCCTATGACTATGTACATTAAAGGGCCTATGACTATGTACATTAAAGGGCCCATGACTATGTACATTAAAGGGCCTATGACTATGTACATTAAAGGGCCTATGACTATGTACATTAAAGGGCCTATGACAATGTACATTGAAGGGCCTATGACTATGTGCATTAAAGGGCCCATGACAATGTACATTGAAGGGCCTATGACTATGTACATTAAAGGGCCTATGACTATGTACATTAAAGGGCCCATGACAATGTACATTGAAGGGCCTATGACTATGTGCATTAAAGGGCCCATGACAATGTACATTGAAGGGCCTATGACTATGTACATTAAAGGGCCTATGACTATGTACATTAAAGGGCCCATGACAATGTACATTGAAGGGCCTATGACAATGTACATTAAAGGGCCTATGACTATGTACATTAAAGGGCCCATGACAATGTACATTGAAGGGCCTATGACTATGTACATTAAAGGGCCTATGACAATGTACAATAAGGTCTCTGCAATACTTTGTGTATCTTTAAGGATTGTCCTCTCACGCCTCTGTTTGCAGGGCACAGGGCTTTGTCACAAGTTCATATTTTACTGACTACTATATGGCTCCATGGACGAGGTATCAATCCTTTGGAGTAGGTGTGTTGATTGGATACGCTATATGGAAGTCCAATGGTAAACTCAACATAAACTGGGTAAGATCTCAGTCTACTCCAGTTGTCCGTGCAATCACTTCTATATATCGTTGTATTTGTGTATGTAGCAGTCATAGATTTGCTTGATGTTTCTTTCACAGTAAAATAAAAGTGCCAATACCTTTTCACAGAAATGAAATTTCACTTTTCAGCTCGCCTCACAGATATGTTGGAATTTTTTTATCGAATTGAATTTAAAACAATAACTGAATAATTAACTAAACAAATATGCGTCCTGTTACAGAAAGGCTGGGAGCATATTTGAAAAATACGCACCTGATTACTACGTTATTTGGTTTTATCCACTTGCAGGCATGTTCCTTGCACTCATGTTAGACATTTCCAATATTTTATTGCTTACTTTATATAAATTGATTGATGGTCAATTAGAAAAAATAATTTGATGTCCAGCTTGCTGAGAGTGACTGTTGAGTTTCTTATTATAACGTATAATGAATCGGCATCAGATAATTTTGTGGTTGGTTGTTAGAACAAACAACGATGATAAGTTGTGTAATTATTGTTACATATTGATTGTTGTAAAAGATATAAAGTACGCAATGAAGACCAAATGATTCTTGCAGATCACGAACTTGCTGTTGTGGTTACTAAGTGCAGCTTTCTGTATCCTGCCACTGTACGGTCTGTACAAGGATGATTCACAGTATCAGTTCTCCCGCGCAGAGTCTGTCTTGTACAACAGTTTTAGTCGCCTCTCCTGGAGTCTCGGATTGGGCTACCTTGTGCTCGCTTGTCACTGTGGACGAGGAGGTATGTGTTGTGGTTGGGAAGGTATGTGTGGTTGTCAGAAGGCAGGTGTTGTGGTCGGGAGGTATGTGTTGTGGTTGGGAGGTATGCGTTGTGGTTGGGAGGTATGCGTTGTGGTTGGGAGGTATGTGTTGTGGTTGGGAGGTATGTGTTGTGGTCGGGAGGTATATGTTGTAGACGGGAGGTATATGTTGTGGTAGGGAGGTATATGTTGTGGTCGGGAGGTATATGTTGTGGTAGGGAGGTATATGTTGTGGTAGGGAGGTATATGTTGTGGTTGGGAGGTATATGTTGTGGTCGGGAGGTATGTGTTGTGGTCGGGAGGTATATGTTGTGGTAGGGAGGTATGTGTTGTGGTTGGGAGGTATATGTTGTGGTTGGAAAGGTATATGTTGTGGTCGGGGAGGTATGTGTTGTGGTCGGAAGGTATATGTTGTGGTTGGGAGGTATATGTTGTGGTAGGGAGGTATATGTTGTGGTAGGGAGGTATATGTTGTGGTAGGGAGGTATATGTTGTGGTAGGGAGGTATATGTTGTGGTTGGGAGGTATATGTTGTGGTCGGGAGGTATGTGTTGTGGTCGGGAGGTATATGTTGTGGTAGGGAGGTATATGTTGTGGTAGGGAGGTATGTGTTGTGGTAGGGAGGTATATTTTGTGGTTGGGAGGTATATGTTGTGGTAGGGAGGTATATGTTGTGGTAGGGAGGTATATGTTGTGGTCGGGAGGTATGTGTTGTGGTTGGGAGGTATATGTTGTGGTCGGAAGGTGTGTGCTGCGCTACAAATAAAATGCGATGTGGCTGGTTCAATGCACTACTTTTCTGTGCCATCCCCACTAAGCCATGTTGCCCCGAGTTGAATTATCTCTAGATGATAGTGCACTAATTCGAGGCATATTAGTATGTGGTTTAATATGATTCATTTGCCATTAAATGCGCACAACTGTTAGTTTATGGTTAGATTGTATATGCCAACAGTGTTTGTTGTATCACATATAGCTATATTATATATGCCAACAGTGTTTGTTGTATCACATATAGCTAGATTATATATACCAACAGAGTTTGTTGTATCACATATAGCTATATTATATATACCAACAGTGTTTGTTGTATCACATATAGCTATATTATATATACCAACAGAGTTTGTTGATCACATATAGCTAGATTATATATACCAACAGAGTTTGTTGTATCACATATAGCTATATTATATATACCAACAGAGTTTGTTGTATCACATATAGCTAGATTATATATACCAACAGTGTTTGTTGTACCACGCAGGGTGGGTAAATGACTTACTCTCATGGAGAGGTTTCCTACCTCTGAGTAGACTCACCTACTGTGCCTACCTCTTACATCCTGCCGTTATGACAATATACACTTTCTCTCTGCAGAGCCTCATCCGGTACACCAAACTTGTTTATGTAAGTGCATTTTGGCTTTTATCTCTATATATAATACTTGTATATCTATATCTAATACTTGTATATCTATATCTGATACTTGTATATCTATATCTAATACATGTATATCTATATCTAATACTTGTATATCTATATCTAATACTTGTATATCTATATCTAATACTTGTATATCTATATCTAATACATGTATATCTATATCTGATACTTGTATATCTATATCTAATACATGTATATCTATATCTAATACTTGTATATCTATATATAATACTTGTATATCTATATCTAATACTTGTATATCTAGTACTTGTATCTCTATATCTAATACTTGTATATCTATATCTAATACTTGTATATCTATATCTAATACATGTATATCTATATCTAATACTTGTATATCTATATCTAATACTTGTATATCTATATCTAATACTTGTATATCTATATATAATACTTGTATATCTATATCTAGTACTTGTATCTCTATATCTAATACTTGTATATCTATATCTAATACTTGTATATCTATATCTAGTACTTGTATCTATATATCTAATACTTGTATATCTATATCTAATACTTGTATATCTATATATAATACTTGTATATCTATATCTAGTACTTGTATCTCTATATCTAATACTTGTATATCTATATCTAGTACTTGTATCTATATATCTAATACTTGTATATCTATATCTAATACTTGTATATCTATATCTAATACTTGTATATCTATATCTAGTACTTGTATCTATATATCTAATACTTGTATATCTATATCTAATACTTGTATATCTATATCTAATACTTGTATATCTATATCTAATACTTGTATATCTATATCTAGTACTTGTATCTATATATCTAATGATTGTATATCTATATCTAATACTTGTATATCTATATATAATACTTGTACATCTATATCTAATACTTGTATATCTATATCTAGTACTTGTATCTATATATCTAATACTTGTATATCTATATCTAATACTTGTATATCTATATATAATACTTGTATATCTATATCTAGTACTTGTATCTCTATATCTAATACTTGTATATCTATATCTAATACTTGTATATCTATATCTAGTACTTGTATCTATATATAATACTTGTATATCTATATCTAATACTTGTATATCTATATCTAATACTTGTATATCTATATCTAATACTTGTATATCTATATCTAATACTTGTATATCTATATATAATACTTGTATATCTATATCTAATACTTGTATATCTTTATCTAATACTTGTATATCTAATACTTGTATATCTATATCTAATACTTGTATATCTATATCTAATACTTGTATATCTATATCTAATACTTGTATATCTATATATAATACTTGTATATCTATATCTAATACTTGTATCTCTATATCTAATACTTGTATATCTATATCTAATACTTGTACATCTATATCTAATACTTGTATATCTATATCTAATACTTGAACATCTATATCTAATACTTGTATATCTATATCTAATACATGTATATCTATATCTAATACATGTATATCTAATACTTGTATATCTATATCTAATACTTGTATATCTATATCTAATACTTGTATATCTATATCTAATACTTGTATATCTATATCTAATACTTGTATATCTATATATAATACTTGTATATCTATATCTAATACTTGTATATCTATATCTAATACTTGTATATCTATATCTAATACTTGTATATCTATATCTAATACTTGTATATCTATATCTAATACTTGTATATCTATATCTAATACTTGTATATCTATATCTAATACTTGTATATCTATATCTAATACTTGTATATCTAATACTTGTATATCTATATCTAATACTTGTATATCGATATCTAATACTTGTATATCTATATCTAATACTTGTATATCTATATCTAATACTTGTATATCTATATCTAATACTTGTATATCTATATCTAATACATGTATATATCCAATACTTTGCTGTTCTTGTTGCAGGTTCAGTCATTTCTGTGCTTTCTCTTTGCCTCCTACGGTCTTGCGTTTCTCTTCTCCATGTTGTTTGAGGCCCCGTTTCTCAACATCGATAAGTATTTCATCACTGGCAGCCTCAAAGGCAAGAAGAAGAATGTTTAACCTCTTGAGGTGTGTGCTCTGTGTGTCTCACTACCACTGGACACTGTATTCTGTGTGTCTCATTATTGCTGGACACAGTATATTGTCTCTCACTAGTGCTGGACACAGTATATTGTCTCTCACTATTGCTGGACACAGTATATTGTCTCTAACTAGTGCTGGACACTGTATTCTGTGTGTCTCATTATTGCTGGACACAGTATATTGTCTCTCACTATTGCTGGACACTGTATTCTGTGTGTCTCATTATTGCTGGACACAGTATATTGTGTCTCACTATTGCTGGACACAGTATATTGTCTCTCACTATTGCTGGACACAGTATATTGTCTCTCACAAGTTTAACCAATGTTATTGAGGCAGTATTTTATATGAACCTTGCGGGTTAACTAAAAGCTGATGTGGTCAGTTCTAAAATTCGGTTTGTTTGTTTTTTTTATCAGATGTCTTTCTTATTTCCATCAGTTTTAAAGTTTCATTACTCTTATGAAAGCTCAAGAGTTCAAATGATTTTTGGTAAGTTTTAAAAGTTTTGTTTCGCGTTAGCAGTGACTTCAATATGAATTCCTTGCCCCAAAATAATTTACTACTATGCTAGTTTTACTTTACAACATAAATCACTTGATCACAGCATTTTAGATCTGCAAACACTTATGCTTCATGTACATATAGCAATCGTGCTAGCGATTTTGCTTAGCGATTGGGGAAGTCCCTCCTCCAAATTGCGCAATTTGTCACTACTACCAATTCTTCAGCGATTCCGGTCAAACTCACTGTTACAAAGCATAGCCTTTAATTTATTACAGGATCGTTAATAGATCGGAGCGATGAACATGACAAGACATTATTGGAAACAAGGGTAAAGTTTTTTTACGTTGTGATTGGCTGATCAAAGAATCCGCTAGCGATTTTTTGATCTCGATCAAAACCTGACTATAACCTCAAATAAAATGCTAGCGATTGCTTAGCGATTTTGTAGGAAACAGAAGTTGCAAAATCACGCAATCGCTAAGGAAATCGCTTAGTAATCGCTATATGTACACGGGGTTTTAGTTTTTACGCGTTGGCCACCATCATAGAAGTTATTTTTCTTGTAACGTCTGCCATTTGTTGATTAGAAACAACAGTCTTTGGCATTTTTATTACCCACAACTAACTGCCCGAACTTGTGAATTTTATAACTTGTGTCTCCATTTTTATTTTTTCTACTTGTGTACTTAATAATCTAGTATCTAGCGCTCATCTGTAGTTCATGTAGGAGTTGTGCTCTCAACGTCACGTTGTCACTTTTGTTGTCATACCTATATCTTACTTCCATCAGTTTATTCTCTGTTTTGAACTCTGCATTTTTTACCGTTTCTTTTTCATTGACACAACTGAAAGTTACTGATCTTTGTAGCACTGGTAGTATTGATTGTACGAGAGATCTGGTAAATACATGTTTATGTTATATGTTCTTGACATCACACGGTTTCTCTTGCTGTTCTACGTTACATTAGACAAGTTTGTCTGTCTTCTACTTGTTGATGCTTTATTGAAACTTGAGAGAATCATATTGACTGTGTCTTCAATTATGTTGCCAATGTTGTTGGCTGCATTCTTAATTTCAATATGGATGTTTTCTTTTGTCACCAGCTATTATCATCACAGCCTCTTGAGCTATTTCCGAAATACACACTACATGCACCGATACAGGTTGCGTGCAGACAGTAAGATTTATTCTTTTAAATAACAGTAGATAAATGTAACACTCAGTCTGCTCAAAGTAGGTGAAGCTAGTGATTGACCAGTGTAATGTGGGCGGAACTCAGGTAGGTAGACGAGGGATGGTTAGATTAGCAGCCTCTCTGTGGATCTACCGGAATGATCCTAAACTGATCTTTGGCGACGCTTTGGTTCTTTGCACAGAATATAGTTCTGTAACAAACAGTGTATGTGCCTGGATAAAGGTAAATCGGGAAGGTGAGCGATCACTGGATGACCTAAAGTTTGCTATTAGCCAACAGAAACAGTATTTATACTTCGCAGCCCTTTAGTGAGGTTTTACCAAAATAATCAACTCCAAACTGGTAACAAAGTTTTCTCCGTTGAAAAGAAAGCTGTAACCGTAATAGCAAAGTATCCAATTGTTCCCCGTAAATAAACAGAAAATCCATAAGGTCCTTCAAGGTTATAAAAGTTGAATTTAAATTGTCCTTCACGCGATTTTTGTGTTGAAATTTTGAAGAAAAACTCAATTTTTTAGCGATACTCGGCCAATGTTGTTTAAAGACAGGTACTGCTGTACATTATCACTAAATGTGAGCACTAACATAACACCACAAGTGACTCTAACCACTTTACACCATGCATCTAAAAATCAACTCTAGAAATAAACTTTGGAATCATCTACATTAGATTACAAGAGACACAAACGTGCACTCACTGCTTCTGCTCCTCTCCAGAGGTCAGTTGTACTCTTTGTAGTCTGAAGAAATCAGTGTAAAAGAAACAGGTCAAACATGATCCCTTGGCAAAGGTCACCTTGACAGCCTTGACCTCTCCAAGGTTGGATGGTATGATGATTAGCCTAGTGAGCTCTGTGTTGGCTTCCATCTCCACATCCTTGCTGTGTATTGAGTGAGACAGTTTGTACTTATTACTAGCATATGAGTGTACTTTATATTGTATACCGCTTATTGGTATATCTAGATTATATACAACAGTTTTTATGTCTTATATAATACTTAATTTTGCGAATTTAGTATTATTCTAGATAAACAAATAATTAATATGCACTTCTTGTTGTAAGTTGTAACATACTTTCTACTGACGCGATGTGTAACGTGTTACTTGCATACAGTATTGACTATAATAGGAAGAATAATGTTTTAGCTAACGCATTTCGACTGTGGTTATAGGATCAACTTAGTTCTCATTTGATTTCAACCACTTTTCAGTATTTTCAGGCTAGTAACAACGCTATCAGACATAAACACTTTAGCCTTAGCTCCCTACTCAGTCATGGTGATTGGTCCAAAGCTCTGGTTCTTGCTATCCATCAGTGTAACAGCGACTTTTCCATAGACCTTGTCTTTCATGATACCAGCTCTTATTGACAGCTTGTAGTGGTAACCTACACAATAGAACCTTCTAGTGTACAGTCTACATTGCATGCTGGGAATGCCACGGCTAACCAAAAGATGACTTGCGAGCAAACGTATCTCAGATATTAATTCTGATGTACATGTATATCATTAGAGAAACGACAGTTTATAGGCGTAATGCAGTAGAATATACAAACTGGTTCATCCCAGTCAGATGGTGAAGCTAATATATTCCCTAGTTACATAGTTGCTTGTATAAATCTGCAATTTTTCACAAAAAAGTTATTGTATCACAGTCGCGTCATAAATGTGGGAGACTGGTGACTAGACAAGTTATTTAGCCAGACAGGAAGCAGATTGATAGAGAAGGAGTTGCAGTAATGGCCGGGTAGCGGAGGTTGGGTGATGTTTGTTTGCTTCTATTTGATAGTGTGTGGAGATGGAAGAGACGAGAAGCCGTTTCTACTCTACTTTTTGAGCCAAAACATCTACCGTTGCACAAGTGATGGGATTGTAATTCTGGCCTCAGTCATTAGATAGATAATAATGACGCAGGCTACTGATGTCAGCATTTGTAGGCTACGTCATATCATATTGACTTGTGTGGGAACTTAAACAGATGTACTGAAGGTAGCGGATGAATAGTGAAGTTTGAAATGGCTGTCACATACAAACGGCTGCGTCTGTATAAATACCCAGATAACAGCCAGACAACAAGTGGGTTGGGAAAATGCTTTTGAGGTATGCTAAAAATGGAATAGCTGTAGCAACGCGCTGCTAAAGAGTGGAGATATTACAAAACTTTGAAACGTTTTCACGGGCAAAACTTTTGGTACAAAGAATAAAACATTGATATACCTGAACAGAACGATAACCTACAGGTAATCATCTAAGTTTATCCCATGTTCCACATTTAATGAATCAGCTGTAATACTTACTGCACTGTGGAGATTGTCCCTTCTGATTTGTCATTAGGTAGAAGTTTCCTCTGGCCGCTGACTTGACAGCGTGGTAACCCATGGTGGAGCACTTGCCCACAGAGCAGTCAAGGCATTTGGCTGCCTTGAAGTCATCATAAGAGGTGCATGGATAGGCAGTGAAAGGACACTTGCTGTTGATCGACTCCGTGTAATAGTTGACAGCTCTGTTGTGGCTGCAGGCGAAGGTGTCCTTCAGAGCTGACAAGTAGAATATTGGTGACAACTAGGGGGTTGGTTGTACTAGTGTAGTGCTGATGCTGAGGACTTGGCACAATTGGCTATTACAGGGTAAATCATTGAACCAATATTCTAGATAGACAGCAGGAATGTCTCATACTGGCAGGAATGTCATAATATAAATCAGAAAGCAAACTAGCAAAAGACAAAAACTGGCAGGGGCATTGTTTGTGATATTTTCTATCTTCTTACAAACTTTGAATAGTTTTTGGCATAGAGTTTTATGGTGTTTAATTTTACAAACTGATATTCAATGTCAAGCTTCATGTAGATACGACACTTTTTCTCTAAAAATGGGATAAAACTAAGAAATGGTGTTTTATTGAATTATATGGAAGAGCTAACAGCCTTTTTATTTACGTAACATTTTCTTTAAAAAAAAAGTGATCGCTAGCAGAAGCTCAAGTGTTAGATTTGGTGTATTGTCCATTCCAAATGTTTTGCATAAAACCTTGACCTCTACCAGCACTTACCATTTGTTCCTTTCGTCAAACCTGTCAGAGCAGAGGCTGTTATTTTAGAGACCGCTGACTTGGCACAGCCTGGTTGGTCACCTCCTCCGTTGGGGTAGAAATCAACATGGCCGGTAGAAGCGCGATATCCTAAACCTGTGAAATAGCCTCAGGCATTAGACATTGCCCTGAAGTTCATACATACACTATTAACCTTACGGTACCAAGTCTACATGCCACTTTGTGTAGTTGTTTGTCAGACTAGATTTATATAATACGCTATATATTGGTTGGTACTAAGTCTATACATACATTACATATTAGTTGGTACTAAGTCTATACATACATTATATATTAGTTGGTACTAAGTCTATACATACATTATATATTAGTTGGTACCCAGTCTATACATACATTATATCTTAGTTGGTACCCAGTCTATACATACATTATATACTAGTTGGTACCCAGTCTATATATTTTATCCTTACTGACATTACGTAATTGCTGACACCAACCAAGGGAACTGATGAACGAGCTGCCATCTGAGTGTATGATGTCTACAAAGTCAGCATCTCTTGGTTCCAATCGAGTGACCTCTTTGCCCCCCTCAAAGTACAGCTCGGCTGGATCCAGCCCTGCAAGTGTTAATAAGTGTGCTTGGAATCAGGAAACGATTATATAACAACCTCCATCAGTGACGATATTGACAACCAATCAGTACACTATTGTCTCAGCATGAGGCAGGCAGTCTGGTATCTGGATGACAGGTTGTCTTGTTGGCTGGTTCAGCAGAAGGTAGTGTGACACAGAAAGATTAATCTTAACAAATATTAAAGTAGGTCAACTTTGAATGCCAGTTGAGAAGAGAATTTCAAATTTTGTTGGTTACTGCCAGCTACAGCCTGCAGTAGAATAGTAACTGCACTGAATATATAATGAAATATGATTGAATTGTTATTTTGGTTAGCCTTAGTCTTAAAGCATTTAGAAGTGTCACTATTAGACCTCAGGCTATTATCATTTGAAGCTTGTTGAAAGCTTGTTAAACTAATTGAAATAAATCAGAAAGATCGGTAAATGAACGAGCATTGAGCTATAAATAACTATTTCTTTTGGGTCACCCACTTTTCCAAAAAACTTGGCTATAAAAAATAATCTACTCTACAAAATTAGGAGTTATCTTACCTGAGATACGGCCAATTCCTTTGATCTTTGTACCAACTTCACTGGCACAGTGTGCTCCAAGTGAGTGGCCAATCATATGAATGTCAGCGACAGCAGCATTTGCTTTGATCATCAGTTCAACCAATTTAGTTAGTTCGGCAGCAACTACTCTGATGTTAGCTGTCGCTTGAGTGTAGGGGAAGCCGGCACCATTCCTCCAGTCTACGGCTATTACATTCATGTCGGCCTGTTTGATGACAGAGAAATGCTAGAGTTCTAATAATGAAATAAACCAACTGTATTTGCTTGAAACAGAAATCATATCTTTGGATAAGTAAAATGAGATTGTTTAGCGGATTTCCATTTAATCTTGGAGTAATATTAATCGAAATTTAGTTATTCTACCATAGGATTATGCACCAAGCATTAAAACTTTTTATATACAATTACGCTGCTGATTAGTACCGTAATAAAGAAAAATGGTGGTGGAAAGGATCCGCTACCCTCTATTATATAATAGAAATGCAAAATTATATTTTAAAATTTTGGTCTAAGCACTACTGGTTCCTGCATGCATGTGCCAATAATAAACAAAAATTTCTCAACATAAAATTTTATACAGTAGATGCTACATGTCAGATTATACTCAGTAACATATCTAATTTAGGGAAATTCCCAAATGCTCCGAAGATGATTGCAAATTCATTTTCTGCCAGTGGAGAAACCCTTACATTTTTAAGAAGTTCATTTTTCATCGTCTGCACCCACGGCTGATGAGCGCTGTGAGTAAATCCATGGATGATTATTTTAGTTGGTTTGGAGCCATTGAAAAGTGAGTTGGTTAGGCTGTTGGCGTCGTTCCAAAAAAGCTCTTCTTCCTGGCTTTTGTCTGCCTTCTGCCTAAGATAGAGAATTTGTGAGCAGTCTAGTTAGTTACTAGCTGGTAGCTAGTAGCTAGTAGAAAAAAGCTAGTAATATGTGACTAACTAGTTACTAACACTATATATTAGCAAAGGAGTTTGGGCCGATCACTAGTTAGTGACTATCCCTCCTTCAACTGTGTTCTATCACAAGACATGATTTGTTTTTTTATGCTCTCCTATTGCACTGATGTGTGGAGAGGTTTGTGCCTTACCTGGTGTACAGGAAGAACCTTGTGCCAATCTTTTGAGGAGAGTCTGGCAGCAGAACAACGAGTCTAGAGGTGGAGCGTACAGATTGGGTGTTGAAACAGCCGAGCTCTCCAAAGCAGACCTCTCGGTTCAAGATTGACTCCAGGAATCCTGTAAACATTTAATACAATACAACAGCTACTAAAACCTTAATCACATCGTATACTTCAGCTGTCTTTTGTGGGTTCAAGTCTATCCAGAGGAAGCTTGAGCAAGCCCACTCTCCAGTATCTTTTTTAAATCGTAAATTGTTTGAAGTTTTCAGCTATGAAAACTTTACAAAAATAATATTATTTGAGAAGCTAAATTCGCAGTTACTTGTATCTTGTGATAGCTTGGCACAGAAGACTTCTGAACACTCTTTATAAACATGCTGTAAAAGTTGTTGTAGTGCATAAAGTGTTGGTAATGTACTTGCTTGTATGTCAGAGTTATACCGTTATAGAGCTACAAAGATAGTTGCAAGTACTTATATCAATCCGTGTATTGTATATAGCATGCTCTGTGAGTACTTACCCAGAGTAGTACCAACCAAAGCTATGAGCACTAGCTTAGACAGCATGGTGAAGATTAGAGTGTCACCAGTAAAGTGTTGACAGCTCGCGTGTAAGTGGTTACCTCTGTATGATTTGACATCTGTGTACTCCCATGCTACATGGCATGTGCTAACAGGTTGCTGATAGTCATATCATCACTAAGTTAATTGTTTGAAGCCCCAATTATTACTGATTTTCAGTCTGCTTGTCTTGGCATTGTGGTGGCCTCCTCACTTTTCTCCAACCTCCCACCCTTTATCTTCACTTCCCCCATTCCCACCCCCACACCCCCACATCCCCACATCCGCACATCCATCGTATCCTATACTTCTACCTACCCAACCTCTCACGCAAGAAAGCGATAGAGATAGAGTCTGCAGATGGGACTATACGAGGAAGGTGCAGAATCCACTGTTTTCAGATGGACAACTGTTTTACTTGAATAAATGAAATCATATTAAGTTTAAGCACGCAATACTCTGGGTGAGGAGTAAACTATCATGGCTGAACTTTTCTGGAGGTGAAGTGTAGCAGGAAGTGCATGAGTCAGTGAGGAGACAACTCACACCTCTCAACTCCAAGAATATCATTTGGTGAACTTGATTAGTTTTGTATAGTTAACATACTTCATAACACTGATATAGTCAAGGAGCCACTTGGCATGGTTTGTGGGCTGCACCATCGATGTGCAGTATGAGACTAACAACGTTTGTTGCTGTATCAATTTTGGATACAAAATCATAAGCAACTACATTTGTTTGTGTTTTTTGTCAGATTTTCGGTAATCAATGTTTTGAAAAGCCCTGGAAAGAGATAAACTGGCTCATCGACTATCCAGCAGCGAGTGATATGGGCTGCCACTGACTATGAGGGAGGGTTATCTGGGGACAGCAATGTAGTTGCAAATGGCCGACTGACTGCATTGTTAAATATCAATCATTCCATTGCCTTACTTTACCGATAGTTAACTTCTCAGCTGGACTGATGAAGTGAGTGCTTATAATAAATAATAAAATATTCAAATCATTTTTTTCACGTTACTTATATTAGTCTTGTGTTCACAGTAAAAAATTCAGGATATCTGTTGGGTATTAATTATCTTTTGTTAGAGAAAAATCTATTTGAGTGACAAGGTTTCGTAAGCTGAATATTTTTAAATAGACCATAGGTTCATAAACACCATAGCCAACATAGCCTCAGCGCCACTCATTAAGAATATGGATCTTCGCTTGTGCAGTTCTTTCACCAGTAAAACATTATGTAACCAACCGAAATTATTAACATAATTCTTGTATGTTACATTGATGTCAGAGCTCTATTATATATTACATAATAGTTAACTGTGGATGTGCCCAAAATTACACACGAAATTAATTAAACCATATATGCTAGAGTGCATAGACCTACTAAATCAGGAATGTACAGAGCTACATTCACTTGAGTTAATAAGTCTATGTATAGCACAATGCATAGATCTGTATATACTAGAGTGAGCAGCAATGCAGGCATTAGTAACATAACCGCTTCCATAGAATGTTGTAGAAAAAAGGCAAAGCCCCAGTTGAAGCCATCAATAAGGCTGTAGTATGGCTTTCAAGTATGACAAACTTAGCTGTGGCTACCATCCAGGTATTTACAGACTTTTGTTCTTCACCTAGTTTTACATTTTTGTATAAGTATTTGGCATAGAATATATGTGAAACACAGGCTATCCATGGCATAGAATATATGTAAAACACAGGCTATCTGTGGCATAGCATGTGCTGGGTACTTGCTTTCCACACATCTCATGCTGCATAGATGATCTTTTCAAAAAGGGCAAAAATGAATAATGCATTGATTTTAAAAATCAGGATGTCGACAACCTGAATGGCGACAAAGCCTGTTTGACTGGCAAAAAAACAAGTTGGTTTGACGACAATTTTGACCAGTTGATCGATTAGCTTACTTTAATGTCGACAGAGTCTTTGTAGAGAATCTTGCCTGTTTGACAACAATTCCTGCCACTAAAACTTGACAATAGAGGACAACTCCCATTTATAAGCACTACATAAAAAACTTTCTTCTCGGGCTTATTACAATGCATACAGCAAGCAAGCCTAACCTTCAACTTTTTTAATAACCCTATTGCGTCGCAGTAATATAGAATTATCGCGTATATGTAGATGGTACGAATGTATCTATATATATGGCTAGAAATTAAAGTTTGAATAAAAGCAGGAAAAAAGACAAAATTTGTTAGTTGTCTACTTTTGGTAGTGTAGACAGCTCGAAATTCTCTTACGAATGCAATAACGAACTACTGATATAATCCAGTAATGCAATCTGCTCACCAACACATTGCATCATCTAATTTAATTCACTTTATCTTAAATATACCTCAATTGTGTAAAATATAACAGAATTGAAAAGTGTGCAGTATAATTCGACTTTGAAGCTAGGCTTTTCGATAATTTGGTCAAAACTGGAGACAAGCAATGCAGTTTTGTCACCCATTAAGCATTTCCATTCCAACATTCAAAACTCCGCCTAGATCCGGGAAAAATTGGCTTTTAATTATATGAGTTTAAATTTTGATCATGCTTCCGGTCTACACAAGTTTTGTTTCAGTGAATATAATAAAATTATTTTGAAATGATTGCAAATTTTAATAAAAACCTTAAAAAAATATTTATCAGAATGAAAATTTTTTTTTAGATTTGAAATTTTTAGAAAAGAATTTTTCTGCTCAATATTAGATGCTGTTTTTGTTTATTATATAACAAATACCATCTAATATTGGCTCTACTGCCACAGATGGTCTGTCAAAATCAAAAAGGAAGTAGCATACCTGTTAGTGATAGCTGACACACTATTTTAGTTTACATTACAGAGAAAACATAAGACAACAAATCGAAGCAAGCCTGAAATATCTTTTGAACTTTCAATATAATGTACAGACGTTTTGGCTGGCTGTTAGCACACTCTCTGTCAACCTGCGCACGCTCTTAATAATTTATTAATTCCTTATTTTATAATGGAGAGACTATCACATACTCGTTGGTAAAACTATCTCATGCGCATACATTAGCAGGTAAAAGCACTGTTTATATTTCAGACTACTGTTCTACATGCAGCGCTAATGATTGTCATGGACCATGCGTCTGCCCTGTTGTACCCTCTGAACCAGGCAGAGTTTGTGAAGGCTGCGGTGGTACTGGCTGTCCCAAGTGTGGCTGTGAGCCCATCCCTCAACAGTTAGTAGAAACTTAGGCAATATGTTTTGAATATAGGCTCAAATCTATATACAAGATTAATTATTTGAGGTTATTGGAGGGGGGGGGGTGATTGGAGAGCAAAGAAAGGTTTAGTAATAGTAAACAGGGAAAGACAATTTCTGAGCTCAATTTTTTATGGCCACTTTAATATATAAAAGATTGGGAGTGGATTTTACAATTTCTTAATGAGTCTACATTTAAAATTAAAGACCATTGCAGACATTCTTACACTGCAGAACCTCTTGTAACATTTATGTGGGCAATAACACAAATAGCCGGTTTCCTTAATACCCATTAAATGCTACTGGCTATTAGGATGAGCTGCAATGCTGTTTAGAAGTGTGTGGTATGTCAGTGTTGCTACATTACTGCGTCTCTCCCTCATATCAAGAACACAACACTCCTGCTTTCGGGAACTGAACATTCTTTTGTTTGGTGTAGATTGTGAATAGAATTCATATACTACACGCGAGTACAGAAAATGCCTTAATTCTAGCAATTTGTCGTTTGCAGGACATTTCTGAGCCACACTAGGCTAACTTTCCCCAAGTAAGTACACTGTGCCGTATGTTATCTATTAAACGTATTCCCTTTTTGCATGATCAAAGCCGAAGCTCAACTCAATTCTTTTTGTCTCCAGCTATCAATCACTACACATTTCAAGATATCACTTCATTTCAAAATAATTATAACAAAATCATGTGGGTGTAAAATTTACTTCGCACAATTTGTGTGACTTGTAGGTTTGTTGTATACCAAGTTACTTACAGGTGCCAGTTTTTTGTTAAGGTGTACAGGTGACAAGTGCATACAGGTGCCCGTTTCATACTAAACTGTACATGTGGCGAGTGCTAACAGGTGCTTGGTTTCTGTTTAGGTGTATGTGTGATAAGTGCACACGGGTGCCTGTTTTATGCTAAGATGCAATTGTGACAAGTGCTCACAGGTGCCTGTTTTATGCTAAAGTGTACATGTGGTGAGTGCTAACAGGTGCTTGTTTTATGTTTAGGTGTACATGTGACAAGTGCCCAAAAAAATGTCCTCAATGCTGCAGAAAACGCTTACCATGTGACTGTTTACCTCCTGATGAATGTGGATATGAGGAAAGTTTGGAGCAGAGCAGTGAAGAAGAGACAGGAGAAGATATGAGTGTGGATCAAGTTTGTTTGAATTTTTTTAATTCCCACAAATAACACTGTACCTGGTATTGTACCTAGTACTGTACCTGGTGTTGAACCTGGCATTGTACCTGATGTAGTGGATTTTACTGGTCACCAACTGTAACCACTACTTATCAAAGGTCCCCCTGATAGTCTGTAGACATCAAAAAAGCCTTAGAAAGCAATTAACCAAGTCCGGAATTTATTGCGGTTCACCTAGTTGCTAAATTACGTGCACTAGAACTGGTATCATACTATACCGGCACAAGGTATTTACTACCCCAACCCTGGGTGGCTATCCCGGGTCGGCAGCAAGATGGCTGACATGGCATGAGATAGGAAAACTAGCCTAAGACCTTATATTACCTGTATCCAGGAGCTAACTACCCTCAGAAATCCAGAAAGTTTGATCCATGGCCAAGAAAGACCAAGAACCTGTGGAGAAAGGAATGCTTCACTATTACTGGCTAGAATGCCTATATACTCTGCCCCTTACTTCTGGGCACTAGCTACCTTTAATTCATTTGCTCACATTTCATTGGTTGCTATTTTTATGCATCATTGTATTTGTGTATTCGTATTATTCTTATGTGTAATTGGAGTGTTTGGCAAGCCAGGCCAAACGCTTCCTGTCACTTCCTCTGACTCTGCCTATAAAAAGCAGAGCTTTTGTGTATCTCTTTGCATTGCCATACAGCACTCTCTTACAGTATGCCATACAGTAGATTGTACTTTGATTGCCACCTTTTTATTCCGGAATGAATAAATGTTATATAACTCAAAATCACCAAGTATATGTCTGAGACGAGGGCTCACCACAGTTGTAAAGTAGAAGATTCTTCTTGATAACCAATTGTTTGTGCCAACCCGGCACGGGGTCACCTCTGGGAGAGGTTGGCTGCTCCTAATCGGGCCTAGAGAGGCTGACTGCCTTGTTGTGCAGGCAAACAGTAGTTAGTGCGCTGATAACGCCTGGCGGACGAGTAGTAGGACGTAAAAGTCAGCTACACTGGTCAGAAGTAAATATTGTCATTGAGAAACATTGCATAAGCCAATGCATGTCTCTCCTTTAGATTACAATGAAAATACGTTTCGTGCTAAAAATGTTTCCAAGTGCTAGAGGAGCAATATCTTTTACATAAAACAACTCATCATGAAATCTCTATAGATTTATGTTTAATCCGCTAATCCTCCGCTAATCCTCTTTCCTGCATTGACATTAACACATGCAACTTTTGAGTCTTGTGTTGTTATTGTGTTGTTTTGTGCCAGTGTGTATTTACTTTCTACAGTGCCAGTTTTTAGGAAGGCATTTTAGTTTCTTTAGCTTTGAAATCTTAAGATAGCAGGTAGAGAAAGATTATTTTCAGCAAAAGTCAAACCAGACCATCAAATTTAATGAATAGGAGCATGATTTTTGTGATAAACTGTTTGTGTTAAAGATTATAGCATCAAAATGAATAGTTTTCATGACAACCTATATTGGTCATCGTTAAACCATTTGTAAGGATGTGTGAAAGGCTGAAGGGTGCAGTATTGGATGAATCTGTGCGAAAACATTTTTTTATTGCAAAACTGCAACATTTCTGTAATTTTAAAACAAACTTTTAAAGTTCTCAGACATTTTATCTTTCCTTAAATTCTTTAGGTTTTTGTGTTTTAATGAATGTTTTATTGTAAGTATTTATCGTAAGGATTTATTGTGAGGGTTTCTAAGAAATGCAATGTTTTTGTTTACAATTGTTTGTATGCAACAAATCAACAAATGTCTGTTTCATTTGTATTTAGCCAGAGGATATGGAGATAGATGAGATGTATGAAGACGAGATAGATTCATCTGGTGCAGAATATATGGTTAACCACAACAATTCCCACCCTCAAACTGTAGGAGTGGATTGTAAGTGCCTGATAACCCCCATGGATACATCCGAATCAGGTGACCAACCAAAGCAACTCTGTAAGAAAACATCCAAGATTAAGAGGAAAAAACGGACTCTACAATCTTACAGCAGGATGAAACCAAAAAGGAAGAGAAGACGTGCAAGTAGAACAACTACAAAGAAGAGAAAGAGCACCAAGTCTAAGAAAACAGTAAATGTGAGAAAAAAAAGTAGTCGAACCGGAAAGCTAAGAGAGCAAAAACATGTAACTGTTTGTGAGCCGCGGGAAGAGCCAAGCCATCCTGTTACCAACCATGCCAAGAGAGAGCTGGAGCCAGAGCAGATGATGGAACAAAAAGAAGAGGTGGTACCAGAAGAGCTGGAGGAGATGGAAGAGAGAGAAGGTGTGGAGTATGAAGGAGGAGAAACCGGTGACTGGTATTCTGAACATAAAGAAGCTGGAGATCATAGTTGGACCGATGGAGGTGACTGCAGGTAAGTGGGCAATAACCTTGACGAGAATAAATTCATCTACTTTTGATTTATGCAGAGTGTAGCCCCATTGTAGTTAGAAATGGAATATTTTATTTAGCTTTGACTGCAGGCTTTTAAATCTCAAAAAGTGGTAGTGGTCAAAGGGTCTCCATGACATACTCCAGCAAGGTATTAGATTGCTGTATGAAGCTGGTTATGTCTAGACAACACGGTGGATGCTGACAGTTTATTCTTCTGTAATCGATCAATTCATTTTTTTCTTTTTTAAAAAGAATTACTCAGCGAGTATGATTAATTATTTTACCGCTTTGACAGTCATTCCAGCAGTAGCTCTATAACAGTGAACTCGGGTTAGTCCGGAACTGAAAATAACTAGAATTTTGGGACTCGAATGTAACTCAGTAAAAAGTGGTTTTAAGTGGGCGAGATGTTGACTTGGGATATACTTTTGGATGAAAGGTCAGAATCACTGTGCCAAGCGACAAATATATTTTCATATTTTGTGAATATTCATAGTTAAACACTAAACCTTGTAAGCTCTTCAGTATTATCCAAAACCATACTGGCTCAAAGAGGTCAAACAGGTCACCTTTGCTTCTTGTATAACATATCCGTGTTTTGTGGACAGGTGATAGCCGATAGTAGAGACCTAGCCACTGCCTGCATTGATCACAACTCCACTTCATACTTTCTCCATTGAACTGCTGTCTATAAACTGCCCAAACGCTGAAAGATGATAAGCGATAAATTTAGATTTAGCAACTTTGGTACTACAAACTCGTGCACTTTTGTGTATGACTTGAGTATATGACTTGTATGTATGACTTGTATGTGTGACTTGTATGTTTGACTTGTATGCGTGACTTGTATGTGTGACCTGTGTGTATGACTTGATTATATGACTTGTATATGTGACTTGGTCGTATGACTTGGGTGTATGACTTGGGTGTATGACTTGGGTGTGCGTTACACTATACTAGTGACACTAGTTGTGGGTGCTCAGTATTGATTTGATTGCTGGAAGCACTCAGTGTTTATGAAATGCAGCGTTGATCTCACATCACAGTATGGTCGGGTTAGCCAGGAATACTTCAGGTTTTATTACACCACATGGCTAGGTATCACACCACATGTCTAGGTATCACACCACATATCTAGGTATCACACCACATATCTAGGTATCACACCACCTGTCTAGGTATCACACCACCTGTCTAGGTATCACACCACCTGTCTAGGTATCACACCACCTGTCTAGGTATCACACCACATGGCTAGGTATCACACCACATGGCTAGGTATCACACCACATGGCTAGGTATCACACCACATGTTTAGGTATCCCACCACATGTCTAGGTATCACACCACATGTCTAGGTATCACACCACATAGCTAGGTATCACACCACATGTCTAGGTATCCCACCACATGTCTAGGTATCACACCACATGTCTAGGTGTCACACCACATGGCTAGGTATCACACCACACAGCTAGGTATCACACCACACGGCCAGGTATCACACCACATGGCCAGGTATCACACCACATGGCCAGGTATCACACCACATGTCTAGGTATCACACCACATGGCCAGGTATCACAACACATGTTTAGGTATCACACCACATGGCCAGGTATCACACCACATGGCCAGGTATCACACCACATGGCTAGGAATTAGTGATTCCGTTCTCTCTATTGCAGAATTACACAAAAGGCTGGCCCTTGTGTACCACCTCCAGATGTAAATGATACTCCAAGTGCACGGCGACAGGAAACCGAGGCAGCCACCTGCTCTAACAACTGTGAGAAGCCGTGTATGTCTAGCCTAGTTAGTGATCCATGTAACAACCCTAGACCCATGTGTCTGTGCAACAGGGAGTGCATCAAAGAGTTTCACATGGTCAAAGAGGGAAAGTGCAAACGTTGTAAACCGAGGTATGTGCGTACTTGATACAGACACATAACATGTCCAAGTGTACGGCTTGTGTTATTGATACAGACACATAACATGTTCAAGTGTACGGCTTGTGTTATTGATACAGACACATAACATATCCAAGTGTACGGCTTGTGTTATTGATACAGACACATAACATATCCAAGTGTACGGCTTGTGTTATTGATACAGACACATAACATATCCAAGTGTACGGCTTGTGTTATTGATACAGACACATAACATATCCAAGTGTACGGCTTGTGTTATTGATACAGACACATAACATGTCCAAGTGTACGGCTTGTGTTATTGATACAGACACATAACATGTCCAAGTGTACGGCTTGTGTTTTGGAATACGCTCTTACACGTAGTACAACGGCAACCATTACACATGCAAGCACACTTTCTACGTGAAATATACAGCTTTTCCTTTCTTAAACGAAAATTTTGCTCTTTCTACTCTCAAATATAACATTAATAACATTATGTTACGTAAACAAATGTGAGTGAGTATTTGGTTGTATGGGCACAACTATAGCACAACAATAGCATATACTATATCCACGCAAGTGGAAGTAATTGTTATTTATAAGTATACTGCATGTGTAAATATACCATTATATATGCATCAAGTTATCCAAGTATTTTATTGTACATACACATAGAAAAATACTATTATTTGTACATCGATATAGGTAAGTTAGCGATTGTGTGGGTGCATTATTATATGTATCTGCAGGGAAAAAGAAACCTTTGAAAGTTGTAAACCGTGCGATAGACCTGTAAGAAGACGGAGAGTGAAAAGAGAAGACGAACGAGATTTTTGTGACGACTCTGAGATATGTGTGGATGACTGCACCGAACTGTTTGGTGAGTATGTATGACTGGCGTGTTCATGTACATAACATGTGCTGGATACATAGCAGGAAGTTAAGTGTTTAATACATCCAAGTATGCAGTACATGTAAGTAAGTATACACGTACATGTAAGTAAGTATACACGTACATGTAAGTAAGTATACACGTACATGTAAGTAAGTATACACGTACATGTAAGTATATGCATACATGTAAGTAAGTATACACACACATGTAAGTAAGTATACATGTACATGTAAGTAAGTATACACGTACATATAAGTAAGTATACGCATACATGTAAGTAAGTATACACGTACATGTAAGTAAGTATACAGTACATGTAAGTAAGTATATGCATACATGTAAGTAAGTATACACGTACATGTAAGTAAGTATACACGTACATGTAAGTAAGTATATGCATACATGTAAGTAAGTATACACGTACATGTAAGTAAGTATACACGTACATGTAAGTAAGTATATGCATGCATGTAAGTAAGTATACACACACATGTAAGTAAGTATACACGTACATGTAAGTAAGTATATGCATGCATGTAAGTAAGTATACACACACATGTAAGTAAGTACACACGTACATGTAAGTAAGTATACACATACATGTAAGTAAGTATACACGTACATGTAAGTAAGTATACACGTACATGTAAGTAAGTATACACGTACATGTAAGTAAGTATACACGTACATGTAAGTAAGTACACACGTACATGTAAGTAAGTATATGCATACATGTAAGTAAGTATACACGTACATGTAAGTAAGTATATGCATACATGTAAGTAAGTATACACGTACATGTAAGTAAGTATACACATACATGTAAGTAAGTATATGCATACATGTAAGTAAGTATGCACGTACATGTAAGTAAGTATACGCATACATGTAAGTAAGTATACACGTACATGTAAGTAAGTATACACGTACATGTAAGTAAGTATACACGTACATGTAAGTAAGTATACACGTACATGTAAGTAAGTATACACGTACATGTAAGTAAGTACACACGTACATGTAAGTAAGTATACACGTACATGTAAGTAAGTATGCACGTACACTGCATTGATTGCAGGAAGGTGTCCACCAGAAAGAGAATGCCCTGGAGAGTGTAACACTGGAGAATGTGAGAATAGCTGCATTGTCATGTGACCAATCAGTCACATGACCAGTTAGTGTCTGTCACTGTTGTGTGCGAGCAGTTCCACATTAAGGTAAAACCTATTTTTGATTTTCTCCTCATGACAAAAGTCACGTCTTATTAGTAATACAGGGGCAGAGCCTTTGTGAATTGGCTGTCAATAAAATCACTTACAACATCAAGCGTTACTTACTACATCAAACGTTACTACTGTTAATGTTTAAGATAGTCTCAATAGAGACTGTCTCCTACGGGAAGTCAGTTACCGAGTGTGTTGGAGTGTGTGGTATAAGTTTTTCAATGACTTCAAAAACAATTAAAATGACGAGTTGCATCCGATGCAAAGGTATGCACAAATTTACACTCCTGTTATTTAAAACCGCTTGAAAATGATTTGTCTTTTTCATGTTATTCTTACTCGTTTAGCTTCAATTTCAGCAATAACATAAAATGATGCAAAAATTGTCCATTTTGAACATTTTAAATCATTTGATGAAGGGAAACCCCAGTTTCCATTTATTTCACAAACTCTGTGGTATAGAAAACTATTCAACCAGATACTTTGGTATAACGTATAACTAGCATTCATGAGATAGCTAGTGACTGCTACCCATTGTTGTAACATGGAATATTTGTGTAGCAGAAATATGATATTCTTACAGACTGGTTCAGAATATCGACTCGCTCACACACACAGTGACAACTTGTCTTGTCTTTTGTGTATCAATGAATAATGGCTAAGCGGAGAATTACGGAAAAAAAGCAACAAAAACCCACCAAAAACTTGACAACGGAGACTTACAGAGACCTATTCAGAGTCCGGTTGGTTTCACAACATTAGTTATCTTCAACAAAATCTGTATCTATACTTCATATCTACCTAAATCTGTATTTATAAACTATCTTTAATTGAGGCTGCACCTAAACATAAGTTTTTCCTTTCATATTCCATTCTTAACCCATGTTTTTCAAACAGTAAATGTTCAATTTGTGAGCAAAATAACATGTACTTGAGTCTATTACTTTCTGTTTGTTCTACTAGAGAGCTAGAATGAGACTTTATGGTTGCTGATTGCATAAGACTGTTAGTAGCTCAGTAACTAACTAGCAGCTCCTACAGTCAATTACTTTAGTGACTTCATGCGATAATCATGTATTTAGTGAGAATAGCATGGAATCATTAAGTCCATAGACTTTATGCAATAAATAACTGGCCACACTTAGGATTTGAGCTGAACTTCTGTTAATGTAGGGAGCAGCTGAGATGTCAAGGTAAATCAGCTTTGTGCGCGACGAAGGTGACCAATCATGACAAGCATATGGCTAGAGAGCTGCCGGATGATTACTCAAGCCCTTGTGTGGTAAAACAGTGCAACCCGCGGCACATGCAGAGTAGACAATCTGAGAACATGGGTCTTGCAGGTTTGTACCGGAAGATTTTGGTTGCATTAGAAGCATCTCCATTTCAAATGAATACCTGTGACCAGTGAATGGGGCACTGGGAATCGCCCAGTGAGCCATGTATGATTGGTAATAAACTGGAGTTGTAATAGAAGTAACTAAAAAAGTTTTTACAGTAATATATATAATAGAGAAAGTGTTGACACTTCATTCGCATTTCATTACGGCACTCTCTCAGTAATTGTCAAAAATGTCTTGAAAAATATGGTGAATCACTCACGTTGTGCCAATTTTCTAAGAGAGGACACTTTCAGCTCACTTTTGGTGCATAACAATTTTCACTCTGGTTTATTTTCGTGAGGAATCTTTTACGAAGTAATCAATTTTATATCAAACTTTTCGCTCATGGCGAATGGCTCCAATGGGAATAATGTTTGCCTAAAATACTTCGCTAATATTGGCCCAAAGAAACTTTTGCGACACTGGCTGGTAACAAGTCAATGCCACTAATCTTTGTCAGCATTGGCACTGTTCACAAGAGCGCCATTATAAGTTAGGAGAGTTTGGGCACAAACTCTTGATTGGCCAGATTATTACAGTACCCGCACTACTCCATTTTTTGTCGTCGACACATGAGCAGAGATCATATAAATTATACCATCGTTGAAATGAGCATTTCGACGACTATTGTCGATTTGGAACTGAAAACGAGAAAAATTTGAGTAGCTTAGGTCCAGTAATAATCTGGCCAATGAAAAGTTAGTGCCCAAACTCTCATAATTAGCATGGATTTGTACAGGCACCTGTGAACATTGCCAATATCGTTTAAGACTTGTGGCATTGAATTGCAACCAGCCAGTGTCGCGAAAAATTCTGTTTGGCTGAAAGACGCTGAGTATTTTAGGCGGGCATTACATCCCATCCGAGCCATTCACCATGAGCAAAAAAATTAGGTATAAAACTCGAAACTTTGTCAAAAATTTCTAACAAAAGTAAACAAGAGTGCAAATTGTTATGCACCAAAAGTGAGGTGAAGGTGTCCTCTCTTAGAAAATTGGCACAAGGTGAGTGATTCACAATGTTTTTCAAGACATTTTTGACAACTATTGAGAGAGCGCCGAAATGAAATGCAAACGAAATGTTAACACTTTCTGTAATATATATAAAAGTTTAAAACTGTAAACTTTTTTTAATGATTTCTATTACAACTCCGGTTTGGTACCAATCATACATGGCTCACTGTGGGAAAGCGTAGATTACTATTAAATACTAATACTATAACTTTATATTTGATCAGAGATTTTAAAAATTAATCAAAATCTATTATTGATCTTTGGATATAAAAACAAAAAAGTGGAATCGAGAGAGAGTGACCTTTAAATGTTATGATAGAAAATGAGCGGACACTTTGATCGGAGTTCGGTTCGAGTGGATGGTGGTATAGGTAGATCTAGGCGGGCAGATCTCCGAGGTGGGGCTGCAGGAGTATAGCTATGGGCTAGCTGGTGGAGACAATGTTCAGGGCTGCCCATGATGCGATTGATGTAACTCTTGCTGGTGTCTTCGAGTAGAGTAAGAATGGGCACTATTTCGGCTGTTTGAACGCGTTCATCATAGTCTCGGCTGCTTGGGTCCATAATCTTCAGAGCTAAGTTTTCTAGTCTTACTAGCCGCCGTCTCTGCTCACCGGTTGTGAATGAGTACCAGGACGGGCAGGCATAAAGGATGATTGGTCGAATGCATGTTGTGTAGAATTTTCTCATGATGTTTGTCGGCACTCCTGATCTCTTCAGGTCTAGTAGTGAGTACACAAGACCACGTGTTTTCTTTATAATATGGTCCACGTGATCTTTGAATGTCAGATATTCATCAATAATGACGCCGAGAAACTTGGTGCTTGTCTCATTCGAGATCTGCTCTCCATTCATTGTGAAGGTGGGTGCTTCAGGGACGAAGTTGTTGTGGATGTTAGAGATGGACATGGTGACAGACTTCTTCGGATTAGCGATCATGTTGTGGTTTCTGCACCATCTAGTGGTCTCGTCGATGGCGGTCTGAAGATTGTTGTTGGCGTCGGAGGTGTGGTTTGGTGTGAGAGTAATGTCGTCGGCATATTTGATGGTTTTAGTTGAGGTAGTGGTGAGAGTGTCTATATATAACAGCCAGAACATTGGTCCCAGAAGTGTACCCTGCGGCGTCCCATTGTTAACAGGTAGATCGGCACTTCTGGAGTTGCCCAACCTTACATACTGACAGCGGTCTCTCAGAAAACTCTCAACTATAGCCACGATTCGTCTACTCACACCTCTTTCTGCTAGCATGGTGAGAAGCTTGGACTTATCCATGCGATCAAACGCCTTAGACATGTCTAGGAAGGCTGTGGGGATACTGTGGATCTTCTCATCGAGCATTTCCGTCCATTTGTTGACTGCTGAGAGAATGGCATCGGTGGTGCTTTTGCCTTTCTGATACGCAAACTGATCGGAGCCTATGGTTGGTAACACTACCTTGGAATAGAAAAACATGATTGCTCTCTCTAAAACCTTTCCTAGATTCCACAGCAATGATATAGGTCTAAAATCAGATGGGCTGTTTACAGATTTAGTTTTCTCAAATGGTATCACTTCTGCTTGTTTCCAAACATCAGGAAAAATTCCCGTAAGCAAACAATCATTTATGAGATCACACAATGGCACACAGATATATTCACTACATAGCTTAGACACCCACGATGGAAAATCATTGGTGGTGTGGTGGTGTGGATCTTGCATATTTGAAGCATGGAATTTTTTGTGTATTGCCACACAGAAACACATCAGTTGTAATTCTGTCATGTAAGCCGTCTCAACTGTTTCCTAAATCTTCTTCTTGTAGACCCTCACTATGTGGCTGAACAGACTAGAGTGAAAAGGCATTCTATGAGGAGAGGCGACCCGACTCTTTGTTGTCATGGTATGTTTCCATTCTAAGTGGTTTTGTGTTTATGTGGGGGCTCCGTAACTTGACTTGTTTAAATCAGAGAGCAAGCACAGATGGGTGGTCATTGACTAGTGGTGGGTGGTCATTGGCTAGTGATGGGTGGTCATTGACTAGTGATGGGTGGTTATTGACTAGTGGTGGGTGGTCATTGACTAGTGATGGGTGGTCATTGACTAGGGATGGGTGGTTATTGACTAGTGATAGGTGGTCATTGGCTAGTGATGGGTAGTCATTGACTAGTGATGGGTGGTCATTGACTAGGGATGGGTGGTTATTGACTAGGGATGGGTGGTTATTGACTAGTGATAGGTGGTCATTGGCTAGTGATGGGTAGTCATTGGCTAGTGATGGGTGGTTATTGACTAGTGATGGGTGGTTATTGATTAGTGATGGGTGGTTATTGACTAGGGATGGGTGGTTATTGGCTAGTGATGGGTGGTTATTGACTAGTGATGGGTGGTTATTGGTTAGTGATGGGTGGTTATTGACTAGTGATGGGTGGTTATTGACTAGTGATGGGTGGTTATTGACTAGTGATAGGTGGTTATTGACTAGTGATGGGTGGTTATTGACTAGTGATAGGTGGTTATTGACTAGTGATGGGTGGTTATTGACTAGTGATGTGTGGTTATTGACTAGTGATGGGTGGTTATTGACTAGTGATGGGTGGTTATTGGTTAGTGATAGGTGGTTATTGACTAGTGATGGGTGGTTATTGGTTAGTGATGGGTGGTTATTGACTAGTGATGGGTGGTTATTGACTAGTGATGGGTGGTGATGGGAGGTTATATTCATAATGAACAAATCTGCAAACATTTGACGATTTTAAGAAAGATCAGCTTGCAGCTCAAGCAAGCTATTGCGCTTGGACATCTTAGCTTATGAAATGTGTTGCAGGCGATGACTATGATACAGACTCAGAAAATGAAGAGGACGATGACATCCAAGTAAACAGGGTGTATACCTGGGTACAGCGTCACACAACTGATATTATACCGTACATACCAGCACTTGGTGCCCTGTTTGTGCTCTGTAAGTAGTTGCTTTGGTTCACTGCTTTAACGTTTTATCATATTTAGCCCAATAAAATAACAAGTAAATATTTCCTTCGAAATGAAAAGAATCAACTTTACGAGTATGTATTATGACTTCCTTTAATCTCTAATCTGGGCTAATCCACCTGATGATCATTTTGCCGGCTTGGGAGTTGTCAATTCTTACTTTATTGAAAGCCACATGATATCAGTCTACCGGTACAACTCCCAGCAAATGCAGGAATCTCAACTATAAACTTTAAAAAATCCTAGTAAAGTTTGCGCGACGTAATTGAGGGCACGAAGCGCCCGAACTAAGGTGCGTAGCTGGGAGTTTTTTTTTTTTTTGGGGGGGGGGGGGGGGTGTGGGGGTTGGTGAGCCCCCAACGAGGTCCGGGGTGGCACCCTGGCCTCCAAAGCTCTAAGCAATCAATCAAAATGAACGTATTGCAAACAGAGACAACAAAAGATAAAGTATGAAAAATGCTTGGAGTCACAAAAAATGAATGAAGTGTGATTAGATTCAAATGTTTGACCACGTAATCTGTGTTTATGAATCACTGTGTGTGTCCTTATTTTGTTCTGCTTTGGTTATTTGCTGTTGTGGCCTTTTCACATTTCTTTATCAGCTCTTTATCATCAACATCAATCATCTACATTGCACTATGTGATTTGAGACCATTGCTCAAACTAGTAGTTATCTTCTTTTTAAACTGCTTTCAAATGGTTCCTTATAGTGCTGTATGCAAGCTAGTGCCACGTGGTGAGTCATTATCATAGGATTATCTTCCTTCCTAGAACGCTAACTGTAGATGAAATATAACATGATCGGATGGTGCCAGAGCGAATTATATATAATTTATATAGTTCACAGGCCTCGCAAAAATGGAGTCGTAGAACGAATCAAATCCTCTATCACATTCGCTTTTATCATTAGCACATCCCTGTTTAAAAGGACTATTTTTACAACAGAGGTAGCATATTGTGAAAACGACAAACATTTGGAGGGAATGATAGTGCAGTAGGCCATGTTTAATCGTCCCAAATGTCACCAGCGGCTATCAAATGGTTAGCGTCCTAGGAGGGGAGATAACTCTATGGTCATTATAACCCAAGTGTCCTAGAGCAGACACAATAACCATTGTAGTGGCTATTGGGCAGTAGTGTAAAACCAGTATCTGCTAAAATGAGATCTCCTACTAAAAGTGAAAAAATTAGAGATATTGACTCATTTGGATTTCATTGATGTCTTTCCTATCTTTATTGACTACTTGATCGAGGCATAATGTTAGATGTCTACATGGTTTGGTAGTAAAAGTGAGGCACTAGGAGTTGTAGCGTCGTTGTTGTATTGAAACAACTGATTTAATAGTTCATTTATTTGTTAGGGTTGTAGTTGAGACTAGCTAACTGGAACAAATGAAATATATAGTATATGAAAAGCTTAAGCAATGCGAGTGGGGTATTATACTAGTAAATCTGGGAAACAAAGTACATATGACAAATCCATCCTATTGAAATTTTATACCCCCAAAATCCAGGCGATTCGGATAAATGACCGAGTTTTTTGTACCTCTTTTACTCGCTGCTTTCGATAGTGCAAGACTTGACAACTCCCAACCAGGCAAAATGACCATCAGTTGAATCAAGTCTGCACTATTACAAGCCATTACATTGCGGCAGCATTCACACGATGCCATCTTGTCATGGAGTTCCAATGAGTTACTTTCAAACCTTGTCAATCAATATCAATTCCCAGTCACTTTTGCAGAAAATGCAACTTCCATTGTATCACACATGGCCATACAGCCGTTCTGTAAAGCAATATTGGTATTTCAGGGTTGTTTGTTATGAACTACGCCATCTACGGAAAGGGGCCAGCTTCTACTGATAGATGAACGCTCAACTCAAGTAACCTTCGCCTTCTCACTGCTAGATGTTTATATATATAAAAAAAGAAAGATAAATCAATTTTAAATATTAATGTAACGTTTTCAATTCTACGACCGATCAAATGTGGTCACAATGTACTGGTGGTTGACACACAGACTTGCAAGGCTTCATACACACTACATTACCAAACGTAACTTACCAATGCCTTTAGATATGGTCAAGGTTGACACCGAATAAGTTCTATTATAGAACTGAACTTTCCTACGTTTACACACATTAGTGGTTTGAACAAAAATTAAAATGCTTAATTTCAGTGTGTGCTAAAGCTTGGAACAAACATAGATAAAGGCTTACCGCTTTCAAGCAACTGAAATTGATGGCAATTAGAGTAATATTATCAAGGCCCTAATTTTTTTAAACATTTCATTGACAGTGGATTTGAGTGTAACACGTGTCTGATAGTAATTTCGACATTAGTAAACTTGTATGCAATAGAGAAGATTAGTCAGCAATGCAGAAGAAAAACAATATATTTAATGCTGGCAATAAACATTACTAATTCAAACACCAGGTAAAAAATATTCAAAACACGAGAATAAATATTTCACCGAGTGAGTGAGTGGTGTACAGATATTTGGCACAAAAACAAAACAATATAACTTCAAGAGGTTGTAGCTGATTGTAGTCCACCATTTTGTTGAACTGCTTTCTTCATTGGCACATACCAGTCCATAAACTTTGAATGTTCTGAGAGGTCATTGAAAGCTTGGCATCCTTCTATAGAGGACATGACACCATACACAGCCTGTCAAATAAATCACATGACACCATACACAGCCTGTCAAATAAATCACATGACACCATACACTATCTGACATGGACATTACACAACCTGCCATGTATGTCACATGACAGGTATATCACAACATCAACCCATCAGATGCACCTTATGACATACGAATGAAGTCTATGACAGATTCAACAATTGCTGTATCACCAAACACGAACATACCAGGTCAGCTAGATTTGGCTTGTCTCCGCCCATGAACTTCCTGCTAGGCCCAATACCATCCATCCACTCATTGGCTGATTTATAAAGAGATTGTCTCACATCATCGTCCAGGCCGTACCTGCAGTTAAAAAGTACACTCACAAAACGTCAAAAGAGGTACCACTAAATGGTGTCAAATAGCACCAGAGGTTAAATATTAATGTTATCTACGGTACACTTACATCAACCAAACAATTACTATGTTTCCATATCAAGACAGATTATCGCCAAATCTCGTGGTTTGTTATCACTAATAATTAGCGACAAGGGCATATGTTTCCACAACCAAAAGTTTATCGCCGTTGGTTAAACCACCCCCACGGAGGCATTTGCAGTCAATGTGTTGTTAAGTGCAATTCAGCCGACTAGCATTGCAGGCAGCTTTTATTATTATTTTCCTTATTGTGTAAGAATAAATAGATGAAAAAAGTATCACAGAGTTGTTGGCTGGCAAGGAAAGCTGTGTGGTGACGACACGTTTCAGTACCACATTGTCTATCATTCAATAAATGATATTGTTTATTATCAGTTAGCAATAATAAGAAACATTTATTTTTTATTACTGTAATAATTAATTACCAGAAGCAAAGATTCGTTAATTTCAAACTAGTTGTATTGTTTCATAAATAACAGTGTAATAAACCACAAACAATCGTCGTTGGTAATATAAATAAACACAAACAAGATAACGATGCCGTGCAGTTACAATGGATAATTTGCAGTTTCCTGTTTTATTACGCATGCCAGGTTTTATCCCCTTTGGCGACATTAGCATTTTCAACAGCAATAAACATCTGGAATTTGGCTTATCGCCACCTTTTTCACATTTAGAGAGCGACATATGTTCGTCAACAAGTTTCAAGACCAGTTTATCGACAATAGTGTTTCCAACACAAACATTCCTTCATGGCTGGCAGTATCGCCAATTTGTCATGATGTGGAAACATAGTAATTGTACAAGCATGAGATCGATGGCAAGCAATGCTCCAACGACTTGTACTCTAGCAAACGACTGTTCAATGTTTTAATTCACAAGTTTTGTGTTTTGCTTTACCAAAAAATACAATATTTCGTTAAATTTAATTACTAATATAACAAAGGTATTCGCGACCTCTGTTCGCTGAACAAATTGCAATAAAAATAATCAGACAGGCAATAAAATATCATCAATAAAAAATCATTTTGTTCGGAATTCGTGGGTCAACAAAAAGTAGCTCACTGAATAAAAAAAATTGATCAACGAGCATTTATTTATGTTGATTGTAAGTAGCGAATGAAACTGAACACTAAAGAAACTATAACAAGCGAGTTTTTTCATTTTCATAAACCGGTTTTATATCCTTAAAAAATAATTCAAGATTATTGCAACCATTTAAAATTTACTAAATTGAAGGGCAGCTGTACAAACTATTCCAGTTTATAGCAGTTCAGTTTTTATTATTTTCTTGATTATTTTGAAAATTGGGAGTTATCTTCTTTATGATTTGTTCGGTAAACTATAACATTTCATTGAATATTATGTTGTTCTAAACTAATGTTCCGTTGCATACGCGACATATTGAACTACGAACACCTATTATTTTTTGCACATTGTTCGACGAACAGGTCGCGAATACTCTTACTGACTACACACAGATGGCTGTTGAAGACCAACCATTCAGACAAATACCTGACCAACACTTACTAGGCACACAACAGACAATACAACGAGCAGCCTACACCTCGCACCCACAATATCAAAAAGTGACTTTTTACCAACTAATAATAACAGATAACTAAAACGCCAATCTTCATTTTAACAACAACAAAAATTGTAGCAACAGCCTCAAGTTTTTCAGTGTAAAATTAACTTCCAAAAGTAAATAAATGTCAAAGGTAATGCTTTTTATCACGAGATTACATAAACGACACTGCTAGGCAGGTAAGAAACAATAGGCACACTTACCTGCGCTTGAGTCGACCCCCTATGGCCCACATGACCACAGCTCCCATGTATATACACGTGTATCGAGACACGGGTGTCATGCAGTTCTCCCAGTCACCCGCTTCTGAGAACCAGTAGAATGTCTGCAATCAACAGTTTACTTATGATATAACGTCTGCAATCAACAGTTTACTTATGATATAACGTCTGCAATCAACAGTTTACTTATGATACAACGTCTGCAATCAACAGGTTACTTATGATATAACGTCTGCAATCAACAGTTTACTTATGATATAACGTCTGCAATCAACAGGTTACTTATGATATAACGTCTGCAATCAACAGGTTACTTATGATATAACGTCTGCAATCAACAGGTTACTTATGATATAACGTCTGCAACCAACAGTTTACTTATGATATAACGTCTGCAATCAACAGGTTACTTATGATATAACGTCTGCAATCAACAGGTTACTTATGATATAACGTCTGCAATCAACAGGTTACTTATGATATAACGTCTGCAATCAACAGGTTACTTATGATATAACGTCTGCAATCAACAGGTTACTTATGATATAACGTCTGCAACCAACAGATTACTTATGATATAACGTCTGCAATCAACAGGTTACTTATGATATAACGTCTGCAATCAACAGGTTACTTATGATATAACGTCTGCAATCAACAGGTTACTTATGATATAACGTCTGCAATCAACAGGTTACTTATGATATAACGTCTGCAATCAACAGGTTACTTATGATATAACGTCTGCAATCAACAGGTTACTCATGATATAACGTCTGCAATCAACAGGTTACTTATGATATAACGTCTGCAATCAACAGGTTACTTATGATATAACGTCTGCAATCAACAGGTTACTTATGATATAACGTCTGCAATCAACAGGTTACTTATGATATAACGTCTGCAATCAACAGGTTACTTATGATATAACGTCTGCAATCAACAGGTTACTTATGATATATCTCCGCTCTGTGGGAGGGTAATCCCATTGTTGTCATGCTCGCAAGAAGGAAATGAGGAGTTGAGTGTCGAACGGCAAAATAAAATACTAGAGTTTGTCGTATATCTTCAAAACTGAGTAGATTTGTCAATAGTTACATTACAGGGCATCCAGAGAATACACCACACAAACCCCAACACACTAATACAACAAACAAGAGACGATAGCTTACTATAGAGAAAAGACAAGGTGAGAGACATGTGACTTACCTGGAAGGCCTCAGCAAGGGTACGATAGACGTTAGGACTAAGCGTGTGCACCAGATTGTTGTCTACCCAACCCCTCCACTCTCTCTCCTCCCTGCACAACCAAATATGGAACATAGACATCTATATATGGTACATAGACATCTATATATTGTACATAAACATCTATATATGGAACATAGACATCTACATATAGTACATAAACATCTATATATAGTACATAAACATCTATATATGGAACATAGACATCTACATATAGTACATAAACATCTATATATAGTACACACACATCTATATATAGTGCATAGACATATATATATAGTACATAGACAACTATATATAGTACACACACATCTATATATAGTGCATAGACATATATATATAGTACATAGACAACTATATATAGTACATAGACATCTATATATAGTACATAGACAACTATATTAGTACATAGACATCTATATATAGTACATAGACATCTATATAAAGTACATAGACATCTATATATAGTACATACACAACTATATTAGTACATAGACATCTATATATAGTACATAGACAACTATATATAGTACAAAGACATCTATATATAGTACATAGACATCTATATATAGCGCATAGACAACTATATATAGTACACAGACAATTATATCTAGTATATAGAGGTAGTAAAACATACCTGAGTTCTGCAAGGGATTTATTAGGCTCCTCATCTCCAAACATTAAAAAGTATTTGTTTGGATATTCATACAGAGTTTTCTTTCCTTCCTTCGTCTCTACAAAATAATCAGCAATCAAAGCACAAGTGTGTCCTACTTTCTAGAAAAACTGTGAAGAAATATAAAATTTAAATGCTACGAATAAATGAATGGTACAGACAAAGTTTTGTGTATGCTACAGTTAGATAACTCAATCTAGCAACAGGCATCGGATGGCATTCAGGTACAGTTCACCTGTACAGTATCGGTTGCATGTGGCAGCGAAGGTATTGCAGTTAAGCACCAACTCTTACAACTAAATACTAGAAAACAGTGGAATGAGTAGAAGTAGGTAGTAAGGAAGTGAGATAGAGAAATATGATACTTACGAAGTACTGGGTAGTAAGACAAAAGCTTACTGAGGTCACCATTTGCTGAGTTCAGTCGCTGCGACTCAAGCAGACTGACAATCATAGATGAATCGTTGAGTTGCTATCACAACAAAACATAGATTTATACATAGAGCTACTCACACTGAATACATTTACAAGTATTGTTCGTAAAAAGGTACATTCATAGGAGACAATGAGTGTAGCTCAAGCTTTTTTTGAAGTCAATTTTTACCAATATAATATTAGCTAAAAAGTACTTTCACGCTACCAGTAAAATAATACTGTGTTAGATCAGGAACCAATCACAATAGTGTACAGTAGATAATTTGACCAATGATACCATTTGACCAATGATATCAAACATCTACAGATAATTTGACCAATGATATCAAACATCTACAGATAATTTGACCAATGATATCAAACATCTACAGATAATTTGACCAATGATATCAAACATCTACAGATAATTTGACCAATGATATCAAACATCTACAGATAATTTGACCAATGATATCAAACATCTACAGATAATTTGACCAATGATATCAAACATCTACAGATAATTTGACCAATGATATCAAACATCTACAGATAATTTGACCAATGATATCAAACATCTACAGATAATTTGACCAATGATATCAAACATCTACAGATAATTTGACCAATGATATCAAACATCTACAGATAATTTGACCAATGATATCAAACATCTACAGATAATCTGACCAATGATACCAAACATCTACAGATAATTTGACCAATGATATCAAACATCTACAGATAATTTGACCAATGATATCAAACATCGACAGATAATTTGACCAATGATACCAAACATCGACAGATAATTGGACCAATGATATCAAACATCTACAGATAATTTAACCAATGATATCAAACATCTACAGATAATTTGACCAATGATATCAAGCAACTACTTTGAATTGACCAAAGGGCTCACCAGAAATCCATTCGAGCCAATGCCATCACAGACGAGGATCGGCACTTTCTTATAACTAGTCCATTTCTTTTGAGTTCGTCTGATTGAATCTACCTGCACAAACGGTTTGAGACCATGAAGCTACCTAACTACAGTGAAGCCACATCAGGTGAGTGATGTTATCACATATTCAGATAGCGCAGACAATTCTAGAAGTTACCACCACAAGCCAAGCATGTGTGAGAGAGCCGATTGAGAGCGACTCACCTCCACAATGTTGTAGTTTATGCCGAAGTAGTCGAGGTAGGCTCTTACTTTACAACAAAATGGACATGTAGCATATTGGTATAGAGTGAGAGTGACTGGCCCTTCTTCTTTTCTATGGATTACCTGCAGCAACGTAGACAATAGGCTGTGGCACAAGCTATTACACAGAGCAATGGATATGGTTCGCATTAAAAATACTAACAGAAGATCCAATCAGAATTACAGCTGACTATGTCACAAAAAATAAAAGAGTTTGATTAATATTATATACTAAGTAAATAATAATAGGAACTATCATATAGGATAGTTATTTAATATCATATAACTTATTATTATTATTATTAGCGGGATAAATAGAAGATACCTATTTTCTATTATTGGTTATCTCATTAGTAGGTAATGACCCTTGTTATTAGCAAAAGTCAATGACTACTTTTTGGTGAGAACTGATAAACTCAAAAGTCTGGAGTCCAAATTGCATATTTGGTGACTTAATAATCACACGACTGATAGAAATTAGACACTTCCGTCTCACCAGCTAATAGACAAAGATGCCATACAACTGACACACCAATTATTAGTATGATCCTGGGAGCCAGCATTACTCTGTTTGATACATCCAATCAAGGAAAAAACCTTTGCTTCTACCGGCCTCTGCGAAATTGTTCTAAAGTAAAATATTCCTTATCACTGGTCGGACCACTGGAGGACTGAAATGCATCCACAAAGATGCAGTTTGGTTTACAGAAAACCTGAAAGGACCTGGAGTGAATTCAACGTAAAAAATAACCTACACCACCAAGACTAACCGACCAAGAGTCATACAATTACGCAATTGAAAAAAATTCTTTGGAATGAAGAGAATATATCCTACTATAGCTTCTGGTGAAATTAGAGATTGAGCCAATTCCATATTGACAACATGAACCAGAAATTGAGGGGCACTATGTATAACTTCAACAACCTCAAGCATCCAACGAAACAGTTATTACTCTGAAAGCACGATGATCAAATTAGGTTGCACGAAATTTGTGGTCACTGAACTTTTCACTATTATGTTAGCACACCTGCATTTGCCTTTAGACAGATTGACTGGCGCTTAAAAGTTGCTGGTTCGTCAGCTGATATCAAACGAGAGGCTTCTTAAATCAGCAGCAGTCAATTCACATATTCAGGCCAAATCTACCTGCTGCTGAGCTTTATGTCAGATCACAATTTGGGAGGGTGACTGTGAGCCGGCCAGCCTCACTAATGTACTTTCTAGCTGTGATTACTTGCAAGTCGTTAATTTTTCATAAACTATTCAAAAATAGTAATAGCTTGTTCAAAATAGAGAATTCTGTGAAAGAGTAGTTGTTTAAAGACCGCATTGCTTCTTATTAACTGGTCGCACTTTTTAACCACTTTGATCAGGACAAAGGTGCAGCCAGCTTATAAACACAAAAAAACGTAGCTACGTAGTCATGTTACATGACACTGAGACTCGAGTGTAAATAGTATATGGGTTAACAAAAAATGATAGAAGATATATAATTATGTCACAAAGTATCCGTCACAACTAAAAAAAATTGTAAATATATACATATTTCAGTGACAAAAACCATAATCAGAAAAAATGTCAAACTATTTATTTAATGAATCCATCAGCTATAAAAATGTATGCATTGTTAGTATTATGAAAAATAATTAGTATATTATTAATAAAACAAATCAACCTAGTCACCTTGATTGTTCAGTTGGGGTAGGTAAATGGTAGTAATGATGAAATACCGAAAAATGGTTTCAAAACCAAAATATGTATATATTAATAATAAGATACGTAATATTGGAACGGTAATTAATGTAATTACTAAATAATAGCAATAAATAATCAATTAATAACAATCACTCATGATTGAAAACTATCATAACAATAATTATTAGTTATTTCTATTTTCACGGATGGATGACGATGACAATGGTAACAAAAAAAATTAATAAATTATTAATAATCATTATGAAAAGAATCTACAATGGAATGTTGATGCCAAGCAGGGCCAAGAACAATTTAACTCTTTAGCAACAGTTGCTGACCCTGAAAAGAATCATTATGGACATGAAAGGCATGTCCAGAATGAGAGGTCGCAAGTGTTTCAAGTCAATATCTTCATCCGGAGAATCTGCTGTGGAGACAATCTTGGACGGAACAGAGGGCTCAGCTGTGATTGTGGTGGGGCTGGACGCCAGGAAAGGAGCCGCACTCATTGTTGTATAGAAGGCTGCCGGCGATCTCTCTCACTTGAGTAGGGTGTTTGCCCTTGAGAACAAGATCAATTTGGTGGCCTGTGCTCTTTCAGTGGTTGTTCTCTATGAGTAGAAACAGTTCGGTAGTGGAATCGTCATTCATGCTCAGCCTACTCTTAAGAGTTGAAATAGACAGCACAGTCTATACAATGACCTTTTCATCTACGTATGCTCTCGGGTTTAGCCAACTGACGCAGACCTCTACAGACAAAGTGCACTCGTACCAAAAAAAACATATCGCTGTTAGTGATAGTGGTTCAACACTTATGCTGCCAAATCATGTCAGCACTTATATAACAATAAAGCATACGGATTGGTAACTCATCAATAACAAAAGCTTGATAAACTATGAATTAATCGGACAAACTCTTTGTATTGTTATATAGCATTTTATTTTATTTATTTCTCCTTAAATATTATTATTTTAGTTATTACTATAGTGGTTGTGAAATTGTTTTGTGAACATTAGAAAACTATTACAGCTTTTAATTAATTAGTTTTGGTACAAATATTTTACTGTTCATTATTTTATAAAAGCGGATGTAGTTGACCAATGAAACCTTGTCTAATCAGGAACAGAATTTTGAATATTACTACTAACTAAGCCAGAGTTTTTGAATTTGTACTAGAGTTGGCAGTAAATAATGTTGTGTGCTATACTTTAGAAGAATTCTGCATATCCCAACCCTAACTGTGAGCCTCTGTACCCATTTTACTACATTGGAGTTATAAAACTCACAAGTCATTTTAGTTATGCGCATATACTGGTTTAGCCAGGTAAGTCTATTGATCGTACAAGTTATTGGTTGCATTGTCTGTGAGCAAGCTGTTGTTGAGTAGACCTCTGCTTGCGTTACTACTACTACTGATAAGTGGTGAATAGTACTAAGGCAAGTTAATTTATCATAAGAGTTCACTCTAAATCAGCCGGGCCTGTTATCAGTCCATTTGCAATTAATCAATGGTCTGTTTTTTTGTTTCATTCACAACTATTCAACCGGGCCTGGTATCGCTTCGTTTGTGGATATTCAACAGGGCCTGTTGTTTTGATGTAGATATTATTGCGTGCTTGGGGAGGTAACATGCGCAAATCAAATCCCAACTTCTAATTTTACGTAGGTTCTTAATACAAGTTGATTTATCTTATCACTCTCTGGTTAAAACTTAACTTTTGTGTGAGTCTATCAGCAACACGTATGATCACCCACTACATGTGGCTATCTACTGAGTAGAGCACGCACTTAACAGTATAAACTGTTCATGCAAGCAATACAAAGTACCCACCAACAAGCAAATGGTGTGACAGCAATGAAGTTATTTACTGGATTACAGAAGAATACACGAGCAGTTGTACAAAATTTACAGTATCTACCATCTATTATACATATGGTACTAGGCTACTAGCACAAACGACACTTACACTACACACTGCAGTAATAGTATCCGACAGTTGTAATCAAACTTATATTGTTGCACAAACTTGTATCACTCACTGCCAGCTACTACTATTCCACAGTGTTGCTGGTTGAATCACTAGGGCCATATTTCACTAACCGAATATTCAGCTACTGGCAAACACTCAGCTGAGGGTATCAACTGAAAGAGGAAGTCAAGTGTCAGCTTTCTCCGAAGTCTAATATTTTGGACACACAGAGCTTTTGCAGCAATGACAAATTAGTTGAAACAGCTATAAGCCAACACTAGTTATATGGCTTGCGTTTACCTCCAATCACCCTGTCCCCACAACAGTTTTTCGGTCAACTGATGCGCACTACTACTATTCATCAGTTGGCCCTGTTGTTTGGACAGTTAGTAGTTACAGTAATCCACTGGGCATAAGTTAACTTCACTCACTCATCATCATTATTATTATGATCAATAAATAATTATTAATCCATCATGAGCATCATCATCATAAATAATAATTGTAATTAACAATAACAAAAATTACAATTAATCATAATTATTATAATAATAATTATTGAATTTGTTTGTTGTTGTTGTTAAGTGAGTTATAAATAAATAATAAAATTATTATAATAATTATTATTTATAATTTAATAATATAAAAAAGCAATTAAAACCAACCTGTTTTGTTGGGGCGTTATTGAAGTGCCATGGAACCAAATTTTGGGCAGATCTCTCTGAACTTTGTTGTGAAAGCTTGAACCCAGCGGTCTGGAGTTCCGGTGCTGTTGTAGAAGAAGCAGCTTGTACAGCAAAAGCAGACGAAGACCTAAACTTCACTGCAGTGTATATGCTGGCAATTCCTGTCGAACCAAGGGCTATATGTTTAATCAGTTGCTTCTTCTCAAATTTTAGATATTTGAAATCTGACGAGTGTATATTTCTGTGGGAATATGTTTTGGTGAAACGATTACAACATTTAAAAAGCTCCCTACAGCGCTTCAGGGAACCGGGCGCAGCCATTTTTTGTTACTTAACAGGCCAGCAACTCTATTTATTATTATTATGGCTCTAGGAGCAAATAAGTCTATGAAATTTTGCTATTACCATGGAGTCATCTTTTTTAGAGGAGGCAACTACATAACCCTAGATTTCAACGAGGATACGCATCACTTAGCCATGCATTATCGCAGGTAGTTGTGTTTCTGTCAGCTTCAAAAGGCAAGGCACGTTAGAGCCTCATGCTATTCTATTGCATACTTGCATATAAATGTAACTACAAATCGTACAAGCTTTTGCTATTGTGTGCGTCCAGAGCCTCAGATTATTATTACCATTTAATGTAGTAGTCGTTCAATGCTCTATTTAAAATCACTTGTTTGTCAGAGTCTAAATTCTACAAATTTAAACCCCGTGTTATACTATCATGGCAAAGCATCTCAACAAAGCAGAATTGCGATTCGCATTTTATTGTGTAACTAAAAGGTGCAAATCTCTAACAATACCTTCTACGGCTAAATTATCATCAAATAAATATAAAAAAATAATAATTGGTCTTGAAGATTCTTAGACTTTACTCTGCAAAAATAACCAATAAACCTGGCAAGACAGTTAGGAATTCATTGAGTGTAGGATCAACAAGAGCAACATTAGCTTCCCTGTAAGTTGTCGAACTGTAGAACAAAAACCAGTATAACATTGTGCTTTGACTGACACATACATATAAGACTGCAGGATTAGTATTTGGAGTTGTCCTAGTAGTGTATGGGGTAACAACTCCAGTAATATTCTCTGCAGTATAAATGAGAGTTGATTGCATGGCTAATAGCTAGTAAATAGTGATAAGAGTGACTAGTAGCGGTTATTGAGAGACTTGGTTGAGCCTGAGATCCATATGTTGGAATAACATTAATGAAGACGCTCCAATGATTATTTAGGCCAAATAATCATTTCCGTTCAATAAAGAACTTGTAAGATTGTTAACTGTCTGGTGCATGTCCTCTATAGCATGAAGGGGTCTGTTTCTTTGCGGGCGTGTGTTAGGACTTTGAATCAGTTGGCTTTCTATTTATAGATTTGAGCTGATGCCACCATTCGAGGCTGGTAGTGTTAGCTGGGGATTGCTGTACATCCCTCCAGTGTTCCACCTCCCTCTGCCCTTCATCAGGGCCGATAATCACTCTACCAATAACCTGTAATTACAGCAACATAGAACAGGTATGATTGATCATGCTAATTAAAAAAACTTTCAGTTTTTTTTAAAAAATTACTTCTACTATAAGTTTTGATGTGCCACTGATGTCTTCACTCACCTCTGTTGCTGAGCTTATTCGTACTTTGCATACATCGAGTATAAAGGAGACATCTTGCAGATGCTGTTGAGAAGTCAGCTGTACTGTTAACGCTTGATTGAAAGAAGGATTAATTGACAACTTAACATTGTCGGTCTTTTTCTTCTTGTAGCGTTGTCCCAGGTGAGTGACAGTCACTTTGACTATCAGGCCTGTGTTACAAAAGGTCTCATAATAATGCAGTACTTTAACTGTGTTACAAGTTTGTTGTTAAACAAAAATAATTAAATTTCCTCCATTGATGTAACTGTTGGTGGGGTGTGAAGAGAAAAGCTTCATTTCAGCCGACTCACCCAAACCGTGCACCTCTAGCCCATTAGTGATCAGTACTAGTAAATTTTTAGCCCTGTTGTTTACAAACAATTAACCAGATTAATCTTGATTAATCCTTGAGTTTAATAAGTTTAATCAGCTTAAATTAATCTTTAATGACCGAGAATCTTAACCAAGTAACTACTAATTGTTACACTGTCCACGTCTTGTGTTCTTTGGTTCAACTTGCAGTAAGCATGCAAGCAATGTAAATAATTCAACTAAAAACTGGAGTTGTCATACTTTTTTTTAGTTTCAACTCAAAGGATATCTAAAATGCAGACAGAAAATAAAACCAATGCACAAAATACAAACCTAAGACTGAGATCTCATCCTCTATATGCAGGTCTTTAGCCTTTGCTACCACAATTGTTACAGAGTCCTTACATTTGTTTGTGTTTATTGAGAATAAAAGTTCACCAACATAGTCCTAGAACAGCCAATACACAGGATATATAACTTATAGTAGCACAACAGTACATAGCAGGTAATATAATAATGTATATAAGTACAGAGTATGTGTGCTACGTGTGTTGTGTTGGAGTTACCTTATCATGGGTGTGTTTCTCTCGACAGCAAGTTTCTATTGGCTTTTGTAATGATAGACTTTCATCATTAGGGAATGAATTCACTCTCATTTGTACGACTCCAACTTTTTCACTTTTTACAAACTGATCAAAGTCGTAAAGGTAGCAAACGAGCTTCTTACCCAACAGTTCATCTACATCGATATAACATTGTGGCGTAACACTATGTTAAGTCACTACATAACTTGTCATAAGCTTTTTCAGTCGTTGAAAGCACATGGACATCCAGCTATTGCCTACTTATTTTGTTTACCCATTGACTATTCTCTTTTTTTCTGGTTTTAGTAAAATATGATAAAATGGCTGATAGCATTTTATTTAAGGCTATGAGTAGGTGTAGATGTTTGTCAAACAATTGGTGGGCAACTTGCGATTCGACCAATCACATCACTACTTGTAGTATTGCTGTATCCAATAGAATTCGTTATTCAGGCGCAAGTATTCGTGCCAAGAGAGCTGTTTATTGACATCTCCCTTCATTGTTAAAAAGTATTTTACAGCTAATAGTGACATCACCTACAGCGACTTTAACTGTAATGCTTTAACTGTAATGCTTTAACTGTAATTGCATGAGAACCAACATTAGAGAAGAAAGTAGTGAAACACCATGTCATCATTTTTGGTCGATAGGGGCAAATCAATAGGCAATCGGTAGATGTATGTGTGTTTTTTTAACTACTTGTATTACAAAAGAAATAAACAAGAACACTATAACTTACCTCCTACTTCAAAGAGGAATGTCTCTTCTATCTCAGGGTGTAGTGCATCTTCTGCGTGTTTTGTATGTCTGGTTGGCGAGTCACAGGAAGTGACATATATAGTAAAGTACGGCATTCTCAGTTGCAACTGTGAATTAGGAAACCCTACAAAATCGTCTAACTTAATTTAATGGGTCTCGTAACAAAATACTGTCTTTGCTTCAGTTTTCAACTCAAAAGTTTGAGCGCATTTAGATTTTCTGAGTTGCAGACTTGACCTTATGACTGCAATATCATATCTCATTGCTGCTGATTATACACGGCCAGCACAAACCTGTAAAATCTGCCCTGTGTAGAGTAACCTTGAGAAGTCCAGTATCAGTAGTGAGGTGTATTGTCATGTAAAGCATCCCTATTGGTTCACTGATGTCTACACTTGATTCCTCCTTGATAGCAGGTGCTCGTTCCTAGACATCAATTATTATTTAGCAGGTTTTCTATTTTGGCAGCTTTTTGCTAAATGATGTTATCGCTAATTTCTGATAAAGAGTAGCACGGACTAGTAATATTTAGTATTGGTTCTACTAGCCATCCCTACTAGTACCACTAACTATCACTACCAACACTACCAACTATCATTACTGATACTACTATCACCACTTGTTCTACTAACCAGCACTTTGTAAAACTCTGGATTGAGATTGGTAGCATCAATGGAGTCTTGCATGCTGGTTCTACGTCTAGCTAACCTTGCTTTTGCGGTTGGACTAGCCCCATCTCCTACTGACAAAGGAACTGTAAATGATTTATCATCTAGCTCCGCTATTGCTGAGCCATATGGCGCTGAGCGAGTTGCTGATAACTTCGTGTGGCCAAAGGTTTCTACAAGAGTCCAGTGTTTATCGAAACGAAAAAAAAAAATGCCCTTACTTTATTCTTTAATGTCGCAAAACAATAGAACAGTTAGATGACAACAGGTATAAAAATTATCGTTAATATTTTGTAAAAAGTCTTAATTAAAAATATTGAAAGTCAAAATAAAATACGTCAAACTTGAAGTTTAAATGTAGCCGTTTCACAACTAAGCTTGCTACTCTTTAGGCAGCAGTGAAAAGTTAATAATTAACAATTAACTAGTAGAAATAACGCCTGCGGTACCCGCTGTTTAACTAAACAGGTTACGTTAACCACTTGCGAGTATTATATCCAAAATTAAAGGTGAAAATCATAAACTTGTAAGTTTTATAATGATAAGATATTTCCATCATAATCCAATACCTACATTTACCTGCAGCAGTATACAATGATTGATACAATGATGCACACTGGGATTGGGAGGACAACTCCACAAACAATACTTATAGCACCCAGTAAGCAGATACAATGTTATGGGAAGAGTTGGCAGGATCAGGCAGCAGCAATTTGGAGAGATTAGAAGCGACTCACAACCTTGGCACAAAGTTTCAATACTAATTATTGAGCAAAATGTTTGTCACTCTAACAAAACGGAAGAGATCGAATGATTTCAGACATTTAAATTAAAAATCAAGCCTCAAGTAATGTAGATGTCAATACATGATCAGATACAAAATGATTGAATGAGTTAGTTGATCAAGTATTGTTACACGTAATCACTAGTAGTTGTTACTGCTAGTAGCTAGTAGCTAGTAAGCTATACTGCATTCACCTGGTGCCTCAGAGATTGGTAGCATGTATGGAGGACTGCAAGCTCGCCGGTGAGCTGCTAACAAACAAGGTATTGTACAATCTGAAGTTGGAGAGAATAGATTCTGGCAGCAGGTGTTTAAATAATACTACAGCATGCAAACTGCGCTATCACCATGTGATTGAGTAGGGACAGACATGCGAGGTTACTGTCAATATGGCGTTACTGGAAGTTGTCCTCTTTTTGGTAGCAAAAGTTCTTCATTGAATATTGGCTATAACTATGTCAGTAAATTTAGAGTAAAGAAACTAAACTATCTATAAGAAACCTCTTGTTAACCAGTTGTTGCCTGAGATAAACCAAACTTTAGATCCTAAAGGAAAATGCAGTAAACTTGTTATATAAGGAGCAGAGTTTTTGGTTGGCACTGTTCTTTTTTATAATAAAGTTCCTACGTTCTTACAAAAAAAAACCTTGAAATTTTTAGATTGTCAATTATTATTCAATTAGAGATTTTTCTAATATTGATATTTAATTTAAACAGGAATATTTAGGCCTATTAAAGATCCATTTTTGCATAAAAAAGTGAAACCAACCAACAAAGAAGACAACTCTCGCAATTGCAACTCTACTCAGAGTTAAAGCACAGATACACAAGCGACAAACCTGGGATAACTTCAATAGGTTTTAGCTTAGAGTTGCCCAATCCTACCAACAACAACAAGGGGCATCAATAACCGACAGCATAGGCTAACTATGTCATGTCAACCCTCGCTGACTTCGCTTTCCAAGGAACCAAACTTCCTACTGTTATATCTACCGAGCAGTCTTTGGGCAGCTGGTAGTTATCATTGAAACCATCTTTTATAAAGTGTATTATTTTTTAATTTAGCGCAAAATATTTTGAAGTTGTTTAAACTGAAAGTAACTGCCTGGCCTACATGACAAATAACGATCACCAACTGGCACTTGGGAAATGATAATACAAATTTCTTGAATTGTAGCAACATGATCAAATTAATTGAGATGTTGTAAAATAAACTCTGAAATTTCTATTAACTGTACGGCATGAATTTATGAAATAAATAATAATAATAAATGTTGAGTTGGTCAGCGGGTGCAGACGAGCAGCAATTGTCAGCCATGAAAGCACTTAGGCCGCCTGTCATTGAATCATGTGATATTTAGCAAAGGTTTGTTGTTGTGTGAGCATCGATTCATTCTCGAGTCTTCAGAGAGAAGATTAAGAGTTCAAACCCAGATAATTGTGTGTCAGAGCTTTGATGGAGGTAGATAAGTGCAACATGAAGTCATGACACCTCCAACAGCTATATAGCTGTCAATTCTTCCAATAGCAGCACACGGTAGCCAATCAATTCTCAAGCACGATAGCCAGTGATGAGGTTTTCATGAGAGCATATTATTTCTATACTAAGTAATTGATGTAGATAATTGTATCACGTATACAGTCAGGTGATCAGCTCCAGCTTTCTCTTTAACACACTTTCTAATAAAGGAGTTAGTTGCAGCCCTTGTCACTGTGGGAACTTGGGAGATAATCATTTATAAAATTAGAGCAATTCTTCCTTATATTATAGCTTTGGTAAAGTATTTTGTAAGTACAAAACCCTACAAACAAAGTCTTCCACATTTAATCGAAATGATACTTAGAATTGTTGTCTACAAAAACAAGCTACTGTACACACAGGGGCATTGATGTTGTGTTAGGAGTTATCCTCTCCAAGCAATGTAGCATATGGCCAGCATATCAAGTTTGTACATTCGTAGTACTCACAATAACTTTGCCAGTTCTTTCCTGAGATTTGTTTCTGGTAGCATAAGTTTTTGGTGGAAAAGCTATAATAAACGACTATTTGCATAGGATGTACAATGAGAAGGACCAAACAGTTACTGCATTAAACCTTACAAAACTCTTCTCAACTTTCTGGAGAAAACTCAAAACATAAAAATGTTTAGCTGAAGCGTCAGGTACCCAGTCTATCCTTGCGTAAGGTCCATAATAACTATCCAGACAAGTCGCGCAATAAGAGCTCAGTTTACTTTGTACTCTTACAAGAGTTTATATGTGGAGTTGCTTTTGCATTGCTTCAGCTGAACATGTGAGATGTCTTGTGAAAGAGCTGGCTGGTACTAAGTCTATTCCTATATTAGATATTAGTAGTATTGTTGCTGGGTAAAGCTAAGAAACTAGGTCTAACTTCTCACCGAGTAAAACGGTTTCGAGACACACGTGTACGTATGCGGAAGTTTGTAATGGAGTGCAATATGGCAGCTGTAAGAGGGTGAGATAGACATGCCAGCATCATTACAAAACACTCCTCAAGCTATGTACTACCACAAGTACAAGCACTGATGTAAATGTCATCAGCGCCCCCTTCATCTCTAGCTGCGAGCTACGGCAAAACATTTCAGATCAAGGCTTGTGTGTTTGTTTGTGGGAAATTGTGGGGGGTTGTTGTTGTGAGTCAAAGTATGGGAGTAATTGCCTGTGAGTACAGCTTGTGATCCTAACTATTCGTGTTGGATAATATGAGGGGTATTACATTTGTAGGTATCGATTTAGATCTTCTCTCAACAACCTAGAAACCCTGGCCGGTCTCTTTGATAAGGCTAGGTGATTACCCACCCCTCATTAATTATGCATGACAGCCACGTATAGACTGGATAATAACACACAAAAGAAATCGCTGTTTTTAATTCTAGCATGGAGTTGCCTCCCCAATAGGGACGCAACTGCTAAAAAAGAAACTCAATTAGCTAATTTCATAGATTAGGATTATGTTTTTTTTAAAGTTCAACAAGGTATCAAGTTTTTGACTTTTGACGCAGGTGTTACAGGTCGACAATGCTAAACTGATATTGATTGTTGACATCCACCCCCTCCAGCAACAACGGATTCCGAAGATGGCCTTTTGTAGACAAGTGGCATAGACTACAACATGAAGCTTTTGCATCTTCGAAATAGCCGAATGATGGAGAGCTCATCAAACTGCATTAAAAAAACCATGTCTGTTAAAGCTTTAAGAAATGTAAAAATAGCCTCAGAATACAGAGCTTACTCTCAGAGTAACCTGATGGTATGGGGCCAGACTATGAGAACATCTACTACGTGAGACTTTGAGGCTATATGTACCTGCACTGCCCTTGCCATAGATGACTGGAGCACTGAACCTTCTGTCGTTTCCTACAATCCCACTGTCTGACTTTTGGTGCTTCAGTATTGGTTTGAAGGGGGTTCGCTTGGATTGATCAGCCCCCATGCTCGGTGTGGTCCCTATTGCTGAATCTGAAGCTACAACAAACATAGAAAAGAGAATATAGCTATGCCGTTTTAACTGGTGGGATTTGGTATTGTGGGAGGAGCTTGGTACTGTGGGAGGAGCTTAGTATTGAGGGTGGAGCTTGGTATTGTGGGCGAAGCTTGGTATTGTGGGAGGAGCTTGGTATTGAGGGAGGAGCTTGGTATTGTGGGCGAAGCTTGGTATTGTGGGAGGAGCTTAGTATTGCAGGAGGAGCTTGGTATTGAGGGAGGAGCTTGGTATTGTGGGAGGAGCTTGGTATTGTGGGCGAAGCTTGGTATTGTGGGAGGAGCTTAGTATTGTAGGAGGAGCTTGGTATTGAGGGAGGAGCTTGGTATTGTGGGAGGAGCTTGGTATTGGCGGAGGAGCTTGGTATTGTGGGAGGAGCTTGGTATTGTGGGAGGAGCTTGGTATTGTGGGAGGAGCTTGGTATTGTGGGAGGAGCTTGGTATTGTGGGAGGAGCTTGGTTCTGGCGGAGGAGCTTGGTATTGTGGGAGGAGCTTGGTATTGGCGGAGGAGCTTGGTATTGTGGGAGGAGCTTGGTATTGGCGGAGGAGCTTGGTATTGTGGGAGGAGCTTAGTATTGTGGGAGGAGCTTGGTATTGCAGTTATCTAAGGTAACATACATGCAAATGAAAACAACAAATTTTCAACATAAAAGTAATAATGTTTCAAACTGATTGCATTACTTAAATTTTGTGCTCAGCCAACCAAAAGAATTCTCTATAAAACAAATTTTCCAGCTTGTAAGCAATTTAACGATTCAGTTAACCACATTTTCTCCTGCCACCAGCCGACACGCTTTTAGCTACTACTAGCTTACCATCTCAATAAAGACACTATAAAATATTGATATTGATTCGGAATCTTTTCTATTAGTCGACTTTAAATCTGATAATTAATTTAAACTATTTTAATAAATATAAACTGATGTCACCCATTGCCACTATTCCTTGTCTGCACACTTCACTGAGATATGAAGACCTCGCCCTCTACCAATAATCATCTCATTGCATAGACTGAGAACCTAGACTGTTTGTCTCAAGATGAAAATTCTAATCAATCTAAATCCTCAGCTATTGAAATCAACAACAAAATGAATAGTTCTTTAATCTAAATTCCTGGACATGAAGCAATCTCAAATTGCTTCTGGCATCATCGGTTGCGTCAAACGAGCTGATAAGAACTCACTTCAAGCCGATACAAGAAGCTTGCAGGCAGCTGACATCGAAATAGACACGAAATAGGCATAACATAGACATGGTGGGTGGAGGGGGCAGCTATGGCATTGTGGGTAAACTGTATAAGAAAGCTAGTATGACATCAAAGAGAGCAGAAACTAGGCGATACGAGTCAGCTAAAGCTGGGTACAAGTGATGGCTGAGACTCTACACCAAGTTATCAAGTCTTCTTCCTTTTTATGGTAACTTGACTTTTCAAGAAATTAGCTCGGAGAAGAGAATTGAATATTACCAAGAAAATGAGAGAATACCTATTAAGTGTTGTTGATGAAATGCTGACACTTGAGCCCTTGACACAGAGCTGCTCACATTACTGCGCTTGCTTTATACATTTATTTATTTTTAGAATGAGGCACAAAAGCAATAACCCATTAGCAGTTTATGGAGGCTTCTATACCAGGGGTATTCCATCAAAGGGTGGCTTGTACTGCACTTTTGCACTAAACTTTAGAATTACTGCTCCTGCTAAACCTCCCCTATCGCTTTCCATATTTCTCTATCCAAAAGTTTCTCCCATAATGCAAACTCATCTCTATTTTTTTCTCTCATGCTATTATGGGCAATTTATACTGTTGTTGTTCAAGTTGTGGAGATTCTACTTAACAGACAGACACACAGACAGACAGACACACAGACAGACACACAGACAGACACACAGACAGACAGACACGCAGACAGACAGACACACAGACGCACAGACAGACAGACACACAGACAGATACACAGGCAGACACACAGGCAGACACACAGACACACAGACAGACAGACACACAGACAGACACACAGACAGACAGACACACAGACAGACACACAGACAGACACACAGACAGACACACAGACAGACAGACACACAGACAGACACACAGACGCACAGACAGACAGACACACAGACACACAGACAGATACACAGACAGACACACAGACACACAGACAGACAGACACACAGGCAGATACACAGACACACAGACAGACAGACACACAGACGCACAGACAGATACACAAGCACACATACAGACACACAGACAGACACACAGACAGACACACAGACACACAGACAGATACACAAGCACACATACAGACACACATACAGACACACAGACAGACAGACACACAGACAGACACACAGACGCACAGACAGATACACAAGCACACAGACAGAGATACAGGCAAAAAGGTGTTACAATATTTCTGTATATTAAAAAGAACATTGACGTGGAGTAAGTTAATATATTGCGTGTCATAAATGAGTAATATCGAGGCAATGACAAATATTTGTAGACATCATTGCAGCCAACACAACTATAGCTACTCTAGACATCATTGCAGCTAACACAACCATTGCGTGTTATTTGTTCTATAATACACCATTTATTACGCAATGCCAGGTGTACAACGAACTTTCTATTGAAGTGACAGCTGCTTAGAGCTCAGTGAAATATTTACTGTTTCACGCAACTTTTGTACACTCACAGAGTGCAAGCCTCTCGTTGAAAGGGAAGGTTGATAACTTCTTTCAATTCACAAGAACCCATTTTCAAAATGTAAAGATTTAGAGTATAGTGAGCATGCATTCTCAGACTATCTGTTGTAGTAGACTCAACCGCGGGTACAATAGAGCAACGTGTTATTCCACTCAAAATAGCACAACCACATGTAGCTATGCGTCACATCAACACTACATTGTACTTTGTTACTGTACTGTTACTGTACTGTTACTGTATTATACACACACAGTGTAGAATATGTGTACACTGTATATACTACATGTACGCAATGTCTACTCTGTGCCGACTCTATGTACACAACGTGTACACTGTGTATACTGTATGTATACAATGTGTACGCTGTGTATACTATATGTATACAATGTGTACGCTGTGTATACTATATGTATACAATGTGTACGCTGTGTATACTATATGTATACAATGTGTACGCTGTGTATACTATATGTATACAATGTGTACGCTGTGTATACTATATGTATACAATGTGTACGCTGTGTATACTATCTGTATACAATGTGTACGCTGTGTATACAATGTGTACGCTGTGTATACAATGTGTACGCTGTGTATACTATATGTATACAATGTGTACGCTGTGTATACAATGTGTACGCTGTGTATACTATATGTATACAATGTGTACGCTGTGTATACAATGTGTACGCTGTAAATAGCTAAACTTAATATAAAGTTATAACATTTGCTCAACCTAATGTACACAGTCAAAAGTTTGAAGGCAACGAGAGTGTTCGGTTTTGCATTTCTCCTCAAGCCGGTGCCTCACATTAATGATTTATTTTTGATTTGTTTGTGCTGCTACGTTATCCTTTATCTATGAAAGCATGAGAGAACTACATCATACTGTCTTTACCCACCTTAAGACAACAGCCATAAAACAACAACAATAACAATAGCAGCAACAACAGCAGTAACAACAACAGCAACCATAAACTGAAGTGATGTAATTCATTCAAGTTTCTAAACTGCTGCCTCTCTGAGACCTCTTTGTTTACAATAGAGATAGCGAGCTGATAGATGACTCGCTCGGTGGCTCGTGCCATTGCTGTAAGAAGCCATTACCCTTAAAGCAGACGACTCCTGCACAAACTAGCTCGGTTTGTCTGATCACTCAAATGTGCTTTACAAACCGAAAAAGAACCTTAACAATCTGATATTTCAGCTATATCAGCCAGTTTTTACCTGCTGACCAGTACTTTTATGCCAAATTTTTTGCTGGCATCGGTCATGTGATTTGCTATGTTGATACTTCCTTTTTATCTATTATTTTTTTTAAGTTATAATTATTAAGATCAACAACTAACAGCAAACAATAAATAATTATTTAGCTATTACTAGCTGCAAGTAGATGAGGCAAATAAAATTGGTTTGCGGTTGTTATTTTCGGTTGTTTGGGGCAAATTTTTCTTAATCAAACGCTTATAGTTCAGATTTGGCAACTTTCACAACTAGTCAGCCTACGTATCTGTATTAACTACATTTCAAATAGCTTAGATCTTACCAGAAAGTCTGTTGACTGTCTCGCTGCTAAAAGTACAATGCAAGCATCATATCGCCGGTTGCTGTAGCCAAAAGCAATAGTTTTTTCAACTTCACGAAGATTCCGTTATAAAAGCTACTTTGTTTAGATAGACTGCTCGTTAGACAAACAGTTTTGTAGTTTTAAGAGCATATAAAGTGTTGACATGCCCTACCTTTACAACTCTTTGTGCATACGATGCAACCTTCATGTACGAGCCCACTTGAGATAGATGCTCCAACCACTGTACAAATCTATTATTGCTGATAATATTACAAATCACGGCAATTCAAATATAATTGTCTATAATAGTAGCGATACAGACCTGCCAGATGTTGAAAAACGAGATAAACGTTTTGCTGTAACTAGCTAGTTTGTCATTGAATTTGGTATTTATAATTTGAACTAAAATGCTTTCGCCGTATATTTCCATAATAATTTTTATTTACTAGTTCGATTGGCAAATCTCGAAAAAAAACAATGAAGAGCTACGATGAACATCTTACACCAGAATTATTTCACAGAAAAATGTTTGAAACTGCATTGAGCTCTAATCTAGTTGATTACAGCGCTGCCAAACAACAGTTGGCAGGTCTGCGCGTAGACATTTAGTGTCTCTACTATTTCCATATCGCTGCCAGCTTATTACAGCTGCTGTCTATTGATTTGTTAGCTGCCACAAAACTGACCAATCACAAATTCCTAAGCGCTAACGATAAACTGACTCTACCCTTTTACAAGTATTTGATTCCAGCAAACCCTGCAGGCTTTTGTTGTCCCATTAAGATACGAATTATGTGATCAGTGGTATACTGGTCACCGATCTACTGATAGCTTATTGTTTTTATATAATCATATACTTAATTATTGACTAGCCTGTGAAAGTGTTTGGCATTATTCCAAATCTGCCTCAAAAATTAAAATAATGTGCCAAAGAAACTACAAAACAGCCTGTTTTTCTTTGAACTCGGGTAACAATTATCAATTATTACCACAGGCATAGTTCGTGTTGATACCGGGAAGCATTTTCCTAGTGGTAATTTTTTAGAGCAGCGTTTCTCTGGCCTTACCAAACATCGAACTACCTTATAAATTATTTACTAACCGTCGAATGTTCATAAGAAATTGCCTAATTTTAGAATAATATAATCAAAGTGCTCTAAAACTATTATTTTAATAGATAATATGTAATAGATGTATTACGCAACACTATGAATTTGTTTGCTGCAGGATGCACACCACTTTTACATGCAACGATACATGCTTATCAATAATGCTATTGATATCTTTCCCTTTGACACATTTAGTGAACGCTATTCCCTGGAGAGATCAATGCTTGTTTATACAATCAGGACTTGTATAGGATACACTGCTACCCTCAATGCACTATTCACTGAGATGGAGATATAAAACTTGGTATAAAGCCTGGTGTACACAAAAATCCCCCAGACTATACACTTTATTGTGTCCACAACAAGGAGCATAACTGCTTGGCTGTGTCCTTGTCCCAGTGATCAATTAGTGTTGGTGGCAAGGCAGCGTTCTCAGACGGCAGCACATACATGTAACATTAGCTATCACTGCCAGTATCGATCTATCCTGGATGGGCGCAGTGATAGTAAGTAGTCATAAATGAGGCCTCTTCAGGTCTTAATTACCCCGGCTGAGTGCCGGCACAGCTAACTTCACTGATGATAGGTCACACGAAAGATGGATCAATGTTTCACTAGGATTCTGAAATACTATATCTACTTTATGTACCCTACAGCTGAGGCTTGTCTTCTCCTGATATGTTGTCATCAAAGGTGAAAGCGCAACTCCCAAAACATTACAAAAACTTTTGGTAATAAAAATAACTTGCAAACCTCATAATGCACTGCAAGGTTGATAAAACCACATTCAAATTTTTTTCAGTAATTTTTTTTATTGTTTTATTTGTTAGATAAATTAGTTTATTTATTGTTTGCTTAAAACGTGAAATCTTATGAAGAGTGTTTTCACATTGCTCTCTACTTGACTCTCTTCCGTTGTTATTATGTGAGAAATGGGAGCTTTTAAACATTCAAAAATAACATAAAAAAGTAAGGGTGAAAAAAAATTAAAAAAAGTCAACTGAATAAACCATCTAGAATAAAGTATGTCATGTGCGTAGAGTTGGTGCCCGGGCAAATAGTAAGGAAACTTTGTATCAACTGTGCAATCCATATAGACAGCCTACACTGCAATTGAAAGCACTCAAACTTACCCACTGGTTGTATGAAGCCCACTTTCTTGCTGAGTTTGTCCAAGAGGTTGGGGGAGGAGTTACCCTCCCCCAACAATGCACTCTTATCATCATTTATGAACTCATCATCACTAGAAGATGATTGGTCACAGTATTTTTTAGACTTCACTTGGTGTCTGGTGATGTTGAAAGAACCATTCAGGCACTTGTTGTGTTTGCCTGACTCAGTGTCATGTAGTGCCATCTTTTGGTACCTGCAAAGTATTCATTTATACCTGTAAAGTATTAATTTATACCTGTAAAGTATTCATTTGTACCTTCAAAGTATTTGTTTATACCTGTAAAGTATTCATTTATACCTGTAAAGTATTCATTTATACCTGCGAAGTATTCATTTATACTTGTAAAGTATTCATTTATACCTGCAAAGTATTCATTCATACCTGCAAAGTATTCGTTTGTACCCGCAGTATGTTGTCTACTTTCATTTAATTTTTAAATCAAAATTAATCTCATTAATCTCGAACAAAGGATTTCCAATGACTTCAAGACTGATGCACAGAAACTCCCTTTGTTTGAGATAAAGCATAACTTGCATGCACCACTCTATCAAATGAATCTATAAATTTCATAGCAGATCTTTTTTAGCTAGATTATAGCAATGAGACATGAAAACTCAGTGAATAAAACGGTGAGTTTTGGTATGCGTAGACAACTCTCAATGCAGTGAACTACCCAGTACACATATTTGACTGAGTACTTTCTGAGGCCTTCATCAAGTTGCGTGTAATACGACTGTTAGGGTGAGAGGCAAGTGTTGTCTAATCCAAATCAAACGGTCAAGGACAGTTTGTGAAACAACAGCACATTAAAAGCCAAGTTAGTAAAACCGAATTGAAAAAACAATGTGTAATGCTTGCATACAATGTTTTTCTTGGCAGAAGAGTTTTATTGTAAACAGTATGTCACTCACCAGCATGAAGTGGATAGATAATTGCACTGAATAGATGTGTATTTCAAGGAATACCACTTCTAGTGGTTGCAGATACCATTAGCAATAAAGTATAGTCTTATACCAGCAATATAATGAACTCGAAGCTTGTTCTATCAGTAATGTTTAGACATGAAGGAAACATCTCCATCTTACTCATTCATAAGTACATCAAGTTATCAGCTGGAGTAGTCACTAGTAACTTACCAGTTGAGGGAATACCTTCGCCTCATCAGCACCAGCGCTACACCCCCAACTACCAGAAGAAAGAGTACAACAGCTCCAGCCACTAGTATGATACATACAGTATCCTTTATCATGTTGAGCGCAGTAGTGGAACGCTAACTCTACAACAGAGAGGTGGCACGCATCTACACAACAGTCGTGTTTACCTGCAATCTGTGTATTCAGGGCAAACTAACAACCCACCAGGCCTAACTTACATGAATGTATAAGATAAGCTTTCAGTAGTGACAAATTATTTGATCCGCATGCGTTACAATTCGATACTACTGTTTTTGAACAAATAGTGAAACCTTTGAACTATTCAGTGCAACATCTGCCACTGCGTGCACTAGGTGTTAATGCAACCTGATTACTCAGCAGAAATGATGGACTGGAGATGGAGGGTTTACAAAATCACTCAATTCATCTTGTACTACATCGTAACTAGTCGAGAACCAATGCTTTGATAAAACCTCTAAACAATGAGAACCTAAAAGACTGAAAAAACAGTTTATGAACCTGTCTCCTGTTGTCAGCAAAAACACTGACACTTTATCAGTGAGTCAGCAACAGAAAAAGTCGATGACTTGCATCTATGGCACCCCAGAGAGTTGTGAAGCAATGAGAGCATCTACCATTTGACTTTAATATTTGTTTAAATACCTTAACGTAGCCTATAAAATAGCAGATAGACCTGAATATTCCATAGAGGTGTCAAACAGCAAAGAAATATAAAAAGTCAAAGAACAACTCAAACCAGAAAGAAAACATCTGCGCAGAATCCTACCAACTAGTTAGTTCACAAAGCTGAAACTGAAACAAAGGATGGTGCAGTGTGTCAACCAGCTGAAGTGTGATTGCTCACATTTTCAATCAGGTACGACTTGGCAGCTGACACTTTCAATCAGGTATGTCTTGGCAGCTGACACATAGCTAAAACACCTGCCTGGTGTGGTGCAGTCGATGGGTACAACATGCTCGTAACACAACTACGCTGGCGTACAATTGATTCATGAATGACCGGCGGCTATGTTGTTTGTATGAAGAGAACAAAGGCTTACAAATAAAATGATGAGTAGATTGCAGGCATTTACTGTAACTTGATGAAAAGGTATCAACTGTAGTTAAACGTTAGTTGGATAGTTCGGCTATAGAAAAAGTTTCTGAGACGTTTTTTTATTGTGACTTGGGATTCAGTATAACAAGAAATCTGATCCGCTGCGAAAAGAACAACAAAACAACGGATGTGTCGCCAGAGCTTGTTTGTTTTGACTAGAAATGATGATCCAGGGCTTGAGAATGGCATCTGAGTGCTTCTAGTCCAGTGCATCAATAGAGCTCCACAAGAATATCTATAGAGCTATTCTTGAAAGCTAAAGAGTACTACTGTACTCACATAGACATGTGGGTATTAGCTACCACAAATGACGTATAACAAAGACTAGGTGTTGAGTGCTATGGTTCTTAGCTTAATTAGCCGATTGTCAACAAGTTGAGCTATTTACTCAAATATTCAGGTCCGCTGAGAGACAAATGTCGGACAATTAAGTTTCACATTATGTGGACAGGTGAGATTAGCAAACAGAAACCTGAGAAGGTTAATGGAACCTACATACAGAAAACTACGATAGAACGACGATGAATTCTGAATTCAGCAAAACGGCAGTGAGGTGAAAATGCAATGACAATGTTTGTTTGTTAAAAGCAACAGAAAATCTCTCTCACTGTTTATAGATCGTTCTACACTTTACCAAAGATATCAATGACAGTCGATGCCCACCATATGTCATACACACATGACAGTCGATACCCACCATATGTCATACACACATGACAGTCGATGCACACCATATATCATACACACATGACAGTCAATGCCCACCATATGTCATACACACATGACAGTCGATGCCCACCATATGTCATACACACATGACAGTCGATGCCCACCATATGTCATACACACATGACAGTCGATGCCCACCATATATTATACACACATGACAGTCAATGCCCACCATATGTCATACACACATGACAGTCGATGCCCACCATATATCATACACACATGACAGTCGATACCCACCATATGTCATACACACATGACAGTCGATGCCCACCATATGTCATACACACAAGACAGTTGATGCCCACCATATATCATACACACATGACAGTCAATGCCCACCATATGTCATACACACATGACAGTCAATACCCACCATATATCATACACACATGACAGTCGATGCCCACCATATATTATACACACATGACAGTCAATGCCCACCATATGTCATACACACATGACAGTCGATGCCCACCATATATCATACACACATGACAGTCGATACCCACCATATGTCATACACACATGACAGTCGATGCCCACCATATGTCATACACACAAGACAGTTGATGCCCACCATATATCATACACACATGACAGTCGATGCCCACCATATGTCATACACACATGACAATCGATGTCCACCATATATCATACACACATGACAGTCGATGTCCACCATATATCATACACACATGACAGTCGATGTCCACCATATATCATACACACATTTAGTGAAGAAGTTCTAAAAGATTACAATAAAATGATAAAATGAGATTTTGGATTCATTGGTTGATCAAATACAAAAAATATGCGCTCTAGTATGTCAGCACACAATGTCCATAGCTGGATATACATTGTGGCAGCAGTCAATACCATTTACTGGTCAATTGGCATTGGCAGCACTTTGTCAGCAGTTGGCTCAAGGGAATTCTTGGTCATGCATAATTTCCTTTTAAGCGTGTCAGCAAAACAAAAGAAAATGAGTGGAGAGAAAGATAGTGCCTCACACAGAAATATTAAAAACAGACAGCAGGGTTTGGTGTGGACATCTCAGGTGCTGAGTTGTGTGTCATTTGTCTACCTAAATAATACAGATTAGCCTGAGCTTCCACTATAAAACTTGCCCCCCCCCCTCCTCGTAAATGACCAAAGCTGTGATGCCATATAGACCATATAGACTGGACTCTGTGACATAGACATAGAGTTTCATTGGTAAAACATACATAGAGTTCACACTTCTATTTAAACTGGTTTGATTGATTAATAGTTAATTCCATTAATCATCAATACACTGAATTTTACAAGCTAAGTTTGTCGTGTCGCTGGTCAGCTGTGAAATAACAAATAAATAGTATAAAATATCTCTTGCTTTAATCGACGAGAAACCAGCTGACTTGTACTACAGCTGTCAGCGGCAGCACAAAATATTTCTGGAAGGTACCAGAAACAAACGAACAAACTCAGGTAGTTTATCTCCAACAGAAACAGCAAACAGTGTTTAGCTTCTGCATTCGTTTATTTACACCATTTAGAATTTTAAATTTGTCGAAAATTGACACACGCGCTGAGCTATAATTAGAAATAGCTGGTAAAAGGAAGCGTTGTGGTCAGCTACAAAGGACCACTAGCTGGTGTCATCAGTTCTAATTTTAAGTCCTCCATTATGAAACGGGATGTTGTTTACAAGTTAGGTTACTTCTGCTGGTTATACGGACTTGGCATTTTATCCCTTCAACTACTCAAATACCCATATGCGATTTCAACTACTCACATACACATGTGCGTTTTGTCACTGACTGAAGCTACAGTTTCTGTGACTTAAAGATAAATGTACAGAAACAAAAATTGTTCTGGTAATAAAAATATGTTTGCAACCAAAAATCTGTGAAGCGCCTTCAAACATTTCTATGTTACATTCTGACAATCTCAAATCTTGGATTGCTTCAGCTATTCATGAGCGGAAAACTTTACCAACTCCTCATCAGATGCCTAGACTATGGTGGTAGTACATATACAGTACCAGCAGTTTGGTGCAAACTATTGTAATGGAATGTGCTAAACTAGATTCATGCTTTAAAATAATAATAAATAATTACCAAGTAATAATGTCTCTACCTCGTTAGTACAAGTAGCTACAATAGAATGCATCTAACCTTGAATGAAGGAGAGACTCCGAAGATATACAGACTTTGTGTTGAGAGGTAGAAAGTTAAAGTTTTATTGACGCAGAGATATGAATGTCAAGGAAACTCTGTCAACAGTCAAACTGATCTACTATCTACTACATTGTTGTGTTTTCTATTGCTGCAGCAGGATATTACAATTACTAAAACCTACTGAAAGAAACTGCAATAATTAACTTGAGTTGAAAGCTTTAATTGATGCACTTAATCGCTTTTAGATCGAAGCTAGGTGATTCCAGGTTATACTACATGTACAACTAGCGATCACTTACTGGTTTTGCTCACCCATCGAGGATATTATTTTTCCTGTTTTTCGTAAAATTTGATGAAACAATCGGAAGCATTTTATTTGAGGCCATCAGTAGGTTTTGACAGCAATTAATTAATTGGTAGAACATTCGCAATTTCATCAATCATATCACTTTTAGCGGTATTTACCGTTTCCAATCAAATTATTTTTCATCCAACAAATATGGTTGTTTATAAATGCCCCTTCTTTGTTGTTGCTAAGTAATTTATGGCTAACAGTGACATCACAAACAGCTATTTTAACTGAAATCGCATGAGAATGAAATGTCGAGACTAAGATAGGAGAAACACTGGAGAAACATTCAATCATCAGTTTCGATCAGCGCATGTATGTACCACTATGACATAACTATATATATGGATAATGATTATTCAATTAGAAAGCAAACTGCAAATATTGAGAAAAATGCCCATTCTGGAATGTTCTTACATGTATGCTGGACAATTATTATCTGGACTAGAGTGCAGTAACTGTTCCCAATCAGGACTCTAAGTGATGCAATCAATAATTGGTCGGAAAGTGCAATTGTTTAATATTCTAAATGGGACACTTTACTTACAGTTATAATGTGTACCTGGACCTGGAGTTGCAGCCAACCGCCAGGTAGCGTGTGGGCCTCAATCAGGACAAGGGAAAAGAAAACCAAATCAACCCAAAACAAAACATAGTTGTTAATGCGCTCAAATACTCAACTGCTCTTTCAGTAGGTTTTCGGTTTACCAAACAAACCCCAGCATTATTTGCATTTCTCTTGCATGATCTAAATATTAATTAATTATTATCATTATATCAATAAATGCAGTCCCGGAATATTTGCTTTGGTGGTGTAAGCAGTTGATTTCATGTCACAATCTCATTTGACTAATGATGTCAACAAATTCTATCTTCGATGAAATTACAAATCAGCTGCGATTACATTTCCATAATATTAGCATGTGTTATATCAAAATAATGCCGCACAGAGGCTAAAGTCCAGATGAAACTGCAATCTGCTTTCAGGGTCGTTGTGTAAATCAATAAACTGCGCAGCGTGTGCCAGATGGAATAAATTATTTACTCTACCATGCGCTTCAGTAGACATGCATTGAGATGATTCCGAGACAGGACAGTGTATGTTGAATCCAAGCGAAGCACTCTTATGGTATCAGATGAAACTTACATCACTGACACCAATCTACATCGGTATTGGAGACCCTCCAGAGCGTTATCAGTGACTTAACTAGGTTTAATGATATTGGGATGCCTGTCCGTTAAAGTCTCCATATTAAAAAAGCAGCGAGGAATGTTGCTACTCATTATTGAGGCCGTAAGATTCAATTGAAAACGGGCACACAACTCCGATAGCAAACTGTTCTCAGTAAAAATTATTAGAAACAAATTTTTAAAATTTTTATTCAAAAATATCAACTTTTCATTTTATTTCTCATCTTATTTCACAGATACCAAATTTACTGTCATGCTTGCTATAGCTAGCTTTTTTTTAAATGTTCACTCGACATGTAACTCCAGTTCTAGTATCGGACACCAAAAAAGTCTATGTTCAATTTTTCCGAGTTGACTCTTACAATTTATGGTACTGTATCACTATACTTTAGCGATGAGTGTAGTGATAACTTTAGCGACTAACAAGATCTACTGTGGAACAAGCCACATCACTTTCTGTAACCAGACATCTTTGAGCATATTAAAACACTATCAGGTCTAACAGTAATACGCTTGTGATAGGATTTGTCTCCACAATATGTATGGAGATTAGCCCTTACCAACGGCTAGTTCTGCAGAGGTGTAGGACAAGCCAAGAGTTTGGGCAGACGAATGTCAACCTTTAGAGATCAATGGTAAGCACAGGCTTACACCAGCTAAGTATAAAACACATACAAAGATTCTTGTTTTAGCAGGAAAAATTGTGGTAAAATGCATTCTTGGCTCCTTTTCCAGTTTTTTGTCAACAAAATACAAAAATTTTGGTAAATATCATTCATCAGAACACGTTTTATAAAAATCGACTGATTACAAAATTTTTATTACTGGAAAATAAATAATTTAAATTTCCAGAGAAGGCAAGTCATTGAGCATATTTCCAAGACGAGCTTTACCGATCGTTTGGATCTTGTCTATCTTTTACAGCTATGGGAGGACAACTCTTCAATTGTTGTCGATTCAAAGTGGGACGCTAGAATTGCTGCGACCATTAAGCTAATATTGATACAGCTGTCATCAGTCGACCTTTTTCTTATCATGGAAGGACTCACCCGATTTTTAAAGCTTTACTCACGAAATAATAACAATTACCTTTATTTATTGAGATATATCATTGAGCTGAAGCTAGTAAGTGATAGAAACATGTATTAGCACAGTTTCTCGCTAATGTCTGCTATTACCGACTGAATAACAAAAGTAACATAATTATTATTTATTTTTATATTATCATTTTTATTACCTTCTATAGATTAGTGTTAGATTAGTGTGCTGATAAATCAAGGTTGTAAAAATTTTCATGACAGCTTGACCTGAAATGTTTATGACACTGCTGAAACATAGCATGAATTAATGGAATAAAGCAACAACTCTTAAAAGAGATAGCCAGTGATAGATAATTCTTCTCATACCAGCTCATGTAAACAGGCTCACTAAAACATTCTTTTGGTTGTAAGTACGAAGATACGTGAGAAACTACCCACAAACAGCAGCACCACCACAGCGTTGCCTTATCTAAAACCTTGTCATCTGGTCTGTACTCTAACCACCCCATTCCAGTCAGCAAATCTACCACCGGCATCCACCGGCTGATTCTTATAATAGCGCAAGAGAAAGGTCAGGCAGGCAAGCTTTGGGCCAATCAGTGGTGATGCAATGCAATGGCAGCCTTTTCACTTAGACCTGGACTATTCAGTGACACATTCCTTGGTGCTTTATGGCCAACTATTCAGTGACACTCCTTGGTGCTTTATGGCCAACTATTCAGTGACACATTCCTTGGTGCTTTATGGCCAACTATTCAGTGACACATTCCTTGGTGCTTTATGGCCAACTATTCAGTGACACATTCCTTGGTGCTTTATGGCCAACTATTCAGTGACACATTCCTTGGTGCTTTATGGCCAACTATTCAGTGACACATTCCTTGGTGCTTTATGGCCAACTATTCAGTGACACATTCCTTGGTGCTTTATGGCCAACTATTCAGTGACACATTCCTTGGTGCTTTATGGCCAACTATTCAGTGACACATTCCTTGGTGCTTTATGGCCAACTATTCAGTGACACATTCCTTGGTGCTTTATGGCCAACTATTCAGTGACACATTCCTTGGTGCTTTATGGCCAACTATTCAGTGACACATTCCTTGGTGCTTTATGGCCAACTATTCAGTGACACTCCTTGGTGCTTTATGGCCAACTATTCAGTGACACATTCCTTGGTGCTTTATGGCCAACTATTCAGTGACACATTCCTTGGTGCTTTATGGCCAACTATTCAGTGACACATTCCTTGGTGCTTTATGGCCAACTATTCAGTGACACATTCCTTGGTGCTTTATGGCCAACTATTCAGTGACACATTCCTTGGTGCTTTATGGCCAACTATTCAGTGACACATTCCTTGGTGCTTTATGGCCAACTATTCAGTGACACATTCCTTGGTGCTTTATGGCCAACTATTCAGTGACACATTCCTTGGTGCTTTATGGCCAACTATTCAGTGACACATTCCTTGGTGCTTTATGGCCAACTATTCAGTGACACATTCCTTGGTGCTTTATGGCCAACTATTCAGTGACACATTCCTTGGTGCTTTATGGCCAACTATTCAGTGACACATTCCTTGGTGCTTTATGGCCAACTATTCAGTGACACATTCCTTGGTGCTTTATGGCCAACTATTCAGTGACACATTCCTTGGTGCTTTATGGCCAACTATTCAGTGACACATTCCTTGGTGCTTTATGGCCAACTATTCAGTGACACATTCCTTGGTGCTTTATGGCCAACTATTCAGTGACACATTCCTTGGTGCTTTATGGCCAACTATTCAGTGACACATTCCTTGGTGCTTTATGGCCAACTATTCAGTGACACATTCCTTGGTGCTTTATGGCCAACTATTCAGTGACACATTCCTTGGTGCTTTATGGCCAACTATTCAGTGACACATTCCTTGGTGCTTTATGGCCAACTATTCAGTGACACATTCCTTGGTGCTTTATGGCCAACTATTCAGTGACACATTCCTTGGTGCTTTATGGCCAACTATTCAGTGACACTCCTTGGTGCTTTATGGCCAACTATTCAGTGACACATTCCTTGGTGCTTTATGGCCAACTATTCAGTGACACATTCCTTGGTGCTTTATGGCCAACTATTCAGTGACACATTCCTTGGTGCTTTATGGCCAACTATTCAGTGACACATTCCTTGGTGCTTTATGGCCAACTATTCAGTGACACATTCCTTGGTGCTTTATGGCCAACTATTCAGTGACACATTCCTTGGTGCTTTATGGCCAACTATTCAGTGACACATTCCTTGGTGCTTTATGGCCAACTATTCAGTGACACATTCCTTGGTGCTTTATGGCCAACTATTCAGTGACACATTCCTTGGTGCTTTATGGCCAACTATTCAGTGACACATTCCTTGGTGCTTTATGGCCAACTATTCAGTGACACATTCCTTGGTGCTTTATGGCCAACTATTCAGTGACACATTCCTTGGTGCTTTATGGCCAACTATTCAGTGACACATTCCTTGGTGCTTTATGGCCAACTATTCAGTGACACATTCCTTGGTGCTTTATGGCCAACTATTCAGTGACACATTCCTTGGTGCTTTATGGCCAACTATTCAGTGACACATTCCTTGGTGCTTTATGGCCAACTATTCAGTGACACATTCCTTGGTGCTTTATGGCCAACTATTCAGTGACACATTCCTTGGTGCTTTATGGCCAACTATTCAGTGACACATTCCTTGGTGCTTTATGGCCAACTATTCAGTGACACATTCCTTGGTGCTTTATGGCCAACTATTCAGTGACACATTCCTTGGTGCTTTATGGCCAACTATTCAGTGACACATTCCTTGGTGCTTTATGGCCAACTATTCAGTGACACATTCCTTGGTGCTTTATGGCCAACTATTCAGTGACACATTCCTTGGTGCTTTATGGCCAACTATTCAGTGACACATTCCTTGGTGCTTTATGGCCAACTATTCAGTGACACTCCTTGGTGCTTTATGGCCAACTATTCAGTGACACATTCCTTGGTGCTTTATGGCCAACTATTCAGTGACACATTCCTTGGTGCTTTATGGCCAACTATTCAGTGACACTCCTTGGTGCTTTATGGCCAACTATTCAGTGACACTCCTTGGTGCTTTATGGCCAACTATTCAGTGACACATTCCTTGGTGCTTTATGGCCAACTATTCAGTGACACATTCCTTGGTGCTTTATGGCCAACTATTCAGTGACACATTCCTTGGTGCTTGGTCCTTGGAGCCAAAGAGGCGGCAGCAAGAATATTATACTATTTATACAAATAGTTGGCTGGAATTGATGTCAACATTATTTGTGTCACACTATTTGTGTTACATTATTTGTGTCACACTATTTGTGTCACATTATTTGTGTCACATTATTTGTGTCACATTATTTGTGTCACACTATTTGTGTCACACTATTTGTGTCACACTATTTGTGTCACGTTATTTGTGTCACATTATTTGTGTCACATTATTTGTGTCACACTATTTGTGTCACACTATTTGTGTCACATTATGAAAATGCAGTGTTGTAAATAAAATATCAAATCTGTGTAGAGATTGACAATGGGAATACCCAGGAGCTAGCTTGATATCATTCTCTGCTGTAAAAGACAGCACTATAAAAATTCGACTGCAATCCTCAGTTTTTCTAACACATTGCACTAAATTGTAATGTTGTCAAAGTTGCTGACTCCACATTTTATTACGTTTCACGTATAGTAGAACAAAAAAAGTTTTGCAAAGCAAATGTAAGTGATGAATAACCATGTGGCAGTTTGCGAGCTTGAATTAAAGTTGGATTCCCTCAACAAAAGATTTACAAACAATTACTACTAATAACATTAATCATACCTAGCCTACCTGTGCAACCATATGTCACTGCTGTGCAGGGATTACATAACTCCCTGTTGGTAACAGATTTGTGAAATTAACCAAACACTACAGGAGGATGGACAGCTGCTGGTTTCATTGATTGATTGTACTTAACAGCGGTAGGGGGGGGGAGTGAGGGGAGGGGAGAGAGAGGAAGGGGGGGGGGGCACCCACACCATTATTGTTATTTGCGATTCGATCGTGCCCTACTTTATCCATATTTAATTGTACAATTCTTTTGGGGAAAGCTACGGTCTTTCTCAAATATCATTTGGTGTTAGAAACAGTGAGCAGACGGCGGTAGCGCTATTAAATGTGATATATATATTATATAAGATGTTGACTTTGTTTTATTAAAATAAACAGTAAAATTTGTGAACAAACCAGTCTGATAGATTATTGTAATTAAAATTAAACGATTCATCTCAAAATGGCGACACCAAAAATTTAGTTTTCAGGAAAAAATTACACTTTTACAGCTCTAAAAGTCCTAACCAACTTTATAACTTTTTTACCGGAAACATATGCTTTATAATTAAGGCTTTATTAATTATTTTGATTGAGCGGTCAACTTTTAAAGAAACAACTCCACAAGCTTAGCCATTTGGTCTTGGAAACTCTAGCAATTCATGGCGTATGTACTATTATGAACGCGGACCCCATTTGCATAATTTCACCACGATCAAGTTGAATATAGTCTACGGAAAATAATCTTGATTTGCTTTTTGACATTTAAAGTTTTGTTACTGCTGATGCGGAGTACCAAATGCAAGAGACGTCACTTGCCATTCTAATGAGTCAGCTGAACTTTAAGTGGTTACAACGCTTTCATGATCATCTCCTTGCCGCGGGCTCATCAGTGGTGATTCTGTGACAAATATGTCAGCGTTGTATGGCTCTATGGTGTAAGCCTCGACAGTGGCACAGTTACAAAGTTTCCCTGACAGTTTTACATAAAAATCTTAATTGTTGTTAGCGTAAATCTGGTTTGGCTGCAGCTTAATACTCCATTCACTAAAGAACAGGCTGCCATAACACTAACTAATCACCATCCAGCATAATGTGATAGTGGAGAAGACAAATCTAACGTATCATACTTGGTTTTACAGTTTGTTACGGCATTCATTGACATAGAGGCAGCGCTAACCTTGCTTCTTCTTTGTTGACATTGCAGTTGGAAAGCATTTAGTAGATGACTCCATAATGCTATATTAGCAACTTTCGGATGCCCATATAGAGTCAGAGTAACACCATGACATATTTCTGTCACAAAAGTGCACTTTATTACGCGTTTGTGAAGTCAGCTGACCCTTGTGAGCAGCAGTCAATGGACCAGCTAAGTAAGTTAAACTACATCATGCTCTCTTTAGTTGCTGAAAACAGCAAAAATTGATTCTTTAAAATTATAATTCTCTCTCCAGAGAATAAAATAGTATTAGTGACAGCATTACCCTCTGGTATACCTAAGTATCACATCTCCATCTCAATAACTTACTCAAATTTATAGCGTGTTAGATATTAGCTGTTCAAATATGCAATGAATTGGTTCTGGTTAATTTTAAACCAAAAAAATTAACTGCAAAATAATTTTTTTATTAGCAAAAGTTTATAAGCTACGACATTGAGCACTTATTGGCGCTCACCTACATTAGAGCTCAACAAAACCCTACAACTAGTACTGGTACTACAACTAGTACAGGTACTACAACTAGTACAGGTACTACAACTAGTACAGGTACTACAACTAGTACTGGTACTACAGCTAGTACTGGTACTACAACTAGTACTGGTACTACAACTAGTACAGGTACTACAGCTAGTACAGGTACTACAACTAGTACTGGTACTACAACTAGTACTGGTACTACAGCTAGTACAGGTACTACAACTAGTACTGGTACTACAGCTAGTACTGGTACTACAACTAGTACTGGTACTACAACTAGTACTGGTACTACAACTAGTACTGGTACTACAACTAGTACTAGTACTACAACTAGTACTGGAATGTTACAAAGTAGCTAATTCCACTCCTGTACAACACCCATTTCGGGAAACTCTCTACAAAAGTTGTTAAGAGTGTATTATCCATTTTAGAGCATTTCAAGCCAAAATAAAGTCGTTTTTAAGCCAATAATAATCTTTAGAGAAACAAAAACACTTCAAACAACGCAAATTTTCGCTTTCAATGAAAAACATTTATTGGTATTTTATAATTTTAGCGAAAAAACTTTTAGATAAACAAAATGTTGAAGCATAATTTATTACCAAAACCATTTTTTTATTTTGGTAGAATTATTATGCTAAGAGCAACAATTTTCAAGTCGAGCTAAATAATAACAAAAGATCAGACTCGCTCACACAATCACAAAGTTTGGTACTGGCGTTGTGTGTCCGTTATCATTGTCTATAAAAGACAGCTGAGCAATGGCTGCAGGGAGTATATACTTTGATTATTCAGAAGTCGCCCATTCATTACCTAGGAGGGGTGCGCCCCGTAGCAAGACTTTAAATACACTTCAAAGTAAAGCTATAAGTATCTTACTAGCTGGCAGCAATATCCACTCGCTGCCAAGTCACAACTGCATAAATATGATTTGTTTTGCTCTCATACCACAAGGGAATTATAGCGGCAAATAGACATCGATGGCACTTGCTAGTTAGTGCCAGAGGCATACCTTCAACTACCTGCTTAGCATGCCAAACTATTCCAGAGAGAGTGCTGCACCAAAGACTACATAAACATTTTAGAATTGCTCGTAAGACACAGTATTTTAACTCTCGTAACCAAATGGTAAAAAAGAACTGTGCAAGACAGGTTGATAGCAACTCGTCTTGACAAGCACACATTTTGGCTCCAAGTTTTACATGCCAGTGAACGCTCACAGCAAATGAACAACACAAAGATTAAGCACGCCTGTCTCTTACAATTTTACGACAAATTTTGGACTTCTGAGCAAAACAAAGATCGCACCAATCAATCGGTAAGCGAAAAATGATTTTTTTACGTGACATTAAAAGACTACCCAGCTACCTGGAATAGGAAGTGTACGCTATAACAGAAACTCAAAAATGTAAAAAAATAATGGTTAAAAAAATACGCTCTAACAAATGAAATGCTTACATGTTGAGGCTGGAAATGAAAGCCCTCTAACAGTTACTGGATTCAGTGTTAAGTATCCAAGCTAGGTGATACTTTTACCATATTATATTAGATGGTGTGGTTATACAAGATATAGCAACAGACACTACACACTTACAGATGTCAAGTTGTTGTACACAAGAACACGTCATGCCTCCGTCTCCCAATAATAATGTCAGCCTATTGATTAGGGCAGCATTTAAGGACAGCGGATAGCGTATCATATTACCACTACATAGCCTCCCCTCCTTGCATATCCCTTTTATATGACTAATCAGCTTGTAATTAGTGCTGTCTACGTCCGCCTTAAGAGCTTGATTGGTTGACAGCTTGTGCACTTGTGTAACACAAGTGTATGTAATAGCATGTACACATGTAATGTAAGTGTGTGTAATAGCATGTACACATGTAATGTAAGTGTATGTAATAGCATGTACACATGTAACGTAAGTGTATGTAATAGCATGTACACATGTAATGTAAGTGTATGTAATAGCATGTACACATGTAATGTAAGTGTATGTAATAGCATGTACACATGTAATGTAAGTGTGTGTAATAGCATGTACACATGTAATGTAAGTGTATGTAATAGCATGTACACATGTAATGTAAGTGTATGTAATAGCATGTACACATGTAATGTAAGTGTATGTAATAGCATGTACACATGTAATGTAAGTGTATGTAATAGCATGTACACATGTAATGTAAGTGTATGTAATAGCATGTACACATGTAATGTAAGTGTATGTAATAGCATGTACACATGTAATGTAAGTGTATGTAATAGCATGTACACATGTAATGTAAGTGTATGTAATAGCATGTACACATGTAATGTAAGTGTATGTAATAGCATGTACGCATGTAATGTAAGTGTATGTAATAGCATGTACACATGTAATGTAAGTGTATGTAATAGCATGTACACATGTAATGTAAGTGTATGTAATAGCATGTACATATGTAATGTAAGTGTATGTAATAGCATGTACACATGTAATGTAAGTGTATGTAATAGCATGTACATATGTAATGTAAGTGTATGTAATAGCATGTACACATGTAATGTAAGTGTATGTAATAGCATGTACACATGTAATGTAAGTGTATGTAATAGCATGTACATATTATGTAGTTCAAGAACTAGGTATTTATAGGTCACAGGTAGTTATAGATCACAGGTAGTTATAGCAAACAGGTAGTTATAGGGGGGGGGGGGGAGTTATAAAACCGAAGATATTTTTATTTTTGACATTTTTAAATGGTCCAGTCAAAACTAATTTGTGCGAAGATCTTGCGTTGACACCAGGCTTTCATAACAAAGTACATTGAAGCTCACGAATTATACCAAGACGCACAATAAATTGCGATGATCTTTGGTTGGTTTAATATTGAAACTGGTTGCTCTATGGGTAAAATATGTCTGTTGGGTTGCACTTTATAAACAAGGCAAAAGCATTTTCCAGTTTTTACAACTTATTTTCTACAGTTTCTTAGTTCAATTAATCAGCTGTGTCACTTAAAAATAAGTCAATTATTAATTCAAAGAAAACGCACCTTTTATAATAACTATAAAATTATCCAATAGGATTTCTTGAACAAATAATACACGATGATATTATTATTACTATTGTTGATAAATATTATAATTAGCAATGGTTTTTGTTTTTTACCTCGAGAAAATATCCAATTGCTACTATAGTAATAACTTCTCCATCTATTTCATCCCACAAAAAATTATTGGATTTTATAATTATTGTTATTTGCTTTAATTTTTCCCATTATCAGCAACGTATTTTTTACGATTAAAATATGTACTATTACTCATTACCAGCTAATGTTGTTTTGTCTAGTTTTTCCTTGTTCAGGCATTATTAACTTAGTTTATGACAACAGTGATAACACTGTTAGTTTATGACAACAGTGATAACACTGTTAGAAATAATCACACCAAAAGTTTGCTACCAAATTTATCATCATTGGTGAGTTTAAGCCAATAAAAATGATAGATCTTCATCATATTATCGTTGTGTTATCATTATTTAATAATACTGCTATTTGATTTTATTATTACCACAAACTCTGCTGTTAGGTATTTTCTTGTTGATTACCCTTGATAATTATTGTATGCTTTCCTGACAAAATTGTTATTAAAGTGAATAAATGGCCACAGACGTAGCTTACCACAGTAGGAGGCGGCAGGGGAGGAAGTGACCTAGGAAGGATACGATCACAAGAGAAGATGACAACGAGAGGAGGCGACCACGGAAGGAGGCAACCATGGAAGGAGATCAAAGGAAAAGGGGCTGGAGAGAAGGGCAACGATTTGTTTGATTATACATACCAGTTCATTGTTGTTACAACGGGTAATCGTAAGTGAGAGTTATAAGTTTGATGGCCGGACATAAAATGTGCTGCTGACTCCTCAGAGTAGAGTTGGCAGCTCGCTAATTAAGTGGAGCAAACAATCGTCAAATTAAGAAATTGCTAGAAAAAGCGATAAACAGAACCAATTCTGTTGAACCCCAGCGATGAAAGGTTTGCTAGGTAGTGTAGAATTAAATGTATATAAATTGTTGCATACCTCTGCCTCCCACAAACTGCATGCTGACACAGCTGTCACATGATTTGGCCTCTCCCTAGATCTGACAGGGTTCATGCACCTTGATGTCACGTGTCAGTCTTTCTTTTATCTCAATTACGAGAGCAATCAGATAAAGAATGGCAAAAATAACAACTAATTTATAAATTTGATATCTTCATTATATTTGTGTTACTAGAGTTTCAGTAAAACTGTCGAAGTTTTATGAACTGTTAGTTTAGATTAATAGCTCTGCTGAGTATTTAGTCATGTGATCCAGCACACTTGCATTGGTGTCTTCATCATCCATTGTGGATGGCTGAGTGACATCTTGTGGCATGTGCTCCATGTGATATGTATCATCGTGTGGCTCCATCAATTGACTTATCGATAACTTTCATGGCTTTTCACTTTACAACTTTCACATGTGCTCTTGCTGTCATTGCCATATAATTCATTATGGTAACTTTGTTGGCCAGCAACATTTGTCGAGCGATGGAGATCAGTGTCTCTATCACAGTTTACATATTCACAAAAAGCTCCTACTTCAGGGCCATTGAAACCTTTGCACTTCGTCTTGCACGGCTTTTCTTGTCTTCTCCTTTCACCTGCGTCTTTAGTTTTATTGTCAAAACACAATTTAGGAATTTTGAGAACAACTTCATCTTCATCTTTGAGTAGCATCTCCTAGAAATGACACTCCAATTATGACAATGGTACGACAACGTAAATAGCAAACGTGAGCCAAACTGTAACATATATTTGTCTATTTCAGATGTTTCTTTAACATTCTACACACAAAACATTAGATGAGAATGTTCCATAGGTAAGCCTGGTCAGAGCTCCGACCTTATCAAGCTCTATCACCTTAATTAAAACCATGAGACTTCAGTTTATAAATAATCTCATCCACAAAGTGTCCACAGAACCGTTGCATAAATTATTCTTTGCACTTTTCTCAGTAAGCGAAATGAAACTACGATGCCTCTGGGCAACCAATACACAAACTTGCAAATAAAATATCTATTCAAATAAAAAAAATGACTAAGTATTTGGTTCCATGAATGAACACGTTAGCACTGAGTAAAGTCAGCTATACTAACCCAACCTCCTATGGTCTCCAAGCCTTCATCGATTCCATATTGTCTGTAAAAATTGACAAACCACTCCAACAACTCTGTCACTCTTGCGTCATCGCGATGTTGGTTAGCTACACGCACCAGGTCCATGAACAACAACAATCCCTGCATAGAAAAACACACCATGTACTTCCAGAAAGACTTTTTAGTGCTGCATGGTCCACAGGCTATTTTAAGTTGCTCTATCCAATACTGCTAGCAACAAAGCTTTCTTGGGCAGAAGATAGTTGAAAGAAAGCTTACAAGCTGGAAAGTGTTAACATAACATCTCAGCATTTGCTTGTTTAATGGCCAACATAGGAGTTTTCTGCAGACAAGAAGCACGCAACAGCTCTGAGCAGATATAAACTCTATGGACTGTTTCATCAAACACCAATGATACATACCAAGTTCTAGTACAACGAACAACCCAAAAACTTCTTATTTTAATACTAAGTTTGCATAGACCTGATCTGGTGACAACTGAATGTGCAACGTCCTGCTTCCACTTCACATCTGGTCCACAGCAGATTTATGGTCAGTAACAATAATGTGTGCGGGTTTAGGATACCGTAGTCTTAATACAGCTAAACTCAACTAACATCAATCAATTTTTAAAATAAAGTTTTTGATTTTGACTTGACTAAAAATGAGAGCCAAACAAAAATATTTCTAAGTTACATTCTAACTGGATCATACAAAACAGACCTAAGAAAACTAAAAAGAAACAAAAGACCTTGAGTATGTCCCCCAAATGGTAAAACTAAATGAAAACCACTCACTTTACACAGAGATGTGTTTGAATAACCAATTCTGAAAACTCATTTTTTCAAACGGTCATTTCAAAAACGGCAAAGCTTTAAAGAAATATGTGTTACAAGGTCTTTATCAAGCAAGTTTTAGACCTGGGAGCTTGTGGTCATTTCGTTTTAGTGATATTATTGACCGTAAAAATAGAATTAAATAATAATAAATGATAATAATAACAAAGTCTTAAAAATATGGTATTTCTCTGGTAAAGCCAGTAAAATCTCCACCAAGAGATACTACTTTGGTCTGTTACTCATGAATGGGAATTAGACTGATCAGTTATTTTATTGGTAAACTGAACCCAGATACAAATCACTTGTTATCATATACCTTACCAGCGCAGCTCTACTGATGTCATATCTTACCAGTACAGCTCTACCAATGTCATATCTTACCAGCGCAGCTCTACCACTGTCATATCTTACCAGCACAGCTCTACCACTGTCATATCTTACCAGCACAGCTCTACCACTGTCATATCTTACCAGCACAGCTCTACCGATGTCATATCTTACCAGCACAGCTCTACCGATGTCAATTTTTGTATCTAGTTGGTCTTCACTGAGAAACAATCTCTTCATAAAACTGTAGTAGTTAGCCTGAGCTTTCGCAGACTTCAGGTGGGTTGAGACGTCACATTTTACTTGCGTTAAAATTTGAACGTATTTGTCTTTCATCAGCATGCACAACTCTACAAACCAACGAGCATTGAAACCAAAAGGTAACTCATGCCAATTTCCAAAACTTGCAGAAAAGCTATGATTTGAGAAATTTTTATACAGATGGAGAATTTTCATCTATTTGTAGTTTTTTTATGGCAGTGCCGGTGGATCGAGTCTACAAAAAGCACAGCCGGAGAAGCCAAGGTAAACATGTGGAGCAGTTTTGATAAATTTTGTTGTATTTCTCTGGAGACTTGAAGAAATAAGAATAATCTTGGTATTGTTAGCAGAGGCTGATTAAACTAAGTCACATAATTGCTCAATAAAAAAATTAATGTCAAAGTTGTTATCTCTAAAAGACGTGCTACTTCTTGCGACAAAACTGATGTAAACTAAACTTTGTTATTGAGAGAAATACAATATGCATTTTCATTCATCTATAAGTTTTATTTTAAAAAAGAAGAACCTAAGTAACTGTGAACGTTTGTTTCAAATGTGCACATACTGTTACGTGATACATAATGCATAAATTTTATCCTCATGACGATGAACATTACTCAATGGTTTATAATTTAGGTTTTCGTTTTTTTGTACCAGATATCTTAGATAAATAACAGTACACCTTTTATTTCTCTGCATCATTAAGCTGCCCATGCTTACACCAATCTAATAAACTCTTGCACTGACAGGAATCAATACAAACACTAAACTGCTGCCAGTGACTCTGGACTGCTGCCAGTGACTCTGGACTGCTGCCAGTGACTCTAGACTGCTGCCAGTGACTCTGGACTGCTGCCAGTGACTCTGGACTGCTGCCAGTGACTCTGGACTGCTGCCAGTGACTCTGAACTGCTGCCAGTGACTCTGGACTGCTGCCAGTGACTCTAGACTGCTGCCAGTGACTCTGGTACTATCAGATTCTCACCAAATGTCAAAATGCGAGGCTCAGTCATTTTTATTGTTCTCCAGTTTTCTTCATTCACATTTAGGTTAGCCATGACCCTCATCAGAGACTTACAACACTTGTTCTCATTAACACTGAAAAATTTTATCCATATAAGTAACTTCTTGAATTAATTTCTCTTTAATATTTATATTTATATCTATTTTGTTACATTAAACAAGGTTCAATTGAAAGTATTGTTTTTGAAACCTTGAGTAGACACAGCTCCTATATACTGTTTTGCCACACTGTTTTCATTCAATTTACCTACGCGGAAATTTCAACTTTTACTGCAAAATCTCTTGCTATTGAGAACAAAACACAAAAATTTTGCGTCGCTCATTTTTCTATTGTAGCTAACAATTTTGCTTGATGGAATTAACTAGCAATGATTGGTTAACCAGTTTTACAACTATATTAGCTTCAGATCTTACGGCTTGGGTGCTTTTACTAATTCTAGAACCTCTTGTATACATTATTTTTGCACATGACAACTACAATAGTTGTTGGACAGGAGATTTTCCCATTTTTATGGAATGTGTGTAATTGTAAGTGTAAACAATGGAAGGGCTCTGCTTGAACAACAGGTCTGGAGGACTCTGAACACTTTAGAATGAGTAGTTGGCTCAGTAACTTCATTTTTATAGAAAAAACGATTTCTACAAGATAAATTTTTATTGTAACAATAATTGGTTTTCATCAAAAATTTTGAAGAGACGGAAAAATATTTTAGCAAACGAAAAATGCCTGAAACAACGCGATAGACAACAACTGTAGGCAACTTTATGTATGAGTGAATATCGTAATTAGAGCAAATCAAATCTCCTCTATAGCTATTTCTACTGCTGAGGGAATGACATTAAAGCTGTTTTAATGCCTCAGTTACCAAGTAGTACAAAGCCTACAACCACTAGAAGCATGCTGCTCTATCACTATAGTACAATCATCTACAGAATCTTAAATAATAGTTTAAAAAAAACCGCTAACATAGTTTATAAGTCCTACAAACAATAATTTTCTTTGAATTATTTCAGCAATATTGAAAGAAACTATTACTTAACGTACACATAATGTGGCAGTAGCACAAATACTAAGAATCAGTGCAAGACCTGGAATGTCATGTAACGATTGAAAGAAGCACTTCTTTTTAATACTCTTACTGAAAGTTTTAATCAGATTAATCTTCATTGGTGCATTTCTTAATCTTCAGTTAACAGCAGTTGTTCAAGGTGCTAGCAATAACTATATACGGCACAAGCTTTTGCTCATGAACAAGCATTTAATTTGCAAGAACAAAAAAAAGTTTAAAAGTTGAAAATACATGTTAGCTAAATTGTGTTGTGCTCTGATGGGGGCTAAATATTATAAGAAATAGTTTGTTGTACATCCTTCTGTTATATGAAAAAAATACTCTCCACTCGGCGTTTTTTTCGAAAGTTGATTTCGCAACAGCCTTATTTTTTAATGAGTTCTGGTGTTGGCAGTTTTTTCCTAAAATAGCTCAAACCATAAAATTGATTATTTGTATTTAAAAAACTGGAAAAAAAACATTTGTCATCAGCGCGGGATTAATTTGGCACAAAAACAATCTCATAAAATAATCTTATTCTATCTAGAATTATCATTTTTAATAACAAACCATTTGGCAGCAAAGAACCATGCCATATCACTTGTACTGATTTTATCATTGCATCGTGATTGTCTTTTACAACTTGTGCATTCTCTTCTCTCCATTTCTGACTCATAGTATGAAGGCCCAGCCTGAGTAAAACACGAGCGCTTGTGGCAAGACCAGCTTGCAAATGTCACCGATTAATTTTATCGGTTATTTTATAGTAGAGAATATTTTGCATACTTCAAATAGTTAATGCTAGGACAGACGATGTCCCTGTTCATAACTATCGAATATGCCTGAGTTAGAGGGTCTCAGGTATGTCAGTGTTCTACCACATGAGAGAGATTGTAAGAGCTCCTGAGCAAGGTACAATAACTCCACAATACACTGTGCATTGTTTCATTATTTTAGTGAAGCAGTGACTTCTTTTCAGATTTAGCAATCCATCTTTTTGTACAAAATTTAAAATTGTGTATTATCTTTTTCATTTCCAAACATAAAAAACATGAAAATAGTTCATGAATAAAACTTAAAAATTTGCTTTTTACTGAAATTGCGTATTTATTCTGAAATTTTTGGCCCAGAATCTGAAAAATTTTGGGGGTTTGAGGCCAAAAAGGGCTCCCCAAAAACCCTTTTCTCTAAATCCTAGTGTGCACATGATAAGAGATTTAACATAAAGAGCTTGCAATCTAAATACTGCAGTTACAGTTATTAAAAAATCACGAAAGGGCTGTGTGTGTTTCCAAGAATTGTTTCACCAAACAGATCTCGACTTTGCACAAGTTTTTATGGTATTATAGGGAACAATACAGGCAAAATTAAACTAATGTAACTCCAAACTGAGTAGCATGAAATCTGGTATCAGATTACAACAATCATTACAAGTTGAAAGAAACAGAATTCTACAAGCAGAAAGTAGACTCCTACTGTTTCATCTCTCTTGGCAGCAACCTGCTGACAGAGGAAACTAAGGTATCGCACCATATATTAGTCAATGATGTCGATGAACCACGCATAATGCAGTTATAATAAATATTATTACAGTTGACAAGCAAAGCTATACAAATAACTAAAATAAGATTTCTTAAATGCGCTTAAAGGTCTTCGCACCTGGTGACACGCAGCCCACCGTAGCATCTCTCACTTGAGCTCCAACAAAAATATACTTGAGTTTGGCTACGGCTAGTTTGTGTATCTTTACACTGTGCTCTCTGGCAAAATGTTTTTTCTGTCACACAACTTAAGGCTCAGTTTTGATCAGTCGTTAGATTGATGCTGTTATTATTAAATGTATCGTCACAGCCCTAAATGGACAAGTTGTCACAGCCCTAGATAGACATGTTGCCGTAGTCCTAGATGGCTGTAAATCCATTATCATTATCATTATTGTTAATGGATGTTAAATACAATGCTTGCGGTCCATTGACAAGATTCAACAATCAGACGGCGGTTTGTTCATGTGGTCTTGTAGTACGACAGCTCACACAGGGTAAAGTCTGCATTGCACAGCGGCTTCTACAATGGTAAGTGTGACTTGTTTGGTTAAACTCTGGACTAGATATTATTGCTGGTTTTGGATTATTCAATGGTGCAAATTTTTTAATTAATCATTACAGCTAAAAGTTGAATACAAGTGTTAAGACGTGCACATGGTAAAGAAATACCTAATAAAATTTATTCATGAGATAGCCATTTCTTCTATCTTGTCATTGCACACAAAACATACTGATCAATGTTTAGCACTTATTTTATCACTATTTTTTGAAAACTGCAAATGATTCTTTAAAAGTCAAGTTAGAGGACTGGAGACAGCAAAGAAAATTATGTAAACGAGCCATTGGGTAGATGAACTGTCAATTACTGTCTATGCTAATTATATCACCATTAAATCTTTAATCTAAAAAAAACATACAGAAAAAACAATGAATAGTAAACGAGCTCACAAAATTATTGCAGTTTACACGGAGGGGAAGGGCAATGGCGCGGGTGAGGAGGTGGGGAGTATGCAGAGCTAGTGTTATGATCCTTTTAATAATAACAAGTAAGTTGAAAGGAGTTTCCCACGCAGAAATAAACAAGGCAGCAATGACTACGCCAGATTGAATTATATACGATTATATATGATGGTACGTTTTAGATTGTTATTTAATTTGTTCTTATATTCTTGTTTATCTGTTTTAAAATCCATTCAGAAGAAAGACAACATATTAGTTTCAAAGTAAAAATTAAAAATGCTACCTTCAAAAAGGTTTAAAATAGCAACTTGAATTAATAAAAAAGAGGCAATTATTTATGTATTTTCAAAAAACGAAAACGCACATTTCCTCAGATAATGTGACCAGATACTTTAAAAATTATCGATAGTTGTATGTTTGTAACATCAATGCCAAAGACAGTATTTTATATAAACTTCTCTCTGGCATTTTTAAATAAACATCACGTATGGACTCAGAAATCATGTCCTTTGCACCTAGTTTGATAGTTTTTCTTTGGGGAGTCTTTTTTCAAAAATGGTGAAAGCTTTCAGTCTATTTATATTTCCAGCCAAAAGAATCAATTACCTTAAAATCATGCAACTTCTGCTGTATGTACTCTCATTGGTGCTATTCCCATTAATTACAGGAGCTTGTTTATAAACTACAATTCTTAAGCTACAACATAAAGCGACCCAAACTATGTTTAACAGGCATGACAAAAATTGACAACCAGAACAGCTAAAAAAGGCCAAAAAAGGTAAAAAAAAACAGTGCTGTCAATGACACAAAAAATGTGGAAGGGAATTTTCTGATGTCCATCTGTATTGTTTGATTGCAAAAAACAAAAGCTTGCTATTATAAGGTCCTTGCTGGACAGTTTCAGCTGTATTTATAATATGAGGCCCTCTGAGCTGGAACTTGGTCTCTGGTGGCTGAAGGTTGCTCACTGCACTTACATAAACGAGGTTTTGTGGCCCAAGGAATGTGTCAGGCACTTGCACAAAACAATTGGTTAGTCAGCGATAGTTGGTTTATGACACACAATTCAGAGTCTATTGATAACGATGTTACATATTGAAAACAATTATCTCTGATTCATATATCCAAGTACGGAAAGTATAGATAGTATCCCGATGAACTACAGCAGCACCACTGTCTCTACAGCACCATTGTCTCTACAGCAGCACTGTCTCTACAGCACCACTGTCTCTACAGCACCACTGTCTCTACAGCACCACTGTCTCTACAGCACCACTGTCTCTACAGCAGCACTGTCTCTACAGCACCACTGTCTCTACAGCACCACTGTCTCTACAACACCACTGTCTCTACAGCACCACTGTCTCTACAGCACCACTGTCTCTACAGCACCACTGTCTCTACAGCACCACTGTCTCTACAGCAGCACTGTCTCTACAGCAGCACTGTCTCTACAGCACCACTGTCTCTACACCACCACTGTCTCTACAGCACCATTGTCTCTACAGCACCACTGTCTCTACAGCACCACTGTCTCTACAGCACCACTGTCTCTACAACACCACTGTCTCTACAGCACCACTGTCTCTACAGCACCACTGTCTCTACAGCACCACTGTCTCTACAGTACCACTGTCTCTACAGCACCATTGTCTCTACAGCACCACTGTCTCTACAGCACCACTGTCTCTACAGCACCACTGTCTCTACAGCACCACTGTCTCTACAGCAGCACTGTCTCTACAGCACCATTGTCTCTACAGTACCACTGTCTCTACAGCAGCACTGTCTCTACAGCACCACTGTCTCTACAGCACCACTGTCTCTACAGCACCACCACTGTCTCTACAGCACCACTGTCTCTACAGCACCACTGTCTCTACAGCACCACTGTCTCTACAGCACCACTGTCTCTACAGCACCACTGTCTCTACAGCACCACTGTCTCTACAGCACCACTGTCTCTACAGCACCACTGTCTCTACAGCAGCACTGTCTCTACATCAGCACTGTCTCTACAGCACTGTCTCTACAGCAGCACTGTCTCTACAGCACCACTGTCTCTACAGCACCACTGTCTCTACAGCACCACTGTCTCTACAGCAGCACCACTGTCTCTACAGCACTGTCTCTACAGCAGCACTGTCTCTACATCAGCACTGTCTCTACAGCACTGTCTCTACAGCAGCACTGTCTCTACAGCACCACTGTCTCTACAGCACCACTGTCTCTACAGCACCACTGTCTCTACAGCACCACCACTGTCTCTACAGCACCACTGTCTCTACAGTACCACTGTCTCTACAGCACCACTGTCTCTACAGCACCACTGTCTCTACAGCACCACTGTCTGTACAGCAGCACTATCTCTACAGCACCACTGTCTCTACAGTACCACCACTGTCTCTACAGCACCACTGTCTCTACAGCACCACTGTCTCTACAGCACCACTGTCTCTACAGCACCACTGTCTCTACAGCAGCACTGTCTCTACAGCAGCACTGTCTCTACAGCACCACTGTCTCTACACCACCACTGTCTCTACAGCACCACTGTCTCTACAGCACCACTGTCTCTACAGCACCACTGTCTCTACAGCACCACTGTCTGTACAGCAGCACTATCTCTACAGCACCACTGTCTCTACAGCACTGTCTCTACAGCAGCACTGTCTCTACATCAGCACTGTCTCTACAGCACTGTCTCTACAGCAGCACTGTCTCTACAGCACCACTGTCTCTACAGCACCACTGTCTCTACAGCACCACTGTCTCTACAGCACCACCACTGTCTCTACAGCACCACTGTCTCTACACCACCACTGTCTCTACAGCACCACTGTCTCTACAGCACCACTGTCTCTACAGCACCACTGTCTGTACAGCAGCACTATCTCTACAGCACCACTGTCTCTACAGTACCACCACTGTCTCTACAGCACCACTGTCTCTACAGCACCACTGTCTCTACAGCACCACCACTGTCTCTACAGCACCACTGTCTCTACAGCACCACTGTCTCTACAGCACCACTGTCCCTACAGCAGCACTGTCTCTACAGCACCACTGTCCCTACAGCAGCACTGTCTCTACAGCACCACTGTCTCTACAGCACCACTGTCTCTACAGCACCACTGTCTCTACAGCAGCACTGTCTCTACAGCAGCACTGTCTCTACACCACCACTGTCTCTACACCACCACTGTCTCTACAGTACCACTGTCTCTACAGCACCACTGTCTCTACAGTACCACTGTCTCTACAGCACCACTGTCTCTACAGTACCACTGTCTCTACAGCACCACTGTCTCTACAGCACCACTGTCTCTACACCACCACTGTCTCTACAGCAGCACTGTCTCTACAGCACCACTGTCTCTACAGCACCACTGTCTCTACACCACCACTGTCTCTACAGCAGCACTGTCTCTACAGCACCACTGTCTCTACAGCACCACTGTCTCTACAGCACCACCACTGTCTCTACAGCACCACTGTCTCTACAGCACCACTGTCTCTACAGCACCACTGTCTCTACAGCACCACCACTGTCTCTACAGCACCACTGTCTCTACAGCACCACTGTCTCTACAGCACCACTGTCTCTACAGCACCACTGTCTCTACACCACCACTGTCTCTACACCACCACTGTCTCTACAGCACCACTGTCTCTACAGCAGCACTGTCTCTACAGCACCACTGTCTCTACAGCACCACTGTCTCTACAGCAGCACTGTCTCTACAGCAGCACTGTCTCTACAGCAGCACTGTCTCTACACCACCACTGTCTCTACAGCACCATTGTCTCTACAGCACCACTGACTCTACACCACCACTGTCTCTACACCACCACTGTCTCTACAGCACCACTGTCTCTACAGCACCACTGTCTCTACAGCACCACTGTCTCTACAGCAGCACTGTCTCTACAGCACCACTGTCTCTACAGCAGCACTGTCTCTACACCACCACTGTCTCTACAGCACCACTGTCTCTACACCACCACTGTCTCTACAGCAGCACTGTCTCTACAGCACCACTGTCTCTACAGCACCACTGTCTCTACAGCACCACTGTCTCTACAGCAGCACTGTCTCTACAGCACCACTGTCTCTACAGCACCACTGTCTCTACAGCAGCACTGTCTCTACAGCAGCACTGTCTCTACAGCACCACTGTCTCTACACCACCACTGTCTCTACAGCAGCACTGTCTCTACAGCAGCACTGTCTCTACACCACCACTGTCTCTACAGCACCACTGTCTCTACAGCACCACTGACTCTACACCACCACTGTCTCTACAGCAGCACTGTCTCTACAGCAGCACTGTCTCTACACCACCACTGTCTCTACAGCACCACTGTCTCTACAGCACCACTGTCTCTACAGCACTGTCTCTACACCACCACTGTCTCTACAGCACCACTGTCTCTACAGCACCACTGCCTCTACAGCAGCAGCACTGTCTCTACACCACCACTGTCTCTACAGCACCACTGTCTCTACAGCACCACTGTCTCTACAGCACCACTGTCTCTACAGCAGCAGCACTGTCTCTACACCACCACTGTCTCTACAGCACCACTGTCTCTACAGCACCACTGACTCTACACCACCACTGTCTCTACAGCAGCACTGTCTCTACAGCACCACTGTCTCTACAGCATCACTGTCTCTACAGCACCACTGTCTCTACACCACCACTGTCTCTACAGCACTGTCTCTACAGCAGCACTGTCTCTACAGCACCACTGTCTCTACAGCAGCACTGTCTCTACAGCACCACTGTCTCTACAGCACCACTGTCTCTACAGCACCACTGTCTCTACAGCAGCACTGTCTCTACAGCACCACTGTCTCTACAGCACCACTGTCTCTACAGCAGCACTGTCTCTACAGCAGCACTGTCTCTACAGCAGCACTGTCTCTACACCACCACTGTCTCTACAGCAGCACTGTCTCTACACCACCACTGTCTCTACAGCAGCACTGTCTCTGCAGCACCACTGTCTCTACAGCAGCACTGTCTCTACACCACCACTGTCTCTACAGCACTGTCTCTACAGTACCACTGTCTCTACAGCACCACTGTCTCTACAGCACCACTGTCTCTACACCACCACTGTCTCTACAGCAGCACTGTCTCTACAGCACCACTGTCTCTACAGCACCACTGTCTCTACAGCAGCACTGTCTCTACAGCACCACTGTCTCTACAGCAGCACTGTCTCTACAGCAGCACTGTCTCTACAGCAGCACTGTCTCTACAGCAGCACTGTCTCTACACCACCACTGTCTCTACAGCAGCACTGTCTCTACACCACCACTGTCTCTACAGCAGCACTGTCTCTACAGCACCACTGTCTCTACAGCAGCACTGTCTCTACACCACCACTGTCTCTACAGCACTGTCTCTACAGTACCACTGTCTCTACAGCACCACTGTCTCTACAGCACCACTGTCTCTACAGCAGCACTGTCTCTACAGCACCACTGTCTCTACAGCACCACTGTCTCTACAGCACCACTGTCTCTACAGCACCACTGTCTCTACACCACCACTGTCTCTACAGCACCACTGTCTCTACAGCAGCACTGTCTCTACAGCACCACTGTCTCTACAGCACCACTGTCTCTACAGCACCACTGTCTCTACACCACCACTGTCTCTACAGCACCACTGACTTTACAGCAGCACTGTCTCTACAGCACCACTGTCTCTACAGCACCACTGTCTCTACAGCACCACTGTCTCTACAGCACCACTGTCTCTACAGCACCACTGTCTCTACAGCACCACTGTCTCTACACCACCACTGTCTCTACAGCAGCACTGTCTCTACAGCACCACTGTCTCTACAGCACCACTGTCTCTACAGTACCACTGTCTCTACAGCAGCACTGTCTCTACAGCACCACTGTCTCTACAGCACCACTGTCTCTACACCACCACTGTCTCTACAGCACCACTGACTTTACAGCAGCACTGTCTCTACAGCACCACTGTCTCTACAGCACCACTGTCTCTACAGCACCACTGTCTCTACAGCACCACTGTCTCTACAGCACCACTGTCTCTACACCACCACTGTCTCTACAGCACCACTGACTTTACAGCAGCACTGTCTCTACAGCACCACTGTCTCTACAGCACCACTGTCTCTACAGCACCACTGTCTCTACAGCACCACTGTCTCTACAGCACCACTGTCTCTACAGCACCACTGTCTCTACAGCAAGTATATGATGCGTAGAGGTCATCTACCCTGCTGTTTTAAGACTTCAAACAGCTTACAGCAGATAAAACGGATATCCCACATATTCCATATTAATTCACTTAAGTTTCAGGTGAACTATTGAGCAAATACCTTGAAAAATACAATAAATAACAGCTGTCAAGGGCTTTTAGTTGTTTGCAGAGCCATTCGATAACTTAAACAAATGAGTGTGTGCGACTAAGTGCAGACACATGGATTGTTTTGAATCCCTATCCCTTTTAGAGTAAGAGTTGTCCTCTCTTCGGCAGCTTGAAGTTACTGGAGATTGCTGTAATAACCAAAGGGATAATGCTTCTTAAAATACAAACTAGTTCACACCAAGTTTTAAAAATTATTCTCTGCTTTTTCGAATACTTTTTATTAACGTTGTCGTGTTTTGTTGCGATCAAGTTGCAAAAAAGTCAGAGTTGGGCTTCATTGAGACTGGGGACAAATAAAGGTCACCAAAAACTACCAGTAAACTATATATTCTATTTTATCTTTCCTTTATCACATTCTTTTGAGTCTGACATTGCTTGCCTCTGACATAGATGTAACTGCAGCTCAAGATAGTGGCTCCGTAGCAAGCATCTCAACTCCAGCTGTTCTGCTGACGCTAATTACATATTTTGTTTTATTTCAGCTGATGACCAAGAAAATACAAATAGAAGTCATTGAACTTTATGGTGAGGTCAATAGCCTGGGATTTCACATCTTTGGTGGAAAAAGTACTGGAGTTGCGGTGCAGGCAATCATAGCTCATGGTACAGCACACAGGGTATGTAGTAGTACTATCTACCTCTGTAGTTTGGTATCGCCAACAGTAGTACTCAATGCTTGCTGTTAGGTTCTCTTCTACATACTCGTTACGCAATCATCTACTAACTACTAGGTGCATACATTGCGTTAGTTGCGCAGAATAGTATAAATGAAAGTTTATCATTTCAAGTTTCACATTTTATGGGTTAAGAAATGTTACAATAACAGAAACCAACTACATTTAGTTTGTGTGTATGTTTTTAACAGACACATTATCTTACACAAACAACATTAAATTTTTTTTGGATTTTTGTGAAAAGCGTACTATGGTAGTACCAATGCACCAGACATGCAGCTACCTCTAGCTGTATCCCCAAGATATCGTTCCTATATGTGCATATGATATTTCAGGATGGACGCTTGAGACAAGATGACCATATTGTTCAGATAAATAAATCCAATGTGAGAGGTTGGTTACACATTGTTAATACTTACAGGTTTACTTGTCTCCATTGTGGTCTGGTTTACTTATGTTAACTTGAAAGCATTGCATCACCTTTGGTTACTGTCATACTCTAATGCCATGTTTTCATTGAAGGGCTAGGAAGTGAACATGTTGCAGCTGTGCTAAGGCTACAAAAAGGCCCGTCTGTGAGTTTCGTTATCGCTAGATCTGTTGGTAAAGATCTTCCCCCGACCAGAGAGGACGCCATTGTCATCCCAACGGTTGACCTAGATGAATACCTCGAAGAAAACTTTGCCCCAGAAAGTGACAGCGACAGCGAGAGCACAAGTACAAAAAGTGGTGAAAAAAGCGATCATGTCAACGAACTCGAAACTGAAGAGAGGAGCAGAAGAAGGAGGAATAAGAGGAGGATTGTACAAAGAATGGATTCAGAGCCGTTGGAGCTGAGATAAATACATATATCTATGAGTAGCTAAGATGGCCGTCGATTGTCTGTGTATTGACAGCTGTTTGCTAGTTAGACAATGCATTCAGATGCTGTGCTATACTACATCGTACAAATATTTTCCACTGTTTGAGATTTGCAAAAGTTTTGCAACATTTTAGCAAATAGACTTATTATGATCACTTTTCTGAATACTTGGGATGCTTTTGGGTACCTTACGCCTAGAGATCAAGTGTGAAATTGAAGTTGCACGTCGAAAACCCCATCGTGCTGAGTGCAAATAAGCCCTACCAGTTCTATACTCCGTCAGTTTCGAACCATGACCACGGGATGAGCACACAACAGGGGGTAAATATATTATAACAAAGAGCAACCTGAATGTAATTAATTTTGATTCACAGAATGTGGGCTCACTTTAGCTATAGGATTTCTAAGGAGCGTGTATGATTCAAATGAATTAGCTTCATCAATGAGGTCTCAACGACTACCCTATGCATGATGTATCCAAAAGCGGCCTAAAATTATCTCCCACATTTACAAGGAGTTTTGAGTGTAGACAATTACTAAGATATAACTAAAATAATATGATGTGGTTATTTGCAATTCATTCACGCAAAGCAAATAGCAGTGAAAAAAACAGTTTATTTTGCTGTAGTGAACTGCTAGTTTCATTTTACTATTCACACAAGCAGTAAATGATAAATTACAATATTACTGCATCCTAGAAGTAGCAGATTAAACAAAGATCATTTTGGTACATCAAGAGTTATCTTACCTTGCACTTTCAGAACCGCCGTCGGCTAAATACTGTAAAGTATGGTGGCTGATAGCTGAAAGCTGATAAAGGCATGACAACTCCGGAGCAAGCATGCGACTTTGATAGTTCAAGGCATGACAACTCCTGAGCAGACGAAAGGGTCATTCTAGCCGGGGCGGCTCTCAAGGGGTGGGGTTTGTAGTTGTGGGCGGAGATCACATCAGAGAGCCACCCTGGCTAGGGTCATTCGTTGATCTAAGCTGATGGCTGCTATTCGCTAGCAGCATCAACGTGCATATATGATTGGTTGTTCTTAATGACCTTTTTTCCCACGTGGGCCGCTTTCTTTCTATTGCCTTTCTGTAGTTTCATGTCATTCTTCTACACTACGACCGCAGCAGATTTTTTTTATGTGAGAAAATTATTAGCATCGCTAGCTTTTTTCTGCATTCGCTGTTCTTACATGCAGATCAGCACTAGATTATACTCCGTGATTTTATTTGTTTCTAGTCAGATTTGTGGTTGCGGTGCCTGCTCAGTGAGTTAGAATTAAATTACTGAGTCAGTCAGAAGAAAAAAAATATTATTATTAATTTATTATTATTATTTATTAATTATTATAGGAATAAAAACAAAAAACAATTAGTAAATGAAAAACAAACGTAATATATAGCATATGATGTATGACGGAATAATAATCTTTTGAAAATTATTATTATTATTGTCGGCTATTAAATAATAATAAAGAAAAAAATCGTCATCTTTTTCTTCATCATTAATTAAATTATTATTATTAATAATTATTACTACTACTTGTTCGAGTTCGTTAATTTCGGACACTACGACAACAACAAACATTACTACTTCACCGTTGTTTGATGAGAACAAACCTGTTACACACTATCCCTCCATCACCGCGTTTCTTATGCAATGATTTTCACTAATTCCACCTCTCATCATCATAACAATAATGATCACCCTAGCAAAAAGCACAGAGATGCCAATGGAGATGGTGATGACGATATTCGCAGCAATGATAGTGGTGAAGGAGGAAGCAGTGAAGATGTTCAATACTGTTTCATTAACGTGGGAAGGGCAGCTGGAAAGGTTGGTTGGTTTCTGTTTATTGATTGATTGAGATGGGTGTAGTTAAGTTACCAATCCCAGTAGTAGGGATATTACTAATATTACTAACAATATTTTTGTTTATTATTTATTATAATTATTACTAGGATGATTATTATTTTTACATGATTTGTTGACAACGCAGCAACTCAGTTGTAGCAGCCGTGATGGATGATATTAATTTAAATTAATATTAAGTATTATTATTATTGGTTATTATTAATTGCATAGATAGATGATGACTAACATTTAGTTTGTTGCTGAATTCTGATTTACTTACTACGATTTATTGTTATAATTATCATGCGGATCAGAATGCTTTATAATTTTTGTAATCTAACTCCAATTACTGTTTGTTGAAACTATATGAAAACCAGCTCACTAATGGTGAAAACACGTAAAAGGCAGCTCCTAACGGACAAAAATTTTGCACGTTAAAATCGATTATTCTGTTTTTGATTCAACTTTGGTCAACTAGAACTGCAGTGCATGCCTATTTCTACCTTTAGCGTTAGTGGTTGGGCAAATTATTTTTGATCCACAAATTCTTTTGGCTTTTTATTGCATAAAAGTAGATTCCATGAATAACATCTACATATCTGAAATATGGTGATAGCCTGTGGTCATTGATAACCTCCTCATCATTGCCCTCAGAAAATGCATTTAGTTTTTGGGATACAACTTGACTAGTTTACTTTGCCGATGAATAATTTTCAAGTTTATAACTTGTTTGACATAAGAGCTTGGCAATGGCACGTAATGCACACAGTAAACCCTTTATCTTACCTCTGCAAACAGTCTAATCAGTGAAACAGTCCCTCAATTTTTGTCTCTAAGGTTCTTGAATGTTATCATTTAAACATTGGCTTGTTTGCCATGCATCTAGATTATGCTGTAGTCCAGTGGCTGTGCAAATAGGAGGTTGGGTGGTGCTTTTTGTCTTCACAGTTGGATGTGTATGTACACTGCATGCACTAGAAGTTATACACGCATACCGAAACTGCTCAATACAAATTGTAGACTGACATATATATACATAGTATATATATACAAAATCTTTAAAAGTTATGTATACATATCCAATTTACTAAAATTTTAGAAAGAAGACAACACCTACTAAAAAATTTTCACATATACTGCGTATATTGTGTGCTGTACTAATATTGATAGTGTGCTCTTTGGAATATTTGAGTACTAAAGTTTTGTTCTGATTCTCCGAGTTCTAAGACATTCACTAACTTCCAAGTCAGATGCCACACTCGGTATAGTATTTCTTGATAAGACCAATACTACAGCAACTTTAACACAATTTTGTGCCTCTAACTTCTCCATGGCCTTTATTGTGCCTACTCAGTAAATATGATAATGTCTTTCTATTTCATTTGCTCAAGGCCAACACAATGATCTTCATTACAATACACATAAAACCCAGCAATGCAATACTTACAAAGAATTCACACCATTACTATAGGCACCAAGTCAAGTTTCAAAATTTCACTGATGAAACCCTACTTTTATCTTCTCAATCCGTCATTTATTCGGGCTAAAGTCTGCGCAAGAATTAATCGTATGGTTATGATTTGTTATACAAAGAGAATATAGTTATATTGTGTTTTTGAAGGCTTACATGTCAATTAGTTTCCGTTTTGTTTGACTTTCACAATCCTAGATCAGCTGAGTTAGTGAACCTGCGTGTTACATTTTTGAAATTAGCAATCACTCTCTGGGGGTGTTTTGCTTTAGATGGGTTTTGCGCAACAACTTTTAGCGTAAACCGTAATGTACCAACAATGGCTTTCAGGGGTTGAGGCAGAAGGATGTGCATCCTCTATACAATATTTATTCATCTATTGATCATCTCTTGTCTGTGTGGAGGCTCAGCTAGCGATAAAAAGACAGGCTCATTTTACTAAACGCTCGTCAGCAATTCCGTGGCTTGCAAGGGAATTATAACTAGTTTACTATTGATCTCTCAACCACATGTTTGTATTATTAGTATGCTTATATGATTAATCCCTAGAGATTAATGATGCTCACATCCTTCTCTTTAAAACCTGCAATATTTGCTTAAAAATTGATAAATAATTTAAATATTGTTGTTGATTGATGTCTTTGTTTCTACCTGCTCGGTGTTCTTCTGATCAGGTGTTGTCTGTCACAAATGAGTTGATCATTGGTAGTTGTAAATTGCTTGTGGTGGTCCTAATGTAGTAATACGAGTAGATTTGTTTGTTTTGATCGCGACTTCTTACAGCTAATGCAGCCAGCAATTAAATGTATCACTGAATGAGGTCAACCGCAGAGCTTTTGTCAAATTAGAAAATAATTTTTTGTTAACAGAGATTGGTTATTTTCAGGCTATCTTATCTAAACTTTTAGTGTATACAGAGCAAAGTTCTTGTTGTCTTATTATTGAGAAGTTTTATTAATTATTAACTTATTTTTTATTAACAAGCCAAGTTTCAAAGTCAATTTGCTGTTATTCCATTTCACACATAAATTTTTCAGCATGATGAGTTGATTACCATAATTTAACAAAATTTATGAATTGCCATAGTTTGCACCACCGTTTATAAATATCTTAGCGATCCTTTTGAGTTGTATCAAAATTTGCCCTCGGTCAACTATGAAATTGTTTGCAGTGACAGTGTTGTTGAATCATTGTAGGTCATGACCATATCTAATTAGAAAATTATTTATTTTTCGAAGTTCACCACAATAGCAATAAGAAGTTCAAAAGTGTTGTTTCAGATCTTGGTTTATGGTGTACTGTTTCTGTAATTCTATCAGTTATTTGATCAAAGATTATGAAGGCCATTGGCTTGCACATCAGCGAAAAATATGATATATTTACATATAAACATTTCTATTCTTACTGATGATTCTTTGCTTGTATTTGACTGCCGACAACCCATGAATATTTCATCATACTATTACAAAAATAATTTTGGCTTAAATCAACAAAATAAAGAACAATGCAAACGATTAGCTTGACTTAAGTCGAGCTTTTGATGCGGTCAGAAAGGATTTGTCATGTAAAGCGATCAGTCAACGAGTATGTATTTACATATCTTACTTACAACTAACTACCAGCATTTGTAAATGTCACCCGCTACGTTATTGACACAGTAATGTTTGGGTGGCGAAGGAGAAGCTGTGTACTAAATGTTAGTTGGCTGGATTGTGTTCAACTCATCATCTATAATTTACCGTAATCACTAGTTAACACCCTCTGGCAGCAGCTGCTGCCTCAACTAACTGTTAATGTGTCTGACGCTGCCTAATGTTGCGTTATTCTTGGTAACTTGTTACAATAACACATCGCCACTCTTTGTTTGATATCTGATTTAAATCAACTTTTTATGATTGTTACCATTTAAAGTATCTATTTAAGAAATTTATCAAAGTTTATAGTATGTAAGAGAGCAACTTTCTACAAAACAAGCACCCAGTATAATCAGCAGTTTAGTTGGATATGTGTGTGTGCCAACTATAGGGCAGATTTTAATTCTGTCACAAGATGTAATACCATCTTTCAAGATTTGACTACTCAATTTTTTGCTGTATGATTAGAAGTTGTGAACCTTAAATTCATGGACTGCGTTGTTTGATTGACAAACAACCAAATAAATAAACAATGCAGCATACAAGGAGTACAATAAATAATATAGCGCATAAAAATGTGATAGGCGTGAATAAATGTGTTACAACCTCAAATCATTCTAGTAAACACATAATGGCATAATATGATTAGTAGATAATCTATACTTCTCAAGGCAGTTTTAAAAACTGGCTTTTCCGCAAACAAAAACATGCATTCAACAAGTTGGTGTTTGTTTCACTAAAATCTCCACAATAGATAACAACGCTAGATAAGTATCAGACTGCATTCACAGCTTCTCACTGTCCATTATTTCGTGATTGAGGATCGGTTGGGCAATATTGATTGTGGCAGAAGCCTGCACGCCATCTCACACTTCATCAATATTCATTTACCCCTTCTCATTGTCTCTTCATAGCATGCCGTCAATAACGGCATCGGCTAGAGCAAACAGTCGCAGCAGTTGAGCATCGTTATGCGCAGCTGTGTCTTCCACTTGCCCCTCTAGTGATCACTCAGTGCATCTACTCTGCTAAGTTGGCCTTCAGTCGTTGATTTTGTCAAAAGAGCCAGTACCATCTCCCTAAGTGTACTGCGTGCACATCTACTGATTGTCTACCGATTTGCCCCTACCAACCAGAAATGACGACGGGGTATTTCCCCTATTTTTCTTTCTACTTGCCTTTCTCTAGCAATTCTGGTTTAACTCGCTATATTTGATGTCATGGTTGGTCATAAAGTGCTTTCAAACAACACAGAAGAGGCGCTCATGAACGACCCTTTTCAATAATTGCACCCGAGAAACATTTTTAGTGGAAACATTAAAAATGTGAGCAGTGAAATGATTGGTCAAATCACAAATTGTCTACCAATTATCTGATCCGAATCAAAACCTGATAACCGCAAATAACAAGCTAGTGGTTGCTTAGTGATTTATCCAAAAACACACGCTGCAAAATCACAAAATCTGTGAGACAAATTGGTAGGTAATTGGTAGGTGTACTCGAGGCCGTAGTTTCATATTTTAGGAGTGAATGTGTACCTTGGGAGAATAATATGTGTTGGGGACATTAAATATCTTGTCATTGCTGATACAGCTATAGCGACACTCAATAATAGTAGAAGTATGCTCTATAGAATTGTCAAATTGTTGGGCTATAGTTTTTTTCTATCAACGCATTCCAGACTGAATCGGTCTAGAAAGTGGCCACTTGGGCAGTCATAAAAAAGCAAAGAGAGGCAAATGTAGTCAAATTCAGCGACAGAAAGTAACGATATCCACCGCAGTAGCTTCCATCTTGTCAGATTGCTTGAAAAATCAAATTCAAAATCCAGTAATAATGTCATTTTATTTTGTACCATTGAACTAAATTTCATTTTTTTTATGTATGCGAAGCTCGCCACTTCCACTTCACCACGTTGCACCAAATATCCTCCTGTATCACACCGTATTATGCTCTCCTGTGAAGGCTGTAACCACACCTGTGCATCACCTTTTTATGATGAACTTTAACCTTTAACAATGTTTAATATAGCAAATTATCTCTTGCAGTCAACCTGTAAATTAACTGATAAATGAAAGTTGATACGCTAGTTAATGTGTATGATGTCTGAGGTTTGCAACTGAGTATGGGGTATACGCTGAGCCTGATATGTGTTATAGTACTGAGTATGGGGTATACGCTGAGCCTGATATGTGTTATAGTACTGAGTATGGGGTATACACCAGCCTGATATGTGTTATATCAGTTTTTGTCACGTGTCTGTGTGTATGACAGCTGTGTCATGTTTTATTTTAGATAAAATTTTGTATGTTGGACAAGGCTAACAGCTATATTGGAGAATTCTATAACCTCAGAGTAAGTATATATCCATAGAGTTATTCTCTATGTAAGTTTGTATTCGTAGAGTTACTCTCTTAGTTAGTGTAGATCCATAGAGGTACTCTCTGAGTAAGAGTATATCCATAGAGTTACTCTCTGAGCAAGTATATATCCATAGAAGTACACTCTGAGTAAGTTTAGCTATTGATGGTGAGGTAGCTAGCTGTACAAGAAGTGTAAGTACATGTATGAACCCAAATGGAGCTTGTGTCAGAATTTATTTTTCAAAATGGTGTACTGAACAGAATCTTAGGAGTTGTTTTCTCTAACAAGATCAGTTCCTTGTCTACGACAATGCCTCTATATCATTGAAAGCCAGATGTTAACTACTAATGCTGGTAGTGCATTGTCACTGCCGGCAAGGTGTGTTAGAAACTGTAAGGTACACATAGCCTCCACTCCCTGACCTAGCACATCGGCATAGACATCTGTCCTTTCTCACTAGTAATATCGTATGCCCCCCAGTCTATGCTACATCACTCACTTGTCCCTCTATTTCCCAGGCTGTGCTGTTGAGAGATAATGATACAGGCGATGCAGCCGTGCATGTTTTGGCATTCCCTAGCAGGTGTGTTGGTTGTGATGATGGACAGCGAGTCAAAACAATACAAGAGATAGTATGGTGAGTGGAGCTCCCCTTCTATACATGCTGTCTTTTGTGAGCAGCTTTCATGGCCTGCTCTGATCTAGTGCTTTTACAAGGTCCCAGCATTTCTTTTAACAATATTCCCTAAGGGCCTTAATTACTAATGACCATGTCTATTTGGTTGTCAGCGCAGATTGTAGTGCCATTTGTCTCTTCAGCTCTCCGCTCTTCCAGCTTTATTTAGGATTTATATTTATTGTTTTATTGTGTTGATTGTTGTAACAGCTGGTGCGCTCTTGAAATTTTTCAGCTGACCAAGTTTTTTCCAGTAGGTCTCGTAGATAGCTTCAGATCGTTGGCCTTGGGTTTATGTTCTCACACATAACAAACGCTTTACTTTTGTGCAAATTTTCACACTTGCTGTTGCGACACATGCATTTTCTGATTAGTTTATACAAACTCTCTCTGTAATGGCATCAAGACTATCTTTCCATCACAGTACTGTGTGAGGTAACAACACAGTACCGTACGTAGATACATCACAGTACTGTGTGTAGTAACATCACAGTACTGTGTGTAGTGACATTGCAGTACTGTGTGTAGTAACATTGCAGTACTGTGTGTAGTAACATCACAGTACTGTGTGTAGTAACATCACAGTACGTGTGTAGTGACATCACAGTACGTGTGTAGTGACATTGCAGTACCACTAGCACTGTGAAGAAGTATACTGTTTAATTTTTTTGTATAAAGGAACCTGCACCACCCCAAGAGCAATGTCACTATGAATTCTCTGACTCATATCAACTCTAACACCATGGACAACAGAATACACAACTTGGCTCTCAAGTCTCCCTCAAACTCCAAGTATCCCAAAGAGAAGATAATTCCCTCTCATTTACGCTGTCTTATCCAGCAGTATAGAGAACTTGACCCTTCTGTATTGGAGAAGTTGTCTCCTCCTGTGTGGAATGATGAGAGAGCGGCCACTGACGATGTTTACACTCAATGTGCCAGTCAACTGGTGCCCCTGACACACTGGGTGGTAAGTGTCACCTGCACTGAAGTGTCATCATATATACCTTACACATAAGTGAAGTAATCAAAGTGTGGTCAGCCGTTTCCTGTGCTATTTTATTCTAGGGCCAATTCCCCTGTAGCCCAATACCACAAAGGCTCCAATAAGTCATCATCGGTTGAAATAGTTTTTATGCATCTATTTGGGGTGCTTTCGGATACCCTACGCGTAGGGCTCAACGTAGGGCTCAACGATGCCTGTGGTTTAACGGAAGTTGTTTGTGCTTAAACCATAGAATTTTTTATTTTCATCTACGTCTATGAAAACTGTATGGCTAATACGGGCCCACTTTAATTTCTTTACAAACAGAAATTAATCACAATGATGTTATCGTCAGGTGTGATTTTTATATACGTTATAATGGATTGTAACGATTTAAAACGGGGAGAAACAATGAATAATAAGTTGACTCTTTGAAATTGTTGGTTAGGTGGAGACAAGTCTTTACCCTCAACGATGCTACCTACTTCGCTTGTCGCTTCATCGTTAAGCCCAAATTGCCCACTGCCACCATGTTTTTTTTTTGCCCTCAACGATGGGGTTTCCGAATGGTCTCGTTTAATCCCATCGTCAAGTCCTACGTGTAGGGTATCCGAAAGCACCGTTAATATTTGTTTCATAAAATGAACTTGTTGTGCATTAATACCTATTTGAACATCTTTTGTTTCAATCCAGCATAAATTTCTATTTTATTCAGCTAAATTTTGCAGCAAAACTTTGTTTAACACTTTTAATCCCCATTGGAGTCAGGAATAAACAAGGAGTCATCTCCCTTAGGAGGGATAACTCTCTATTGAGCAGTACCGGACATTCAGATGTTTGCTGATACTTTCACTAAAGATTACATGTCCTATACTGCAAAAATGTTCAATTTCATGCCAGTAAGCTCGAGTGACCTTTTGTAATAGTATAGAGGGCGCACAGTCGCATTAGTTACCATATGTATGGCGGACACCTGAAATATCGAAGTGCCACTGGGTTTTGTAGCAAAAAACAAATAATAATAAAATAAGTGGAATAATCCTGAAATACTGATAGCTAATGTTATTAAAAGTGCAGTATTTACTCTTTGAAACTGGTGTTTGTTATTGATGTGCTGCTGCTGATGTAATCAGCAATGTATGATTTGAAAATATAGGACAAACTAATCCTCATTGTTATTTGTTTTACATATTATTTATTATTTTTCTTTCTTCATAAACAGTTAACTGAATCACAAAAACCCGTATTAGGCTACTCTGAAGTGAAGTATGAATAATGTCTAATAAATAGTATGCTCATTTTGAAAAAAAAAATGATTCATTTCATTTGTACAGTAGAAAATAATTATTTTTGGAAATGTTTATGTTATTAATATTTAAACTATTACGAGACTATTTTTTTATGATTAACTGTGGCTATTATCAGTATTTATATTTATAAGCTATTTGTTATTTAAAATTTCAGATGAAAGTTGAATGGTACAGGAAAAATAGTTTATAATTCAATTCTTTTATGATACAAGTGGTAATATGAGCACTCACTGTATTTCGGACCTTATTACCTCTCTTAAATTAGGAATTTTTGTTTAAAATTCCCAGAGAGCTAGGAGACATTCTTAGCTTTCAGATGACTGGTTGTTTCAAGATTTAACTTGTCAATTTGCAGCGTTATGAGCTGTTGAAAATGATTTTTTTTTTCTATAAGTTATAGTGTAATCACTCAAGTATTTGGCTCCAGAGGGTCACGTGACAAAGACAGTTGGCCACACTTTGATTGCTTCCTTAGCATAAAAGGGTGGCTACTCAGGCCGATGTTTGGCATCGGAAGGCCTTGCGATGGGTGTGTCCACTTCGGCACATCATGTGGCCTGTTCGTGAGCATAACCAACATGTTGGTCTATGTCTATGCCGAAGGCACATCAGCGTTCTCTGATTGGTATAAACAAATTATTTTCCCAAGCTCATCAAGTTTAACCATTTACAGCGCATTTCTGTTAGAATTTTTGTCAACAACGAGCATCCAATGCAAACTCTGAAGGAATTATTATGTTATAGAGTTTGAACAGTAAATTAATCTTACATGGCTCATAGAACAGTGGTAATTGATAATTTCAACATTACTGAGTATAATTATAATAGTAATTAAAATTATTAACAAGTACAACAATAAAATAAAATTCATTTGATTATCATTTATTATAAATGATGAATAATCACAACATCTGGAAGATTTAATAATAAATAAAACCAAAAAAAATTATTGAAAGTAATGTTTTCATGGTGAACAAAAACAGCCGTACATCACAGTGAAATTGTTCTTCAATTATTGTTATCATTGTGATGATTATTATTATATCAGGGAAACAAATAATTCGTTGTCGGAAATGAAACAGGCAAAAACCCGCACTTTGTGCCGTATGATTGGCTAGTTCAGTTGCAGCTCACCGATGTACATCGTCACGCTACTTTGGCCTGTGTAGCCACCTGCATATCGTCACGAACCATCGTATAGGCACATCGGCATCAAAACATCGGTGCAGTGTAGCCACTCCTTTACACTTCCTCCTGTCACTCTCGATTCTTGACTTTGTTATCTTCTGCACGTGACACTATCTTCTCATGTCACAATGTGTCTATACATAGTATAGCACCTTCTCTACTTGTCACATGACATACCACTCACTGCTTGGGTCACTCACCATGTCACACCTCCTGGCTAGGGAAATGAAACCATAGTCAATGTGTCACCTGTCATTCCTTGCCAAAACACAATGTTTCAGTTGTCATAGTATTATTTAGAATGTACCAGAACCCATCAGACATGTAACTGACACCTGTGACAGCTCCTCCACTCAAGTATACAGTCTGTTGCACTATAAGAGGTTATCTACAGCAGAGACAGGTGATGTTATGTCTTCCCAGCACGAGTGCCACTATCTGCCATGTACCAATCTGGAGAGGAGGCCCCTGCAGTACGACTCTTGCGGAGCATGTCGATCAGTCAGGTACCGCGAAACTACTTCATTTCTTTTTTGGCTCATCTATAATTGGTTGCATTGCATTATTAGGTAGCTGATACTGGGTTGTCTTCTCATCGGTGAGATAACTTCAAATCATGAACTCAAAGCTTATATTTTGAAAACCCAAAAATATATTGTTTGTTGGCGAGTCATAGCATGGTTAATCAGTATGCAACCTTGGTGGTGTAGGTGATATGGAATGTGTGAAGTAATCTGAAAATGATGAAGGAAATTGTTTAGTTGTGTGTTTGCACCAGGACTGTGTGGGTGGCATGCAGTCGTTTATACTTGGAGTCAGTTATTTACTAGTGAATTTTTAATTCACAGACAACACCACCTCCTTGCACTGTTTTGTATGCTATTGAGATATTGAAATGGCTAGTTTGAATGTTGCAGCGATATTTACTGTACTAAGGAGAGGGCACCTCACCGCTAAGGAACTATGTTACCGAGTATTAAATTATTTCCAATGAATTATTTTAATTTTTACGTTATTTTCCAAATACCCGAAAATGCTTGTTAATGTTATTTTTTCCCGAAAATTAACCTTAAAAGGTGAGAAAGAGAGTTTTCATATGGTAAAAAAGATTTCACAGTCGGATGTGTTCAACCAGGAGTTGTCGTTTCTCAATTAAAAAGAAGATAACTCCTCATCTATGATAATAGACATTGACAGTTGACTTTCATGCCCCCAGGTACTGCAGTTCAGAGTGTCAGCTCAATGACTGGTCTTCGCACAAGGAACACTGCAGTCTAATACAACATCTATATATCCAATCACAGTCCAGCGTCACATCCAATCCTATTAACTACGACCTCTCCGCCAGCCCGTCCATTGACCTCTCACTGGAAGTAGAGCGATAACTATCTAGTCTTAGAAGCACTACTAGAAGTGTTGTTGTACTGATGGTAGTCTTAGTTGATGTCTAAAGCCCTCATATCTAGCTACACCCCTTACTGCTGTATGACAATCCGTACTGTTTAATTGTTTTACTTGACGTTTCATTATTTTAACCTTGATTTGGTGTTACCTTCTCTTACCAATAACACAACCCATAGTTTATGCCATAGATCTATCAATGCTGCTCTCTATACCCGCTCTACACAACTGACGTTCACTGTTTGTACAACATGATCATTGTTTTAGTATTTTTGTATTCAACGTTTACCTTTACAAACATTTCTATCCAAGCTAATGTCTAATAATTTAATGATTTAATATTTATTTTAAGTTATTTCTGTTGGATATATAAATAATTTATTATTTGCTGTAACAACCTGAAATGGTTTTTAATGTAATAATGTTAATTCTTTGCTATAAATACATGTACAAGTCATATTGTGTTCTATTTATCTTTGTTTTGTCACAGTTTACTTGCGCTAAAGTAGGACCACTCTCATATATTTGAGAAGACAACTCCCTTGTAAACGCTGCAATCTCATAGCCTGAGATCTAATAACAATCAATGTTTTATTAATTACCGGTTTTTAACACTTTTCAGTTGAAGGGGATAGTTCATGCTCCACTGCAGACAGACATATGGCTGCTGTTATCATTGCACATGGGTAAACAACTCCTACTTGAAGATGTTTAGATAGGGTTGTTTTGTCGTGTGGAAGGTTCATGTACGATAAGGAGCAGTTGAATGATGTCCAAGTTTTATGGCTTTCTTCAACTTGCTGGAATTGCTCGTCTATGAACCAGGTTAATGGATAGCCCAAGTTTTAGGCCAAAATTTGAGGCATTATGTATATTTTGCTTTGACTTTGCTGCGGGTTTCTTTATTGGAAGTTGCATGCCCCATTGTTATCTTGGCAACTTTTAAATAGATTTTATTGGATGATTGGTTCAGTGGGTGGGTTGAAAGGTTCACCTTAAGTTTCCAACATAACCTTTTGGTATAAATACTTTTACCGTGCTGTATGGCCTGTTACCTTGTTACTGCAAGCAGTTGTGTGCTATAATTACTGCGGTTACAACTGTTTAGCAAAGCTGTTTTTTCTAAAAGACCTCATTCTGTTAATAATTCGGAATCGCCTTCTTTTAAAAACTTGAATACTTTATTATAATCACTTGGTTCGTAGAGACACGAGTGATTCCTTGGTTTGTACTGTTATCAGTGCGATCCCATCGATTAAATCTATACTGATGTTATTTGCTAAAATAGAACAGACTTTTGTGTCAATTAAAGTATAATACATGTTAATCTGTGAACTAAGCATAATAAACCATAACATACTGTACACACCATGGCAGACTGTAGGAGTTACTGTATTTACAACAATAGACCGTATACACAACTGTACGTACAACAAGTATTTACAAGTTTTATATTAAAATATTCCGAATTCTGTTAATTGAAGAGATCGATTAGGCAGCTGTTAGTGATGGAATGTACACAGATTGCTGCCAGCTCACTATGGTACACAACAATAGACGATGACATAGCTCATTACTAGTACAATTACTAACATCTATACTGGAGCTCTACCAAACATCTGGTAACTCAGTATACGCTTGTAACTTTGTACAATATAATCAAGGTCAGCGACCTCGTACTAGAGAAATGGCGGCAGCGCCGTCAAGAGATCCCTCTCCTTGTACCAGATCAGCAGTAAGCAATCCTCAGGTGAGTACTGGCATCGAGTCACTCTACACAGATTGTGGAGGAATTGTGTGCACATCAATACCAATACCCCACCCTCCGTACTTACACCTTTTCCCCCAACCCCAGTCTCTCACCATGCAGCAATCAGTCACCCATAGGTGTACGTACAGGACCCGAGCGTTTGACAACTCTTTCCTCCTCCCTACCCTTTTGCATAAAGGGAGATTAGTAGGATTCCAAAAGGGAGACAATCTGGCCAATAATGACCCCCATTTTAATCTGGTTTGGACCAGAAGAAAGCTCTGTTTCTTCTCTAGACAGCTACCTCAAGCTGCATTACATCACCTCATAGGATGGTGCCACTTCCTATCAAGACTTAGAGGGCAGGACTGATACAAGTAAGAGTGCTACTCGTGTGATGGGGCAGGTAAAGGGAAGAGCACAAGCTAAGGAAGAAGAGATGATGGTGCAATAATGGAATAGAGGCGGGGCCTAAAGACAGAGACTAATTGTTTAGATACCATGGTCTGTTATTTGTAAATATATAATGTATTGAATATTGGTGTATTATTGTTATTGTTTTATGTGATTGGCTACGCCTTTATTTGGTGACATAGCATCCGTAGGGGAATGTTATAAAGGCCTGGCCAATTTGCTGGCCAGGCAGGTAGGAATACTTTACCTGTCTTGTATCATGGAGGAATAAACACTAGTTATCACTACAACACTGTGGAGTCTCTCTGGCCTGTTGGCTGTTGCAAGTAGCAGGAGGGAAAGGAGAACTACTGAGTGAAATCTCAGTGATAGGCTCTGGTAACAGCTGTGAGCCTGGAGAGTAGCAGTTTAGGAGAACTGCTGGAATAAGCTATCAGTTTAGCTTGTGCAGTAGGATGAGGATTTTGTTGTTGTTACTGCTGTGTAACACGTTGGTTGTGTCCGTGAAGTGGGCAAAATTCTTCACAATATCAAGGTTAGATGACATCTTGTCCACTCTCTAGTGTACACCTGATGGATGTAGTAATTCTGGACTAAGAATTTTTTTCAACTGGGTTCAGCAGCGTATTATCAAAATTTTCCCAATATTGAATATATTATTATGAGAACCAGACAATAGATAGTTCAGCTGTCTACAAACAGTAGCTAGTTCAGCTGTCTACAAACGATAGCTAGTTCAGCTGTCTACAAGCACTAGCTAGTTCAACTGTCTACAAACGATAGCTAGTTCAGCTGTCTACAAACAGTAGCTAGTTCCACTGTCTACAAACAGTAGATAGTTCAGCTGTCTACAAACAGTAGATAGTTCAACTGTCTACAAGCAGTAGCTAGTTCAGCTGTCTACAAACACTAGCTAGTTCAACTGTCTACAAGCAGTAGCTAGTTCAGCTGTCTACAAACGGTAGCTAGTTCAGCTGTCTACAAACAGTAGCTAGTTCCACTGTCTACAAACAGTAGATAGTTCAGCTGTCTACAAACAGTAGATAGTTCAACTGTCTACAAACAGTAGCTAGTTCAACTGTCTACAAACAGTAGCTAGTTCAGCTGTCTACAAACACTAGCTAGTTCAACTGTCTACAAGCAGTAGCTAGTTCAGCTGTCTACAAACAGTAGCTAGTTCAGCTGTCTACAAACAGTAGCTAGTTCAGCTGTCTACAAACGGTAGCTAATTCAACTGTCTACAAACAGTAGCTAGTTCAGCAGTCTACGAACAGTAGCTAGTTCAACTGTCTACAAACGGTACATCCGCCCTAGCAACTTTTTAAACTAGATGATACTCATGTATTGCACAAAAAATTGTGGTATCGGAACACGTCAACTTTCGTTTTCTTCCAATATAATATGGCCGAAGACTTATCATATTTGTTTCATTTCCTGCATACTGTGGTTTTATATAAAGCGCATTTTGTTGGCTGTCCAGAAAGCTACGTCCATGGTTGCACATAAGAAGTCCAGAATACCTTCTACTGTGTAATAGCAGTACTATTTGATATATTTATACCAGACTTTGCTCTGTTCACAAGAGCCGTAGCCAGAAATATACACACAGCAGGTCATACTGCTGTCTGTATATTTCTGTTGGGCTCATAAAAGCAACTTAAAAGTAAAACTTCTCTGGTCACATTTTTGTCGAAGCAAAAAGCACTGATTGGGTTCGGTTTTATTTCTCAAGAAACTTGTTTTTGAGTTTGGCTCTTGATATTTGCTATGGCACAAAATTGAGGAGTTGCCTTCTCTGACATCCTGTCTCAAACTTGTAAAAATATGATTTAAAAAAAAAATTATCACATACAGGATTTTGGAACAACAGAGAAGTTCTGTAGGCTGTGCATGAAGGAATACACCAGATCACATCACCATCACTTGGTGCATGAATGTAAGGCTAGATGTCCATTTGGATGTGCTGTAAGTTTGCATTAAATTGTTAATCTCATAAATAATTAACATGTAGACTTTTCAATTTTTACAGTTTTTAATAACTTGCGACTAGGTGATGAAGTAAAATTTTTCAGTGAAACATTTTGAGACAAAAAATTATGTCAAGCTTATTCCTATCTTACAATAGTGTGGACAAAGCAGTTGCAATGTTTAATTTTATTGACAATTTATAAAACTACACGGAAATAGGATATAATATGATTCAGCACGATAAGACGTTACTGCAACATCGTAAAATGTTTTTTATTGGGTTTTATTGTCAGTGCACTTTGAATGAGTAAGGAGTTTTCTCCTCTTGTGGTGAATATCATAATTCAGAAACCAGGTTGCCATTGTGAGCTGTCTGTGTATTAAAGGACACCACTCACAATGATTCTATTGTGGAGCACTTTAATGATCCTGCCAGGCTTGAGCGACACCTGATAGCATTCCATGATATGACAGCTAGAATACAGAGAACTCAGGCAGCAAGGGGCCAAAGAGTGGGAGCCCCTCGGCCAGATATGGATAGAATGTTTGCAACCCTTTCAGAGCTGGAAGCCTCCTCACAAAAGATACAAAGAGAATTGGTAAGACTATCAGTTTTTGTGCTAGTAACAGATAGCGAGTGATGGCATACATTGCTGCAACTCTTCTCTATGCAAACTCTGCCTAGAAATTCTAGTTAGCTACTAGCACACAGCGTACTGAAAAGTTGTATAAAACTGACGGCAGAAATTTGCTATGTTTGGCTTGTTTCCCTGTGGCATCTTCCTAATGACTAGCTGAATAAAACGCCCTCATTTATGGTAAAATACCCAAATACACAAAGTGCGCATTCCGTGATACCATCGGTTACAGCACACAGTGAGTTATTGGTTGTGTGCAGCCTCAAGTCTGATTTGATGAACAATCTTATTTTAAGGAAGATGCGTTTGAGCAAATGAGTGTGCAAGATGCCCAACAGTTGAAATGGAATTTAGATAACCAACCTCGTGATGAGCAAAAGTTGGAAACTCTGTATAGTCAACATACACGGACGATGGATGGTATCACTGGGTAAGCATACCCATCATTTATAGATGTTAATGTGAAAACTGCCTGTATGTGGGTGTATCTGGGTCCTTGTCCACATGGATATGAAGCTAAACACGCTATCCTGAGGCTATTCTGAGGCTAACCTGAGGCTATTCTGAAAAAAATAGAAAATGCTGCAGACACATTCTATTAAACCATTTAGATGTGTGGCCAGGGTTTATTCCTGCTTTTTGCTCTCAAACCAGAGATATTTTCAATAATGTAGGTGGAGGCGAATCACAAAAAGTCACAGTTTGGCTAATACATAATAATACCGCGTGGTTTGAATGGCAAATATGCAAGTCCAAGCTGGCTTACACACACTGTTTCCTTCCAGTACACATAGAATGCAACACCCGTTTATAATATTGGTGTTACAAGTTGATTGCATCAGTGTTGGCTGCAATGTGCTAGCACCGGGTCTTCATGTGCCACCTTCTAAATAGCTGAAAGAGACAGAGGAAGGGAGAGATGAAAAGAGTAGAGCTGGGGGGGGGGGGGGGTAGTGCAAGTTAGGAGTAGAGCAGAGAAGGATAGAAAGGGCCGGGGTAGAGAGGGGCGAGATAGAGCAGGGTGAGATAAAGAGGGTCTGGGTAGAGAAGGGCGGGATAGAGAGAGGCGGGGTAGAGAAGGGTGGAGTAGACAGAGGTGGGGTAGAGAGGGGCGGGGTAGAAAGGGGCGGGGTAGAGAGAGGCAGGGTAGAGAGGGGTGGGATAGAGAGAGGTGGGGTGGAGAGGGGTGGGGTAGAGAGGGGCGGGGTAGAGAGGGGTGGGGTAGAGAGGGGTGGGGTAAAGAGAGGCGGCGTAGAGAGGGGTAGGGTAGAGAGGGGCCAGGTAGAAAGGGGCGAGATAAAGAGGGGCGGGGTAGAGAAGGGTGGGATAGAGAGAGGCTGGGTAGAGAGGGGCGGGGTAGAGAGGGGCGGGGTAGAGAGGGGTGGGGTAGAGAGCGACGGGGCAATGAGAGGTGGGCAGAGAGGGCCGAGGTAGAGAGGGGCTGGGTGGTGAGAGGCGAGGTAGAGAGGGTCGGGGTAAAGAGGAATGGGGTAGGGAGGGGCAGGGTAGAGAGGATCAGGGTAGAGAGGGACGGGGTAGAGAGGGGCGGGGTAGAGAGGGGCGGGGTAGAGAGGGGCGGGGTAGAGAGAGGCGGGGTAGAGAGGGACGGGGTAGAGAGGGGTGGGGTAGAGAGGGACGGGGTAGAGAGGGACGGGGTGAAGTGGAGAGCATACTTGAATATGATGATTAATGCTGTTTGCTAGCTCTATATAGTATACACGGTTGTGTGCTCTCATCCAGATGTACGACATGCTCTGCTTAAGCTCATGCTTCTAGCCCTCGCTACTCATTTTTTCAGTTTAGCCTCAGCTCAAAGTGTCGTAAGGAAGATGGACTTGAAATTTAGCAAGGATCTGCAAAACATCGATAAAAGAAGTGAAGATTTGCTACATGCGGAGAGTTTAAACAGAGCTCAGGTTTTAGACCTAGGAGCTTCCATAGATCATTACTACAAGGTGAGGGGAGTACCTTTAGTAGCCCCCATACCTGTCATGAGTGAGCAAGTCATACCACATATTGTTTCTTTTTCAAAATTTTTGTACACACGCTAGCAGTGTAATAAGAGCACATCTACTCATGTTATACTGCTCATGCTTCTGAAGTGGAAGTGAATGCAGCCATGAAATATTTTTGCAACTTTTTTCCGAATAAGAAAATATTACTACGCTGTAATATATTTTTTAAATTATGATATGCCTAATTTATTTACAAATGATATGTTCAGTTACCGGCAAGGATTACATAACACAGAAGGCTAGCTGTAAAAGATTTAATTATATAAAATTCGAGGTAAAAGACCTGCGCGGTAAAAGACCTGCGCGGTAAAAGACCTGCGCGGTAAAAGACCTGCGCGGTAAAAGACCTGCGCGGTAAAAGACCTGCGCGGTAAAAGACCTGCGCGGTAAAAGACCTGCGCGGTAAAAGACCTGCGCGGTAAAAGACCTGCGCGGTAAAAGACCTGCGCGGTAAAAGACCTGCGCGGTAAAAGACCTGCGGTATAGAAGTTATGTGTCTAATACGATTCACTGCATTTACAGACAGAGACAAACAACATACCTTTGATTATGTTGTGTAGGTAACAACAAGTGGAAGATTTATATGGAAGATAGAGAATGTAGGAGCCAAGATAGCTGATGCGAAGAGGAAGAGAAACACAAGCATCTACAGTCAACCATTCTACACCCACCGTGAAGGGTACAAGCTGCGCGCTCGCATATTCCTTAATGGTTGGTACAGATAAGTGATCACTATTAGACTACCTACCAATGACTCTAGTACTGACTAAATACTGTTGACTATCCTCTGTTAACTAACTACTACTGATTCACTACTATTGACTAATTACTACTGATTATCTACTACTGACTAATTACTGCTAACTAATTGCTATGAATCATCTACTATTGACTATCTATTGTTGACTATCTACCATTGAACTGTACACTTGCTGGCAGGGGATTCTTCAACCTGGGATAACCACATTTCACTATTTCTGGTGCTGATGAAAGGAGAATATGACCAATTTCTGAAATGGCCTATGTCACAGCTGGTTGGTGTACACATGCTCTTTTATAGTGAAACTCACAATAGATGTAGGTCAACCAGTGATGCTTATTGCGTACTTAGGAGTTGTTGCCCCTTTCATTGTCAAAAGCAGCAGGCAAAAGCCCGTGGTCAAAGACAATGCAAGAGGTGACAACTCCCAAGCAGTCGAAATAATCATTGGTTGACCCACCTTAAATGGTGTTGGTTGAGCACAAGGTGTTGTATAGACATAATTAGTAGCACAATCCATTCCCTGTGTGTCTCTCACTTTTTTCTGTAGGTATGCTTTAGACTGATCAATCCTGGAAAGAAATGTGAGGATATCAAACAGACCCTTCAAACAACTGAAGCTCTTGGTCCGTGGACAAAACCCACGCAGGAGATTGGCAACACAAAAGGTCACCCTGAATTCGCAGAGATGAAAACTGTCTATGACCCAGAAAACGGTGAGAGGAGGCCTGGTTGTAGAATAGCTGTCATGAGATTGTTCGTCCCTAACTTAATGCTTATGTAACCTATGCTTATGTAACCTATGCTTATGTAACCTATGCTTATGTAACCTAATGCTTATGTAACATAATGCTTATGTAACCTATGCTTATGTAACCTAATGCTTATGTAACCTAATGCTTATGTAACATAATGCTTATGTAACCTATGCTTATGTAACCTAATGCTTATGTAACATAATGCTTATGTAACCTAATGCTTATGTAACCTAATGCTTATGTAACCTATGCTTATGTAACCTAATGCTTATGTAACCTAATGCTTATGTAACATAATGCTTATGTAACCTAATGCTTATGTAACCTAATGCTTATGTAACCTATGCTTATGTAACCTAACGCTTATGTAACCTAATGCTTATGTAACCTAATGCTTATGTAACCTAATGCTTATGTAACCTATGCTTATGTAACCTATGCTTTGTAACCTAATGCTTATGTAACCTATGCTCATGTAACCTAATGCTTATGTAACCTAATGCTGAGCTTTCCTGAATTGGTGGTGTGACTGTCTGCCAGTGTTTACAAACATAGAAAGTTTGCATACATGCTGCCGTATGGCATTCACGTAACCAACCATCGCTGTACAGTGAATGTCTTTGGTTTTGCAGAGCTTTATCGATGTTACCATCTACCAAATTATTGAGCAATTATTTACGACTGAAAAATTAAATCTAATAGTGGAAATAAATTATTTTTGACCAATCGCGAGAGATCAAGAATTTTTTGCACAAAAGCCAAACATGTGGTTCACTCTTCCGTGTTTGCGAAGGCAAAAGCTCAGTGATTTTGATCCAATAAACGTGGAAGGTTGAATTTTATGCAATGATGTTATTTTTTAGATAATACACCTTGTCACATTTATTTTAAGAAATTGCTTTTTTAAAATTATCATTTCCATTCAAATGTTTATCTAAATTTTTGTTGCAGGGTTTGTTGTGGAAGACACGATATTTGTAGAGATAACTACAACCCCAGCGCCCCACGAAGCTGGACTCAGCTCTACAGCTGCAGGAGTGGCCAACTAGCTTGCGCACACCAACAACAGAAGTGTCCCACTGAGCTGTACATAATACACCAACAGCAGTGTCCAACTAAGTCAGATTAATTTTATTTAGCTCACTGTGTGGAGAGTTCCATGGCAAATCATTGAAATATAAAATGTTATGCATGTAAAATAAATACTGGTATGTACCATATATGAATTGCAATGGTTTACAGAAGTTCACATCTAAACTGTACTACAATACCTATTGGGAGTTGTCATCTGCTGTTCTTGCTGCTGATCATGTGACAGTATATTACTAAGCTATTGAGAAAGGCCAATTAGGCTAAAGCCACTCTGGCAAAGACAATAACTATTGTATAACAATATATTACAATGCATAAAATTTCTACATTTTCAAAAACAAACAGAAGTACCCAACAATTAGTCTGGTCGGTTACTAAAGCAATCAGTTGACTGCCGGGAGGAAGCGCTTTACCTGCCACTGAAGGAGTGCTGACTTTCTTTGGGCAGCACCTATGTAACTTTGACACAACTTTTACTGTGGTTCAATCAAGTTTTCACATATTTTATCTGAGGTTTGCTTAGATCAACCTTATAACAAAGAGACAGCATTGACCAGGTCAGCTGTAACAGGCAGCATTGACCAGGTCAGCTGTAACAGGCAGCATTGACCAGGTCAGCTGTAACAGGCAGCATTGACCAGGTCAGCTGTAACAGGCAGCATTGACCAGGTCAGCTGTAATTGCGGATTATACCTGGGATTATAACTGCACCTACAATTTAGATCAGCTGATTTACAGCAAATTTTAATTTAGCGAATCTGGGTACTGAAAGGCCTCATCATGGGGAAACTTAGCTACCGGCTCCCAACTTGTGGAACTAGCTTAAAATTAGAATCTAAGTTTAGCTTTTCCTCCAGCAGAAAATAGCTTTTATTGAATATCCAATCACAATTCAGCGTATTAGGCCTATCAGAAAGCTGCTAACAGCCAGCACCAGCTGTTGTGGAGGAGAGATTGTCTGGACTCTGGTGGTGAGAGTTGGAAGCTGAAGGAAGCTGGAGCAGAACTTGAGGTGGGTTTGAGACTGTGTAATAACACCACTTAGCCTTTGCCTCAACATAGTTTAAGTCATCAAGTTTTCTTACTTGAAAACATGGGAAGTTTTCAGTACTTCTGTTTTATGACTAGCCAGTTTCATGACTTCCTTATGTTTTATATATGGCCGATATATATTATTTCTAGCTCTATGACATCAAATAAAAAGATCAATACCTTGACAGATTAAGTTAATAAATAAAAATTGTAAAAAAACCAACGAAGTTACAGGAATCAAAACTGTGATCAAAATAAAATCAATCATCATGTGGTAATTTAATGAAAGTTGTCCCCTCTTTCTTGTAAAACAGTACTGAGTAAACAACTCCCATATATCCAGTTAAGTATATCTACCCTGATATGCAATTGCCTCAATTCAGTTTAGGGCTAGCAACTGGCCAGCCTACTAATTACTAAATAGAAACACAGATTAAGAATCGACCCTAAAATTCAATAGCAAATGGAATAGATCAACATGTAATCAAATTGAAAGACACTCACAACTCAACCGCAACATCCATGGGGTGGTGAATGGAGACTCGAGAGTGAATAAAGTGCAAGCGAATGATGCTATTCTACTCGACCTATACAGGACAATAGGGAACTAACTCTACGCTGTCATTGCAGAATGCTACAGATAGCTTACAGAGGAGAACTGTATCGAACTGACCGTTTGAAGCAGATAGCTCCTGGGTATTTCCTCACACCGATACAGGACTGTGGGTATTATTACTTACATTGATGTAGCTAGGATCCGAGGAGTGAATCAAATGATACAACTAGGTATGTTACGACAGACATTAAACCTCAGAGTTTATACAAATTACTGCAGTGCTGTAAGCCTCAACTTCTGATTTTCCAAATTTTTGTATCGTTCCCTGTAATTTTGTGTTAAAATGCGTAAAACAAACAAACAAACATTAAAATTCTATTGAAAAAAATTGATGTGAAAGTGACCGACTCTACTGTGACCTCCACTCATCATTCCAGCCCAACATGGAGACTGCAGCAAATAGTAAACGTAACACTGTAACCAGAAGCAACTCTATTAGATCAAAATTTATGATATAGAACTCTACAATAATATTGTGGCAGATTTTTGACATAAAGTTGGCGCTAACCCCCACCCCCTTCCACTCCTTAACACTCCCTCCCCAGCCCCTAAGCAATGCTTTTGTATGCACCCGGAATCACTCCTTTATAATATTTTTTCTCACATAGACGTCTGTGTTCCTGTGCGGGTAGCCGTTTTGCAAGCCCCTAACTCCATCAACGAAAACCACCTGGTGCTATATTGAGTTGAGAGAGCATGCTATACTGGATCAATTCTTAACCTTGTATCCCTTGTATAGGCTACAAAGAGCCTGTCCCGGGCCAGTATATCTGTTTTGGTATTACATACATCTTTTGGAATTGTCTCACCTCCACACACACACCTTAACCAATCAGAGCAAAGGGCTAGTGTGCAATGCAATCAGTGCAGGACCAACAGTCAACAAGAAAACATCTATCAGGAGCTCTCTCTCTACTATACCGTCATCATTCCTCTGCATTTCTATTTATCATACTAACTCTTCAGTAACCAGAGGACATTAATACTTCAACATCATTTTATGTGTAGATTACTGGGCAAAGTCTCTACGTTTCCGTGGTAAGACATTATTTTGTGGAACATTCTTCGCTGTGCACCAACATGATAATATTCAGACATGTAGTGCAATACTTTGTGCTTTGAATTTGATGTAGTATTAGCTTTTTTGATGTTATATTATTAGAAATACTATGTAGGAAAACATGTATCTTATTTATGTCATTAATTAATTTACAGGAGCATCGAGGGACTCACCTGCACTTTAACCTATTCTCATTTGGTGGTGTATACCTTTAATAATTGTGAGTTTATTTCTGCTATGTTTTTTCATTCTGTTTTCACTGTTATTTTACATTCTCTCATAAATGGCAACATCTTGGATTTGCATGTCAGTTTGTCATCATACATGTAAAATTTTGCCACATTCTGTGAAGATTCTCTAATCCGAAAGCTTTTTATAATTACTCTGTTTACCATTGTCTGTTCAGGGTACTATCAATAAAGTTGCCAACAAGCTTAAACCGCCATACCGAGAAAGTACCAATTAAAGGATGAGTCAAGAACAAGCTATAATCGAGACAAAGGAGAAACGTAGCCGAGCCAAAGCCAAACTGACTACTGTTGGTAATCAGCTTTCAAGACCAACAGCCTTTCAACCTCACCAGCTACAACAATTACGTGAGCAATTAGAGGCGGCTTATACTAGCTTTTTGAACCTACACCATGAGTATGCTGAATTGGTAGCCGGCGAGGAATATGCACATCATAGAGTAGTGTCTAGCCTCTCACTTGATGATTATCTAGCCCAGGCTAATAAGTCATATGATGAAGCCCTTATTTCCTACTCCACTAATGGTTTCGAATTTTTTTCTCGTGATGCTAATTTAGCCATCAAGAAGGCAGAATTTATTGTCAGTCAGGTTGATAAAATAGCTCATAATCAGACTAGCGATTTTTCTAATCAAGTAGTTGCTCATGTAAATAGGATGCGGGAGTTGTGTGACCAGTTGGAATCTGCTACCACAGGTCACACGGCACCACTTCTTACTAAACTAGATGATCTTGTTTTATCATTAGAGTGCATCCAGGTCCGATGCACAAGCCAGCCCACTACATCCGATAAGCACAGTATGTCAAATCCTACACTAACTTCTCTGCCACACCCTACTAACAATACATCTCCCAGTCCAACTGAGCCATCAGAACCTAGTTCGCCACAGTCTATCCCAAGCACATCTGCCAGTTCTGAGTCTAACCCTGCAGCTTCAGCTCCTAGTGGTCTCCCATCTCATGAGAGCACTCGTTTCAGGCCAGGTGGCGGAAGTGCACCTACTGACCTCAAGGTAGCAAACCAGTCACACACCTATATCCCTACCCCTCTCACTAGTGATTTATCCATTGTATCTATGTACCAGGGTCAAGCTAATCAATCATTATCTGTCCCATTAGACCCGGAATTAATGTCAAACCATGTGTCTAGATTCAAATTCAATAAATCACCATTACCCAAATTTGACGGGGATAGGAAATAGTGGGCTGAGTTTAGATCAATATGGCGCATCCATGCTGCTAGGGAGTTCACTTGTGACCAAGAGCGTGCCTGGGAATTAAAACAGTGTCTTTCAGGCGAGGCTTTTGAGTGTGTAAAAGCTATCATGACTAACCACCCTGGAGCTTATGACATTATGTGGCAGCGGTTAGATAACAAGTACTGTAATGTAAGCCTCAATGTTCAAGCTGTGTACAATGAGTTGTTCTCTCTCCGTGCTGTACAGGAGAAGGACATGAGGGGTTTAGTCAACTTTATCAACAAGGTGGAAATGTGCTATGGGCAATTAGGAGAGGTAGGTCAAGTAGATAGCATTACTATGTGCCAGATTGATGATTTATGTGATTTATTACCAGTACGTTTCAGGTGGGAGTGGACTGAAAGGTTCAGACAGGCCAGTGTGCAAGATCAGTTGCACCCTTTCTCTAGCTTCATGAGGTTTCTCGAATCTAAACGCGACACAGCAGAGAGACTAGTGGACAGGTCCCCGACATCTGGCTGTGTAGATTCGATGAACCCCACTGCTAGATCAAGGAGAACTGCAGCAAATAGTCATGCCCTCAGCTTAGAGGACCGCAGTTGTCCTTCCACAACTCTGACATCAAGTGGTAAACCAGTAACTTGCTACATCCACGTGGAGAGTGCCCATCCAACGGAGGCTTGCCGGTCATTCCAGGCAATGTCCATAGATGACAAGTACGACCTTCTCAGGTCTAATCATGCCTGGTACAAGTGTTTGAAAAAACATGTCAGGTACAAGTGCAAGTGGGACAAGTGTAGTAAGTGTAAGAAGAATAATCATCACACGTTGCTCTGCCGTGGCACTCAGTTTGTGGATTCAGAACCTAAGGCTCAGTCTAAGTCGACCCAAATCAGTGCTAGTACTCAGGCTTACTTCAAGTCGAATGAAGCTGCACTGAGTAATCATACACACTCTGACTCATCATTACTACCCATCCAGGAAGTCAACCTTTACAACAGAACAGACACAGTCACTACATTCTTTGACGGAGGCCCCAATGCTTCACTGATAACTCACTATGCTGCCAAGCGGTGCGAGGCCAGACGAATTCACTCCCAGAACTTGGAACTAACCACAACTGGAAATATAGAAAGCCAGCACAAGACGCACATCTATGAAATCACCCTCAAATCAATCTCCAATGGACCCATTGCTATCTTAGCTTACGGTCTACCAGAGATAACGGGTAAAGTGAGTAAGTTGAACGAAAACGTGATTCGTAAGTTGTTTCCCAAAGTGAACGTCAGCAAGCTTCAGCATGGTGAGAGTGTCGATCTACTAATTGGAAGTGACTATGCAGGATTACATCCAAGGAAAGACATAGGGAGAGCTGGGGATCATCTCTATGTACTTGAAGGACCACTGGGAAGATGTCTACAAGGTGCTCATCCCGACCTTCCCTTTTCAAGTTCTGTGTCCAGCCAGTTCGCATGCGTCCACATGTCTGTTCCCGCTAAAGATGTTATCAGGCCGACACACTGTGAGTTTTCATCACCTGTTGTACGCACACATCTCAGCAAAACGACAGAGTCTCAAGTAGCACAGTATATACAAGGCGAACAAATGGGTACAGAATTGGCGATCAAGTGTGGAGGCTGTAAGTGCAATAGGTGTCCTTTGCCTGGTCACTCGTACTCATTTGTGGAGAAGCAGGAACTACAGCTAATTCATAGAAATCTAACGTATGACAAAGAACAACAGTTCTGGACGACAACCGACCCATGGATTGTTGACCATGACAAGCTCCCGGACAACTACTTGGCTGCGTTTGCCACACTTAGAAGTACCGAGCGAACATTGAAGAAAGATCTACAGTGGGGAAAGGTGTATGCCTATCAGATCCAGGACATGGTTGACAGAAGAATAGCTAGAAAACGGGACCAAGAAGAACTAAGGCAGTGGAATAGCCAGAAGTACTACATCGCACATCATGCTGCGCAAAACCTTAAGTCTACATCCACTCCCATGATGATAGTTTTCAACTTGAGCCAAATCACACAAGGAATTCTGAACTACACACATTTTAACTCCGCCAAGAAGCTGCTGTGGGCTAGCGTCAGACTCTGTGACATATCCAAGGAAAAGACACTCAGGGAAGGTGACCCGACGACAATCACTTCCCGCAACTTGCAAGTTCTTTCTCCTACTGCTCATCATGTCACGAAGATGCTTATGAAGCAATCGCACGACAATAGCGGACACCAGGGAAGGAGCGGCACATTAGCACGCTGCCTATATGACTATTGGATAACTCAAGGAGCTAAATTACCCAGATCAGTCACCTCAAACTGCCAACTATGTCGAGTAACAGAAGCTAAACTGTTGACCCAAGAGATGGGAACTCTCCCCGTAGAAAGAGTTTCTCCCGGACCCCCTTTCAGTCACACCATGGTAGACTTGTTCGGGCCATATCGAGTTCGTGGTGAAGTGCAAAAGAGAACATCAGGAAAAGTTTACGGTGTACTTTTCACTGATTTCCCAGCACAAGCAGTCTATATAAAACCTACATTTGCCTATGATACACAATCATTTCTTTTGGCTCTCCAGAGGTTCACAAACATAAGAGGTTGGCCTGAGGTAATTTTCTCAGACCCTGGATCTCAACTCGTAGGAGCAGAGAAGAAGCTAATTATTATGTGGAATGAGCTACACAAGACCTCTGCCTACAAGACGTTTTCAGCGAATGGCGCAAAATGGAGGTTTGGCCCTGCTGATAGTCCCTGACAACAAGGAGAAGTGGAGGCACTTGTTGGAGCGATCAATATGTCTATCAATGACTCCCGATTGAGCCCAACAGAGTTCATGACTCTTGGCACAGAAAGTGGTAAAGTACTCAACAAGAGACCCCTAGGAACTCTTCCCTCCATTAACTCAAATATCAACATTCTCACACCGAACTGTCAGTTTATTGGGCAGCTGTTCAACTACGATCCAGGAGGATGGAAAGACATCAGCTGTGCTAAGACTAGGATTCATCTCAGGGATAAAATATCAGAAGAGTTCTGGACTAAATGGTCTGAGCTTTACGCCCCCTCCTTTATAACACAAGGTAAGTGGAAAACTCGTAGTCGTAAACTCAGCTCAGGAGATATTGTCGCTGTTGCAGACTCAAATGCTTTACGAGATAAGTATTTCATAGCTCAGGTCAAAGATGTATTCCCTGGTAAGGATGGCTGCGTTAGGAGGGTAGCACTCACGTATAAGAATTTCAGGGTTGGAGAAAAAATTCATGAATATCACGCGGGTAAGGATGTGATAGTTTACAGGAGTGTCCAGAGGTTGGCTCTCCTAGTACCGGTTTGCGAGGGCTCTCATTGAGTATTGTGGCCACAGGTGTGAATCACAACTCAGTTACTGGAAGGTGTGAATCACTTTGTTCTTTCATTTCCTCATCATCCTCTGCACCACTCACAATTTTTTATGACATACTAAATTTTTGTTATGCTTGGCCGTGTGTCTGACTTGGATGGCCCCTCATAGGTAATATTATCCTAGTGTAACTTAGCTAGCTTATCGAAACATAATGAATATAATATTGCCAGAAATTTTGTAACAAATTCTGTCAACCCGGTCCCTCCGGTGTTTTGGTATTACATACATCTTTTGGAATTGTCTCACCTCCACACACACACCTTAACCAATCAGAGCAAAGGGCTAGTGTGCAATGCAATCAGTGCAGGACCAACAGTCAACAAGGAAACATCTATCAGGAGCTCTCTCTCTACTATACCGTCATCATTCCTCTGCATTTCTATTTATCATACTAACTCTTCAGTAACCAGAGGACATTAATACTTCAACATCATTTTATGTGTAGATTACTGGGCAAAGTCTTTACGTTTCCGTGGTCAGACATTATTTTGTGGAACATTCTTCGCTGTGCACCAACATGATAATATTCAGACATGTAGTGCAATACTTTGTGCTTTGAATTTGATGTAGTATTAGCTTTTTTGATGTTATATTATTAGAAATACTATGTAGGAAAACATGTATCTTATTTATGTCATTAATTAATTTACAGGAGCATTGAGGGGCTCACCTGCACTTTAACCTATTCTCATTTGGTGGTGTATACCTTTAATAATTGTGAGTTTATTTCTGCTATGTTTTTTCATTCTGTTTTCACTGTTATTTTACATTCTCTCATAAATGGCAACATCTTGGATTTGCATGTCAGTTTGTCATCTTACATGTAAAATTTTGCCACATTCTGTGAAGATTTTCTAATCTGAAAGCTTTTTATAATTACTCTGTTTACCATTGTCTGTTCAGGGTACTATCAATAAAGTTGCCAACAAGCTTAAACCACCATACTGAGAAAATATCAACCTCATTCAATGGAGAACACCATAATGGATAGTCTGTGTACCAAAGGACAGAATACTCCTCTACAATTGCAAGGGAAAGTAAACCGACAACACGGAACTCAACCTAAGAAAGTCGACCTGCCTTTTATGGATATCCAGCTTCCACCTGCCTCTGATTGGTCTAAGGGCAGTAACTGCTACACCATGTGTCAATTATGTGCTAACCATATGATTGGACACTACTGTTATTGTATGTTTGTATTGTGTTATCTCATTGCTGTATTATGTGTTGTTATAGACTATTGGCTCGTCCCTAATAAGGAGATGAGTTTCTCTTGTACTCTCCTGTAAAAGGAGCTGTTGTGCAGTGAGTTAGCCATGAGTCTTGTGGATATTGTGTACGGTACTTATTATATTGCTAAACAGATCGTTTTAATTAAGTGTTTTATCGCTGACTATTGTGTAGTTTGCTTGAGCAGTGGACTCCCTGGCTCTTGGTAGCGTCAGTATTCGGGGTAGACCCTGGGTGAGGAATGAAGTGGTGTGCACAAGAGGTGCATACGGAGAGACGGACGTTGTGTCCGTAGTAGAGGGAGCAAATCTACTGCAATATATGAGTAGCACAAGAAACTATGCATTCACACACACATACAACTACAGACATACACATTCATAGAGGCATACATTCATAGTGACATACATCTACATACACACATTTGTAGGAGGTTGGAGTGGTTATGCTCGTGCGGTAGCGCACCTGTGCTTCCCCAGGAAGCTGGAATACTACAAATGACTGCCTATTACAGGGGAGACACGGCACAGAACAGTACAGCACAGTACTTCTTGACTTGGTAGTAGCTGCTGGGCATTCCTTTGCCTAGGATGCCTGCTAGGCCGGATGAGCCATTATGCTTCACCGCGACTGCTAACGTCAGCTGCCTAATGCACTGGTTCTTTATTATTCTTGTACCCGATGGAATAACATTGCAATGATTTATGCCATGCTTGCTAGCTTGTTCCAATCAAAAATACAAAGAAAGCTTTGATAGAGTAGGGCTTTTTACAATAAATATTTATTGTCTTCCATCTTCTGGATGGCTCCTCCGACTACTCTGAGCAAGGAGAAAGGCACAGAAGCTTATACACAAAAACAGTTGTTATATAACATCTTATCACATGATAAATAAGTAGATAATAATAATAATAAATGACTAATACTGATAAAAAATGGTTGAGACAATCTACATGATAACCAGAATAAAAAATATATGCAAGGTCTGACACCGGTCTTCTACTATCTACAGAAATACATCTAGCATAACATTGGGTGGGTGCATAGCAAAGTGATATATAAATTCGTATTTGTATCAGGAACTAGGGACAAATGTTCGTAAGTGGTGTCGTGCACTTCATTTCCTGCACAATAGTATGAATTATATTTATTGTTGAAACAGAGCATACCCACTCTCCGTCCACAAATGTTGAAATCGAAGCCTTCGAATTTCCAAAGACTCTCTCTTCAAAGTCTAGTGGACACAAGATAATCTCAAGCCTGAGCAATGGAGGGTTTAGGAAGACGCAAATGCCATTCTATTTTCCTCCCTGACTACAACCTCCAAGACCATCATCTCCTCCAGTAGATAGTCTACAAACAGCACCGGTTTAGAAAAATGAAAAAACATGGCCTATACAATATTATATAAAACACATCTATAATCGCAAATGATTGTGGCATTATTATTCATCTGGATTTTGTTACATATAGTTTATACAAAACTTCAGTGCTGCATAAAGTGCATTACCACAAGATAAAATACAACCTCCCGTTTGACAAGAAGCTCTCAGTTTGAAAAAGTGATGCACACTTTGATAATAATTAATGTCAAAGTAAGATTTGTAATAAATTGTAACTAAAAATAAATAATTATGCTGAGGAGAACAAGAAATGACAAACGCACCGCTCTCAAGCTCAATGGCCGAGCGGGGAGCAAAGTGGATGTCTCCAAAAGCAGGGAGAGCATTGTCAGTGGGTGAAGGAAGTGGTGGTACAGAGAACACTTTGGTGATGTCATCTGTCCCCTGCAGATCCTTCATCCTCACAGTCACCTGGTGAAAGGAGAGAATCAGTGCACTCCAACCACTCAGGTGGTACATAAAGGGTGAGGCAGTACATACAGGTAAGGTAGTACATACAGGTGAGGTAGTACATACAGGTGAGGTAGTACATACAGGTGAGGTAGTACATACAGGTGAGGTAGTACATAGAGGTGAGGTGGTACATACAGGTGAGGTAGTACATACAGGTGAGGTGGTACATACAGGTGAGGTGGTACATACAGGTGAGGTGGTACATACAGGTGAGGTGGTACATACAGGTAAGGTAGTACATACAGGTAAGGTAGTACATACAGGTGAGGTAGTACATACAGGTGAGGTAATACATACAGGTGAGGTAGTACAGACAGGTTAGGTAATACAGACAGGTGAGGTAATACATACAGGTGAGGTAGTACATACAGGTGAGGTAGTACAGACAGGTAAGGTAGTACATACAGGTGAGGTAGTACATAGAGGTGAGGTGGTACATACAGGTGAGGTAGTACATACAGGTGAGGTGGTACATACAGGTGAGGTGGTACATACAGGTGAGGTGGTACATACAGGTAAGGTGGTACATACAGGTAAGGTGGTACATACAGATGAGGTGGTACATACAGGTAAGGTAGTACATACAGGTAAGGTAGTACATACAGGTGAGGTAGTACATACAGGTGAGGTAATACATACAGGTGAGGTAGTACAGACAGGTTAGGTAATACAGACAGGTGAGGTAATACATACAGGTGAGGTAATACATACAGGTGAGGTAGTACATACAGGTGAGGTAGTACATACAGGTGAGGTAGTACAGACAGGTGAGGTAGTACATACAGGTGAGGTAGTACACACAGGTGAGGTAGTACATAGAGGTGAGGTAGTACAGACAGGTGAGGTAGTACATACAGGTGAGGCAGTACACACAGGTGAGGTAGTACAGACAGGTGAGGTAGTACACACAGGTGAGGTAGTACAGACAGGTGAGGTAGTACATACAGGTGAGGTAGTACATACAGGTGAGGTAGTACAGACAGGTGAGGTAGTACACACAGGTGAGGTAGTACATACAGGTGAGGTAGTACATACAGGTGAGGTAGTACAGACAGGTGAGGTAATACATACAGGTGAGGTAGTACAGACAGGTGAGGTAGTACATACAGGTGAGGTAGTACACACAGGTGAGGTGGTACATACAGGTGAGGTAGTACATACAGGTGAGGTAGTACATACAGGTGAGGTAGTACATACAGGTGAGGTGGTACACACAGGTGAGTTGGTACAGACAGGTGAGGTAGTACACACAGGTGAGATAGTACACACAGGTGAGGTAATACATACAGGTGAGTTGGTACACACAGGTGAGCTAGTAAATACAGGTGAGGCGGTATATGCAGGGGAGGTCGTACATTCAGGTGAGGTGCTACATACAGGTAAGGTGCTAAATACAGGTAAGGTGGTCCAACTACCTTAAGGTTCATCGATGAGCCAACAATCTCGTCCTCAACCTCTCCCTTCACTCTCACCAGACAAATTTGGATGTTAGAGTCGTCAGCTCCTGCAACCAACAACAAATAAATATATCTCCAGGTACGATCCCCGAGTCTGAGACAGGAATACCACAAACTCACGCTGGACCTATGAAGTGCCTGCATGCTCTGCATAAGCTGTAAGCTTGCACAAGCAGCACACCTTACCCATGCCTGCTGTGAAGCTGGCTACTCCTTGTTAGACTAACACAACTACATCCATGTACAGTGCCGTAAAGCTAGCCAACACTATATTATACTACTTCAGGCTCAAACTGATCAGGCAAAGCGCGTACAATCCTCTGCTCAAGGGTCAACATGCGCAGAACAAACAGCAGATCCTTGAAGTGCAGACGCTTTAACCACTACATCAAAAGTATGTAAGGGTAATTACTTTTTACAATGGTTTTGGAGTAACCATTGAGACTATTAGACATGCTTCGTGAAACGAAGGACAAAACCATAATTGGTATTGGTGAATTAGTACTTTGCGTTAGGAATGGAATAACTTAACTGAACACAAAACTCCAATAGTTTGCCGAAAAAATGATACGGAAGATAACTCTCAATTTTCAAGGTAATCAAGCAAAAATACAGACGGCATCGTTATAACCTAGTAGTAACTAGTATAGTTTGTAAAGTCATTATTTGTATTCAGCGTATTTCTCACGATCGTATTTATCTCACATTGTTTTTGAGAATAATAAACGGTCTTTTAAAATGAACGGATTAGACTCACTCGTTATAATTTATTTAGTGTTTAGTTTCATTCGTGAATGTCTTTTCATTCAGTGAGCTACTACTTGTTGATCCTCAAGTTCCAAACAAAATGATCAATTTTTGATTTAATTTATTGCCTATCTGATTATTTTTATTGCATTTTGTTTGACAATTATCGGTCGCGGATACTCTAATGACTTTCGTATCTAGTAATATGAATCGTCAAAATATGGAATTGAATTACTAAACATCCACATCTTTTTCTTAAAAAGAATCTGAGCTAGCTCATGCCTCGTAAGCTAACATCATTTTAACCTTTCTGTGCCAAGGGCATGCGATAGCCAGCGCAGAAAATTGTGGCATCGTTTTACATTACCAAAGTCAGCTGAACCTCCTACTATGTTCACAAACAGCCGATTCAACCATTTGCGTGAAACTCTAGATGAAAATAAAATGCTGTAATATGGCTTCTATGCGGTGCAGTCTGTACATAGGAGATGCAGTGCAATAACAAGTAACAGATAGTCACAAATCATATGAAATAAATGCACACAGATGAGGACGCTCACCACAAATGCTATATCAATAGAGAGTATGATATACCTGGAAGGTTGACACCCAGAGACATGTGCCAACCAGGACGCAAAGTAAACGGTTCACTAAACCTCCATCCCTTGTCCACTTGATCATGCACTGCAACAACCTTCCACATCACCCAGCAGCAAACATCTGGCGTGACCTGCAGACGTAGAGAGAGCGATATGCACTTGGAAGTAGACAGTTTAGTTAAGGAGTAAGACATCTTAATACTAATGTCTTTTTGAGCGCTCCTGGCTGTTATTGCATAAAGCCTGGTTCACATTGTCACCGATTGCTACGGCGATAGTGGGAATTGTCTTATCGCCGATAATGTGAACATGCAATACCGTTGTCGCCGCCATAACGCCGCTCCATCGGGAAAGTTTGGCAGTGTCAAACTTTTCCGACATCGGTGAATTACGGCGATGCATTATTGCAATGTGAACCAATGAACGCCGTTTGTCAGCGATAGGTCTGAGTTGACCTATAAAAATTTAACCGCTCTAACTGTCATAACCTTCCACTCATCACCCAACGACGGATAATAAATAAAATAATAATCCGTCATTGACTTTTTATTGGTTTGTTTTCACAAATTATAATATTTAAAGAGAAAATTAGTTGAGACTCTAAATGAAGATAATATCTACACACCATTGTCAGGTAAGAGATGTCAGATTAGATTGATCTTAATTCAAAAAAATAATAAACCTAAATAAAGAAGTATTAATTATTTATTTATTAGTAATAAATAATAATTATTACTTGTTGTTTGCCATTTTTTATTCTTTTTGCTGCCGATTTATTTATTGATTGAATTGACTGTAACTGTTATCTGTTTTTTATTATCATCATTATTGTTAATTAGTACTAATTATTATAACTACTAATAAAAAATAAAATGAATGATGTAATTAATAATAATTATTATTATAATAATAATAATTAATTATCATGATAAATAATAAATTATAATAAGTGCTATCAACTGAGTGCAGCGCATAAATAATGATGACACCCAATTGTAATTTTTTTAACATTTAAAATATTGAAATTCATTATCTTTGAAACTTGTTAAGAAAATAATAAAAAATAAGTACAAAAAACAACATTATTTATTATTGTAATAATAATAAATATTATTATTAATAAGTAGTTTAACACTCATTTCAGTCAATGTTATTAATTATTATTTTGGTCTTAGGTGGTGAAGAGAATTGGCCTAATCAGCGAGTCTATATATCATCATGATGATCTCTGTGCCCCACTTAATTCAGCTTTTACCACATTTGCCAGAAATATATCTGTGACAATCACCAATCACTGTGCGACTTTAAACTCAAATAATTTATCCACATATTTTATTATTGCTGTACCAAATAAGCAATAAATAATATTGAGCTTAAATTGTACTATTATAGTTTTTTTATTATTTATAAATATACCAGTTGAATTTGCTGCTATATCACGGGTAATCACTGACTGCTAGTCGCTACCACTCAACTGCGTTCTATTGGTTGTTGTGGTTTATAGGTCGAGCTTATTGTGAATGCGGTGTTGTCAGTGATAGCATCACTGACTGCTCCCGATTGTCAGTCGGCTGCATTCGGCGTTGAATTAGGATAATGTGAACATCATTTCTGTTATGCATCAGTGATGATCAGTGACACTAGTCACTGACAGTCCCTGATGCATCACTGACAATGTGAACCAGGCTTAAGTGTGTATGACATATACCTATATGTTATACACATAATTGTCTGTCGATAGCAGAAAAATCTTTGAAAAGATTATTGATTATTGGCAATAAAATAGTAAAAGTATGACATTTGACAGAGTCCAAGAAAACTATCTGTTACATGCAGTTAGAGAGAGAGTTTAAGGTTGAGCAGAAGAACAAGTAATAGAGGTCCCGCAAGCATAGAGACCAGTGCACATCTACCGTACCAGGATTATACCCGAGAGAGTTGTATTTCATTGATAGATTCTCTGTCTATGAGGTGTGCTGTAACAGCAGCATTCAGCATTTGCTGACACAACACTATACAATAATACAACTCACACAGCTACATGATAATTCACTTCACTGAGAGGTAGAGAAATAGAAGATGACTTTTGATTACAGCGTTCAGTCTAATAGCAAATCGGTAAATGTCACTTCTAGGAAGAAATATCAACAAAACTCCATACTGACTGATAGCCATGGTTCAAGAGCTTGTTACTGCAATGCGGGGGCATTATATTATCAAACATCAACTACGGTTGGTCTTGGATAATGTAATGCCACCAAATCCGAGCTAATCATAGGAAAAGCTCTTGAACCAGAATAGCCCAAGTGCTTAGCAAAACAAGTGCTCACAGACAAAACTACAGAGTGTTCTCTAAAACACAACAAAGCAAGCAAAGAGTATAGACTAGAGGAGTGGGGTAAAGAATAGAGCGCGACGGGTGGAAGGGACTGCACCCAGTATTACTTCATGCATAGATATAGAACATTATTGTTTCATTGAAAAGACTCTCGCTGAGTACAGAATAGTTAATCTGCAGCATGTGGCAACTTATTGGAAGGAGATGGATCACCAACACCAAAGTATGAGAGTGCAGAACGGATAAAAACAAAAAACCAAACTCCTACACATACCAGATGACACACAGCAAAACTACATGAAGGTTAGCTGGCTGCTGCACAACGGAAGTGAGCAAGTTGTAGAGGAGACAACTTGGGGGGATGCACTACAAATATTCGCAATGGTTCACTAGTAGACTTATAGTATACTACTAGTCTGCCAACTACTAACAAAACTTGGAGCTGATGACAATACTTTCTGGGTAAATATCCCCAAGAGATCAAGTCTATTGAATGGAATAGAGTTATAGATCAGACATACCTGAGGGTTAGGATATCCTACTGTCCCTACCGAGTCCTTGACTATGTCACCATTCATTATCTCAAAAAGTCTCTGTGGGACTTCAACACGTGAACAACACTCTGGAGTAAAACTACAGACAACACAATATTTTGAGAAAAATGTTAAAGCATATGTAAACAATTAAAATTAGGACAGTGTAAAGAATTTGGGGTTGTGAATCCCATTCAGTCCATAATACAACAGTAGAAAAGGTTCCCGTAGCAGATCAACAACAAATCGTATTAAAAAAACAGGAGTTGTCCTATCTGCAAGTTTGAACCACCCGAAAAAAACTTTATAAGAGGGAGGGTAAAGTGATGAAAATGAGAGAATAATGGCACTCAAAAAATTTATAGCAAAAAGAAGAGAATACGCAAAACTACACTTTTAAATTTTTATAAACGTAAACGCTGAACATCACGTCTAGAAGGGTGCAATAATAACAATTACAAAAGTCAAGATCTAGTAAAACTTTAAAGTATTTTTAAACTGACCTGTATGCCATGTCTACAATAAGAACGTTTGTACATTACAATATTAATGGAGGAGACAAAAGCTGGTAAATAAACACATAAAATGACTTCTTGGCTTTTGGAATCTTGACAGCGTGGAATATTTTCAATGTAAATTAAGCATAAGCGTTTTCTGTGACTGCAGAAACGCATAATACTTGGCTGGGGGTAAAGCCTTAAATTCAAAGAACAAAAACCCAATCAACATATAAAAAGAATGGGCAACAAATATTACATATGTAAGACTATTGAACTGTCTCACTGGCTGGGAGACTGCTGCCAAGTTTTACACAAACAACTAACAATATGGATCTCTACAATAAACGTAAGGCAAGTCACCTACCGCTGCATGAGAATTTCACTAAGCCTCTTATGCTGATTCAATTCTTTCTCAATCCTTCGCATCTTAACCTACAACAGTCATTAAATATTGGCTGTGTAATGGGTGGAATATCCACTGACTAAAGGGTGGAATATCCACTGAATAAAGGGTGGAATATCCACTGACTAAAGGGTGGGATATCCACTGGGTAAAGGATGGAATATCCACTGGGTAAAGGATGGAATATCCACTGAGTAAAGGATGGGATATCCACTGGGTAAAGGATGGAATATCCACTGGGTAAAGGATGGAATATCCACTGGGTAAAGGATGGAATATCCACTGACTAAAGGGTGGGATATCCACTGAGTAAAGGATGGAATATCCAATGGGTAAACGATGGAATATGCAACTTACAACAACAGTTCATGTAACATCTATCACTGCCCATATACTTGATGTTTAAGTTTACTGTGAGATGGTTTTGATTTTCAAAACACTCATAGAAGTAACTTCATGGTGAGACACAAACAGTAGAATGAATGACTCCATACTGACTGCCAAAAAAGTTTTGTTCTCTAATCACAATCAAGTACGGTGAAGCGCATGATGAGCCTACATGCATCTGATGTATTAATAGATCAAATACTTTAAAAGGGTTACAAATGTCCATTTGAAGATAATAACATGTACTTACATCACAGGCACTATGGTCTGTCTGGGGACGACATTGTGTTTGGTGATGGTTTTCAAGGGTTCCTGTGTAACCTGCCCCGCACACATCACATTGCGGATGTTTCCTAGAGCATACGGTGCGCTGGTGAATCTGTAAATAAAGCAGACAGCTTCAACTAGCCATGTAAAGACAACAATGTATGTGAATGAATTAACTAAAGCTGTTAGGTAACTGTAGGTAACAAGAGATGAACTATAAGTATATCAACTTTGTTTGGTCATATTATTTATACCTGTAAACAAAAGAAGAACCTGTTTGGCCATGTGTGAGCTGGTCAAGTTATAGATACCATTTTCACTACACGGATAGGGCTGAAAACTTTGGTACAAACAGCTAATGGATGATGTGACTGCAAAATCAGTTCAAGTTATTTTTATGTGTGACTTTGATTTTCTCAACAAGTACTAGAGAGGTTTACAAGTACTAGAGAGGTTTACTAGTACTAGAGAGGTTTACTAGTACTAGAGAGGTTTACTAGTACTAGAGAGGTTTACTAGTACTAGATAGGTTTACTAATACTAGAGAAGTTTACTAGTACTAGATAGGTTTACTAGTACTAGATAGGTTTACTAGTACTAGATAGGTTTACTAGTACTGGAGAGGTTTACTAGTACTAGAGAGGTTTACTAGTACTAGATAGGTTTACTGGTACTAGAGAGGTTTACTAGTACTAGAGAGGTTTACTAGTACTAGATAGGTTTACTAGTACTAGAGAGGTTTACTAGTACTAGGGAGGTTTACTAGTACTAGAGAGGTTTACTAGTACTAGAGAGGTTTACTAGTACTAGAGAGGTTTACTAGTATTAGAGAGGTTTACTAGTATTAGAGAGGTTTACTAGTACTAGAGAGGTTTACTAGTACTAGATAGGTTTACTAGTACTAGAGAGGTTTACTAGTACTAGGGAGGTTTACTAGTACTAGAGAGGTTTACTAGTACTAGAGAGGTTTACTAGTACTAGAGAGGTTTACTAGTACTAGATAGGTTTACTAGTACTAGAGAGGTTTACTAGTATTAGAGAGGTTTACTAGTACTAGAGAGGTTTACTAGTACTAGAGAGGTTTACTAGTACTAGAGAGGTTTACTAGTACTAGAGAGGTTTACTAGTACTAGATAGGTTTACTAGTACTAGAGAGGTTTACTAGTACTAGATAGGTTTACTAGTACTAGAGAGGTTTACTAGTACTAGATAGGTTTACTAGTACTAGAGAGGTTTACTAGTACTAGGGAGGTTTACTAGTACTAGATAGGTTTACTAGTACTAGAGAGGTTTACTAGTACTAGATAGGTTTACTGGTACTAGAGAGGTTTACTAGTATTAGAGAGGTTTACTAGTACCAGAGAGGTTTACTAGTACTAGAGAGGTTTACATGGCACAGAGCAGCTTTTGTTGCACTGTATGTAGGATAAGAGACATTATATTGTCAAAAACATATAAGGTTTCATTTAAAACTCATAAAAGTCCTTGACCGAGCATTGCTCGTGATTTGGAGTCATGTGACCAAAAGTCCTTCAACGAGCAATGTTCGTGATTTATTTTGTTCGGTTTTCGGAACTTATTGCAGAGGTTTGTGTAAACTGACATAAATAATTTTTATACCATCGTGTAGAGCAGAGAATTGCCTATTTTCTGGTTTTTGTTTGAAGACTCTACGACCTTCTAAACGGAAACAGTTCCAAATATCCTTGACCCATCACTTCCTGTTTTAAATTTCGGAATTTTTTTCATAATGAGGGGCGATTTTTTTCTGGAAAGGAGCAAGCACAGGGTTTTCTTCTTCTGATTTAGTTAGTTTATTAATATCTTAGCTTGTTTGAGCTCTCTGATAATGGAATTGAAGGTTAGTAAGCTAGTAATTAATTATTTAGCTACGGCATTGATAATAAATAATTAATTTTAACTTTTTTTTTATTATTTTTGTAAAGTTGTTGATTGATGTTGTTCTTTACATCAAAATGTAGCTCTAAATGTTTCTAGTTCATTCGTGCACCAATGAGGGCTTTATTTTCGCTTGCAATAAAAATAATAATTATTTTCAGAAAAAAAAATTTCCGAAATTTTCGGTAATCTTTGCAGCCAGTGCTAGATTGTTGTTGCAGTGTTCTAACACTTTTTTTGCATATTTTTGCTTCAAATTTTGCTAGTCTTATCAAAATTTTGTCCTCTTTTCAGCTGTGCTATCAGTTTTATGTTTAGTCTGTTATTTCTTTTGTAACTGGCTGATCTGTTGAGGTCATTACTAAAAAATGGTCTCCGAACTAAAAAAATAATAAAAATAGTTTAGACTAGTGGAATCGATATGTTATTAATTCTCCTAAGAGAAGAGAGAATGCTGATTCATATGAGCATAAATCCGTTACCATATCATGTATAGATGAATTTTAATAAAATTTTGAAAATTAAACTTTTTTTGCAAAAAGCGGGTGACCGATGAGCTCATTTATTGGTCAAAGCGATCGAAATTCAAAGAGTTAAACTTGAAAACAGCTAAATCACAAATTGACTAGGTGAAAGAACTTGCAAACGTGATTTTTCCTACAGATGATTGAAGACTTGAGAGTTTAATAAATCTATCTACCAAAGACATAGTTTTACTTGCCAATATGGATTTTCATATTGTTGCTGTACATCAGTAGCAGAGAACATGGAGACAACTTTTGCCATGATACTATTTTCTACATGAATTAGATACACATTTACAATGAACATACTCATACACCCGACATAAATGATACGACAACATTACAAGATCTACGCATATTTGATTTCAGCGGTAATACAGTTAAGCATGTAATTTTTCATGGGCTATCTTTTGAAACTTATACAATAGCGAGTGTAAGATAATTCATCCAATTCAATTCCATGTTGATGTAAGTTTTTTGAAAACTCTGTGCCACAAGCAACTTCTATCATTTCATCTACTAGACCTAATGCATGAGCGTAGGAGTAATAGTGAATAGTGGTGAGTAACAGCAGCGATAGTGGGACAGCAGCAGGGGTAGAGAAGTAGTAGAATTGAAAGTGGCAGCTCATTGCAGGTGAGATAGTGAGAGTGGTAATGACGAGTTGAGGCAATAAAAGAATGTTGATATAGTATAATTAGCACTCACTGCAAGATCTTTATACAGAATTCCTTCCATTCCACATCCATTAGGGCAAACCAACAGTCGGAATGCACAGTCGTTGTTTACATGAGCATCCAGATGTAAGAACTGGACTTCTTTTTGGCAAGCTTCACAAATCACTGGTCGATGGGGGCATTCCTCCATGTGTTTCTAACAGCAGTGCATACAGTACCCAGTCAACACAGAGTAAACAGTTCAGAAACTCGGTAACATTCGCTTAAAAAACAGGAATTTCTTGGTTTCAAAAATCAAACAGGTTACTATAACCACCAAATTAAACTATTTGTTTTATACCTCAATATTCTCAATTTTCAGCGGTTTTCCATCAACCATTGTTGTATCACAATCGAACAGACACACAGCTTCCATCTTGTGTACCTGCTGGGCAGCTGCCATATCTGCGCACCCACTCCCTACATATATATATATAAGTAGAATGTTGAACAAAGTATAAAAACAGTTTTATTACTCAAAGTTTCATCTATAAAGATGTTAGAAATGACACAATCTTCAGATAAAATAGCTTACTGACTTTGACTCGGGAAAAATTGATGACCAAAAATTATATAAACAAAAAAGCGTCCAATGAAATTATGACATCCAAATCAGGTGACATTGCATACCTAACCATCAGACGAGAGTACTGTAACTTACTGATTACGGCCTGAGGTAGTTTCTCATGCCATGGCTGGTCATCCGATTCAAGCAGAGCATTGACATCCACAAACTGAAGCACTGGACGCAATTGTTGCTTTATATCATCTTGATAGGCCTTTACACATGGGTTACATATCCGTGTCGTTTCAGGGCTGCAGTAAATGGAACCACGAAATGTTTGATAAACAACTGAGTATGCAGCTAGCAAGGAAACCATATCTGCACCAAAACCTGAAGCACTAATACCTGTGTATGTAAGATTAATTCCAAGTAACAACGCCATCAATACTCACATTAGCAATAAGTGTTCTAGGCAATCCTTGCACAGTCGGTGGCCACACATTAACTGTACCGGATCCTTTAGTACATTCCCACAGTATAAGCGTGTGCAAAACAATATACTATCAAGTTGGGCCTGCAATACCAAAATCTGTTATTGCAGTAGTAGTTTAATGGATGTCAATTGATAGATTTTGCAGAGATGAAGGTTGTTTTAATTAACCACATCTACATAACTTTCAATAAACAAAAAATTCAAACTAAAATAGCCAAAAATACACAAGAAAAAGGGCCTCTACAGAATAGCCATTGCGCAGAGGCTTTCATGAGTGCCAAAATTAGGTTTGCATTCATTATCAAATTTTTTAAAGGTGTTTTAGTCGAGTCAGTGTCCATGTTACAGGAACATCATCTAATTATTTGCAGATGTAAAACTAACTAATGATTAAAATAAACATAAAATTAAATTTTTCAGTGAAAAATTAGTAATATCCGTTTCTAGTTCCATTGTTATATTAAATAACAACAACGATAATTACGGAATCTGAATTACAATTTATTTTTACTGGAAAATTGAAACAACATTGCAAGGAAATAAAGAACTCACTTTCAGACTCAACAAAAGAAAAGTAATTCATGACTATTTTTCAGAAATTTGGTATTAGCTATACAGAATTCTTTGACATTTGAAAGACAACTCCACAAAATGGGCTGTGTAACAAATTAAATGCACGATACCTTTTTAATTAGTCATAATATAAACACAACAGTGCAGAGAGAGGTCAGTGCAGAATATATTCAGAATAAAACATCAATTTTCAGATATACAGATATAACAAAAACTAAACAGTCAACTAATGCTCTATAGCCAGCCACAGTGAGCCAGGTACAATTGGTCACAAACTTGAGTTGTAATAAAAATGATGGAAAAAGTTTTATTTTACAATAATAAATATATAATACAGAAAGTGTAGACACTTTGTTGCATTTCACTACGCCGATCTCTCAATTAATGTCACAGATGTCTTGAAAAACATGGTGAATCACTCAACTTGTGCCAATTTTCTAAGAGAGGACACTTTCAGCTCACTTTTGGTGCATAACAATTTGCACTCTGGTCTATTTTTGCCAGTAATTTTTGATAGAGTTTTGAATTTTATGCCCAATTTTTTGCTCACAGCAAATGGCTCCAATGGTATGTAATGTCCGCCTAAAATTCTCAGCTGCTATTGGCCTAACGAAAGTTTTTGCGACACTGGCTGGTTGCAATTCACTGCCACAAGTCTTAGACGAGATTCGCAATGTTCACTGGCGCTTGTACAAATCCATCATAATTATGAGAGTTTGGGCTGTAACTTTTCATTGGCCAGCTTATTAAGGTGAACTTTATTTCCAAAGTACATAGTTCATTTAGATCATGGATAAAAAGAGGGGACAACTCCATTTAAATTTATTAACAAGATAAATTTATTAGAAAAAGTGTTTTTTTATATTATTGATCAAACCCAATATGCTTTCATACTGTCATAATGATCAACTTGTTCATAATATTACTATCAATGCATATGATTGGGATACTTATAATCATGATTGAAAAACAATTGTTATTCTGAACTTTATGATCAAAAGTTCCACGTGACACAGATATGTCATGTTTTCCATAACAATACATATCATAATATTATGCGTAGCCAAATAAAAATTATACTGTAACACTTCTGCAACTGCTTTTATAACTGCCTGATACTGAAGATACACGATATCATTTCGAATGAACCGCTTTCAATAAATTTATACGGAGTTGTCTCCTCTTTTTTTATCCGAACTCTAAATGAACTGCTTGGAAATAAACTTCACCGCTTATTACAGGACCGAAGCTGCTCAAATTTTTCTTTGTTTTTAGTTCCAAATGCTCATGTGTTGACGACATAGAGGTAGGTTGACGACGATATCAGCGAACAAGATGCTGCAAGTTAAAGATGCAGCAATAAAAAGTTAGTGCCTAAACTCTCATAATTACAATGGATTTGTACATGCACCTGTGAACATTGCCAATATTGTTTAAGACTTGTGGCAGTGAATTGCAGCCAGTCAGTGATGCGAAAACTTCCATTAGGCTAATAGCAGCTGAGAATTTTAGGCGGACATTACATCCCATTGGAGCCATTTGCTGTGAGCAAAAGATTGGGCATAAAATTCAAAACTTTATCAAAAATTACTGGCAAAAATAGACCAGAGTGCGAATTGTTATGCACTAAGAGTGAGCTGAAATTTTCCTCTCTTAGAAAATTGGCACCAGGTGAGTGAGTGATTCACAATGTTTTTCAAGACATTTTTGACATTTATTGAGAGAGGGACGTAATGAAATGCAAACGAAGTTTCCACACTTTCTGTATTATATATATACTATAGTAAAATAAAATTTTTTCAATAATTTTTATTACAACTCCAGTTCGTGACCAATCATACATGGATCACTGTGGAGCCTGCTGGGACAGAGACGACACAGACTTACAAATCATTGTCAGCTCACCGGTTGTTTAAAAAGCTCTTTGGGCCATCCGGTTGCACATAGTGGCATTGTCGAGCATGCCATTATGACTCAAGATCTTTGAATAAAGAGCGATTACTCGAAATAAGTTAAATCTTGTTCAGCACTACCACAGAGCCAAGTCAAAGCAACGGGTCTACAACCAACCAAATCAAAAATTCTAAAAGTGGTTTTATATATGTCCAGCACATCATTGCTATCATTAATTTCCATTAGAAATTGAACTTCTGTATTTTCTTGACGAAAATTGATATAAAGCACTTTTACACCATGTCAGTGATTCACAAATAGAGATACGTTTAACATAACAATGCAAGACAAAAGCAGCGGTAACAGGCAAACAAGAAGACATATCTACATTTTTAATTAGAAATAATTTTTTCCGCCATCTATGATAACACATGAGAAGCTTCTCACAACAATCAATAAATCCAAATAACGCAAACCAATTGTTTGCAATCAAGGAATATTTTAGGACTTCATAGAGCAGCGCGCAATCAGTGCTTCTAAATAGAGATGCTGCGACTCACAAAACTGCCATCTATCCAATTTCGATCTGAATTTTTTTTAATTTTGGCATTAAATCAACCTCAGATTCAAACTGATCCGCTTCGTAGTAAAAATTGAGGGTAAATTTGCATCATCGTGGTATTACTACCAGGTACAGCAAATTTTCAAGGCAAATCACGAACAATAATCATAAAAAGGGTGTAGAAACTATTTTGGTTTATCAGGCTTGTAAAAAAATTAATTTCCTAGAGCTAGAAAATAATGTAACATCGCATGAACAAGAATAAACTAATAATATGAGGCCAAGACAGTAACAACATTTAGAGTCAATCTGGCTGCTATTTATTGATGTTGAAAATACTTGTCGACAGCGATGCAAGTAAACCGATTTCGATTTGTTGCTGATTTATTGAATAGTTGATAAAGTCTGCCTATTCTGATCCAGTGAATCTGAATCGGAACATTTCTCAATGTGAGTCATGCGGATACTGGGAGGGCCGATTTCAGTAGGTAACCAAAAACAACATGATCGATTATAAAAAAACAAGCAAAAAGATTATTGGTAGCACCAGCTCCCAGAAGAAGATTTTAATCAGATTAATCTTCAAGACCAAAGTGTTTAATCTTCAGTTAACGGCATCACCTTTTCGGGGTTCACAATGTCTATGAACACTACACTTCGCTATTTTACAAACGCTTGAACTCCAGTTCCTTGTCAATGCAACCAAAAAAAGTAACAATTTGGATACATAGGAGCAATTAAATTAATGTTCTAGTTCTTCAACTTGAGGCATTTATAAATATTTCGGTAATATTCGCTTCGTTTAGTTCAAAGTAAAATATGCACTGGTCAGGCAACCATAATGTTGTGTTATGTTATCTTCGATTACGCCAGTAAACTATTTGTGTGTTCATGCTTCTCACTACTATCTAAGGAAGGACTTGGTTTCTAGAATAACAAATTATAGCTGAGCAATATGTCGATAATTTATCGATGGTTTTTCCCAATCGACAAGGTCTGGTAATGATAAAGTTACCATTGATATAACTTATATTATATTCATATTTAAATTTTTTAGTGCATCCAAACCTATTTTATAATCAATTTATAGCTATTGCCAAAGTATCTGATGCAATTAATAAATTCATTCATTACTATTATTAATAAACTAACAAAAAGGCAGCAAAAAAATAAAAAATAAAAAAAACGTCAAATAACTCACGCCGAATAAGAAGTATAATAGTAGCATTTAACACATTGTAATATGCAGATATATATATATAAACAATATATATATATATACTACAATTCTGCCACCACTACTAGTACTATTCGAATATCAACGAATTAATAAAGTAAATTATTATCAAGTTGTTGTGTGTTGTTGTAAACTAAATATTTATAATTAATAATAAATAATAATAATTATGCGGACAACAATACACATTTTTTTCATAATAACAAGTAGTATAGTACTAATATTACTATTAGCTGTTAAAAAATGATAATAATAACCGTAGTAATAATATTATTATAATAAATAATTAATTAATAATTGCCGAAAAAATATTTATTTATAATTACTACTGTGCTACTGTACCGTCACATCAATGCCGTCATACATGAAGGAGTCCTGTAAATGCCAAGTTAGACCGTCTCGTAAAATACTAAAAGGAGCTGGGAATAATAGATTGAAAGTCTTAGGGCAAGCAGACGCTGTACTGGACCTAAATGGCAAAAAGGCCCGAGAGTTGATATATTTCATTGAAGGGCTAGTTATGCCACTTCTCGGGAAACCGTCTATTGAACGTCTAAATCTGATCAGATTTGTCGATAGTGTTGGTCTTGGTGTGTGCCATGACTGGAGGGCTAGTTACCCGAAGCTGTTTAGTGGGCTCGGCACAATGGCCACTGAAGTTGAAATTCAGCTGAAAGGAGACGTGGCGCCGTTTGTCCAAGCTACTCCTTGGCGAGTTGCAGCGGCTCGAAAGCAGCCATTATTGGAAGAGCTAAGGAGGATGGAAAAGTTGGGAGTCATAGAGAAAGTGGAAACTCCAACTGATTGGTGCTCTCCATGCGTGGTGGTCCACAAGAAAAATGGAAAATTGAGAGTGTGCATCGACTACACGAGATTAAACAAAGCAGTAAAGAGAGAATACCACCCTTTACCAACTTCAGAGGAAACGTTGAGTGCACTAGGGAATGCACGGATATTCAGTAAGATTGACGCCAACTGTGGGTATTGGCAGAAGAAGTTGAGTGAGAGTTCATACTTACTCACTACATTTATAACGCCCTTCGGACGGTATTGTTGCAAAAGACTCCCATTCGGCATAAATTCAGCTCCTGAGATCTTCCAGCGGGAAATGCAGAAAATCCTCATAAATTTAGACGGGGTGGTTTGTCAATGGATGACATTCTAGTTTATGCAGAGAATCAACAGGAGCACGACGCTAACTTGAAGCGAGTCTTTGACAGGTTGAGTGAGAGTGGCGTGACTTTAAATGCAGAGAAATGCGAGTTCAATAAAACGGAGATAAAATTTCTAGGGCACGTCATAACATCAGAGGGTATCAAGGCGGACCCAGAAAAGACTAGAGCCATTGTGGAATTTCCAACACCCAATAGCCGGCATGATCTGAGACGTTAATGAACTACTTAGGAAAGTTCTCCGCAGCTATCTCCGGATGCACCGTTCAATTGAGGCCGTTGCTGGGTAAAGATAGTGATTGGCGTTGGTCCACTGAACATGCAGATGAATTTAGGAAGCTGAAATCACTAATGGTAGCCACACCAATGCTAGCCCCGTTTAGGCTTGAGAACAAGACTATGCTTAGTGCAGACTCCTCGTCATTTGGTCTGGGTGCAGCATTGCTGCAACAAGTAGACGGAAAGTGGAAGCCAGTGGCGTTTGCATCGCGATCTCTGAACAGTGCGGAAAAACATAACGCGCAAATCGAAAAAGAGGCACTAGCCATATGTTGGGCTTGTGAGAAATTTAGCTACTTTTTATCGGGGCGCGACTTTACGCTGGAGACAGATCATAAACCACTGCTTGCTGTGCTCGGAGACAAGGAGTTGGCAAAGTTACCGATACGTGTGCAGAGGTTTAGATTACGGATGATGTCGTTCAGCTACAATATAGTTTATACACCGGGGAGTAAATTGGTGTTGGCAGATGCTCTCTCACGGGCACCTCTTTCAGGGATATCAGGGGGAGGTGACGAGGAGCCTCTGATCATCCAGGAGCTGGTTGATGCACTAACAATATCGGCATCTCGGCTGGACAGGATTAAAGCTGCAATGTTAATGGAAGACGAAGGCAAATTGTTGATGAAGTACATCATCGAAGGGTGGCCTGTAATGCCCAAGATTGGGGAAACGATTGGACAATTCTATACCTTCCGAGCCGAGACAGCTTGACAACAATCCAAGGAGTAGTTTTCTTTGAAAATAGAATTTACATACCCAAAATAGAAAGAGATAGGATACTGACAGAGATCCACTTTGGCCACCAAGGCGAGACAAAGTGTATCCGGAGAGCAACGGATATAGTGTGGTGGCCAGGCATGACGGCTGAAATACGTGCGTTAGTAAAAGCATGCCCCAAGTGTGAGGAGTTTCGATTGAAACCACGGGAACCCCTAGTTAGCACACCCCTGCCTGAGCGCCCATGGTGGCAGTCGATTTATGCGAAAAGTATGGGAAGACATTTATGGTAGTTGTAGATTACTACAGTAGATTTATTACAGCCATTGAACTGACTGAAACAGCTGAGGCTGAAACAGTTGTCTCCAAACTGGAGGCATTGTTTTGCTTGTTGGGGGTGCCAAATTCATTAGTAAGTGACAATGGCTCGCAGTTTGCCTCAAAAAGGTTTCGGTCATTCATGACCAAATGGGATATCAGACACATCACTAGTTCTCCGAGATACCCCCAGTCTAATGGAGAGGCAGAGCGGGCGGTACGAACAGTAAAACAGCTAATGAACAAGAATGTCAACTTACAAGCTGCCCTCTGTGTCTACAGGGACACTCCGCTGGCCAACGGTTACTCCCCTGCGGAGCTTATGTTTGGCCGTTCTATGAATTCGATGGGTGTTGTGCCAGAAAAGACAATCGATTTAAAACGACTACAGCAATTTGAAGCATCCCAACGTTACAAGCAGGGGTTGTATTACAACTCGAGGCATAGGGCCAGGGAAAGAAGTCCTATCAAAGTGGTACAGCCCGTAGCAATACGAGGTAGCGATCAGCAGAGGTCAGATGGGGTAGTAATCGCTACTAGAGGGCGCGAGGTGGTTGCCTCCAAGGAAAATGGTGACTGCTCCGTCGGAACCGAACAATCATAAGCAGAACTGAGGCATGCAGTCCTCAGGTTGCAACAAACCCCGGTGAGATGGAGAGACCTCCCGACACACCTGAGCCAGAGTGCAGATCAGGTTTAAGGGACAAGTCACCGGCTGTGGACGCAGCTGGAACCCTTTCTACCCGATGCAATGTAACAGCTCCCGTAGAAGCTAATAATGTGCCGATGTCTCCAGTCAGGGAACCCTCGCCAGTCGCACGTACTAGCAGGTACAAGAGAAAAATAAGACCACCAAAACGACTCAACTTGTAAACTGTTTTCATTACAGCATGCACTCTTATCTTATCGGGAATTCATTGGTAAGGAATGTTGTATCTAGATCCTGGTCAACCATATGTCTCCCTGGGGCTAACTGGGAAGACACCATCTTGCATGCGCTACACAATGCTAACGAGTTTCGGAACTCCTTCCTGTATATTCTGGTGGGACCAGTGAGATTTACGCGCCCACACCGGACTCATGGTCGGAAGGAGTGTGTGTTGAATGTTTCCGTAGGAACCCCAAAGTCGGTGTTCCGCCAATTCGACAGGGCTGTAAGGAACCTTAACATTGTACCTGTTCTATGCACCATATACCCTCTGGATTTTCACGATTACAATCAGCATATCAAAAAGCAACGCTTAATATGTCAGGGATTCTATGAGGAGTGGACGGAGAAATTGAGGGGAATGGTGACAGTGGAAAAGAGACTGATAGTCAATTTTAACATCACCCCTGGAATGGCGACACCATACATTCATAGGCGAATTTACCACCGTAGCCATGGGAAATACAGGATGCGTAAACAATTCCTAAACGGCCTACATCCTACTGAAGCCATAACCCGAGAATGGATCGGGGAAATTGAACGAACAGTCAGGTTGAGCTGTGAAGCATGGCGCCGGCGTCATGCATAAGTTTACTGTACATATTTGATTTCTATTTGTGTCTGTCTCGTTTATTGTTTGTCCATTGCAGTACATGTCTTGCGTACAACTCTTTCTCTCTCTCCTTAGTGAGCAGCTGTATCTTTGTCATAATTCAATTAACAGTTGCAAGTGCACATTAATGTTCTCACTAATAAGCAATGTACAGTGGTCTCGTGAGTGTGGTTGCACTGCCAATCTGATGAGTACTTGATGACTCCTTGGAGATGTGTACCGTGTATTGATTGTGGTTGAATGCATACTGCTGTGGCCTTGTTCTCCCCTATTGCAGTGTAGGGGTGTGAGTGCACCCTAGACACAGCTCACCGGGTTTGCATATGAACTTGGAAGGGAGGTGTAACAGGAACCGGAAATGAACAAGGCCTCTCGGGGGAAGACACTGAGTTCATTCGATGCGCGGACGAGCTAGCTGAAGGTCACTGACGAGGATCACGTCGAATTTATTAAAAGGTAACCAAGTACTATTACAACTACTACTTCCAACTTTGAAAAGTTCAATTTCGCTAGTCGTTTGCTTTGACTTGAGAGAGAAAAACTTTTTTTTTGTCTATCAATAATTAAAAATAAGAGCCATGTTTTCACATTGGTTGGTGACAATAAAATAATAATTAATTATTTACAACATTATTCATTATTATCATTTATGTATTATTGTGGAGGACCGGCGACATCAAGCACTCTTACCGAACATTATATGGTACACCGTTACAAACACTTACTTCGTCTATGTCCTTGTTCTATGTTTTACCTTACTTCGTCTACGTCCTTGTTCTATGTTTTACTACATGTCTAGTTCTATGCATACGGTATTCCAGATTGTATACATGTGACAGTTCTATGCCCGCGCTTTAGGGCAGACATTTCTATGTACATTTTTATTATTATTTTAACCATGTAAACTTATACGCATACCATGTGAGTTTAGCCATGCATACACTGATGTACCACCCCTCATATCTTATAGGCACACTCTAGCCAATTGCTGTGCTAGGTGTGGCCACCTTTTGTTTACTACCTGTCTGTCACTTTTATTATGTAACAGCTTATATAAATATGGAAGTTTTGATCAATAAAATCAGAGTCAGCTTGCACACTCTCAGAAGTTTCTTTGTTCTAACAAATAACTTCACTGCGCACCATTACTCGAGTAGTAATATACAGGCAGATCAGTCTGGACCTCTGCTGGCCGAACTTAGCTTGACTAAATTCGCCTTCAATGTTCGACCTCTGCACAGCACTGAAACAAGACAGCCGAACCTCTGTTGACCGAACCTAGTTTGACTAGTTCACCTAACAAAGTTCGAACCTGCTACATACACAGATAACAGCTAACGCAATCGGCAGCTCACTAGTAACTGACATGGTTAGCCACCATTACTCAGCCTACTAAGCCGACCTGTGGAAGGATTGTATTGCTAAGCATTAGATACAGTTGCCATTACAATTCGGGAGGCTGTGCAGCTAGGCCGAGCTACCACCTCACACCCCCACAGTGAAATCCTGCACATTATTACTAATTTTCGTATTTATTATTTATTAGTTTTCATCTAGAAACAACACCTGTGCCCAGTAGAGTAGCCTGATTTTTTTGTAATGGGAAATGGGAAAGAACCATAACGACGAATAAAGCAAGCAGACAACAGTAGTCAGCAAGAAAAATTGTAAATACCTTGAGAAGTAATTCAGCCCAATTACTACTATTGGAGTGGAAAATGCTCAAGAAAATGAGGGTCTAGCTCTATGTTGCGGTGATTTTGGCTCTATATTTTGGTGAATTATTTTTCATAGAAAAGTGATCGTTAAACTTAATGGACGCTACCACCTTTTGCAACAATCACTAAACTATTTTGTTAAGAAATTTCGATTTTTTCTCATAGTTTTCATTACTATTAATTATTATTATTAAGAAGAGTAGTAGTTTACTAACTTTACTTACTACTAGTTTTTGCATAAAATAATAATAATCATCACCACCATCGATCATCATAAGATAAAACAACTAGCTACTAAACTACTAAGCTACTAGCTAGTAGTAGTAGTGCAGTGCCATTACTACATTTTTTTTAAATCAAGCACAAAATCAAATAACAATTATAATACACTACTTTTGAACTTCATTTTATTTAAATGTAAACAACCACAGGTCTACTGCTGTAGAGAATTTGATGGATTTTGGACAATTTTTTTTTATGTTGCGTTTTGTTGTTGTTGGAAATTCCAATGGAAGTAATAATTAATAAGTCATGATTTGACAGACTTGTCTTTACGTGCTGGTCTGCTGGCTCAAAAATAATTTGGTCAGCACCCTGCCAAGAAATTAACAAAAATTAAACCCTCTGGGCTGTCGATACTGACCTTTTTTATTCCAATCAGATGACTACCTGAAAACACGGGCAACTGGGGGATTTGCGGTTTGAAAAATGGGCAGACAATTTCAGTTGACTGACAACTGGCGTTTTAGCCAGGGTGGCTCTCTATGAGGGGGGAGGGGGTGAGAGAGAATGAGAGCCAGGGACACATTGACACACGGTGGGCGGAGCTTACATTGTAGTTGAGCATTAATCCCATTATAACTTCATCGTATTACTAATAGAAAACTAATACTAATAGAAAACGAATGAGACAGTCTATATCACTAAGGAAGCATAACTACTGCGGTTGTATTTATTATTAGCTTCATACAGCTGATATCATTCATTTGTGTCGAATTGAGAGCTATGTTGGCTGGATGGTGGCACCTAACTTGGCCACAAGTAAACTAAACCACTTTTTCACAGAGCTTATGAGTGATTTGATTTTATTCTTACCCAAAAACTTGTCAAGATAAAGCTGAAACTCCACTGTTCAATGAGGGTTTACTCCCACTGATGGCTTTCTAGCATTCTTTCATGCAACTTCGATTATAATTTTACGGAATTTATAGAACATGCATATGTATGGATTTATGCATACAAAGTCAAAGAAAAAGATAAAACCCCGCCCACCATCATAAACCCCGCCTCTTGAGAGCCGCCCCGGCTACTGGCGTTTATTATCAAAGTAATGATATATAAATTTATATATCATTACTTTGATAATAAACCCCAGTTGTCAGTCAACTGCTCATTTTTCAAATCGGAAATCCCCCAGTTGCCCGTGCCTGAAAAGCAGTAACACAGCGTGTTTCCAAAATTTGTGCTTGCGCGTCACGTAAAATTTTTTAAAACCACCGGAGCCTATAAGATATTACGGCTTCGGGATATTTTGTCTACCAGATAAAAGACGTTTTGCCCTAAGTGCAGAAATCTGCACTTAGGTTTTGCCTACAAGATAATGAGTCTACAAGAGGTTACGTCTAAAATCCGGGATGTTACGTCTAAACTAGTTCTAGTGCTTTCACTGCGCCTGCGCTCGGATTTGGTGGCATTACATTATCCAACACCAACCGTTGGTGTTGGATAATGTAATGCCACCAAATCCGAGCGCAGGCGCAGTGAAAGCACTAGAACTACGTCTAAACCTAAGTGAAGAAATCACTGAAATCAATGATTTCTTCACTTAGGTATGTAGTACATTCTTAGGTATGTACTACATACTTCACTTAGGTATGTACTACATTATTGAGACTGTGGAAGGACAACTCTTGTATTCGTGCATAATTTAATATCACATCAGCAGTGAATAATAGTTCTAACTTCTACTAAAGAACCTGGATTAGATTTAATCAAACTCTTTGCTTCTATAAATGGTTGTCACATAACATAATCGCTTAAATCCCCATAAACATGCCTAAGTAGGTAATTTCACAAATATAAAACAAATGCAGTAAAGTATTTTATCAGCAAGACTTGGTAAACTTTATTCATCACTCTTTAATAATACCAAGAGTCTCGATTCAAACTTTGAATTTAAAATGAAGTACAATTTTTTTCATGCATTTTGAGGTTCCAGGTTTTTTCTCTCCTGAACTTGGTCGCCATGCCATTCTACCTTAACCAAAGATAATATTTCAGTCACCTTTATTTTTGGATGCCATAACCAGTCTATGAGTCAAAAGACTTGTCACTCTAATATCAACTGCCCTACACATCTGAACATATACATTTATAGATCTTCGACAACAATGTCTTGTTTAAAACTATATTTACTCTACACGCAAATTCCTTTGATTAACAACTTAGAGGTAAAGTCAAATAGAATAAACAGTAAATTGACCGTATTATCATATAAGTAAAAGCACGAACTTTCCTTTAGAACTTCACAAAACTCTCTCACTTCTGTGTGACTTTATTGGTATGTGTAGTAGCTGATGGGGTTTCAAACTAAATTCTGCATATCAGTTCTACGGAAAACATGTAAAGAGCAAACAACAGAAAATAAAGTATACTTCAATTTGCAAAAAAGTCATTCTAGCTGACACATAAATGAACAATCAAAATACAAAACTGACAACTTTAAAAACAGCAAGTTGATGAAGCAAAAAAACTTAGATATCCTAACCTAACCAGAAAAAAATTACTTTTTCTGGATTTATCACACAACAGACGCATCAGTAAAAATTAATCTTTGAGACAAATATTCTTTACAGCTCTGTCTGCAAGTAGGAAAATTGCAGTGATATGTATAACTAGTAAAAATAGGTAAATAGATGGAAAACGATGGCAGTTGCTTAGCAAAGGCTGGTCATGTTATAGCATTAAATAGCAATGCCATAACATAAAGCTACCAGGTATATAATGATTCATACGTGGCCAGCATTTTTCATAAAATCACTCTGAATCTTTTGATAAAAAATTATAAATGAAATTTGGAAATATGATTAGTTAAACAGGAAACGCAAAACTGCTTAGCGATCTTCCTGCTAACTCTTGCTCTGGCAGTATTTATTAAGTGGTAAGCTAAACAACATTACTCATCCAATTTATCATTAGAAATAACGACTGACTAAAACATTAGCTTGCTTCGACATATTACCAACGGCTTATGTGACAGAAATGATGTTGATGCAAAGGCTCAAGAGAACCCTATAACTTTTAAAAGTTTTTGATAAAACAATTTTAACAAAAAATATTATACCCACAAATACTGTGAGGAGAAGCTACAATTTTGCACAACAAGCTTGTTTAATTGACGGCACAAATAAATGATGACGTGTGCAGCGAAGTCCTGCTTCCATAACCAAAACGTATCTTATAGTGGAAGTAATTTAGATGCAAAGCGCATTGTCATCCATTAGTAACATTGATCATAATGCTCAAAATCATTTTATGCATGTTTAGTGATTTAATAAATACAAGTTTTGCAACCGCAAAAGAACTAAGCAATTGTTGTATGAATAGTAATCGAAAAGTGTTTGCTTGTGTGAACTTTCGCAAATTTCAGATTGATAGATTATTATTGTTGCTATTACTTTTATGTTTATTATGAACAAGCTACAAAAACAGAATTTGTTCAACTGTTGATTTTACTATTGTTATATATCATATATTACTTTGTGAAAAAACAATAATTACAAGTAGTATTGAATTTACACTCGATAATAATAAAATGAATGGTGGATGTAATGAAATTTTTTATAACCAGCTGCACTAGAAACTGGGAGGTAACTCCTGCCAGGTCATTATTGATAATATATTGTGGAGGATGCCACGAGCGCACCCAACACAAACACTAACAATTAACTCACGAATTTAGCAATTACCCTCTCTTACACATTGCGCAGTTCTATTGTGTCGTTCTATGTCTGTGTCTATGTCTATGTTCTATGTCTACATATTGTTCTATGCAAGTACCACCCCTTAAGGGCAGGACTATCAATATTTATCTTTAAGGCAGGCCATATTGTTATGTCAACCAATCACTATGCAGCAGGCGTAGCCTGCCTTTGTCTTATCTCAAATCTTGTCCTGTCAGTTTTATATAAAATGCTCAGTTTTACCATAATAAATCAGAGTTACTCCACTTACTCTCCGAAGTCACTTTGTCTAACAAAATACTTCATTGCGCACTTACCTTGGAAACATATGCTTTATAGCTTGCTATACATATACTGACAAGTGTAACAGATAAATATACACCGAGTTACTCAACCTTGCCTAAGCAACGGTTCGACCACTGCAGTGTGAGGCGGATGCATGACCAGTCGACTTAGCTAATAGTCAGCAATGACTCCCTACTAAGTACGACAACTGGTCACGGCTCGTGCCAATATAGCTAGCAAAGTCAACCTGAGTGAAGGGAGGAAGTACAGGTGCAGAGGCTAAGCTACCACAGAGCAAAATCCTGTACAATATTTAAATGATATTACTTTTGCTTCTGTAGCTTAGAATGCATGGTTTAGACTAAATTAGTTACCGAAGTGCAGATAAAGCATAAAAAAAACTGGAAAAACTTACCGCTACTACTACTGGATTTTTGCCTGTAGTTACACTGACTTGTCAGTGTGGTGAGTACTGCCATTACTTCATTACATGAGCCTGAAACAAGGTACAGGTAGAATGTTATAGTATACCTACATGTGTAGATAAGTTGATGTGATACAAAACATAGGTAGACATCACTTAGATTAGAACATAACATAAAAATGTTTAAATTTTCTTAGTGCTAAAGCCAAAAATTTCTAACTTACCATTAAAAGTAATTTTTGGCTCTGGCACACTGTCAGCTATGAAAGTAAAATGGCTTTATTTTGGCATCAGATTCAACTTTAAACACACTTCCCAATTTTCTTATAAAAACGATCCTAAAACAAAAGATTATAAATTATAAGAATTGCCATGCCCGCAAACAGGTACACAACAAGCATATTCCTTAAAAGGCCTAGGACGCCTAACTTGAAAAGGATTTGATTAAATTTAAACTTTTACAGGTTGAAATGTGTTCAGAAAAATTATCTGGAGTTGCCCTCTCACCAGTAAGGCAATTCCTATGGACACAGTCAGCACTCACCGAGACGCATAAAGTGAGTCTTCAAAATTTTGGCTTGTTTGCATAGAAGTAGGGCACCTTTTTGGTGCTGTTTTTCTCTAGTCAGTAATTTGTTTCATCTTTGGTAAACTCGCTATTATGTACACACGGGCGTTCATGTGACAATGTTTGTGATGAAAATCAAAAGAATTAATGAAACATTTTTATCAAAATGATAATTTTCAAGTGAAAAATTAATCAAACAATAACATTAGTATAAGTTTATAATAATAATAGATGAAAGAAAAACTTGGCAAAAATTATATTTCCGACCTTGTTTTTTTTTTCACAACAACGAGAAGAATTAAATCTGAAATAACAGCTATCTTTCCAAGAATAACAATAATTAAGATTTTTAGAAGGTGGTTTTAAACTGAAACCTAATTAAAATGGTCTAAATTACTTGTTGGAATATACCGTACAATATCATGATGAAACTGCGGCCCGCAGATAGCCCCTTATGTCGACAGCGTTGTTATAGACCTCCATAGACCTCTACAAAACCATTGCACTTTCGTTGCCGCAAGTGAGTTTTCTCAATAGTTTTACAATGCTGGATGAGAGAACAACTCTACACAAAAAGTGCGTCTTATACAAAGCCGTTCGTTTAATAATGAGCTTTTCAATGTTTGTTGGATAAAAAAAGCAGAGTAGTAGCATAATTTTCATTTTGCGTTTTAGCCACAGGAAATCAAGATTTAGCAAATTTTCACACCTACATGTACACAGCCAGGTATATCAACAGAGTTTTTCCTTGATCGTCAGACCAATCACAGAAAATCAGTTAAGACCATGCCTGTACAACAGCCACTTTTTTCTTTTCCAAGCCTATCTTCAACCTGGAGCACACATTGCAGGATGATAATCCTGCAAAAATTAACAACATATCATTCATTTTCAATGTATGAATAAAGCATTTGTGCTACCTAGTACTACAGGAAGTTTAGAACCTTTTGCATAACTTTTTATGCAGATCCTGGCTAAAGATTATCATGATAACAAAAACATTTTTTCAGTAAGTGTGAGAGTTGCCTACTTGAAAAATGAACAACTCCAGTAATTGAAAAATGATAGAGATGAAAATTAGTTATGTTTTTTTAACGTCCCAAGGCTGATTTAAAAAATCAATTTGCACTGGCTACAGCATGGTCAACGGTTAACACATACTGACTGCATCATGTTTCTGCTAGAAAAGAATTCAGCTTTAAATTGACCCATTAACCAAACTACTCAAATTATGTATGTATTATGGTGGCTCAGAACATTTTGTGTTATGCATTTTAAAACGTCTAAATGCTTTCCAAACTGTTTGAACAAATTTTAAATAGTCTGAACTTTTGCAAAACTTCTGAACGCTTTGTGAAATCGTTCGTGGACTTGGAAAATCCGAGCCGATTTGCTAGTTCGGTCTATTGATCATAGATCTACAGTCCATTTATGATTGATAAATGTTTTTACTAAACAGTTGAATTTTCTTTAAATAAATAAAATGTTTTATTTATTAAATATTATTTGTTTTAAATTGTTTTAAATAATAAATACAACCCAATTGTAAATTTAAAAATTAATTTTAGAGGTTATATATATTCGACAACAATTTTATACAGTAGATTAATTTGCTCTATGTCTTTTGATCTATGACCTATGTCTATGTTGATAAAGTTGCATAGAGGCTATAAATAAAATGATGACGATCGCTTTTGGTTGAAATCCATACGCTGTGCAAATTTTTCCAACTAATTCAAAATAGTTTAGACTATTTTAAAACAGTTCAGACTATTTCAAAGTAGTTCATACGGTTTGTAAATTTGCAATTCTCTAAATCATCTGAATCATTTCTAAGCCATCTGAATTATTTGCAAAACAACTATACCGTTTGCAGAATTTACGATCGTTAAACAGGAAATACAGTTTAATAGCATGAATCCCTCAACTGCTGAGGCTGACGATTAATTTTTTATAACCAACAAGCCCGTTTTTAAAGAAAGTTTCTGGGGCTATTTGACTACAATTACCCAATTATTTTCAATGTAAAAGACGCTTTGCAAATGGGGCTGTTAGACAGTAGGGGTGTTAGACAGCAGGGGTGTTAGACAGCAGGGGTGTTAGACAGCAGGGGTGTTAGACAGCAGGGGTGTGAGACAACAGGGTGTTAGACAGCAGGGGTGTTAGACAGCAGGCGTGTGAGACAGCAGGGGTGTTAGATCGCAGGGGGGTTAGACAGCAGGGTTTAGACAGAAAGGGGTGTTAGACAGCAGGGGTGTGAGATAGCAGGGGTGTTAGATAGCAGGGGTGTTAGACAGCAGGGGTGTTAGACAGCAGGGGTGTTAGACAGCAGGGGGGTTAGACAGCAGGGGTGTTAGACAGCAGGGGTGTGAGACAACAGGGTGTTAGACAGCAGGGGTGTGAGACAGCAGGGGTGTTAGATAGCAGGGGTGTTAGACAGCAGGGGTGTTAGACAGCAGGGGTGTTAGACAGCAGGGGGGTTAGACAGCAGGGGTGTTAGACAGCAGGGGTGTGAGACAACAGGGTGTTAGACAGCAGGGGTGTTAGACAGCAGGGGGGGGGGCTAGACAGTAGGGGGTGAGACAGCAGGGGTGTTAGATAGCAGGGGGGTTAGACAGCAGGGGGGTTAGACAGAAAGGGGTGTTAGACAGCAGGGGTGTGAAATAGCAGGGGTATTAGATAGCAGGGGTGTTAGACAGCAGGAGTGTTAGACAGCAGGGGGGTTAGACAGCAGGGGTGTTAGACAGCAAGGGGGTTAGACAGCAGGGGTTAGACAGCAGGGGGGTTAGACAGCAGGGGTGTTAGACAGCAGGGGTGTTAGACAGCAAGGGGGTTAGACAGCAGGGGTTAGACAGCAGGGGGGTTAGACAGCAGGGGTGTTAGACAGCAGGGGTGTGAGACTACAGGGTGTTACACAGCAGGGGTGTTAGACAGCAAGGGGGTTAGACAGTAGGGGTGTTAGACAGCAGGGGTGTGAGACAGCAGGGGTGTTAGACAGCAGGGGTGTGAGATAGCAGGGGTGTTAGACAGCAGGGGTGTTAGACAGCAGGGGTGTGAGACAACAGGGGTGTTAGACAGCAGGGGTGTTAGACAACAGGGGTGTTAGACAGCAGGGGTGTTAGACAGTAGGGGTGTTAGACAGCAGGGGTGTTAGACAGCAGGGGTAAGAGACAGCAGGGGGGTTAGACAGCAAGGGTGTTAGACAGCAAGGGTGTTAGACAGTAGGGGTGTGAGACAGCAGGGGTGTGAGATAGCAGGGGGTTAGACAGCAGGGGTGTTAGACAGCAGGGGTGTGAGACAGCAGGGGTGTTAGACAGCAGGGGTGTTAGACAGCAGGGGTGTTAGACAGCAGGGGCGTTTGACAGCAGGGGTCTTAGACAGTAGGAGTGTGAGATAGCAGGGGGTTAGACAGCAGGGGTTAGACAGCAAGAGGGTTAGACAGTAGGGGTGTGAGATAGCAGGGGGGTTAGACAGCAGCGTTGCGAGATAGCAGGGGTGTGAGACAGCAGGGGTGTTAGACAGCAGGGGTGTTAGACAGCAAGGGTGTTAGACAGTAGGGGTGTGAGACAGCAGGGGTGTTAGACAGCAGGGGTGTGAGACAGCAGGGGTGTTAGACAGCAGGGGTGTGAGATAGCAGGGGTGTGAGATAGCAGGGGTGTGAGATAGCAGGGGTGTGAGATAGCAGGGGTGTTAGACAGCAGGGGTGTTAGACAGCAAGGGTGTTAGACGGTAGGGGTGTGAGACAGCAGGGGTGTTAGACAGCAGGGGTGTGAGACAGCAGGGGTGTTAGACAGCAGGGGTGTGAGACAGCAGGGGTGTGAGGCAGCAGGGGGTTAGACAGTAGGGGTGTGAGACAGCAGGGGTTTTAGACAGCAGGGGTGTGAGATAGCAGGGGTGTGAGACAGCAGGGGTGTGAGATAGCAGGGGTGTTAGACAGCAGGGGTGTTAGACAATAGGGGTGTTAGACATCATTGTTATGATCACAAAACTTTAAGTTTTTAGAATAATGGGAACATAACTTCAAACCACTGTTTACAAACTTTTCATTAGCAACCAACCACACATCATTTGAACAGCCATTGTGGTGCGCAGCTTAAAAAAAACTGTTTTCAAGTTTCTGTGTCATCATTTACAACTTTTTCTACGGTATAGGAAGTTGATTATAGACATTACAGTTCATAGCGTCACTTTTATGGGTGTTTTGGTTTCTGGCCAATAAAATAATATACAACAATGAAAAAATAACGATAGAAATACTGTACAGGAGTTTTGTATGTTCCTCTTCCTATGGATTTGGGTGGTTGGTAGGACATCTGCACCTTTCTCAGAAATCTGGACTACTTGCTGGCTGCCTACTACTGTAGGGACATAAACCTATACTCTCCTCACCAGGAACAACCACTGGTCATCGCTGAACACAAGTTGTCCGCTGATAGGCGGAGACCATAGGTTGGTTCCCAATTGAGGACGACTGCCGACTTGCCTGCTGTACAATATTCTTGCTATATATGTATGTGTTTTATTATAGTTGCGCTTCACTTAATTATAATTGCAGTCTTTATCCTAACGGAAATAAAGAGAGGCTGTGGGAGAGTAGTGTTTCGAGTAACTTCATTGTATTTCAGCTGCGCTCCTCTTACTACTCGAGTATCCAGGGGGCAGAGCTAGCTTATATACCAAAATAGTTACATAACAATAGATCACGTGAGAAGTAAATGCATATATGAGTGATTGACAGCAATAAAATTGATCCATATATCCAGAATAAAATATCTACAAATTATATCAATGTATGTTTATCCATCTTTACAGAAATATATATTAATGGGGTTTAATCGCATAGCAACACATTTATAATTATTTACATTGTTGCCAGAAATGAGCAGAAAGTTAGAAAGTGGAGCTGTGCGTTTCGTTTCCTGCGCAATACAGTAATCGTAAATCACAACATGTTGTATCACTCACTCCCTGGGTATAATATAGCAGCTCCAGTCCAGCACAACAGAACCACCACCCAGTGCGGTCACTCCAAAAGTTCCCCAGCTTCTTAATCCCCTCGAGCTATTCACAATCCTTTAGCTACCCTTAACCTTCACTAATCCAACAGCTACATTATGTAGTATATAACCCAACAAGCCAGTTTGAAAATCAAAATAAGTTTTTAACTGTCACTACATGTGCAAAGAGTGTCCTACAGATCAAAAACAATAAAACCACTATTAATGTTAACAGTGTCACCAGAACAATCAGCGTATATATGACCTGCTACTGCTGCCCCATCTAGTAGACAGCTTCACGTTCAGGTTATACGGTGGTAGACTTTGGTGCACGCCGGCAGTAAACTGCTTGTTTGCTAGTAAACCACCAACCAGAAGTGTGCTAGGATTCTACGTCCAGCCCTTGTAAAGGTGCTGTACCGGAAGAAGGACTTCCTGTGCTCGTGGCATAGCTTGCAGTGCCGGTCTTGACTCCTGCAGGGCCAGTAGTGAACCCTGACTGACCGACCCGGTATGGTGATGCTGCGCCGATACAAGATAGCCGCCTTAGCTAAAGTTCTCCAAAACCATCTAGCAGCTTACATTCACTCTGGAACCGGAAGTACCCTTCCTTGGATCGCTGGATATATCAAACATAGGCTAGGCATAGCCTTGGCACCCTATGGAGTCTATGATTGGACAATGGAGATAGGATTCCGCCCTTGTCCTCAAGCCACTTGGCACCATCTACTTTTAACCTTGCTCTACTGCATGATTTGCTAATTATTTATATACCTATTGCTATTAGTCTGATTAGTTCCTGTGCATGCATTCTTACATATATGTAAATAACTTCCTGCCAGCCTGCCTATATAATGGCTGGAGTTCTTGTGTTTCTTTGCATTCATTCATACATGTCTTGCCAATCACCCTAGTGGAAATTTCCCCCTACGACTTCGGTTCTGTTGAATAAAGCCACAATTCAAACAACACTCTGTTTAGTTTGTCTGAGCCGTGGGCTTTATGCTTGCCAACTGATCCGGCAGTAACTGATCATAGTTGTCACTGTCATACCGGCACAGTGTCGCCTCTGGAGAGAGCTATGATATTTGATTAGTGGAATTTCGCGGAAACCAGACCGAAATCCATTACAATACGTTATCTGATAGTCAATTGTTGGCCACTGACAGCGAGCCATGGACTTTTCCCTCCTTTTGAGTGTTTTATCTGGTGTTTATTGTGAGCAAGCAGCAGGGATTACGTGGAAGCAGAACAAGCTGTCTTAATGAGTTGTCAGCATTATCGGCTCTGAACTAATATCTTGAAAACGGCATCAAATATGCATTTATTTGCCTAACTTATGCTGTGTGTTAAATGATGGATAACAGCAAGTTATATAACTCTGCACAATAATTAACTGCTTTCAGCTTTTTTACGATGACGATTCACTGTGTTTCCACAATTGAATTGTGGGTGTTATCATCCATTGGGCGAATGGAAAGCCGAGATATATAAAGTTATGACAAGCTTTGAATTCAAAAGCATCAACTTTTCAGAAACCAACATCGTAATTACTTTCTCAACAAATTTTTTTTATTATTATGCATCGCCATTTGCATCCTAAATATTTATCGGAAAAGCATATTGGCACTATTGGTCCAATAATGAATAAATTTGTAGATTTGTAAAACAACGAATTACAATAACTTCCAAATTACTAAAATGCTTTTTGTTTCAATTTAATTCTAATATACCACTGCACTAAAAAGGGAAAGTAAAGTTGGGTTTTTTGTTTTATTGAAACTGGTGGCGCAGCTCGTCAACAGTAACTAGGCGAGTCTTGTGTGTTCAAACATGAGTCGCCAACACTCTTGATATGTTTCTGAAACCGAATCAGGTCAGGTTCAAATAATGACTGCTCTAATGATTTAAACTATGAGTCAATAAACTGAAGCAAAGGTAGGAATCTGCCATGGGAACTTGGTCAATTATGTTGTCACTGCCCAGATATCTCTAGAGTAACTCTGGCCGCTAAGTGGGTCAACCTCATCTGATCAAAATCAGGAAATCAATGTCAATGTACACGGCAGGTCGCCATTCAAGCTCCGTCGATTCCTTGATACACAATCACACCGTCAGTTAAGAAAATATAAACCAATCGACAACCATAGGACTGCATATGCCGCCACCACGACCACCACCACAAAAGTCTAGACAACTCATATGTTGGGAGACAAAAAATTGGTGAACAGAGTAGTTTGCAGATACGGCCAGCCTCTGCTCACGCCCAGGAATGTTCTTGAACCACTGACAGTGTCATACTAAATGGTGGATTTGTATTTGTATTATTGTTGACAGACTCTACACCACAGCACACCAGGAGACCAGATGGCATCCACCTACGTAGTTGAAATTTATTTAGCATCTCTGATGCATGGCTTTTATTCAAAATAGCATTTAGTATAATCTGTTTTACAACCCATGTCACATACTGGATGTACTGAATCTTTGTAGCCAAGGTACTCTAACAGCAAAAATATTGCACACACCACTCTGATCGAATGCAGTGAATAGATGAGATCTCTCACGACCATCTATCAAAGGACAATATATAAAACAATAACAATTTATCTATAACATATATTCATACATAGGAATACCATCAAAAACCTGACTGTACCATTCATACACAATCAAAGATTCATTCGCAAACTATGATAGGAAACAAAGCAAGGCAGTATACATTCAAATGCAGCAATGGAATTGTGTGGTCACACGCCAATGCCAATGAAGAAAGACGATACAAGCAACCATGGGGCAGAAGTCTCTGCTGTTACACTTGACCATCCCAGGGTCAGCAGTGGCTAATGTTGTGTGTAACATACAATAAGCATGTACTTGTAACATACAATATATTAGACCTGTGCAAGCACTTGAACCCTTGTTGTTAGGGAGCTATCTGACGCTTCTTGACTCTTGGACTGCCATTGGCAGTTCACTAGATGATTCAAATGAGGTGTTCACAATGACCTCTATAAACATAGCCTCATCCACAATATACCCTACAAGTAGAGATCAGTAGTCAGTCAACACCACCAGTGGAGGGAGACACAAGACAACACACACAAACCTAAACGATATACTCACCACTCTCTGGACCAAAAACTACCTCCTGGTCAGCAAACTCGGCAATACCAAATCCAGGGTTCATCTCAGTTTTAGGTCGTACACAATAAGAAGCCCTGGGGTCTGGTTTGCACTGAAGAATGATATCGTGTCTGCTTTCGGCAGGACATCTCAACTTCATAGTCACCTGATCAACAGAGGAAACGGTTGAGGAATGATGATGTCACCATATCGAGTGAGGAGATGTTTTAGCAAGGCACAATGCTGTGATGTTGCTGCAACAAAAAGTCGCTTAGAAAGTTGCTGTTGTTTCTTTTGCCATGGATACCGCTGAAGTCGACTTGGTTTCGTCACAGGTAAAAGTCGCTGCAGAACGCCGAATTTCAAAGTCAAAACTCAAGGGAGCTGCAAGGATATAGCAATTAAGCGGCAATATCGGTACTATCGCAACACACTGCAAACACTTTCCGATATCACCAACCATGCCAATCGAGACTAATCCACTAATGATTAAATAGTAGCTGACTGAGTTTTGCATTAATTATCTACATCAATTAGATATTCAGTGAGCATTCCACAACTACTGCTACATTCATGCAACAATTGAATTTTACTTTAAAGAGTTGAATAATAAAAATTTCACATTATTAAATAATTATTTAGTAATATTTATGATGATAGTGAGAGTATTAGCGATCTGTTCGTCGAACAAAATACAAAAAATAATAGGTGTTCGAATTCAATACGTCGCGTATGCAACAGAACATTAGTTTAGAGAAACATAAATATTCCATGAAATGCTATAGTTTACCAAACAAACCATAAAGAAGATAACTCCTAATTTTCAAAATAATTAAGAAAGCAATAAAATTTGAACTGCGATAAAC